>CM052713.1:31861347-31946616 GCA_028551405.1 Uromys caudimaculatus
TTTAAGTTGGGAATCTTCACTCTCTTCTATACCTATTATCCTTAGGTTCTGTCTTCTCATTGTGTCCTGGATTTCATGGATGTTTTGGGTTAGAAGCTTTTTGCATTTTGCAGTTTCTTTTACTGTTGTGTCGATGTTATCTATGTATTAAAAGATTTGGATTCTTAGCTTCGAATCAAATTCTAGTTTCGTTCTGAAAATGTATGTCACTTTAAACAAGTTTCTTTATCTTTATAATTCAGCTTTTCACATCTCAGAAGGACGATAATGCTATCTAATTTTCCATCTGCAAATGGTATAAGGATTACTTTGGTACTGCCCATGATACAAGACATTTAACCTGAAGTTAATATTAAATGTGACAGCAGCTATTAAAGTGGAAAGAACTCTGGGCTTGAGTCAACAACACAGGCCATGTGGAATTGTCACTAACCATCCTCTGTGACCTTAGATGAGTCATGGTGTCTCAGGGCCCATGATTCACCATTAATAGAGAAAGATTTACACTCAGACTCCTGGTAGATAGAAGGTTTGTCATCTAGGAGATGGGGATGATTTTGTTGATGAAGTACTTGACATACAAGCACAGGGATCTGAGTTTTAACCCCACAATTCATGTAAAAAAAAAGTTGAGGGCAGTGGCATGAACCTGTAATCACAGTACTGGAGATGCAGGAACAGGAGAATTCTCATAGTTGCTTACCTGTTAACCTCGCTGAACCTGTGAACTCCAAGTTCAATGAGAGACCTAGTCTCAGAAAATAAAATGGATATCAAAGAGTATCAGCCTGTTGCTGCTATGTGCATACATCCTTGCATGTGCCCCTGCACATATACCTGCATATCTGCATACACATACACACAGAAAATTTCTGCTCCCCTCAAAACACACACACACACACACACACACAGAGAGAGATACAGAGAGAGTGAGAGAGTTAGTTCTGTGATCTATAGGATTTTTTCTGCTCATTGAAAACTAAGTAAACCAGTTCACTTTGAGCTGAATGACATTAGCCGAAGGATCATCCATTGATAAAAACAGGATATATAAATCAATCAATGGATATGGCAACATTTTGAAATAAAAATTTGAACATTATTAAGTGTCCAAAACATTTGTCTGGAGCTCTGCAGACTCTCTAATAGGACGGTCATCTTATGCTAGCTTTACTCTTTACAGTAAACTAGTGGACAGAAGTAGTCACTATGAATTATTTAAGGAAATACTGAAATCCAGACTCCCTCAGTTCTCTTCTATACTAATTGCCAGCACCTTCTACTTGATACCTCATTCAATCTTGCAATTATACCTCAAAGAAGCCTCTAAGTTGAAAGACATAAGAGTTTATGGAGTTAATATTTTAAATATAATTGAAAAATAAATAATCATGAAAGGAGTATAAACTAACAAAACTAAGGTGTTTAATTGCCATATTCTGTCTGAGAGACAGATTTGTAGTTGTGTCAGATCTGCAGTGGTGTGATTTAGTGGCTATGCAGGACGCTTTGCCTTTAAGAATTCAGTGTGTTATTGATGGGAGATGGGTTAGAAAGAGGAGGTTAGTCTTTGGTGAGAGGCAATATAGGAAGTTTTATGCATTGTCAGTCTGAGAGGCTCAGTAGGTTGTAAGAGTAATGATACAACAATGTTCATGACATCAAGAGGCATCGCTCCTTTGCATTGGAAAGCTTCAGACTCCAGAACTGTGGGTACTCTGATTACACCAAGTTCTTCTTTCCTTGCCCTTTAATCAACTATTCTCGGTGTTTGAATTTGGGTCTTTTCATTAGACATATTTTGAATTGCATTTTCTCACTATGTGGAAGTAATTCTGATGGTACAAAAGAAAAGCTACCTCTTGATATTCTGGGAAGGATATTTTCTGTCTTGTCAAGATGACTCAAACCCACACTTTTCCAGGTCTACTCTTCACATCATGGACTTGACAAGAAGAGCTGTTCATTTCCAGATGAAAGATAGAAAGGAATGTCCTTTTCCTTGGTTGTGCCTTGGTCTAGTCCAGCTTCTAGATCTCTATACATACTTTATTATCTGATCTTTCCACCCAGAAAGGCTCTTTAATACTAAAGGTTCTGTGGATCCATGACTGGCTCTCAAGATTATTTATATTTTTGAAAATTGAATGATAGTTCAGTGAAACAAAGGAAAAGATGAGTATGGTTTCTATGATCTAAACTGAAGATGAATTCTATGCTGCTAAACTACAGAATACACAGATGGAATAGCTTATCCACAAAAGGTGGATCTATATTCTATTCTTTAGTAAATACATTAATAATGAAGAGGACTTCCTGAGACAGTGGCAGAAGCAGCAGTGTAGTGCTGATACCTTTATTCAGTTTCAAATAGTATCTTTAAGGATTCTTGGATGATGCAAAGAGAAGAAGAGAGGGAAGCAGAGATGAGGAATTCAACAAAAGAAGCGCACAGGCTCAAACCCATCAGATGTAATACAAAGTTTTTGTTTCACCAAATGAGTAAGGTAAGTTGAAAATAAATAAAAGGAGTAGCTACAGTGGTTTAGTAATACTTCAAAACTTTATGTTAATGTGGGCTTCAGACTGTGTATTGAATTACTCCATAAAAGCACATCCAATTCTGGGGCAAATATAAGCAGTGCAAAATAAAAATACAAGGGCAAAATTCCTTTCAACTATGAAGCTAAAGATACATTTGGGATGGTCTATAAATATGTTGCATCGTCATGGAAGATGAGAGTGTCAATATGCACATCACAGAAGTCACATTGCAAGCAGAGACAAGGGCTCTGGAGTTAAAACACAATGGAGGAAATAGATCTTTATCTGTCAGTGACAGCATGGATAAAAAGAAAAAAAAAAAGCTCAGCCAAAGAATTTTCTAGAGGTTACATATCGGCAGAATGTAGCCTTGTCAGTGAAATCAGTGCTGGATCTCCAGGAAAATGTGAAAACAAGAACCACTAGAAATCACTATGCTTCTTCAGGAAGCTATGCGTAAGCTACTCACACATACATTGCTAAACATCTTCCTGCCTGCCATCAGTTGGAAAGTGGGAGAATTCTGATAATGTTGAATTATTTTAATGGATGCTTGCCAACTTTCATTCCATTACCATGTAAAAGCTAACCTTTCTAAAAGAAGAAATCCAATAATCCCTAAACTACATGCTTCGATGATGACAGATAGACTCCTGTATTATGGTGGATACAATTTGTATATCTGGCTCAAACTCAGATACCTCTTGTAGGATTGTGTTAACTTTATATATAAGGCATTTAAAATTCTTCTTTAATGAGTTAGTCTGTAACACCTTTCCTAATTTGAAACTTTTGACCTACCTTTCTAACAGATTTTAATTCTAGGTTGAATCCAATAGAATAAATATAAATTATATTTCTCATGTTTTATGTAGTAGTTTTATAGATGATTCATGGAAGAGTTGAGTTATATATACAATGGTCTACTGTAAAATTACTAAATTGACACCAATTTAATCTTTTGGCCCGGATAAAGAATAGGATATGTGAGACCTACCTTTGGATAAAAGATTTTCAAACTTCATCATGAAAGTTTTCACTTCTTTGTTAAGTTTCTCTCATTCATTATTTCTTCCTAAAAAGCAAATTCTATAGAAAATGTAGTCTCAAAGCATCCACAAGGACTCAAACTACATTTTGTCATTGTATTATTATTTTTTCAATAAAGTCTACTCTTAAAAATATTTTGAAGTCACTAGGTTGCTTCCATAAGAAAAAGAGTAACTGTCTCATCAACATGTAACAGGGTCCATTTTGCCATTTCTGAAATAAAAATAGTTTTCTTTGTGTTATGCCTCATATTACGTATTTTAACTTTTGACTTATTATCTTAGTCATGTCAGGATGAAAAATGGATCTCTCTAGATACTTCCATTATGTCAGATTGAAAAATCATTTCTCTTGACTGCTTTGGGCAACTGCATGTTCAAAACCCCTTTGCCTCATTTCTCATGTACTCTATGTGGCTATGCTGCCTTCCTGCTTTCAGGCCCATTTTCATTGCGAATAAAAAATTTCACACTCAGGGTCAGACTAGGTCCACGTGCATGCAAGAATTTCCAAGCACTTGGCAATGATGTATTTAAAATTTCCATCACCTGAAGCTATGTATTCTTTGAAATGTCAAGTTATACATATATGTAGTCATGAAGTAGAATTATTCCATACCCATATCCACTCACCCCCCCCACCCACAGAGAGAGAGAGAGAGAGAGAGAGAGAGACAGAGACAGAGAGAGAGAGAGAGAGAGAGAGAGAGAGAGGTGTAAGACTTGATATATAAGGAAGAAATCATTTTTCTTTAAAATTCAGTGATGGTTTCCTATAGAAACATTTCTGCACAAGAGCTGGATTTAAGTTTATTTGGGCCTTAGCAGTTGTTGTTAAGGGACTATAGTGCTTTCTCTAGGAGATATGTGACAAATTAAAACCCTAGAATCCAACTCAGACTTTTACATGTAGAGAAAACTGAATTATCTCACTCTCTGATTCCAGGGATCTTTCTATCTGTTCCCACCTCCTTTCAACTTTTAAAATTCTCTTACCTTTGTGATACCTAATAGTACAAAAGAGAAAGAGAAATGGAAGAAGTAGTAAAGGGAGCTCTCTCTTATCTGTTTGCCTATCCCTATTGATCTTCCTTATACTTAGAGGACTTCTTTGGATAACTCTTTTCTGTAAAATAATCTTGATCATTCCAGCTGGAGGGGGAAGGAAAACTACTTTCTGCAGACCTGTGGAAATTGTCCTGGGGCTTCAGAACTTTCCATTTTGTTTTATAATTACTTATCTACAGCCACTGTGGAAGCTTCTCAACCCTTTGACAGCCTGTACAACCTCAAACTCTACACAGCAGCCAAAGTACAGCTCAGTTGCCACTGCTGTTTGTATTCAAAATAGCAGTTCACTGAGTAAATGTATCAGGGTGAGTCAGGAAAGCAGTGATAAATTAATGAGACTGTTAAACAGGAAAATTTAATGACAATGTCTGCTGTGATGAAATGCTCATCAAAGTGTAATGATTTATTCCTGAGTCTGAAACAAAGGAAGCGTATATGTTTAAAGGGCATTTTTAACTGGTAAAAAGTCACAGAGATATTAAATATTATTATAGTGACCCTTATTATAGAAAATTGGCGTTTCTACCTAAATGGCACTCTATATAATTAGATTTTTCAATAACATATTAAGCAAAAACACTGTTCATGTAGGTTAAATCTGATATTCTTTGGAATAAAGGGAATGAAGCAGAAAATTCTAAACTAAAATATAGTATTGATTTGGCATTAAGTTTAATGACAAACGAAAAACGAGTACTGTGGGCAAGAAAATAATAAAATAATTATATTTCTTTTGAGTTCCTCTTATCAAATTAAAATTTAATTTTGATTAATCTTGGAGTCTATATAATCTGAAAACCTTATTTATGTCTGAAAATATTTAAATCATATAGACACTAAGTGGCTGAGATAACAAGACCCAAAGTCAGGAAGACAGGAAGATGTGTGGAAAGAAGATACCATACATCTTGAATAAAGTACAGATGACATGAACCACAAGAAGCTTCCATTGTGCTTTTGGCTAAATAAATTGATATTTAGAAATGTATGGTTATTATACCGGTAAGAGAAAATAAGCAACTGTAATAACAAAGTAAAATTTGACTTCTAAGTATCCTTTTGTTATGACACATCATTTTTACATAACATAGGTTGAGAATGTATTTGTGTCAGGGTCATATGGTCAGCTATAGTAAAGCAACATGGAGAAAACAGACAAAGGAATGGAGAACTTATATTTTAGTAGGGGCTGGAGAGATGACTCAGTGGTTTAGAGCATTTGTTGCTCTTACAGAGAGGTTCATGCAGTTTCTGACACCCACACAGCAGCTAATAGCCATTCATTCTAGGAGATCCAAGATACTCTTCTGACCTCTAAGGGAACTAGGCATATACATTGTCCAAATGCATACCTGTAGGCCAATTTCTGATACACAGAGTAGAAATAAATGCTAAACAATTGTATTAAAGACAGAAATGTTGAAGTCCTTGGATTTATTGTGATTAATTTGTTTGAAAACACAAGCAATTTGATTGCATATCCATGTTAGGAATACAAGCGTGAACGTAGTTTATTTACAAGACATCCTTAATTTTTCTTACTCATCCATTTAGTTATTCTTTTATTGCAAACAAAATTTGAGTAGCACAGACAAAGTTAGACAAGATCTTGTTTTCTCTATTAGGATTTTATTCATGGTGGATAGAGCATGGGAAGATGATATTGTGAAGAATTCACTATATATCTCATAAGGGCTAGGTAAAACAATCATTGCATGGTATCATCAGCAAAGTAGGGGTAGGTACAGTATCTTCGGACGATTTCCTGAGCAAGGTAGGGGAATGCTACCTGAGAGAAAATGATCACCATGTTCTGGTGCAATAATTCTGCTTAGTGCTTGCAGACTCATATCATATTAGGGAAGACATCATTTGGAAAGGAAATAGAAAATAGAGGAATAAAATTCTTGTTTGATTTCAACCACTGTCTCTCAGAGCAGAGAAAATTGATCTCTGGTGTTCACAGATGTATCACTAACAGCAACCCTGAACTAATATTTGATGTTTATGGTGCCAACATGTTATAAGATAGCAGCCTTTAGAAGTGGATGCTCGTCTGTACAACGATATGAAGCTAACCTGTCCAGCCATGTCTTAGCCAATATTATCCTCTGTAAGTCTTGATAAACCTACCCTCTATTCCAGAGCAGCACATTGGCCAAAGTGGAAATCTTTTAACATATTGTTTTAGAAATAGATTTGAAATGGAACCTTAAACAAAGGAACCAGCATAAAAAGTGGTTTCATCATGTTCTCATTACTTTCAAGTTGAGAAAAAAAATAAACTCAAACTTCTTATTTCTCCTTCTTCAGCCATCTGATCTTTTCTCTGCTGTGGCATAGAACATACTCTTTTTTTTTTTTTTTAACTTAATAAAACCCAGAGACAGGCTTTTATGCATATTCATGTATACTTGATTAATAATTGATGAGAATGCGTAGGGCAGGTGGTAGAGAATAAAAAACCTGTAGCAGGGAACGGGGTGGAAGAAGATCTCTCACTAACCTCCTTCCCAAGAGGAAGAGAAACAGAGTCAAAGGCAAGGGGTTGGGGGTGGGGCAAGCACCGAGCTGAATGTCATCCCACAGTGAGGTTTCCCTGATTTACATATTTAATTGCTTCCTGTCTTTAGCAGTTGGGCTCTGTGATTCTGACACATTTTCTGAGAAATTCATCTGAAGATCAAAAAAGTGTATAGTGGAGGAATGGAAAACTGAGCTGAAGCCTGCAGAGAGTTCTGGGAGCTGAGGAAGAGCCACTGTTGGGTGTCCTGTTCTCGGGCTGTCAAATGGTTCTAAGAACAGTTAATACCCAAGACTAGCCTTCCACAGAGGAAACAGCCTGTGATAGTGAGGGCAGGCCAGGCCAGTATCTTGAACTTGAATTTCATAATTAACTAAATATATCTATACTGTATTGTTTAACTGTATTACATCCCCCTGGTTTTTATGGGCTTGTATGGTTTACAAAACATTTTCCCTTACTTCATCCAATGTCAGTATTATCATTTCTGTTTTTCTCATGAGTGTGCTCAAGTAGGAAGACCTCACATGACTTGTCCAAATTCTGCTGAAGCTGGAAGCCAGTAGGGAAAGCAACCTGTCTGGAGTTTAATATAGGAGTCTAGTGTGTTCCCAGCAGAAGATAATACAATGTTTGCGTACAGTGCACACAGATTTTTGTCTTGAGTTTTCAGTGTTATCACGTGATGCTAAAAGTATCATCCTATTTCATGATGCTACTTAAATGTGCCATCTGATTGAGTCACATTAATTTTAAAATTTGCTATGTGAATATCTATTATGAACAAAAATATTTACAGTATTTCAAAACCCATATAAATTTCCAAGTATTCTTACAGACTAAGCCAATGGTCTAGGAAAGAGGAGTGATTCGATTTTCTTAATATCACATCAAAAGGAAGCCTGATTTTCACAAAGATATTTTTAAATACTACTTCATTTTTATTACTGTATTTGAGTCTTTGCTAGTGTGGTCAAATTTCTGACTGTAACACTGTGAGACAAGAGCTGTACATTGGTTATGGGACAAGAGCATAAGAATGAGATGTTCCAGACAAATGTGAGTGAAGAGGATCTTGGCTGTATGATCCTCTTAGTCCCGAGCAGCACACTGGAGGCAATGCTTTGCTAAGTACAGAAGCTGATGCTGAGCTCTTTGCTCATGTGGAATGTGCCAGTAGGCCAGGCCAAGGTTCATTTTTCATCATGAATTTCCTACGCAGAAGATAATAGTTTATTTATGATCTTGGTAGTGAAAATCAAAGTAATATTTAAAAAACAATGACAATTCTGGCTGTTCTCATTTTCTGTTGTGAAAGCAATGATAAATAATAAATGAACAGTTGATGCATATTTTAACAGAAATGAATCATTGTATAAATGTTAACTACTTATTTATTAATACTTAACTACTGTTTATAGTACTTACTGACAAGTATAAAAACAAACAATTTTTTTCTGTATTTCTTTGACGTACTCAAGGAACCAAAGAAAGTCCATCCCGAATTTCTCAGATGTCACTATCCACCATTGTCATTTGTACTACCCTTTCATGAGTCTTTATTTGGCATTTCCAATGGTTGAATATTGATTTTTATTTGAAGAGCTTGAAGAGATGACAATCTTTTTCCATAATTCCTTTCTTTCACAAATTATAATTTTAACTTCATCTAGTTTCATATGTGGTTGGACACCAGAGACTAGGTTTTGGAAGTGTGGCAACTAGGCACCATTCTTACTATTGTCAAAATCCTTGACTCTATACTTCTCATCTAATCAACCGATCAAATAATGGGTCAATGTCTCCATTATTACAATGTCTGTTCCCTTCTGATAAGTAAGTCTCCCACCAGTTGCTTCTCCCCTTAGGATCTTTGTTCTCAGGGTTATTACTATTATTGTTATTATTATTGTTGTTGTTTTTATTATTATTATTGTGTATGTGTTACTTGGTGGATTTTATCATGTGTAAGTAGAAGCTTCAGTTCACAATTCTGAAGCTTGGTACTGAAAAGAAGTCTCTCTTTGACAGCCTGTTGTCAGATAGGCTGACATCATTTTAGATTTTAATTTGAAGCAACACTGATGTGTTTCCTCAACCCTTGTGGCTTATATTTTTGGTGGCAGCTGCACCTTCATGGTATCCTTTCCTTCTCAGTAACTGCTTACCCAGTTACTGAGTAATTGAGTTACAGAAACTGAATTACAGTTTCTAATCACAGAACAAAACTAACACCTTATAATTTAAATTTTAAATACCTCAGAGTATCTCTTAACTTTGGTAGCATAATGATATGTTGCAAGGCTTTATTTTTTTTTTTTAATTTTCTAAGTGTTGTGTCTGCATGTATGTATGTATGTGCACAACATGGTTGCCAGAAGAGGCTGACAGAAGCCATGGAACTGAACTTATAGGTGGCTCTGAGCTGCCACGTGGGTGCGAGGAACTAAAATCAGGTCCCTAACAAGAGAAGATATTGGTCTTAACTGCTGAGGTATCTTTCTCGTCCTGCAAATTTTATTTTACTTTAAAAAAAGTATTCTTTTCTCTCTATCAGTGGCCATACATTACTTATAAACCAGTTTTTCCCAGAGAACATACAGTTTTCTAGAACTTCCCCACTCGATTTTGGATGCTTATTGCTGTATTACATAGGTAAATCACAGGATCAAAAAATTTGAACAAACTAGTAGATGCTAAGGATAACTGTGAATCACATTCCCATTAAATGACTCGAAGAAAGAAGTTCCTCATGATTTCCTACTGAATTTCTGAGTCTGTGGAACCAAGCATGGAGTGCAAGAATGGATACAATTTGAGAATACTGTCTGTTCGTGAAGAATGAGGGCATTCTGAATCACTGCCTTAAACTGTTACCTACTATGTGCTATTACAAATTTTATTTGTCTTAATTTGTATACTGTTAGTGTTTGTTGCATTGAAAAACTGATATACAGAAATTTTCTTTAACAAATGATAGCATTATGAGACTAACAGAGAATGTTTATAATTATTGCAGAAGAAGAGAAAATTCTATGATTTGAATAAGTTAAGGAACCAAAAAACCAGAAGCAACAGTAGAACAAAGTAGCCAGCAAAAGACTGTGAAATTATGTATCGTCTGTTTTCTGTCACAATGGAAGGAAGATAATTTAAAAAGACAAGAAGAGTCAAATATGTTGGTGGGAAAACACTGTAGAAAACTACCATTATAAACATTGAAAATACCAGTTAAAGAGTGGGGGCTAGGACATGCGTAATCAGATAACACAGTACGTATTTCCTTTGAACATAGTTTACTCTACAGCTAGTTCTCACGCCTGTAGTGTCACATAAACCAAATTTCTACACATATTGCAGGTCCCTGTGTGGAAAAACACTATACTCCACACCATTTTATATATGAAAAGTAACATACGTCTATGAGTCGCAATATGCCGTTGAATATTTTGAGAAAGGAATTCTTTTTTATATCAGACTAGTTTAGAAACATAGGTCAGGTGAAATTATATAAAGGTTTCAATGATAAAAAAACAGTGAAGTTCTTTCTCATTGTAAAAAATATGATATAAAACAAAACAATATGCCAATATAGCTGAATATGGGAGCCTTTGTATGATCGACAACAACAAAAATGAAAAACAACAAAAAAAGAAAAAACAAAAAACTTCACCATATAATGTGCATAACCAGTGAGCTGAGGTAATATTTGGCCTAACCTAAATTATAATATATGCAACAATTAGGACATTCATTGGGCCCCTTCTGACAAGTTGAGGGAGACAAATACTGTGTGGTATAACAGTAGCAAGACACCCATGTGCAGCACCACGGGGGAGTGTCTCTGTCAAATACTTTCTCAAACGGCTCTCCAGATATGATTAAATTTGAGGTTTTACAGGGGAATCATGTCAAAACAGACTTCAGTAGGAGATGTTTCCAGACTGAAGAATGCACAGGGCACCTCTGTTCTGCTTTTGTTTGGCCTATGATGAGGATGTGTCCTAACTTCCAATACTCCTGGTGTGGTGTCTGTGTTCCTCTGGTATTCTGTGTCTCTACCATCTTACTGTCTCAAGCTATGGTTATTTAATAAAATTGCCCTTACACAGTCAAATCATCCGTCCATGTAATCCTCAGTTGAAAGAGTGTCTAAGGTAGATATATGTGAGTGCAGTTGCCCACCGATGCCAGAAGACAGTGTAAGATAGGTTGAAGCTGGAGTGACTGGCAGTTGTCCATCACACAGCACGGGTGCTGGAAAGCAAACTTGTGTACTCTGCAAGAGCAGTACATACTCTCCTTCACTGGACCATTGCTCCAGATCCCTACTCACACCTTTTTCTGTTGATGGTACATGATGTCATTAAGGCATAAGTATAAATAAACTGTGTCTCCTCCGCATGTTGATTCATTAATCTAGTGGGACATCATGTGTAATTTTACCTGTACTTTTTAATTTAATTCTCTTTGCATTCACTTCACACACTTATTAATCATCTCTTTTGGGCTTTAACACTTAATGACCCAGAAGGAATATCTAATAACCAGTCTTCTGGCGTCAAACACCTGGCTTAGCAGGAATGGCCTGAGGACGACTTTGGTAATATAAATGTAAACAAGACTGTCCTCAAAGGAAATATTTAAAAAATGAGGCACACAGGAAAAACATTTTTGTGGGAGAAGAGCGAGAACAGAAGGATCTCTGGAGCTTATCCACTCTGTTCGGGTGTAGATTACTTCCCCACTTTAGCAGCATTGCCAACAGTAGAAATGTAAGCCAAATACAGATGAATTAACTTGTCTACATGCCATCATTAACCGAGTCTAAGCGAGCTAATAAAACAACATCCAGTGGCAACCCGATGTGGCCAATGATCTGTTCTCTGAGGCCTCCCTGTCTGCATCTAAGTTCTGTCAACAATAAAACTTATGCACGGAATCCTAGCCAAACTGCTATCATTTTCCCGCCTTGGTTTTCTCATAACCAACAGAGAGAGTAGCATGAGACATCTACTATATTTAAATTATTCAGTACTGGCCAGGCATTTTGAATAGTACTTGTTGAGTATTTATCTTTGTTATTCTTCAGGATCTGAACTATACTTCTTATTTGTTTTTGTGCCTTAAGGACTAGCATGTTCTACCCCCTCCTAGTCTTCATGTTTGGCAAATGGTATAAAGGTGCTTGTAATCTTGGCAGGTTTTATTGCATAGGTTCAATGCTGGGAATGAGTTCCTCTTTGAATATGACTTATATTGAAGCCTCTCAATTCTGATACTGCCTAGCACATTTTATATGCTGCATACCTCTGACAGCAAAGCTTGTCAAAAGCAAATCAGAACAAAGGGGGAAAAAAATCACAAGCATTGAATGGTTAGTGAATGAAACTGCTACCACTTTTACATATGAAAATAATTACTCTTGACTGAAAATAGGCTGTGTGAATCTCTCTAAACAGTGGCATCTTTGTTCTATTGTACCAAATTAAATATATAAAAGTGCCCCTAGTAAATTTTGACATATAAAGAGTCACAACCTTTTGCAGAACAGGTAAAAGATGGAAGTGTGAGTATCCTCGAGGCTGAAATTTTTCATCTGAAAACTAAAAAGTATATGGTCGTCCCAGGGCTGCAGAAAGGTTCTTGACGAATTGTCTCCTCTTCAGAGACTAAGTGCAAAGATATAAATGAATTTTCTTTCAGCTGAGGGTTATACACAGATAATGTACATATATCTAAGAGTTATAAATATACACGGTATAGATTATATTTAAGAATATTTTTCTTGACACTGTCATTTCTGCTTTAGAAATTCCTTGCTGTTTTGTTATCATTGGAGGCAGTAAGTGGTATTTATTGGGCACTCATGTTGTCAGAAGAGCTTGTTAGGAATCCTAGTGGGTGTTCCTTTCCTAGATTTATTGTCACTTTCTTCTCTATAGATGGGTCAAGGGGCTGTGAATTTGTATCTGGGTATATACTTCATAGTAGAGAAATGTGGTTTGTTATATCTGATTGAAAATATAAGAATTTTCACTTTCTTAACATGAGAGGGTCAGTGGAGGATGAGGGGTTGTATCTTGGCATTGTTCTACTGCTTTGAGAAGACCTTGTGACCAAGGCAATTTTTATAAAGGAAAACATGTAATTGGAGGTGGGGTGGGTGGTTGCTTACAGTTTAAGAGGATTAGTCCGTTATCATCATGACAGGAAGTATGTTAGTATGCATGGGAAGCACGGTGCTGCAGAAGTAGCTGAAAGCTACGTCCTGATCCATAGACAAGTGTGGGCTTCAGAAAGTGCCTGTTGTGAGCTTATGAAACCTCAAAATCTGCTCCCAGTGATACATCTCCTTCAAGAAGGTCCCATCAACTCCACAAATCCATTCCTCTTAATCCTTCCAAACAGTTCATCAACTAGGGACCAAGCATGCAAATATGGCTTATGGGGCCAGTTGCAGTCAAAACAACCATAGACTGGTTATGCGTGATGATAAAAACTCTTAAAAGGTTAATTGTTTTAACATGAGATTTAACATATTGGTGCAATATTGGAGCTAAGAAAACTCAGGACACATTCTAAAGATATAAAGTTAATATATATCAAATAGGCTGAGTGACAGAAGAGATTCAACAAAAATTAATCACTACATATACACTATGAACTGTTAATAAGGCTGGCATGCTGTTGTGACATTATTTGGGGGGAGAAAACAAATACCTGTTTTCTTACATATGCAGACTGTGTGTGTGTGTGTGTGTGTGTGTGTGTATGTGTGTGTGTGTGTGTGTGTGCGCATGCATGTGTGTGTGTGTATGTTAGTGTGTGTATGTGTTCTTACGGGTCATAAAATATGAAAGACTATACTGGGAAAAGATAACAATGGGATAAAAGTGATATAAAATCAAGGAGGAGGAGAAAGGATAGGAAGAAGATGAGGGAAGGACCTTAAATAGAACGACAAGGCTAGGAGAGGTGAACGGGAGAAGACAGTAAATAAAAACAAAGCATAGTGATACATTGCTATGAAAATGCAAAATGAAATCCACTACATTGCGGGGTAGCAAAATTAATTTTAAAACATATTTTTGGGGACTAGGATTGTAGTTAAGTGGTGTAATACTTGACTAGCATGCACTGTCTTTCATCTCTAGTATGACAAAGCAATAAATACATAAATTCATAAAAAGATAAAATAGCAAATATATTGAGCTAGGTCTGGAGATACATACAGGTCATCTATAGAGTACATGTTTAGTGTATGCAATGCTGGAGCCTTAATCTCTGGCCCAAAGCCAAGTAAACAATGAAACAAAAGAAATTAGCAGATGATGACTTTGGAGATTAACTAGGGATATATTTGCTCCTTTTCCTAAATTACAGCATGGCTTCATCTCATGAAATAGTGCTTGGGTTTCTTTAGATGCATTAATTATGCAACTATTTACGTTCAAACACTATTGGTTCTGTAGTTTGACTTTTGTCATTTTACCTTTTTAAAGGTTTATATCCATCTGGTTGTTATTTCTACATTTAGTATACACTAACACTGCATTTTAAACATCATATTGTGATGTGTGACTTTCTGTGTGTATGTGTGTGTGGGGGGGGGAGACACATTGAAACCTCACAGTCACGTTCATATTGAATTTATTGAGTCATTGCCACTTTACTCACCCACAGTATTGACAACTATTTACAGTGTTATCTAGATTTCATTCAGTAGCTAATTTACAAAGAAATATCTGAAATCCACAATTTACTCTATACCATTATGTGAGGCATGAAGAGTAGATACTGTTGTCTCTGGGTCATCATCTACATGTCACCTTTCTGTGTCAGTCTTTTGCGAAGAGTGATGCTGACTCTGTAGGACTGACAATCTGAAGCCAGAACTGAAATATCTTTAATGGTTACTTCTAGACAAGCGTTTGACACTGTTCTGTGCTTCACCCTCCTTGACCAATGGATGTGCTGACAAGAAGAGCCACTTGCTATTTGAATGTTTTATTAATTAAATTGTTTTCATTAGGAATATTAAAATTACATCATTTTGCTGGGCAGTGGTGGTACACGCCTTTAATCCCAGGACTTGGGAGGCAGAGGCAGGCGGATTTCTGAGTTCGAGGCCAGCCTGGTCTACAGAGTGAGTTCCAGGACAGCCAGGGCTATACAGAGAAACCCTGTCTCGAAAAAAAAGAAAAGAAAAAAGAAAAAAACAAAACAAAACAAAAAATTACATCATTTTGAATTACACAATAAACCACTGTAATAGTATAATACAGCAATTCATATACAGCAATTCAATCAGAATCTTATAGAAAACCTAAAGCTCAGGTGTTCCGCATCCTGTGCCTACACAATTGTTATTCTTACTCATCCGGTTTCACTCTTATCACTTCATAGGTATTGTCGACCATGCACAAAGCTTACCGACAGGTAAAACTCATAAAAGCATGGATTCATAGAGAGCCTTGTAATTTTGGTTTTGTTTTTCAATGTTACAATATCATGCCAACTACATTTTCTTTTGATTTCTACTTTGAGCTTCCACAAAACCTCCGACTAACACATAAATTATATCTGTATGTTTTACCTGGCTTCTCTATTAAATCAGAGACAAACTAATTCTTCTTGAAATTGGCAGTAAGCTTGCAACATATTTTTTAAAGTTTTGTGACATTTGAAAATATCAACAAAATTGTTTGTTTTCAAAGTTCTAGTTTCATCTAGAAATTCAGTTCTAATGTGATCCAGCCTGAGCCTAGGTATATATAATACTTTATAAGTGAGCTAAGGCAGCCTTTATCATACAAGTTCAGAAATAAGGGTTATTAAATAGAAGTCTACTGGGAGATATAGCTCAATGGCAGAACATTAGACTATCATATGCAAGGCTTTGCATTCGATCGTCCTCAAAACTTTGATAGGAAGAAAATAATAGAAAAGGAACTCTTCCTCTAACATTGTAAACACTCAGTTCCTGACTGTAACAAGACAGACCCAGGAGGAGGGCACAGTATTTTATATATTTTAAGCGTGAATAAAGTAATTCTAAATGACAAAATCCACACTTTTTAAAATAATAGTATGTATATTACAATATTTATACATAATGTGCTACTACAAAAATATATATTTTCAGTCAGCTTCCAATGAAAACATTCACTGGTAATCTTAAGTTACATGTAAAAGTGGAATTATGATGTGTCTTTTGAAACTGGACTTTTTCTCATTTTTATAAATATACATCTAAATGGCTATGGTCAATATATTTATGTTGGACATTGTATAATTCATATCTATCTATGGTCTACCTATCTATCTATCTATCTATCTATCTATCTATCTATCTATCTATCTATCTATCTATCTCTTATCTATCTTCCTATCCAGCTCTTTGTTTTGTGATAAGTTCTAATTTTATCACTTTTTAAAAATAGTTGAATTAAGTTTCTTGTCACTCATGTATCACTACCATTAATCTGTCCCACTCTGCCATTTATTATAACTGAAAAGAGAAAAAAAAGTTTCAGAATTATTTTTTGAGTATTAAAACCTACATCATTATAGTAATATCTAGTCCATTTTTGAAATTTACTATTTATTAAATGGTGAAGCAATCAGAAAAAAAGATAAAGGGACATCTGATCTAAAACATTTTCTAGTCCAATTTAATAGGATATTTCTATTGCCTCTGACTGTAGGTTTATGAACCTCTAGGGGAGACTAGGGAGAAACCGAGTTCTAATTGTGCTTTGTTAATGTGATCATTTAATTGTTTCTTATTCCAACACATTATTTTCAATAGCTATTATATCTTTTTATGGTCAGGTATAAATTGCTCTTTTTCCCCCTCTTTCTCTGTCTTTGGAATGGATGCCAAAATTTCATCAAGGCACATAAAAGCAAATGCGGTTCATTGTCTACAAGCTTTATACTCAGCAGTTACAAGGCCAGTGACTGTTTCATGAATGGCTTTTCTACAAGATAAGAGATTTCTCTAAAGACTTATAAGAACTTGTAAGAACATTCTTCCTTGGCCCTGAAGAGCAACTGCCATCCATTGTGTCTATGGGGAAAAGATAGGAAGAGTTCCAAAAGTCATAGGTCTTGTCCACAGCAGAGATTCTTTGACTGTTGAAGTGACATTTCTTCCTTTTGTTTGGCTTAAAAGCAAGTCCTGAAATGCTGTGATTGAAGGAAATGAAACATCTTCTGATGGAGCCATTTTCCATATGTTTTCCTCTAGCTTCTGCATTGCTCTCTTTGCAACTCTTTTCTCCTCCTTGGATGGTTCTTACTGACAAGGTCTCTTATCCCATTCTCCCCACATTTTAAATCCACCATGGATGCACTTTTTAAAATATATTTTGTAGAGGAAATAAGAATCTCACAAAAAAGGAAAAAGGCTTATAAAACAACATTAATAAAATAATCACATATCTAGAAACTTACATTTAGTTAACAAAAATATTTTCATCTACAGTGCTGAAGATCCACTTTAAGACCTTTTTCAGACCAGGTAACTGAATAAATCTTACATACTTGCTTCATTGGTAAAGGTAGAAGCCCATGAGGAGCCTATTAAAGTGCTATTATCTTTATTACTTCCTTTAGAACTGAATTGATCATGAAATTTTTGGAAAGTAGATAGATGTCTATTTTAAAGAGTGTTAATTATTGAAGAGCAGTTGGTTAGTGTTGTTTCCCCACCCTGGTTTCAATCACATCAGGTGCATTTGGGAAACATTTATGATTTGTCATCCAACTGAAACTCATAGAAATCAAACCATGAGCTACTATAGTTTCTAGTATAACCTCAGTACAACCTCAATGGAGAAGCATGAGCTTGCTCTTGTTTCATGTCTTTAGTTTAAATTTAGTGCCGTGTTCAAACTCAAGGGTGCTTGGGCCATCAAGTGCCTTGATAGAATTAGGTAGATCATGCCAGCCAAGCATAATCTATAGACATGAGGGCTACAAATATTTGAAGTATTACAGAACACACCATGGCTTAAAACAATTAAGTGAGTGGGTAACCTTTGTTATACCAAATTAAATTGAAGACTGGAAAATTAATTTGAATTTCAGATAATTAATAAGCATAACAAATATGTTCTATAAAATAAGGCACACACACATAATCTAATATAATTAGAAAATCTAATTTAACTGATTTCGTATGTCCTAACTTGCTAATTCTTGCAAGCCTATCCAGGATCCTATGATACAGAGCGTATAGATTCTCAGAATTTGAGGCAAATAAATAGAAAAAAGACAAATTTGGTGTGGGTTGTAGATAAACCTGAAAAATAGAAAATAAACATAATTTTTACATCCTTCTCTTTTACAAACCCAAAGGCCATGGTTTTATTCTGCTCTAAAGAGAGAAGGAGCTTCTATTTGTGCATTATTATTTCAGGTTTATGTTTAATTAAATGGAAGAAAATCTGACTTACCATGACATACCAGGTAAAAAAATCTGAAATGATAATTTTCTAGGAAAATATTAGCCTCACTGGCTTTTGAACCAAGGCATATGTCCATGGGGAGTTGTCTTTTGTAGAGTCCATAGTCATAATTCAACAATGTTCTTTGAATTAGATTAATGTTAACTTGCACATAGGCTTTCACAGGTAGGTAAGAGTTTCTTCTCAGACTATTCCCTACTAGAAGTAGCAGAAACCTATCATATTCCTCGATACTACAGAAATATCTGATGATCAAGATCAGGTATTGGGCTTTTTTATTAGAATATGGTCTAGAAGTATATGCTTTTAATTTATTTCTTCCATGAACAACATTGAGACTGACTTAATACTTGTTTATAAATTAGCTACTTTAATCTTCTCTGATAGCTCCTGGTGAGGAGCTATCCTCACCTTTCCAGTCATATAGAGCCTTTGGGTGAAATGTCAATCACTTTAATGTAATTAAGCAAGATTTATGTTATTGTGGTTACCACAAGAATTGTGGTAAGGATGGGGATCACTATAAACCTGTTCAAGAAAATGATCATTTGTCCCTTCTGTGGGACATTATAGCATTTCCCCACACTAATCATTTGGTTGAAAGCCAAAGATATACTCTACAGTTATTGTAAGACTTTAGTTTTGTATTCTCTATGATACATAAGAGACGGTAGACTTGTATGTTGTAAGTGTATTAAAAAATAGAATTTTCTTTTTCAGACATTCACATGTATATCATACATCCACACATATGTGTGTGTGGACATGCATACATGTGTGTTTTGTGTGTGTTTGTGTATATGTATGTTTGTGTGTGTGTGTGTGTGTGTGTGTGTGTGTGTGAGTGTGTGTGTGTGTTTGCATGCATGCTGAATTGTATGAATCTCTCTCAATGAAGCACTCTAGTGAAAATAATTCTTGGATCAAGCTGGAGCCCTGGCTGGATAGGCCTAAGCAGCTCCTTATTTGGAAAATGTGATGGCATTTGAACTCAATGATGGGATGCAGGGTATGGCGATTGACAATATTGTATTGATATTTTTGGGAAATGATGAGTCTTTTCCTGAATGTAATGTACTCATATTGCTGTGTTGACAACCAAGGCAGGGAAACAAAAAACAAATTCAGTATACATGCTAACAGGGTATAAGAGACATGTAAAGATTTTCCTTCAGTTTATTATCAAATTATACATGTAGCCAGATCTCAAACTGCTAATTACAGGTAACAAGATGAGTTATAGGTTAGCTCTATAAAAGCCTCTTGTCAAAATGTTCAATCCGGAAAGTTTCACAAAGAAAACATGTGAATTAGAGTTCTTGATTTCACCACAGTTTATATTTTATTTGCTCACATTTTATACTGTTAATACATATAAAAATAAATATATGATTACCCTTAGTTGATATTTATGAGTACCTATTGCTTTTTACATATATTGTTTGTTTATGAAAATTTTATATAATGTATAGCCTGTATTTTATTTCACATGACCACAATTTTATTTCTAAGAATAGAAATTTAGTAAACTGGTTTTTGATGAATATGTCAATAAGACTTGAAAACAATTTTTTTGTTTTGTAAAGAGGCTTATTAATTTTTTGATACTTGAGAAAAAATAATTTTCAAATTTACGATGCAATTGATTTATGATTAAAAAGTTCAGTATTCAGAATGTGACAATTATTTACTCAGAATTCCTTATTGATAAAGAGTCAATAGATAGGGTATGGTTTTATCTTTATGCTTATATTTTGCATATTACTTTTCCCAATTCTGCTGTTGAGAGTTGGTGACAGATGGGCAGTTTTTTAACTCTGAGGAATCTCATCTGTGGAGTCATGAGTGTAAATATAAGATGTATATTGGATGCCTTGCCTTGTCTCTATATCCGTAAAACTCAAGGTCAGTATAGACCAAGGAAAGTGTAAACTTTTAGATCCCTATATCCTGCAGGATAATTCATCCTAATTTCCTGAGAAGGATCTGTTAAAAATAGTGTGTGAGGGAAATGTGCAGAAAAGGGCTCTCATTTGGTGATCCATGAAAAATGTGTATGTGTAATTGTGTTAAGATATTTTCTGTTAATGATGCAATAGCATACACTGGTTGACTAATAAAAGATTGATTTCACTCGAGCTTATACTTCTGGAGGCTATGCTGCAGTGACATAATTAGTAACAGTCTTATGGATAGACTCCCAAGCAACCTGGGGGATCACATGGAAGGTACCAGGGATGAGGGACACATGTGTCTGTCTTGTCTGGGAACAGTTTGAGCTGGCTATTATCTGTGGAGTGAGTCACTGTATGAAACTCCATAAAATGAGTCATATAAACTAGGAAAAGTGACATTAGAAGAGGAAATATGCTTTATCTGATGGTCATTAGAAAAATATCTATCTCTTTATCAATGTATATGTCTAGCTTGTGTATGGTGACATGCATATCCAGGTACTGTCAGAATGTAATGCCAGTTCATTAGATGGAGCATTTTATGTATTTCTGCTCATTTTGACAATAGAAGCAGATAACATAAGGCATGAAAGAACCCAGAGGTTAACAACAAAGATTTTTCGCATTTAAGAAGATCATACAGGAAAGAGTCAGAAAGAAGTAGAAAAATCATCCAAGTGTGTTATATTCAAGAACAATCATACTAAAATAAAATCATTCATTCGATTTACTTTATTTGAACTAAAAATCACTCCATGAGCTTGATTGTAAAACATATTTCTTAATTTAAACAGAAAGAAAATTCATGACATTCAAGGCATGATTATTAATTATAAAATAAGGAAAATATAAGCACACATACACAAGTATGTGTATATATCACTAGGTGCCTGTGATCTCAGTCTAAAGACAAATTATACAGCATTACCTATGTTTTACTGTAATTACTATTTCAGATATTCCATGTGACAACCTTCTTTAAATTTTGGTTATTGAAACTACGCCAATGTAGGATCTGATCTCCAAAGCTAAAAGAAAAAATAAGAGCAATGTGGAGTGCTTAAAAAGTGGCATATATAAATTCAATTTAAATTTGATTTTTTTATACACACGTATGCACATTTATATGGGCAAACAGGATGATTATATTTTCTTTAAAGATTTTCTTCCAAGAGTGGCATTCATATCATATGAAGAGTGGGGAATATAATTGGATCTACCAATGAGATAAAATAATAAAGCAAAACAAATCTATTCAATAATAAGCAATGTTGGGGCTCTTGAATCCTATGACAATGTTAATGGATTTTTGTTAATATAGGCTGTCCAAGATAATTCTTTCCTGACATGTGACAGAGATGTAAAGGATAAGAGGAAAACAAAGCCAAGTGGAAAATGGAAACAATAAGGTCCTTTTCTTAGTGTTCTTTGAGAATGGAGCCTGTTTTTCTATGTAGCACATATCTACAAAATATGAATGTAGAATTATTTGTTTCTCAGACTTATATTTTTCTTTAAAATGATAAAAATTCATCTTCTATGCCAACATGGTCCATTAGACCAAGCTTGGTAGAGATGATGTAGTTGCAGATGAGTTGATGAGATCATGGTTTCCAGGCACTATAAGAAACAGTTGGAATTAAAACGTGTGGCTAGATCCTGTAGAACGAACTCAAGCTAAGATCTAAAGAATTCATTGCTAAGTTGGATATTTAAGTACAGAAAGGGTAAAAATAGGAACCTCTACAAATGTCATATTGACATGATTCACTGTATTCTGAGGAAGGTAAGAATTGTATAATAGTGTGGGTACCATTTTCAAATAGAATTAATGATCCCATTTGGACTTTTTAAAAGGCACTAACTTAGTATATAGTCCATTCTGTCATGGAACATACAAGTAGCTCACACTGACCTTGAATTCAAGACCTAAATTTGCCTTTTGAGTACTGGGATGTTCAGCAGTTTTTGAATACTGTTAGAATACATCTGCAAGCCAAGCAAATGAAGCGACAGAAAATGTGTTTCTTTAAGTTTCCCTTGAGTACCAAGTTAAGAGACTTGAACTTATACTGTATTCTACACATACCATTAAGCATCTGCTCAAAAAAATCATAATCCATTCACAACATTAAGGAGCTTAGCAACAAAGACACAATAGTCTGACAGGAATTAGAAAGATAAGTTTGATGGATATGCTCCTAGATCCTAGATGGGTTTTGGGGGGTAATGGAGGGCTTTGTAGATAAATAAAATAAATAGATGTCTTCTCTGAATCCATTAAAATATGATTTTTGTAAAATGTAGTTTTCTATTTTCACATATTGATATAGTATGAGATAAAAGGAAATTTTACAAGAAGTCTTTTATCATGAGGACCTGCAGGATGGAATGTATCTCTCCTTTTCTAATGTAAGCCTACTCTTGCTATTCTCTTGTCCATCCCTCTGACTCTGATTATTCTGCTTAATGAAGTACACTCTTGAATACCACCACTCATTATAGGGTAGGTGATGATAAGGGTAGATGACCTAGAGTAAGAGACAAACCACTGGCCTGTCTCATACTCCCTTGGTCTCTTTACAAATAGAAGTGGCCCTGTTTTATGAGGGCTATGCAGAATTGATGGACCATGATGCTCTCTGCTTGGGGGATGTTCATTTAGATGACTGATGACCCCAGATCTTACTCTGTTTCTTTGAACCAGAGAAGGAGAGTTAATCAAACGATAAGGTGCCAACTTTGACTGACCAATGCTAGTGTTCTTTTATGTGGGGAATAATTAACCTATGAAAATCACTGATGCTGGACAATATTAAGCAGGTAATTTAGGAAGACTATAACAGTGGATTGAACATTTATATGAATATAATTAACAGAGACAGGTTTAGAATCTAATGTATCAGACTTTATACTCATATTTCTTGATTTAGAAAAATAGCTACTTAACCCTCTATGAAAAGCCAATATATATTATGTACACCCAGTATCTTATACAAACCTAAAATACTAAGCAACCTTGATTAAGTACTAGAGGGTCTTGAAATATGTCTCAAAGGGTAAGAACACTGGCTGCTTTTCCAGAGGACCCAGGTTTGATTCCCACAACCACAGAGAGGTTCTCAATCACCTATAACTCCAATTCCAGGCAATCTGATTCGCTATTATGACAACTAAGGGGATCAGACATGGAAGGGGTTCACAGGCAAACATACTGATAGAACACCCACACATAAATAAAATATTTAGAAATATTTTGTTCAAATAAATTATTTCTAAAAAGAAGGGCTAGAGATTAAACGGTTCTGATGTAAATATATTATTGCTAGCCAGTGAGTAGACATTATCATTTCTTTACTAATTATTCCTCTTAAATATGTCAAAAATGTGTATGAGTGTATGGATGTGCATGCACGGAACTACCTGAGTGCCTGTGTAGAGAGGTATTTCCATAATGTTTATTGAGGTCATAGGACCAATGGCAGGATTGAGTTCTTCCTTTCCACTATATGTGTCCCTGGGGTTAAACTGTTGTTGGGCTTGTCATAAAGTACCTTTAACCACGGACCCATCTATCCATTTTCCCATACCCAGAGCCACTTAGAATTTTAAAGTTGATATTCGAACTATCATCAATTATCATTTTCTGGTAGACAGGAAAATGACCTGATAAATATGGAGATATCACAATTCTTGATTAAGATCATTATAAAATTTTACATTCCCATTTCTCATCACTAAGTATAATGCATGTAATTCTGAACATATATATATATATATATATATATATATATGTGTGTGTGTGTGTGTATATATATATATATATATATATATATATATATATATATATATATATATGCAACTTTAAAGACATCTCTGAATGAAACAGAAACTTTAATAAAGGTACACCTTTAAAGAAAGAGATATTATTTAACAAAGAAAATATATAAGGATTATTACATTTATTGAGAGTGCATATTCTGCATGATAGTTTCTTTGTGAGTACACAACACAGAGTTGCAGTCACTGCCTCGCCATATTTTTAAGCTGAATCATTAAAGTTGACTATTGCCTTATCTAGCTGTCTTGGGATAATTAGCCATGTGACAGCCAGATGGGACAGGGAGAAAGCAACAGCCATTTCAGCACTGACATATGGCTATTCTTGGTTGGAAAATGGGGGTAAAGAAGACAAAATGAAGAATGTTGGTAGATCATACTAAATTATCTCCCTTCAGAGCGGTTCACCAACTTGGCTGAAGTCTGAATGATCTTCCATCATAGACAAAAGAATGACAAGCCTTGACTATTTTAATATTGTTTAAAGACTGATTAATTGAGTAGACTAGGTAATTTGAATTTAAATGTAGCAAAAGTAATGATCCCTAATTTGAAAGTTCTTGATGAATCACAAATTCCCATTAGCTTTAAAATTAGGGCTGAAGGTTAAAATCTTTTCAAAGCTGCTAAATAAATATGATTTGGCCGTGTTACCCCATCACTGCTGTAAAGAAAGGCATCATTCAAACACTAATTTGATTTAAAATACCAGGCAAGCCATACATATTTTTATCTTCCTTCCATTGATGGATAGAACTCCAAGTCCAAGTCATGAAAGAACAAGAGTGCTGATGGCCGCCTTCATGTTACAAGTTAGTCTGTCCTAGGCTGGGCCAATGTTGTGACTTTTATGAGTGGGCTATTTACTGAGCTTTAGAAAGCTCTAGTCTCAAGCCCCATGCCTGTAAAAAACAAAGCTGTATGTCTTAGTCAGGGTTTCTATTCCTGCGCAAACATCATGACCAAGATGCAAGTTGGGGAGGAAAGGGTTTATTGAACTTACACTTCCATGCTGCTGTTCATCACAAAAGGAAGTCAGGACTGGAACTCAAGCAGGTCAAGGAGCAGGAGCTGATGCAGAGGCCATGGAGGAATGCTGCTTACTGGCTTGCTTGTTTCCCCTGGCTTGCTCAGCCTGCTTTCTTATAGAGCCCAAGACTACCAGCTCACAGATGGTACCACTCACAAGGGGCCCTCCCCCCCTTGATCACTAATTGAGAAAATACCTTACCACTGGATCTCATGGAGACATTTTCTCAACTGAAGCGCCTTTCTCGGTGATACCTCCAGCTTGTGCCAAGTTGACACACAAAACTAGCCACTACACTGTAGAATTATCTTTTGGGCAAAAAGCCTTCTCATGGTTTCTGTGGCAGCCACTTCATGTGTTTTTTTTAACACACATGGAAAGGTAGCAGTCCATGTCACTGGACATTGACAAGGGATTAAATAAAATTTCCTTCCTGGTTCTCTGCCAAAGTAGTCATCATTCTGCAGTCTTTGCTGTCCTGGTCGAGGAAAGTCATGCAGAGCTTTAGTCTCAGACTACAGCTTATTATACAGGGAGGATAACTAATGTGGAATAAGGAGGGAAGGGAGCAACCTTCATACTGGAAAGTCATTGATGCAGAGTGTGCAAGGAATACTAAAAAAAAGGCTTATATACTATAAAGACACTGTAGTGCCCACAAAATATTGTCCTTTGATTTCCATGGGCTCTGGGCACTTCATCCAGCTTCATACATATTTTATGATACGTGTCTAGTCTGAGTTTCAACTCCACTAGCCTTTGTGTTCCTAATAGAGTCTACCTCCTTTCTAGAACCCTTGTACCCCTGTGCCTTTCTGTAAACATGTAAAAGAATTCTTGCCTCCTGAGTCTGGAAGAAATGGGCTTGTAAAACATTTGTGCCAGGGGTGGTGTGAATAGCATTTTCATTCTTTGCTCAAATTAGCTTCAGTGATACTGCAGTAGAGGAAATGGTCATGGTACCATTAATGCATGGCATCATTAATGTCACTGACAGCCTCATCAGGCATGGGAAAATCAAGGTACTCTTCCCTTACTGCTGGCTTATGTCATGTGGGAAAGGCCTCAGCCAGCATGACAGTTTCTCGAAGATGGATCTAGATCACTAAATGAGATTTTTACAGTACACTAAAACATGACTCTAATTGCAACCAGAGCCAAACAACTGTGGCAGAGAGGTAGTTTCTGACAAGAAATAAAAATACTAAGCTGTGTACATCCATGTGAAGTACTAACCACGAGGCCATTAAGATCAAGGAGCCCCAGGGCATCACAGTTGTAGGGAAGCTTGCAGGTGATGCCCAAGGGCATTTAATTACATTATTCTAATTTGAAT
The DNA here is from genome assembly GCA_028551405.1 of Uromys caudimaculatus. NCBI lineage: Eukaryota > Metazoa > Chordata > Mammalia > Rodentia > Muridae > Uromys > Uromys caudimaculatus. Next base: position 31,888,174 of record CM052713.1, read on the forward strand.
TATTAATTACCATATTAAAGTGCAGGCAAGCAGTTTGGTGGAATATTTAGAAAAATCAAAGTTAGTATAAATATTCAGTTTCCTCTATCTCTTCAGTCTGAAAAAAAAAAAGAAAAGAAAACATACAGCAAGCTATTCACTTAGACACAAGCCCCAAACCAAATCATCATTAAACACGGAGAGAACAACATGCCCTCAGGAACAGCACTCGGTAGATACTTTTGGCAATGCCCTGTGTTTCCCTGCAGAACTGTAACTCTGCCAAGTGGTGACTATTGTCCCTGATGTTTAGTGTCTCATAAAATCATGTGTATTCATGTAAGCTGAGTGGAAGAACTCAGGAGACAGGCACATCTGCTTTTGACTAAGCCTTTCTCAATGCTCAAGGAGACTCCATATATTCCAGAGTGAATGAATGGATGAATGATACATAGAAAAAATATGCAAATGAACCATAAAAACCTTTGTTAGAGGAACTTTAAAAAATTAATTCATATGCAAAAGTGCAAATTAGGGTAAAGTTACAAAAATGTAGAACTGAGACATCATGTTTCTCCTTTGCAACCAGACAAATGAAGACCAGTGACCATTCAACCGAAGATACAGACAAACACTAAATCAAAATAATCTGAATCCAGAAGATTCAATCTTTCTGGTAATCCCTTTTTAATGTGGGGAAAGCATGATGCTTAGTGTTAAATCAACTCATTAAATTCCATACCTCTCCCCCAAAACTGATATTTCTTACAAATTGTAAGTGGGGTAGAGAAAGAGGGAGAGGGGACTCTTGCAAATGAAAGAAAGGGTCCTCGCCTCACTGGGTACTTTTCATATTGAGAAGCTGTCATACAACTGGAAACGAATAGATGCAAGCCTCAAACTCAGCTGGCTTTCAAGAGGGAATAGTTCATATCTTTTCAATAATCCAAACACTGAGCTAAGAATTTATTTTCAAGAAGTAACCAACTCTACAAGGTTCAGGGGAAATTATTTATTTAGCGTGTCTGTACTTGAAAAAAAAATTTTTTGCAGTGACAAAAAAACAGTGAGGCATGTAGAATGTCACGGAGTTAAGACAAGAGTGCACAAGTAGGATTGAAGCTGAGAGGAAAAATGGAGGTAGAATAAGAGCAAAGCAGAGGGAGCATCCATCACTTCTGTCTAGCACAGAAAGGCTGGGCACATACGTAAAGAGTAATGGGAATGAGATAAAGACCGTTCTTGCCATAGGAAGTTTAACAGAAGTGAGGATGAATGTGAAAAGGAATGAGCAGAGAATGTGTTTGGGGAGATAACATGAAGAAAATACCAACAAGAAAATAATAACCATAAGGCACACTGTAGGCTAGCTACTAGTGTAATCCCTTAACCTAGTTATCTGGTTAATACATACAACAAACCATTTGCAATGGTATTACCAAGACTTGACACATTAGGGAAAAAAAAACCACAGAGTTTACCAAGTTGCCACGATCACATGTGAGAGGAAAATAGGTGGGACATTTTCTCTTTAAATGTAGTTTCAGTCTTTATGGTATTATACAGCTTCTCACACAGGATGAGTATTCAAGGGGCAAGAAACAAGGGAAGACCAAGGAATGTACCAGCTCAATGTTTGGTTGTGGTGGGGAAAATGTTTCTAGGCTTAAAATGTCTCCCGTCAGCCTTCAGCTGCCTTGCAGCCCAGAGCTTGGACTGGGGCTGTTAGCAGCATCGAGGGAGGGAAATGGATAAATAATTGATTAGGCACAGTGTGTTGTGTGAGTGCAGATCTGTAGGGAAGAGAAGGATCCAAGAGGCAGAGCCAGATGGCGAGCTGTAATGTGCCTATATTAATAGATGTCTTCATTAGATGATATATTCACAGGAGTCCAGGGTGAGTACCTTTCAGCCATTGCCAGGAAGAGACAAGGTCTAAGATGAAGGTGACACTTAAACCTAAAAGGCAGTGGAAGTGGAAGGTCAGATGAGAAGCAAGTGGAGATATAAAGATATTCTGTTGAAGAAATAAACACCTATGTCAAAGCTAGTTACTTCTCTCCTGTTAAGTCCATCTCTGAATCTGTGAAATACGTTCTCCTAACTCTAGCCACCTCTGTACTGCCTGCCTGTTACAACCCTATCTGTTCACTACCTGTCTATTCTTATCTGGCTCTCTGTTTTCTAATTTTTCTCTCCTAATCATGGTTCCCTCCCTCTCTATCATTCCTTGCTTTCATTTTCCGAACTTATCACCCATCCTCCTGTAATTAACTCCCTGGCCACAGTCTCCTGCCCTTGCTTTGCTGCTATTATCATTACGTTAAGTCACAGCTAAAAGCAGGATGCTTTTGTATAAATGGATATTTGTTGATTAACTTAACACTGTTGAGCAAATGTTGGGGCTGAAACTTTTATATTCTATATGAATTAATATTGATAACATTCTGCTTAAATACCCTTGAAATTATGGCTGAGCAGATGTTAAATATTTCAGTGACTTTGGCTCCCTATACATTTTATATATGCAGAGATACATACAGACATATTACTCCTATGAGATTAAATATTTTGACATAATTGGAAGTTTATGTAGGACAGCCAGAGTAAAATTTCAGCAGAATAATATTTGATTTGTACAGCAATTAACAGTGACAAATAATGATGTACTCAATTATTGCTCTAGATTTCCCTTATTCCTCAAGAAAAGTCACCTCTCAGAACAGTGTTAAACTTTTAGAATATGTATACTAGCACATAATTTATTAGGCATTGAATACTACCCAGGACAGTGCACATATTCTGGTGGAATGGGATTTAGAAAATTATGTCATGGAATTTAAGCTACAGAAGAAAATGGGATGCATCATTAACACCAAATGAAAAATAGTTAAGATGGACAACCCAATTCTAAATCTCCTGTTTGTGAAAACCCATATCAAACCACAAAGTTAGGGCTTAAACTATTTCACTCCTTCCTAAACCTTGGTTCATTTTCAACACTTTTCCTAGCTCAGCCACTTTCTTGTAGTCAATATATTTGGAGCAAGTCATCAAGAGGCAGTGTGGGGATATCAAGAACCTACAGAGAGCATCTTCAGGTGAGCAAGCAAGACTAAGTTTGGCCCACAATGCCAGCATTCTCTTGACCTCTGTTCCAAGGACAGGGCTCAGGAAAGCCCCAGAAGTGGAAATAAGAATAGCCCTTCCCATCCAATCTTTAAGATGGGTAAAATTCCATTTTGTTTGATTTCTTCTCATTCTTCAGAATGGAATTGGGTTCATTTCTTTGTTTTGCTAATAATTCAGTTCAAAACTTTTAGCTTGTTTGTCATAAAAAAAAAAAAGCAACTGAGCTGAGAGCAATATTTATACTTCATACCTTGTTCAGTCTAAAGTTATTGTCAATATTAAAATTCTACTTTAATTGTCATCGTGAAGTGATTTATAAAGTAGAACTCTATAATTTCTTAGCCATCAAAGATTTTCTAAATTAAGAATGACTATTAATTCTGCTGTACTTTTCCATCCTGAATCTTTTCCCTGGAACACATCATCTATAAATTGTCAAATTGCTTCTCAGTTTTAACTATTGCCTCAGATGTTTAGACACACAGTGTGTGCTAGGATCTTTAGCTTCTTTCTTCCTCTTTGGTCTTTCCCTTTCTCCTTCTAGATGGAGATACTTCTCTGTTCACAAACCATATTAGGCTTCCACAGATTATGCTCATTGAGGGATCAGAAAATACCAGTTTCAAGTGGAAGCTTTGTGCAGTTGATCAAGTTCATTGTTTGAACACTTACCTGCATTTTCTCCACCTATTAAACCCAGACTTGGTCATGAGAAGAAAGGCTACTGCTTCCAGAGGTTAGTTTTCGAGGTTAAGAGTGCCGGTGTTAAAAGTTCATCTCTGCCCCTTTTTAATTATAGGACTCTAATATTATAGACGAGCATTTTTTCATCAAAGGAAATGGGGCTAACACTTCTACTTCCTCTTAGAGTCATTGTGAGGTTAGATTACACAATACAAGCCGAGCACTTAATAACCAGTCTACTACATAGATAACATTACATAATCATCAGAGCTTATGAGTATTATCTATAGACTTTTGCTCCTATTGCAAGTACTCTTCTATCTATACAGCAAGAGTGTCTTTTGAACCCATTACATAACAAGCCCATGACAAGTTCTGCATTAAACTACTACCTGATGGCTCCATTCTTAACTTACAATACTTTTAAAAAGTTAAAAACAATATTTATATTTTCCTTGTAGAAATTTGTACACTTTTTACCTGAACAGTAATTCAGAGAAGATCTTTAAAATGTGTCTGGACAATTTATTTGGAAATTTATTCTGAGAAACTCCCATCCAAGGTCATTAGCCTGGTAGTTTACAAAAGAAACTATTTGGACCAAAAGCTGATTCTTCCCTCCTGTTTGTTAAAATTATAAAGTGTCAAACAAAGGGCTAATCACTGAATACTGAAGTACCTTTAACTCACAGCATTGAGCACAGCTCTATAATTATGTTAAGTGAATAAGAAACCATTTCAGCAAACACACTAATTGGCTAAAATATTCAGGTCAATACAAATTCACAAAAAAGTTGTTGAACTATGAAATTGTTGTCAGGCAGATATTTTCGTGGTGTATAAAAAAAATTCACCTCTGGTACACATTCTATCCATGTGTTGTGGTTTGTGTATGACAATATTATATACAAATATTTACCTGTCAAAACACCTGACAGGCAAATATTAACACGCTTGAATAACTGTAAGTTAGAACTGGCAAAAATAAAACCCTGAAAAAGGAAGCTACTGCAGAAGCAACATCTTTTAAAAAGATGCCCATTTTTAAACAGCCTTTAAAAAATTAAATGCCATGAGAATTTGTCACTGGGCCACTAAATAAGCCCATAATAAGACATTTTTCAACTACTACGACTTCAATTAAGAACCTCACAAGTAAGAAAGAGAAATATAGAAATAAATCCAGGCTATCACAGAGTAAGAAGTATGATGCCAATTTTTACTATTTAGTGAATAAGTAAATATCTAATAGATATTATTATAAAGGAGACACAAGACCAAGCATGAATTCCTTCTGAAAGTGATGAAGATCCGAATAGCCAAAAAAATAATAATACAAAAAAAACCCAAAACTAAATAATAATAATAATAATAATAATAATAATAATAATAATAATTTCATTAAACCCCCTTTGAACATTCTCAGTGAGTTCTTTAGAATAAAATTCTTAAAAATCTAGATACCGGAAATTTTATGTCTTTCCCTTTAGTATTAAATGGGCTCTGTCACAAGGGTTCTAATTTTTAAATTAATTCATGTTCATTTAAGTATTAGCATGGGATTAGACACGAATTGAGATGAAATGAACACCATTTGAAAGGAGGAGGGCCTGCCAGTGTGACTCAGGGTGAGCTGGCAGGTCATTTTGATGATTTATGTGTGAATGATTTATGTGTTAAGGATAGGTAGTGTGAGACAGCGCAGTCTCTGATTTACAGGTTTTCAATCTAGGTTAGAGTAAACCTCAGCATAAAATTTATTAGCTGGTAAGTTGTCATCCAGAAATGCAAAATTCTTCAGCACGTGCATCCCTACAATAGAGCAGAGGAAGAGAAGCTTGGAACAATTCGAAGGAGCCACGAAGCAAGGTAAAGGTCAAAGGGACAAATGCAACAGCAGCGGCCAAAACAGCACCGCACCTTGACCCCAGCAACCGCTCACAACCTGAGGTTCACCCTCCCTCGCTCTAGAGAGATGATGCTGGAAAATTCACACTCAGTAAACAAGGTAGAGGATACCCTAAGAAACGTGAATGTGTTGTTGACCATGGTGAATGATAGTAAATGCAGACAAACTTTTATTAGGAAGAACAACAGAAGATGGTTTACTTACCTTCTAGTGGTGCTTTTCTGGTGGGAGCAAAACAAGGTGAAGCAGTCTCCAGAAACTGTCAACGCATTGCACAGTACTCAGTCTTTATGGAGCCTGCTATGGGGGATCCCGAATGAGCAGACGGTAGCATTTTACCCTCTATCCTTAGAACAACGTCCTAGGACTGAAATGCTACTGTTATAATTTTGTACATGAAGAAACTGAGACTTTTATGTTAGTTAGTTAGTTTGTTTTTTCCTTTTGAACTGTGTGAACCTTGCCTATCTCATGACAAAACTTTGTAAATATTGCATTCTAACAATAGGTTATTACTTTACCTGAGAAGAAATCTAGCTCCTCTTCTTTAATGTAATGTGTGTGTTTCGGGGACATCTTCATTGTGCTTTCTAAAGATAAACTTTATTTTCCAATCTTGTGAAAATAAACTTTTGTATTTAAATGGGCATAGTGCCTAAGATGTACTAATTGAAGAGACAATGACAAAAATAGAATAGACAGTGATTAATAATTGACCTCGCTGAGTTTAAGGAACATGATTTTGTTTCTGTAGGGTACTCTTAAGTTCAGTCATTTGCTATTGGCCTGACTGTGGCTGCTCTTCCAACTGAAACACTGGCATCTGACCCTGGATTTAGACTTCACACCCATCCTAGATTAAGCATTCCTTCTACGTGTCTCTAGGTCTTCCTAACTTTATTTTAGTCACAGAGTTAGGAAAGTAGTAAGCCAATGAGATGTTGTTAAGGGAGTATGAAAAGAATTACATTTTGTGCAGTGCTTTCAGAACATGGACAAACAAGAACAGGATCTGCATTCAGAAGAAACAAAATTATATTTATATATTTGTGTCCCTTGTGGGAATAGATTTTGCTTCATTGCTACACTTCTTGGAAAAAATCCTTCCAGGGAACTTTATGAAACTAAAATATTATATAAAAGGTGTCAGCATTTAAAACTTAAAAGAACGACTTGGGAGAGTTTGTGGATAAGACTGGAAATGATATGTTGTTAATGATTTTTGAACTGATAAGCATATATCCTAGATACACTGAGAAGCCACTGAGACAGAAGAGAACCCACAGAAGGAAAGACAACACACTTTTAATATGACATGACACCCAAAGTCTAATGTTATTTTTAGGTACAATTTATTTAGAACATTTGTCATGGAAGAAAGGGTGACAGTTCTCCTTTCAATGAAATTCATGAGATCTACTCTAGAATGCTATCTTCTGTTTTGTTTAGTCTGACTACTAAAAATAAGTAGACAGGTTGAAATAAATCCAGAGAGGAACTTCACAATTGATTAGTAGAGAGACACTGACTTACTGAGAAAGTTTGAAAAAATTATGTCTATACAGCATGGCTAAGGAAGATGTGTATACGTGTTTGAAAACCATAAGCGCCTAATAGAGGGAAAAATAATTTACTCAGATAAAAAGGCTTTAGACTGAACTTCATAGTAAAACAGGCTTCAGACATTGGCTTATGTCTTATGTGGAAATTGGTTTGGAGTAAATGACATCTTAGTGACATTGTCTTAGAAGTAGTGGGTGCTCTGAAGTGAAATTCTAAAATACACTTTACAAGGACATTGAAAAGAAGGATGAAAGGCAAGGTAGGAGAAACTTTCTGATGCACTGCAGATACATTGTACATCCAATATTTAATATTCTCAACAAAGCCCTGTGTAGCATAAGCATGGATACATGTAATTCTAATTTATGATATTTAATCCAAGACTTATTAAACTTGTCCCTTTCTCTTTTAACTGCTTTTTATGGATAGGCTAATGGGATTTGACTACTGTGTTTATCATAGAGCAATTCAGGAATTCTACATAGAAATATTTTCCATTAATAAGATGATGGCGTAGACAAGTCAACAATTGAAGAAATTTAAAGTAATCTTGTCTAAGAAGTTATGTATGCTAAGACATTATGACTATGTTTGAGACAAATTTAGTCACAGGGTACTTACTGTAAAGGAGCAGTACAAAGAGGCTTGGCATTTATTTCTTAAACATGAGCTTGGAGCAGCTACCCCTTTGTTACACTGTCCTCTCCAGGTGTGTGTATCACCCCTACTTCACATTTCTGAGACCTGTAGAAGAATTAAATTCAGCCTGGAAAACAGATGATCATGGTAAAATAGAAAATAAATTGATGAACAAGAAATAGAAGGTGAGTCAGAAATTGGTTTAAGAAATGTAGTTCAGATTTCTTACATAGTTAAGACAATAATGTTCTTTTCTTTTTAAACACTCTTCTTTGTCACTTAGATGTAGACTATACATGATAACATTTTTTTCATCATTAAAATGCTTTTACATATGTTCTTAAATTACTCAATTCAGAAAACCCAAACTTATCAGAAAATTGACTGTTAGACTAAAAGTGTTTCACAGTTTTGTTTCCCGGGTCTGCAATCAAATTGTCATTTTTTATAGCCCTCTTCTTTCTTTTTATAGCCCTATGCTTTCTATAGTTTATGAATATTCTCAACCTCCACATGGAAATTAAGAGGTCCCAAAGAAATAGCATTTTACCAAAAAAAAAAAATTGCAGAGAGTTTATATTGAGTGAAAGGAAACCTGGGAGAGAGCATTCATGTTTGTTAGAGATCTGGGCAGGAATGTTAGTTGCTTAAGGAAAAAAAAAAGTAAAACTAAATGGTTAGCTATGAGTAACCCAGAGTTTACTGTATATAATCTGACTTTGACATCCTGGTAAAACTGAATGTTTATTCTACATCAAATATTTAATATTTTTGAAAGAAGTCCATTTTTACTCACTTCTGCTTGGACGTGTACACATTTTCCCCACTAAAGTTAGCATCTCTCTGTCTCTCTCTGTCTCTCTCTGACTCTCTGTCTCTCTGTCTCTCTGTCTCTCTGTCTCTCTGTCTCTCTCTCTCTCTCTCTCTCTCTCTCTCATTCTCTGTGTGTGTGTGTGTGTTCAATAACAGCAACATGTTTGAGAAAAGGAGCTGTATCAATCAAAGAAAGAATTTTAGGTGAAAAACAAACTATAAACAAAAATGCATGGTTAAAAGACAATAGATACATTTTTGTGCAAATTCCTTGAGAAAAAGTAGTCGAGTAGTGTTGTTTAAGATAAGAGAGTATAAAATAAGAACATTGCAGTGAATATGCAAGAATTAAGACTCGTCGAAGAGAAGAGACATCATGAGTTACCTAAGAATCTTTAACTATCTGCGGGAACCACATCATTCTCTAAATATCCCTAGTTCTCTTTTCCACAACAGATATTCATATACACTCTGACTTCTTATGTCTCACATGGACACAGTTCATGAACACAGACAAAATTTTTGTAGCTTCATTGTTACCAAACATAGACCACAGTCTCCTTTGAAAATGACTCTAATATAATAAAAGTCTATTGACAACCCCCGAAGCTCCAAATCCTCTGACAAGTTGACGTGCAAGGCCCCCCCCCTCAGGGTCTTGAGTAGAGCATGACTATGCCCCTCTTACTTTAACTCATGAGATCCCTCTCAATTCAGTAGCAGTGATTTCCTAGCAGCAAGAATTAAGTGTGCACTTACATTACTTGCCTGTTAAACCAAATTTTGAATTTTTCTGCTCAAATAGAGTGGAAATTTTTGATTAATGGAATAATGGTTGCACAAAGTGAAATTCACAACTCGTTACAAGGAAACCTCTAGATTTGTTGGTTGTGCATTGATTCTTTCACCTTTCTATTTTTTTAAGTGGTGTAATTCTTGATTGAGAAAGAGCAAGTGTTTCATCTTATATACCTGCAGTTACTCCAGTCATGTATTGATCTACTTCACTGAAAGATTCTCTGTGCTGACCTCCCCATCCTGTTCACCCTGCTCTGATGAAGTCGGAGACAGAGTATCTCTTTTCCATTATAGGTAGTGACAGAAGTACTCACAAGCAAACTGTTTTACACATGATGGATGTTCAAAATTACAAGCAAAATTGAAATAAAAGTCTTTTCCAATCTCTGGAAAACAATCAAATAAATTAAGTCTTGCTTTATCTTAATCCTTTTATGTATTTAATTTTTCAATCCTTCCATCAACCTATGATGTATTTATTCTTCATATACACCCTTTGAAAGAGTGTGTTTCTCGCCGTAGCTAAAATTACATCAAGCCTTTAATATTGTTATGGTAAACATTTCATCTTCCACTAGTTTGCATTGTTTTGGACATAGAAAGGTTTTACTTTCCTTCAGTCAGAAATTCACTGTGGATTCTGCAAACATTTATATATACTTTTCTTCATCTCTTCACATATGTGCAATAAAAGAGATTTATCATAGCTACCAGGAGCCCAGGTGACTGGATTAACTTTGTATAATATAAAGTTCACTGGCATTAAAACTGATGCTTTTCTTCCTTCTCTATCAACATTTCTTATACATATCTCCTAGATATTAGGTTAAACATTTTCTACCCCTCATAAAAGACAAGAATCTTCTTGAAACTGGGTAAAAACAAGCATGGCGTGTATCCTGAACATTAAGGAAATACAATTGCAACTATTCTGGGAGTAGAACACACAATACTTGGTATATAGGGTTCTTGTTAAATTATGAAATGCATTTTCCAGGCCTGCCCCCATTCTACAGTGTAGGGAAGGCTGGTAGCTACACAGTCTACAGTGTAGGGAAGGCTGGTAGCTACACAGTCTACAGTGTAGGGAAGGCTGGAAGCTACACAGTCACCAAGTGATTTCCAGATCTATAACATCAGACCAAAAAGCTTACTGCATTTGCTCACTGCCACATGCTATAGGCTTTCTCTTGTAATATCAATACTCTTTTGAATTCAAAAGGAATTTATAGCAATGATTCATGAGAATATTTGAAAATTTATTGTGATCTAGGAAACTAAAAAAAAAAAAAAAATTACTGATTTATATGTAGGTATGTACAGATACAAGAAAATATCCAGGAATAAAAGTAAAATATTTATATACTGGGATAAAAGCAATATAATTTCAATGATACTTTCCCCTATTCCATTGTTCACTGCATGTCTTGACTGACAGATCAAACAGTCCTTTGTTAACTTGAAGTGTAGCCTCATATCTGAAACATTCCCTTTGCAGTGAAATTTCAGGCAGGCCTCTTCAGCTGTCTGGTAGCCTGCAAGATTTCAGACACATAGAAAGCCCTCTTAACCATTTGCCTCTTCACTTTGATATGTTTTTCTTTTCTTTGTTTCTCTTAGGTAATGCTTATAATTGTTTTTTTTTTTTTTTCAGTATTAGGTTATTATCAGCTTATGCAAAGCAGTGAGTATTAAGCCATATTAAATTTTATGCATTATACACCAGTTAATGTAGCTAGAAAGAGAGGAAGACAATGAGGAAATACATTTTTTTCAGTGTAAATAATACCTTCTTAGTAAATGAAACTTATTTGGGGCATTTGTCTTCATTTTTATGACCATAAAATATTTTCCTAAAACATGAAGTTCTGAAAATAATTTTAGTCAGTTTCTGTGAACACTATTTCAGCAAATATTGCTTCCACAATTTTTACCTAAGAGGGCATTACATGTGGGAAGGTCATTAAATAAACGACAGGGACTGAAAAAGGGCAGGCAATAAAACTGAAATACGCATGGCTGTACAAATTTGCTTATATTCTATGTTTTGGATATGAGTTTGATAAAACCACAATAAAGCCCTGGGAGAGCTTGGAATTCCCAGGTCCTTTGATAAATTCAAGGTCATATGTATTTTTAAAAATCTTCAAGGACAAGGCAAGCCTGGCCTCTTAAACTCTGAATCTGTGCTTAACTAGCATTTAGGGCAAGTTAGTTACATTTCAATTAAAAAAATTGGCATAGTTTATGGAATCAAAATGAGGTGAGTGCTTTAATTATAAATACCTAGTTAGAAATAAATGAGGGGAAAATACTAATTTTCCTGAACAGATCCAAGAGGCTTCATTTGACATATACCTCAAGTACACAGCTGTATAGATGACATTCTCACTGCTGTGGGGTCTTCTCAGGTGAGTATTCCAACTGGTTCCACACGCTTTTCTAGCCAAGAAAATTCTATAGATGAGGGGGTAAAAGGTGTGAGTCTTTCCTAGAATGTCATTAACTGTTACTGACAAATAGCAGAATGGCAAGACAAACTGCACCTGGTGAACTTGAATTGAATTCTAGGAAGCTCCTGGGCTTTCTACTCCTCCATCATCACTGAGGTGCACATCACACAGTGCTCTCCTGAGAAGGACCGGCAAGGACCATTTGCTTGTGCTCTTTCTGATCTTTTGCATAAGAACTTCTAAATGTACATAGAAGGTGAGACCATAGCCCTGACTTTATTACATTTATCTTCTTAACTAAACAAAGCTAATTTGTCTTCTTCCTTCACCTTTATCCTTCAATTAAGAGCTTGTTTTCTTACCTGTGTAGAAGACAATCCTTTAGTTCGGCCTCAGTAGAGTTAACTACTGAAGCTTTTACTCTACATTGTCATTACTTGCTTCCATCAATCCAGTCCTAGAGAACATGATTATTACTTATTACAAAAGGCTTACAAATGCAGTCTTTTGTTTATAATTTTATAAATGTCAACATTAGGAACACCATCAGTTTATTCCATGTTTTCATATCGATCTTTATTTTAAAATACCAACATTGCCTCAAACATCTCTTGGATTTATTACCAAGCAAGACTCAAATAGCCCTTTCAAGCTTTGGCTGCTTCCAGACAATGTCTGATTACAGAAAGAATCAGGAAAGCATCAGAAATCTGAAAGGCAACTGTTCAAGCAAGGCATCTAAAATGAAAAACAGGCAGTCAGACCCACTCACTTCCCAACCTTTCCACCATGCCACAAAAAGGAAAGGCACAGCGACATTTCTAGATGATTGTTCATGCTCTGTGCTCATACATATGTATTCTGATAGAATTTTCATGTTCTCTCCATCTTCCTACTGATCTCCCATTTCAAGCAGAAACTTTACTCCTTATCCCAGGTCTCTAAATTGTTCACTACATGCACAACCATAATTTCTGTGAGCTTCCATTTCATTGCTCAATTACCTTCTTGTCAATCATTCACTATCAGAACCCAGTAAGCTCTCTCTTCAGACTTTCCTGTCCTCTTACTCACTGTGAAGTCTGTCCTTCGTCATAATGGAAACAACTTTAGATGTTTAGTTTGGGCTGGAATGTGAAATGCTCTGCCCCAGGTTCATGCTAGGACGCTGAACAAAGTCGTGGACATGAAACCTAGCTGGTAAATGGAGAGCCCTTGGGAGCCATAAGAGCTCTGTAGCTGACTCTATTTCCAGTCTTAGACTAGCTTCCTAAATTCCTCAAGTTGTGAGCAAGCAGTCACATGATGCAGCTTAGTTGAACTCCATTGAGCCTTTCCCACATGATGGAGTATTGCTTCAAGCTATGAGCCAAAATACTTTGTCTCTTGAGCATATCCTATTCATGTGTACCACAATGGGCTAAGCATATCACTTCTTCGGTTACTTTGTATGGGGTATTTAGTCATATGCCCAAAGAAATTAAATAATATCATTTTGTGAAATTATCTATTATATGTCTTTCTTAGTAGATCACAAGCTTTCTAAGTCCAGGAAATTTGCAGTGTCCTATTTTATGACCTGCCAATCAGGACCAACTTGGACTAATAGACTCTTTATAGTGGATGCATGAAAGTATACAAACAGTATACAGTGACACTTCCTTAATCAAAGAAAAGAACATATATATTTTTTAAAAGGTTGCAGTATAGAAACTTTACAACTCTATTAATTGAGGAGTATGGGAAGAGCTGGAACTTGAATGGGTTTGTTTACTCATTCAGGTTCAGATATGAGGACATGGGCTTTTAATCAGGTCCTTGGTTCCCCAATTTCCATGCCCTTCTTCAATTGTCCTCTCATATATAACTGGGTATATATTTGCCACTCTAAATGACATATTGATTATAATTCAGAATCCCCTGACTTTGTTCTACTTTGCCTTGATACCTGCATAAGTTTCAGTACTCAATTTTATATTAGGAAAAACTTTATCTCATTCTATTATCTTTCTCTGCACAAGAGTGTTTTAAACATGCTACACAGGGTGAATTAAATGTAAGCCTTTGGTCAAAATGTTTCATGATTCTGTTCACATAATTTCCCTATCTACAAGGCCGTAAAGACATTCATTTGAAGTAGCATTTTCTTTGCCTTCTACTTAATAAGATGTTCTTTAAAGTTTTTCTATATTAAAAATCAAGTCTGTTTAAGATTGCTAATGTTATCTTGATGTGAGCTGGCTTTCAAGCAGTAAATAATTGCTTGCAGAGCAAAGCCTAGTGGTCTGTATAATTTGACTGAAGCAGTTCACCTCAATTTAGCAGTGTCCTTGAGGTGCACACAGACCCAGCTCCTGTTCTCTGCATTCTGACCTTAGCTAATCCTGTTCTACATCAGTATCTGTTATTGACAATGGCTGGGGGTGTGGGACTCCTTTCCCCAGCTATTTCTATTTTAGTGACATTCATTTACATATTGCAGTAGAGATTAAAGGTAGCTTTTTTAATGTAAATGTAATTTTCAGAAAGTAAAATATAAGTATTCTATTGGTCATTGAATACTTTTCTTGTCAATCAATTTTCTCATCTGAATAAAAAGAATATTTTAGGGTTTTCTTTTCTTTTCTCTTTTTTCATTTTTTAAAAGCCAGTCCATATGAAGAGCATATTCCATAATAAAATTGGGGAGGAGGGGATTTTAGTACTGAAGAAAATATTATTGAGACACTGTACTAGAAGTTTCCAACTTGCTAAGATAACAGCAAGAATATATTATTTTAAAATGATAAATTATATAAAGTTTGTTGTTTGGACTCATGTGCATTTTTAAACTGCCCGTAGAGAACTTACAGTTTTGTGTAGATGTAGTGATAACAGCAAGCTATTGCTAGGTAGGAGTTATGAGCATTTGATTTGAAAGTCATCTCCCGCATGACAACTTTCTTGATCTCTCTAAATTCAAGGATATCTCTGACCTCAGTGACTTAGCTGCCATCCCCTGTTAAATTAGCAGAACAAAACACCCTGACTGCAATGGAAGCCAAGGTCATCCACAATCTCCACTCTACTCAGGAACATTTAGAGTGAGGGAACCTCATTATTAAGTTTTTAATAAGCTGTTAGTCTTCTTCACATACAATTTTTTTCAAACATGTAAAGAAAAGATAGTACACATGGGCTCTAAATTTCTTCCCTGTTCTTAAATTCTAAGTTAGATGCAAAAGCAAAAGGAGGTCATGAAGGAGTAACCTGGATGCATGGTGCTAGGAAGTTTGCTTAAGTAATCATTTTCTCTCCATATTTCTAAAAATGGCTGTGACTTAAACAAGGCAGAAATCTGCCTTCTTTAGCATTCTACAAACCAGACATATCCATTAACTAATACGGAGGGCAAGAAATTCCTCAACTGCATATTTTGAACTGTTGGAAAAGTGAGTGTTGAATAAATATTCTAACTTTAGACAATACTGAAAGTTAGACTTACACTTCTGGGCTCTGACAAGCAACAACAATGTGCAAAAAGGCATTCTTTATAAAATAGGGTTAAGACACATGGAACTGGCCATCAATGAGAAACTCTGTTTTTGTGAACTATTTCAGATATATAGAAAATGTTAGTTATTAACTCCACCTAGCCTAGGCTAAACTTTATTTTAATTTTGAATAATTTAAAGATTCTTTCATTTTATTTACTTATTATTTTAACAGAATAAGTGTCTGTACATTTGAGTAGACCCTCTAACCTCTTTTACATTTGCATACAAATTTGATATGAACTAGGACCAAAAGAAACACTGCCCCATGCCCTATCCCAAGACCCTCAATGGCTCTTAAAACATCTGTACCACAGGGAGGTTTGATCACTAGAAATGGAATATTAAGACAAAACACTTGCAAAATGGGCCATACTATCCAAAAAAGAATGCTCAGATCTGACATTTTTCTCATGGGCACTGGCCAACTTTTTTATTCCTAGCTTCAGCGCATAACGAGTTGCCACTTAGGTGATGTGTTAGATGATTCTAGAGCTTGAACTCTGTAATGGCAGGCTGCCCATCCTTAGAGTAGAGATCCAAATGCCTGCTTTACAGAGAGGTCATGATTTTATTAATTTTAAGTCTAACAATTATGTAAATGAATAAGTTATTAAGCACCAGTGAAAATCTAATGAGACAATATTTCTAAAGGGTTTATAAGATTCAATCCCAAATTACTAAAGTCATGAGTTGGTAAATTGTATCACTAGATTCTCTCTTCATCAAAAACTATAAAATAAATTTACTAGTCAGGCTTTCTGTCATATATGTAGAAAATAAATTTTCTGTTTAGTATCATGACAATCAAGATAAAATTTATTAAAAGAAGTCATTGCCTTATTTGGTAACATTTTTCTACCAGACTATGCAGCTCAGGCAGGGAGAATGCCTTTGTTATTTTTTTGTGCTCATTGTTCTGATCATAGCAAAAACTTTTTCACACAGAACCTGTGAAGAGGATGAACCAGAGATGAAGGGAACTGAGAACACTTACCACGTAGTCAGCATGACTCTGTTTTATTGCCTGCCATGACTGGCCAGTCAGACAAATTATGTTCCTGAAGTTTTTCTTTATATTGCTGATTTTTAACATTTGTATTTTCCACCTATTTCCTTTATGTCTCTTGGCTCCTTAGACTTAAAACCATTGTTTCTTATGTCCGAGGATTTCTACACTAGCTTGGCATGTGCAGTTGATAAATCTCCTTTATTTAAAAATATTTAGTTCAAATTAGCCACAGATAAACTAAAATCATATGCTTCAAGTCATTATACTTTTACAATGAAGGTATAGTTGAGATTTAATCACCTTTGTAGTTTATTTAAATTAGAAATATTATTATAAAGAAAAAAAATCTCATTATTCAATAAGTAGCAGTTATTATTATAAGTCTGGCCCTATGCAAACTACTTTATGTGTACATTATATTAATTCTCTGAGGTAAGTATCAGTAATGCCATAGCTTAGAACCATTGTGCAACTTCTAGGGGGTCATAAAGCTAGTAAGATAATTCTCCAATATTTAAACTAAAGCGAGAACCCAAATTCGAGTTAACCATGCATTATGCTGCCTTATTCAAGATACTGCTCATGTACGATAGCACGACAAACTCTGGAGTAGTGTCTCATGGCCCTAATACTCTCTTCATCCCTAGAAAAAGCCTACATGTTCACCTTAACAAGATGATGGCTTACCTTCAGTTGTTTGCCTCTTACTACATGTAAATTATTCCATGTTGCAAGTAATTTTACTTCCATACTGTCCTATCTTCCTGTCTCATCAAATTTAATCTCTGTATAATGAACTTTTGCATAAAGCTAATTTTGTTAATTAATTAGCTGATTGTTTAATGACTGTTCAATGACAACACTAGATGAGGAGCACTGTAGATACATTGTGAGACCAAGCTGAGAACTTTATTCCAATGAATTTGAAATAGTGCTTTGTAGAGTGAGATTGTAGCCAATGATAATTAATAGTGAAGAGTGAAAAACTGCACTCTGCCAACACCTGTGATGTTGAGCTAAGTAGGATGCAAAG
This sequence comes from Uromys caudimaculatus, assembly GCA_028551405.1. Classification (NCBI taxonomy): domain Eukaryota; kingdom Metazoa; phylum Chordata; class Mammalia; order Rodentia; family Muridae; genus Uromys; species Uromys caudimaculatus. The sequence continues at coordinate 31,905,722 of CM052713.1, forward strand.
GACACTGTATATTTATCAAACAGAGCTTCAGAGATGAAAGAGGCCACATAGATTCATGGGCACTTTGATACAAAGAGAAGGGAACTCCAAAATGAAATGGTGGCATCACCATGGCTTGGAAACATCAGTGGGCACAGTACATATTTTGAGCATGCAAGCAACTAGGTTATCTGAAGAAAGTCATCCATGGAGAGTGGCTAAGGGGGATACATGAAAAGACACTGAGACATGGAGCTGTTTACCTGAGCAGTATGTAAACTGATTTCATGAAGAGAACACAGGCATTAATATCTTTGTTGGAGATGTAAATGTCTAACATAAATCTTCAGGGGCAAATGACAAATGCAAAAGTAAGAAGCTAATATGATTCAGAATGGTGCTATATGCCTTTAATTCTGGCAGTTCAAAATCCGGAGTATCCATGTATGCTCAATGGCGTCTGGTCTACCAAGCAAGCTCCAGGACACCCAGGGCTACATGTGGAACTAGCCTGTCTCATACAAAATGTTTAAAGCAAATGCCAAAGGTCCAATGGTGCTGGAGATTGTGAAATATAAGGTCAAATGGAAACTTGTAGAAATAAATGGCGAATATGGTCTAATCATGGAGCCTTCTGAGCACTTGTCGTAGTCACAATGTAAGGCGGGAACACTAAAGTTTCATGGTTTTCTTCCAGTGATCACCTGTTCCCACTAAACCTTTCACCCCCTTCACCAACAGCAGACACTAGGCAGCTGGCTTAGAAATGACGAAAAGGAAAGTAGCCTAGCTTTGTAAATTAGCTTGTATGTAAAATGATAATCAATGGAAGTCTCTCTCAAGGAAAGAGTATGTACTGGAGTTTTAGTATAATATTCTGGATAAAATGGGATTTGCTTATTGAGGTTAAAATATCTTCATTATTTCTACTGTTAAATCTCAAGTGCACATCTGATTCAGCATGTCGACGAAGAGGCAAAAGCCCATTTATTTGGGAACACATGGGTTGGGACTTTTATGTTAGGTTTAAGGCCATACTGAGGGACGTGAAACTTTTGAAGGGTTATTGTACCATGTACCACCAGAGGGCGACATTCGCAGCCGTCTATGTGATAGAGAATCATGTAAGGGCTGCATCTGCTAGTCTTCTTGACCCTTACAAAAACACTCTCAGGCTCCACCCTCTGAGCCTGTTTTTCTTGCCTAAGTTTTATTGGTGTGTTTCATTCTCTCTATACTACGCACCCTAGTAAGACATGAAATAATTCACTTTGCAAATAAAACATCACCTACTCTAGATTAAAAATTAGGTTTAATGTGATGTGCTTTAGAAATACATTTGATGCCATCAAAGTGCCTTGTCTAATGCAATTTCAAATGATAAGCTTGATGAACAGAATGGATTCAAAATAGCTAGCTTTATCCAAGACACAGGTAGCCCACAAAGTCTTAATAGAGGAGTTAAAGAAAACAAAGAATGTATATGTATGCTCAAAGGACTAAAATTAAAATAAGCACATCTTTCCAGAGCAGTTGGCTAACACTTTCAGCTTGCCCTCCAAAATTTAGCATCACAATTATGAATAGCAACCCCAGATAAAGAAAAAGATGCAACAAAATGAAAAATTCAATACTGTATTTTATGGTAAACCAGAAGGATGATTTTATGTATCTTTCTTCCTCTGATCTGCCTTTCCCTATTCCAAGACCAGGAAGATAAATAACCACAGCTTTAATGCTATTGACAGAAGACTTTGTGCTACGTAAATCTGTGTTTTCTACAAACGCATCATGGCTGTGGGGGACAGTAAGCGCAAGATGGAAGATTCATTAATAGATCCCCATAAGCAAAGAACAAATGAAGCTCAGGCTTGTCTCCCAGAACACGCAGGATGCGTCACTCAGCCAGCTGTCTAGAGCTCTACTGGCTGGAAATATGAGAACTATAATTGAATAATGTCATATTAAAAGACGAAGAAAAATACAAATCGACTGTGTGTGTACACATTCTAAAGTGTCCTTGTACCTAATTGCATATATTTGTAAGGGTTTCCAATGGACTGACATCACTACGTGATTAGGCATCCACTATGTGGAGAATACTTTATTTTAGTTTATTTTCAGGATGAATTTCATGGTTATGAAAGTCACAGAAGATTTTGATGGGAGTTGACACTTCTATTGGGTCATTGTTTTTTAATGCGATATTTGTGAAAGATGGCAGCTTCAGAAATGTCCTTTATTCTTTCCTTGGCTACTTGCAGTTAGACTAAACCCCCACCGATTTTTCTGCTTCATTTTTGTTTCAGGGAGGAAAAATATTACATTTGAAAGGACATAAGAATAACCATCTGGTCCTGGAGATTTTTCCATGTCACGTTTATCTATTAGGTGTCAGACATCTTGCACATTCACTACCATTTGATGTAATAATTCTCATCTGTTTGTCTTGCCTGTTTCCGAAGACATTTAGCAAATGAGGAGTTCCCCAATGTCTTCTTTAAAAATGGAAAAACAAAATCTGCTTGGTGTCTCAGCAGATCATTGTCCTTCCTAAAGATCAGCCAAGAATTTCCTCTCACCCCCACTTGTTACTGTAGTATGCCTTCTGTCCCTTGCCTGGAGCCTGGACACACAGAACTGCTCTCTTGCTCTGTCTGCCTTTGTCTTGTTTCATGTCGCCAGTGATGAACTAACATATTTTTGTGATGAAGCAATTGTATTTTATTAAATGCACACCAAAAATCTTTATAGGCGAATACATGATGGAATTGGCAATAATATTTTTATTGATTTTTCTAATGTTCTAAAGTTGTTGTATGTCATTCTTGTACCCATGTTAAGCATTATGGAGGATAATTATCAGTAGGGGAAAAGAATATAACATTCTGATGAGAGGAGCAAGAACTAACCTAAAAAATAATTTTCCTCTTTGGAAAGAAGATGTATTTTGAAAATTATAATATTGTTATAAACACATTTTTCTGCATTCCTTAGTTTCAGCATCATGAGATTATTTTTCTCATAATGTTTAGGTTCTAGTTAAGAATAAAAGCTAAAATGCAGAAAACTAGAACACTTAATTTCGTGTTTGTCTGGTAACTTCACTCCTCTAATGAAGATTCCACAGGGTTCTCCTTTGGACGTGGAATACAGTTGTTTGAAATGTAAACAATGTACCATTATAAGGGACCAGAACTTAAAATCCCTAGTGCAGAAATTTTATTGCAATCTTGAAATATGAAAAGGGACACATTTGTTAGAAGTGGGTAAATAAATGGAGCAACATGATCCAGCACCTGGAGGCAGGGACAGCCTTGGTGAGCTTAGCAGGCCATGATAAATACTTTGTTATTCCAATTTCTAAATAATAATTAATTAATTGCCATGTTTAAGGTTTTATGCTTGTATACAATGTTTCTAGGTCATGTCTATTACCAACTTGTTGCTTCAAGCCCCATGCCACATCCAGGGTGCAGAGGCCAGCTTTCATACCACTCCTCCTAAACCTCTGGCTCTTGTGCTCTTTCTGCTCCTTCTTCTAAAATGTTTCCTGAGCCTTGAGGGGTGGAACATTGATACACACGTTCTGTCTATGCCTGAGCACTCATTTCACTTGTTCTTGGCTCTTTGAATAGATTTTGAGTCTCTGCATTAACCACCGGCCACTGCATAAATATTTAGAAGGGAGTTTGACAACACAGTTATTCAACAAAAAGTTATTAGTAGGTTCTCACCTAGGATGTGTAGCTTCCCTAGCCATAGATTTTGACCATGCCTATAGTATTATGCATGGATTTTCTCCTATGCAGCAGACCTTAAATACAATCCAGAGGGCAATAAATTATCTATATAAACACTCTCCCCGTTAGTGCACCGGTAGCTACATCTTGCTTCGTAGGCCATTATTGTGATTTTGGAAGTTTTAATTTAAAAAATATGTTATGTTATTATTGTGCATGTGGGTGAGCACATTTCATATGCACAAATGTGGAGATCCCAGGAAAACTTTACTTTGTGGAATCAGTTCTGTCCTTCCATATTTAATTCAGTTCCAGAGAGTAAAAGTGAGTTCATCAAATTTGTTCTGTAAATATCTTTAGTCAAAGAGCAATATTGCTGGGCTCCCTGACCCTCATCTTCAGGGTGGAGGCCTTACTTGTGACTTAAACAAATGAACAAACAAACAATAACAGCAAGAACAACTCAGTTGTTGCCATGAAAATCAGGATACTAAACTTGCCAAGAGACCATTTTGGGGTTGTTCACAATTAGTGATCAAAGACAAAGTTAGTCATACAAATCTTTGTATTTTGTAATAGTCCACGGAGGTAACTAGGTACCAGACTGTAGGAGGAACCTGTGTTCTTGACTGTGGTCCTTTGAGCACTTGATGAGTGGGATGCTAAGTAAGTGGAAAAATAACAGCAGTATTAGAAGGGGAAAGATCGTGGGTCAAGCCCTGCCCAGTGTTGGTGGGTGTGAGCAGCTGCACTCCTCTTGTGCTGATATGGATTCACAAGCATATATGTAGCAAGTGAATCATAGAAGTCCACTCATTATATTCCTGCTTCAGAAAGCCATAGCTGCTTCACTGACATGAAAAGGGCCTGGGGCTACTGTCTTCTGATTGGTCAAGATTGACTGCATCAAGCTCAGGGCTTTAAATTCAAATTCATAGTCAATTTCCACAGAGTTTTGCAAAAGGCCCTGAGATCTCTGCTGAGAAAATTAACTTTTACCCCTCAGCAATGACATGCTTCATGTTGGACATTAAGAGATGACTCAGGCGGCAGTTGGAACCCAGATTAAAGATGGCAGAAGTGAACAGGTATTTCATGACCTAGCGTTAATCAGAAGTTTCAGAAACTTGGATTAGTGGTAAGCGGAGACTTATGCATGGGTTTGGGGAACTGATTTAGAAGTAAAACTCGCCAGATATTATAATGACCTGGTTGCAACAGATGAGCTTGGAAGAGGGAAGTTGCAAAGTTGGTTCTCAGCTTTCTAGAAGGTATTGAACATAGGATGCTTTCTTTTCCTGTTGCTTCATTGTTGGGGGGATATTTGGGAAGTTCAAAATATGATAACAGAATTAGAACATTTTGTCTGGGTTTGTTATGAAGTAGCCAATGCAAGGAGATAAAGCCCTAGTAGAAGATTCTTATGCTTAGAGCAGACAGCAAGGGAAAGGACCCTGAGAGACACAAACAAATAGCTTTGCACTTTCATTAACTATAGTCTGGCTGGGACAGAGCTTGTAAGCAAAGGAATTCTGTTCCTTGTTCACGGGACCATCATCACTGGTTTCATAGCTTCTGCTTGACCTCTAAGGATTGGTTAGAGTAACTACCTCTAGGGCTGACATTTATCCTATTTTTTAAAGTGTCACCATAGCACCATCTTAGAAGTCCATGATGTTCTCATGTTCTCTAAGTGTGTATTTAAAGCAAGAACATGTGTCACAGGTTATTAGTAACGTCACTCAAGAAAATGTCATTTTACTTATGCTACCGAGCTCTATGACTCTATGTGCTCTTTTTACCTGCTGTACCATGTCACTTACCCAAGTCTATAAGTTCATTCTCTCCAGTAAAAGAGTGAGCACTTGTCTTATGTTCCAAACAATCTCATTTGTGGTTCTTTCCTCTGGATGTGACTTATTCCTTAGATGGACTACGCTCTGTGTGTGTGTGTGTGTGTGTGTGTGTATGTGTGTGTGTGTTTCTGTGGGTGTAGCTTTTGAAAGTATGTGAATAAGTATCAACATACTTTGTTATCTAAATGGAGGGGTTATTCTTCTGTAATGCAATTTTCAAAATTTTAATATATTATTTCCTTCTTTGATGACAACTACATCCAAGGTTCTTTATGCTATAAGTGCACTTGAGTAGACATTTTGAAATATTTATTTTCTCTGTTCAGTGTTGAAGGACTTGATTGATGGTAGTTAAGATATATTTGAGGTGTATATTTTGGTGACTTAGTGGTAGATATCAAAACACTTACGTATGAGTATATTGTTCAGATATTGCCTAGATTTAACAAATTAATCTTTTAGAAAATAACCATTTAAGTTATGTGAAATATTAAATAAAAACTATTATTTAAAAGCTATGTAGAAGCCATAATTATGGAAGCAGTGATTCAATGAGTGAACTCCTATAAATAGACTGTTGTTTATTTGTGGTAAATTTATGGCCAAAGATGGCATTGAGTAAAAAGTTAGATGGATATTTATGTGACTGTATATATAAGAAAGACTATAGCAAAGAAAATAAATACAATATCCATAAATTTTAGTTTCTTTTCCTTGTGGAACATACTATAGTTCTGTAATAAGTTGCCAGTCTACTGTCTTCTGCACAGAAGACAGAAGACAAGGAACAGCAGGAAAGAGTTTTATTTTTACATGACACATAGTCACTTCCTTGCTCAGATGAACAGGCTTTAATTAGGGATTTTTCTTACGCATCTTCTGTAATGATGCTCCTGCTTCTCTGCAAATCCAGCAAGCAGTGTGTGAAGTTCAAAGTGAAGATACTTTTAACTACCTCAAGACTTCAATTATGAAAGAAAATTCAGAGAAAAATAAGTGATTGGCTGTTCCTTAGTCTTTAAGAATAAAAAGAAGGCTGAGAGGAAGTGCAAATATCTTTTGCAAATAAGCAATCTTTTTCTTAACTATGATTTCTTTGAAAGAGAACTATTATAACTTTTGTGATAGAAATTTTGTAAGTATACCTAGGTAATTAGACAGAATATATAAAAAATGTGTTAACTGTTTCATATGTGGTAGTGTATATATATGTATATATACCTGTGGACCCTACATATTTTAAGTACCAGAGTTGATCAATAGGGCATTACTCTCTAAAGGTTGTCTAGTCAAAACTTAGATTCTTTCATGGTCCCCAAGGAAAGACCAAGGTCAACAGTTAACAGGATCAAATTAAGAATTGTATATTATGACGGCATTTGAAAGAACCTTTTTTGACTATGGAGATGATGCTACTTGAAACTCATAAACTACCTTGACTGTAGTTTGCATCTAAGACTGAATTTATAGCTAGATGAAATCATAACACATACATTTATCTGAACACATTAGTGCCTCTGTATTGTGAGACAGACACCATCCTTGTTTTGATGATATCAGCACTTTAATGGGGGAGGTATGGTGCACATTATGAAATGTTAATGTTTGCATGGGTTTTTAAAATGCAATGCTTGCCATTTCTTTACAGCCAAAACCTACATTAGGAAAGGGGAAGCCTTTCCAAAAGGCAATGGGCTTTATTCAAATTTAAATATCATCTCGGGTACCAGATACAGCATTGAAAACATCTCAGCATATAATTAAAGTTAAATTACCACTCACTATAATGCTATCAGTCTAAAGATATTGTGACTATCCTCATTTTACAAATGAGGTTGTAAATCTTAAGGTTTGATATATTTATTTATTAAAATGACCTACCAACTAAGTGACAAGATCAGGATTTTTAAATAAAATCTGATTACCTCCTTGGTGCTTTTCCCAAAATCACAGTGAGTTGATAAAGTGGTCAAGGAATCTAACAAAGGAGAATCTGAAGTGAAAGAGAGAGAGAGAGAGAGAGAGAGAGAGAGAGAGAGAGAGAGAGAGGGAGACTGACTAAGAGACAAACAGACAGACTTTGGTTCTGCTACATCCAAATACAAAATTAATTTCAAGTCTGTGTTTATTGGTTTTTTTACATGTATTTGCTTATATAGAAGTCAGTTATATCTTACAATGTATAAAATTCCTTAGTGTCTTATTCAGAGAGAGAACACCATACATAAAATGTTCTCTTTGTCTTTTTTTATTCTTAGCTTTTTGTCTTAGATTTAAATCTTCTCCTTAATAAAATATAGCCAGGATAAAAAAGGAAGATGATCAATGTAAAGAAAATGTGTAAAGAAAGACAACTGTGCTAAGTAAAAAGAAAGAAAAATAAAGATCCACACAAGGACACTTACTCTCTGCTTCATTCTGTCTCTGTGTTCTCTGCCCCTGTTGTAATGGAGAAACCCACAGGCCTGGAACTAACATCCTTGCTCTCCTCTTGTGAATGTGAATTCCAGTTGTCTCAGTGAGGCCTTGCTCCTGAGAGGCCTTACTCTCTGCTCTCCAGGAGCCTGGAGTTGGTTCTCATTCTCTGTCTTTGCTCCTGGTCATGCATTGAAGTCTGGGGAGACATTGAGCATGAGAGAGGAGGTAATGACGGGAGCTAATTAAGGATTTGAGAGAAAATCACTCATGGAGAAACCTGTGCTGTAAAAAAGAGAGTTAAGGGAAATACGGAGGTTGTGGGGACATTAAGTTTGGCCGGGTGGCAAAGGCCTAGAGTGTCTGGAGCTGCAGTGAAACTTCATTTTTCTATTGTACATTTCAGCAGCTTTTTATATATTCTCTGAAGGATACTTAATGTGTCCTCAATAGGGGAAGCTCTTGTTAGCAACAATCTCAACATTAAGACTTAGAATCTGAATAAAGCTTGAGGGGAATGAATCTGCTGACTTGCTAGTGAAAGTGTAGAAGAGGGACACATATTGGCTGATAAGCATGGGTCACCCCAAGATTAAACAGAGAAAATTATGAAGGAATAATTGCAAATAGTCCCCAAGTGAAATGGTGGCATCTCTCATGACAATAGAGACTTGTTCATAAGGAGTTTTGTGGAGTGAATGGGTAGATAGCCTGGAAAGTTACAGAGGCATAGGAAAACATAAAAGAAGGAAGACATGGTCAATCCACAGAGTCCCTGGCAGATAACTGGAAGCATGCCTCATTTAGAATCAGTCTTCCATTCTTCCTCTCATCCACTCTTCTCTGTGTTTTCCAGAGCATCATTTAATTCAGTAAAGTCTCTCCTACCTCATATCTCTTCATTGTTTTTTTTTAATACTTTCAGCCTCTCACTGTGTCTCTGGAATTCCAAACTGGTCTCACCTTTCTGGAGACAGAAGGATTTTTCACACTAGTTTGGATTTATAAGACTAATGCCCCATTATATGCTTTACAGCAGTGCCCTCCAGCCACTGAGCACATACTGAATAGCATCATGAGGAGCAGGTGTCCTGAGCTACATCTGGAAAGGATAGCTCTTTCTATGGTGATAAGAGTTTGAGAAGAGGTTTAGTATGGAAAGCACCTGCTTAGGACAACTTCAGCTTACCCATTTAAAAAACCCTTTTAAAATTTAATAAGAAAACTATTTCAGAGCCTTTGATTAGTGATGGTGTTAGCACAGAGAGAGGGAAAAGGATTGAAAGAATGAGAAGACAGGAGGCAACCAGGAGAGCAGAACAGAAAGAACCAGAAAATGAAAACTGCAATTAATACATCCAGAGTTATCTGAAGAGCTAGTCTCTTTTCCCTTAGGTACATGAATAATATGCCTATTCTTAGATTCTCAGCTATTGTAAAAATTTAAGTAATGCTGAATGATAAAAGTCATCTTCCAGTGGGAAACCAGTTTTATAGATCGTATCCAGCAAAAGCCCATCTTCTTGGAATGCATCTCACATGAGACCGAGCAACCTTGAAATCTCTGTACTACACTGTCACAGCAGGATACCACTGCTCAGCAGACTGAAGGAAGGTTTTTGGAGACATATTACTGAATGAATATCATTAACATCCATATCAGGAATCTCACAAGCAAGGACTGGGAAAAGATGGAGAAGCCAGGCCAAGTTAGATTTTCATTAGATCAGTAAGCTTTTAGTCAGGCCCTTGTTTTAAAAGTAAATACCATCTCAATGATTGCAAACTTAATGAAGCTGATAGGTCAGGAGTAACATAAAACAAGCTCTTGGAATACTCATACAATGAGTAAAGCTCATTATATAAATGTAAAGGTAAGGGAGCCTCTCCTCTCCTGCCTAGACTCCTAGTCCTGCTTTCTACCGATGGACCTGGGAGCCAATTAAATGCAATTGCAATGAAATAGAATGGAAAAGAGTGGGCTTGAAGAGGAAAAGGGTAGAGGGAATATGAAAAGAAAAATGCTAAACAGGCAGTAAGGAAAGGAGAAAGGAATGCAAACAAAGTGGGATTATCAAGCAAAGAGAGAAGTCAGATTTAGAGTTGGTCCTTTAAAGAAGCCAAGGCTCAGACTGGAGCGATGTCTCACTGGTTAAGAGCATTGAGTGCTCTGCCAGTGGTCCTGAGTTCTATTCCCAGCAACCACATGGTGGCTCACAACCATCTGTAATGGGGTCCAATGCCCTATTCTGGTGTGTTTGAAGACAGCTGCAGTGTACTCAAAAACATAAAATAAATAAATAATTCAAGAAGAAGAAGAAGAAGAAGAAGAAGAAGAAGAAGAAGAAGAAGAAGAAGAAGAAGAAGAAGAAGAAGAAGAAAAGACTCACCATAAACTTATTGCTTATTGCTTTACCTGAGTAATTTCTCTTGTGTCCTTTCTAGTATGAATCCTGCAGAAGGTCATTTGTTTCTCAATAGATGTACCTGTTGAGCATGGAGGACTTCATAGTCTCAGGCACCTTTTTTCCTTTTTTCAAATGGATAAGGGAGGAAAAAAAGTCTCCATCCAAAAACTGATGCTGTCAAAGCATGGAAAGGAACAAAAATTGGCATTCTTTTGGGCGTTAATGAGAAAGCTTGCTTTGAGATTTTTGATAAATCCAAAAGCATTTCTTTATTTCTTTACTCTTTCTGCTATCCTCTTGGGACTCAAAAAGAACTATACACACCCACTCACACTCACCTACCCACTCACTCAAACACACACACATACATACACACACACACACACACACACACACACACAGAGAGAGAGAGAAAGAGAGAGAGAGAGAGAGAGAGAGAGAGAGAGAGAGAGAGAGAGAGGAGAGAAAAAGAAATTTGATTCCCATCTCCTGGGTTGGATTTTGGTGCTACAGAGCAAGATTGCTCTCTAGTCCCCATCAGGATTCCAGACTCGGTTTTTGTTGGGGAATTAAATGAAGAGTTTAATGCTACATGGCCTTTCATATATCAGGTCCTGCAGAGATGTCCTGTTAAAATACTATCTCCTATACTCCTGTTTGACTATTCATAGAGAGAGAAAAGAGGAAGACAGCAAGTGGACAAGGAGAAAACTAAGATGTAAGACAGTCAGAAGACCTAAAAAAGGGGGTTGGCTCATTAATAATGTTTCCCACTATACCAGAGACCAATATCTATTCGTATTTAGAACATCCTGAAGGTTGCTTTTCTCTCTTATGCTGTACACTGTCCTGTGTTTCTAAGTTCTTCATTTGTTTTTGTTTTTTTTTTTTGTTTTTTTTATCCCCATTCTTCCATATTATGGTATTTCTGGATTGATTTAATCTCAAAGCAAGATCTAACAGAATATCTGGCGAGGGTCTAACATCTAGGAGCATATAATTGTACTGGTGAAACAAAGCAGAGAAACATAATTACTGAAGCAAATGATATTCTGCTGCTGCTATGTGTGAATCAAAGATGAAGCAAAATGGGTATTTATTTGTATTGCTACTCCTCCTTCTAGAGCATCCCTTAATGTCTAAACTAATGTGGGGTCAAGTTTCAATTCTATTTTACCCAAGCTAAGAAGGACCACTCAGCTTTTAGATCATCACATAGGAAAGAACATGCTGTTTATCTTCCCCAGAAATATCAGGGGGAGGCCAAGAATTGGAACTCATTTTGGCCAGGTAGTCCAGAGCTCTGACTGAAAGCTTATCTCTGTTATTACAAAGAGATACCTTTCTATTTCTCACAGGCAAAAAAAAAAAAAAAAAAAAAAAAAAAAAGAGTATCATCATTGCATGCATCTGGATGTGTATACACAGTCATTTGTGAACAAATCTGCCTATTTTTGGCTTACTTGTTTTGAACATAGAGTACCAAGGGTATTTTTAATGAATTCTAATGATTTATTTATTTATTTGATTGTTTGTTTGTTTATAATTTATGTTTTTGTTGTGCCTGTATGTGTTTGTGTTAACCATGAGCATGTACAAAAACATGTACACATGTGCTGGCAAAAGCCAGAAGATAATGTTGGAGCCCCTGTATCTGAAATTACATGTGGTTGTGAGCATCTTTTTGTGAGTGCTGGGAACTGATCCTGGGTCTTTGCAGGAACATCGTGCACTCTTAACTTCTATACCATCTTTCTGACTCTTGGATTACCAAGAGTATTTGGTGTGACACCCAAACTCAGTGTTGTATTTCCTTAACAATTGCTGGTTAGGATGGATGTAACAAATTCCTATTTTCTGGAGAAAGAAGGAAGTCACTTCTATAACTAAGATAATGCATAGAGGTAATCCAGTGGACTCTTCCCTTCCTCTCTGCTTATAATTTTGAAGGGTACAAGAGGAAAACCAATGTACATGACATATATCTACTTTCTGTTCCATACAACTCAACCTTTTGTTCCATCCTGTTGAAAAGATGGACAAGTAAGGACAGGGTAGGTTATCTTCTCTGGCTTCATTCTTAATAATCTTCTAGCTGTAATATACATAGATATTTTAAGTATAAACAAGCCCAAGTGATTATTATCAAAATGGTATCAATTACTCAGTACAGTCCTCCCAGTCTAGGTGCACTGCCTTCTCATCTACGCAAACACGGATGTTCTCGTTCTCTGGTATAGCCTTAAAATCATTTCACTTCAGAGGATATATGTTGGCTCATCACTCTTCCTTCTTCTGCAAAGTCAAACTATACCACTGAAGTGAATGAGTTAAAGATTCAATAAACCCAAGCTTCCTTAGTTACAAGGCAGAAACCTCAGAGCACTTTTGAAGTAGAAGGCAGGTGGTAGCTGAATGTTTTCAAGATATGTCTTCCCATTTAATTATGTGCTCATTTTTAAATAATGAGTAGGGTATTCTGAGTATGCAGACTTTAAAACCCTTTCAAATAAAAACAAGCATCTTCTTTTTCTAGTATATTCAATAGCAAAAGTATTTTTTGATTGTTTAGCTCTTTAGGACTATAACATTTTTTTTTTCAGTCTAAGGAGGAGCTTTATAAAGAAACTGAATCTTTTTCTCAGTGATTGTGCTTATATTATCATTCACCTATCAAATCCAGTATTCCAGTCCTAGCTATGAAACCAATCTAGTATCTGCTATCCTGTGAAAATGGTCCTCTGGATATTATGGGTTGGAGGTGGGGTCTTTAAGTCAGGAAATTGAAATTAAAATCATCATATTTGAAACCCAAAGCACAGTGCAAAAAAAAAAAAATCACTGGATTCCTATGTAAAATATAAAAAATAAAGTGTGTGTGTGTGTTTGTGTGTGTGTGTGTGTGTGTGTGTGTGTGTGTGTGTGTGTGTTAAGAGAAAGAGAGAGAGAGAGAGAGAGAGAGAGAGAGAGAGAGGGAAAGAGAGAGAAACTCACTTTGTCCAAAACATCCTCTGCATCACTGCCCATAGGTGTCATCTTCACAAAGACATTTATTCTCTAACCTGTTCTTCCTGACTCTTTCCAATATGAAAGAAAGGATTAAGATATTAGAACAATTATGTGAAATTGCCATTCCTTAAGGTAAAATGATGTCAGATATTTGAGTTTCATGTTTCAATTTGATACTCATTTTTTTTGCATAAAAATTTCACACCTTACAGATACCTTCTAAGTGAAGATACATACCGTGGAAAGTGCAGGCCATGAGTCCCTCCTGTAATCAATACTATACCTTCCTGCATCTTACCCACTAAATTCTCCCATGCAGAACCCTGGCTAATGCAACAGAGTCGGCCTTTACCATGCATTTCATTATCCCTGGCTATTTCACTTAGAATTTACCCATCTTTTCAATGGATGTTCTACACATTCCAAGCTCCCTTCATGTACTTGCTTACAACATTTACTAAGCAGGAAAATTCTTGGTAAAATACACTTCCATAAACCATTTCTTTCCAGAATACTCCTAAATGAATGATTGGCTCACAGGGCTGTGTTTGATTGCTCATATTTAAGCCATTATTTTCAGAATAGCATTGACTGGAATTTATTACAGATATAGGCACACTCAAACTTTGCAAAAATCACTATTGCCATTAGAGGTACCTTTGGTAGACCTGACTGGCCCTGAAGTAATTCCAAGATAAAAATATCTTTTCATTTTTTTAATTGGCCAGGTCTACCATCAATACCTGGACTAGGTCTGAGACACCAAGACAAACATCACTAAATGCCTAGACCCTTATCCAACATTTATTGCTGTGTAGAAACCACAAAATGCCAATATAGACACTGTGAGAAGCCTTTAAATAGCAACTTTGCTACCAAATCCCTAGGCCTACAATTTGTGAATAGGTATTGCTCCAGCAAGTATTGGTTATGGGTCATAAAAGAAAGAAAGAAAAATAATACAACAGCAATCAGTCAGACCTCCTTTCTCAAAGCTGGCTCCAGTACTGATTGTTCCAAATCATTACTTACCCAATCAGTCTGTTACCAAAATGGTTGGCTCCACCAGGCACACAGGAAATTACTACTGTTGGAGAAGATGAAGGATCAGCCTACAGTAATAGCACACACCCACCGAATGCTCACTGTATGTTACATGGTATTTAAGCTCTTCAGAAGTCTCTTGTTAATTAATCATCATAAGCCCTTAGGAGGTTTGTATATTTTTTCTTCCACTTGAGGGAATTGAAGGAAAGCATTGATAAGCACATGGATGAAGCCCAGTCTCCCGCAAGTGACAGAATTGGAACCTTGTGCTGGAGCTGCTTCATTGTACATGACTGCTCATAACTGGAGGATATTGATATTTGTATGTCAGTGAAGTCCAGTCCAAGATGTATGTCTTGCCTCCACCCGTCCAGCCTCTCACTTCCTGTGCTAGGACTGATATGCCATCACTTCATTTTGGTTGACTCTATCCAGTGCTCATGTCATATAATTCCACCCTGAGTGGAATGAGAAGTGGCAAATGTAGGCAAAAGAGAAATTGATCACTTTCTTTACATGGTAAACTTTCTTTACAAAATCTTACTCAAAAAAAAAAAAAAAAAAGAAAGAAAGAAAAGAAAAGAAAAAAAGAAAAAGAAACCAAAATAAATAAAGACAAATCGAGGCATTATTCTTTACCTGGCCAGTCAACTGTTATGCCTCCCTCCTTCCCTCCCACCCTTCCTTCCTTTTCTTCCCTCCCTCCATTCCCCCTTCCTCCTTCCTTTCATCCTTTCTTTCATTTTGAGACATTTGAAATTATAATTATACACTGTGTACACTCATTCTCCCCATTGGTGCGAGTCTGCTATGCCTTCTGAGAGAATGGAGAACATGGATCACATCTGGAATTTCTCCAAGTGTAACAGCCAGCTAGCCTGCAGGTGATTCTAATGCAGTTCCTGCTTTCAGAGACTTGAGAACAATAGATGTCAGTTTGAGACAGATGCTAAAGAACAAGAAGAAAGTTTAGGTAGCTGTTACCCATCTTAGTGGGGTTTTACTAATCAGAAATAGGTATGTGTATATAGTGCACATGTAGGAATACACATGCAAGAATGGCATGTGTGATTGTGTTATTCACAAAATCTTAAAAGTGTTAATGGAAGACAACTGTCAGAAAACTGCCAGTTTGTTTGCAAGTGTCTTTACTTTGGATTCATTAAAGAAAAAGTAAAAAGCAAACACCTGTCTCTGGCCCACATGGAGCTCTGCTGTCTTTCTCTTGTCTGGCTCCTAAGAGGGGAGGGACTTCCACACCATCTCATTGGGCACTTATATACTGTACTATGCTCTGCTCAGTGTCACCAGGCCTTGACCTTTTACAGCATGTAGGAGTGTATCTGTTTCATTTCAAGTTGACTGTTTCTTCATTGAAAGCTCCTTCTTTCTGTCCCTCCCTTCCCTGAGTTCAAGCCCCTCACTAAAATAAATGATAAGATGTTGGCCTTCATGCTGGGAGCCTTCCTCAGGGGTCTCTGGCCCGGCCAAATGCGAGGGTTCAGGCAAAGGGAAGAGCACAAGCGGGGAGGAATCTCCTCCACCTCCGTCTCCACAGTTGCTGCCTCGGCTGCTCCAAGACACTGCACCCACTGCACTGCACTGAGTCCAGCCTGGGCTGAGCCCATGAGAGGACAACTAGCCGGTGAGGAGTGCAGGAAGCTTCTGGTAGAGTTCGGGAGAGCAGACCTCTTCCCAAGCAGCAGTGTTATAGCTCTTATGATAGAAGCTCTCAGAGGGATCTCTCCTACACAGGTTGGGATGGTCTAATATACGGTTTGGGAGGGGTCAGGGGTTTGACAACAGATACTTCCCATTGGTTTGGTCTGAGGGCTTCATGACATCTTATTTGCATGTAGGAGGGCTTGGCGCTGCTCCTACGTGACAAATCTCACATGGCAGGCCTCTCTGCAGGGGTTGTGAAAGCTGTAGCTGTTTTTACAGGAGTCTTCCGGGAGCATTGGCAAAAACATTTTCCAGTCCCTTGTGGATTATTCCACTGGATTTTTCAACCTGTTTTTCCACTAGAGTTTTCAACCTGTGCTCAACCAGGTGCCAAACTGCCTGCCACAGACCACTGCCCCACAATAAGAGCGTAAATGCAAAGGCTTTAACATTGTTTTCTGAGCTGTGCAGTTGACTCCTAATATTTACAACAGATTCTGTGGGAAATCTGTGAGTGTAGTTACATTTTGTTCATTATAAAATGGAGGTCATCATACTTTCCTTTTTTCTTAGGAGGTTACTCTCATATGTCATCCTCTGTGAAATATTCATAGGGTTGCAGAGAACTAGAGGAATCACAGTTGGGGCCAGACCGGAGCCAGTGAGCAGTGAGGTAAAACAGCTGCACGTGGTCACAAAGCATGCTTGCCCATGATGACCAGTGTTCTAATGAGATTTTCTGCGATGCTCACACATCCTGCATTTTGTTTTATTTCATTTTAATTGAAAGCTTAGGAAATGCTTCATGCTTCATAAACATTCTGTTATTTTCAGATCAATCTACTACACTGGAAAACTTAATAAACAGATAGATAATGGTCCTGCTGACTTGCTAGCATTTCTTATTCACATCTCACCAATTTCATGTCCTGCCCACAGATTTTCATCAGTTTGGTTTTGTTGTTCTTATTCTTGTTATTTTAAAGGTATTTTTAGATACCAATTTTAAGAAAGTTATGCTCCACTGCAAACATGGACACAAAAAGCAGAACATTTCCTGTTATGAACTACTTTGCATTTGGTTGGTTTTGAATTATGTGCAATACCCCGTGGTTAATGATTTTTTAGTTTGTTGCAAAAGAAATAAACAAGCAATCAGGATAGAATTATTTCTCCCATTCAAGTCCACCGCCCTCCACACACCCAGAGCAGACAAGTATTCTTGGAAGTAATGCCTCCAGTCACATGTCATTCTGTCTTGTTATTTCTAGTTTATAAACTTCCATAGGTGTAGATGCACTGTGATGAATAAATATGAACTGCTCCACCCAAGATCTTACAATGGTATGATCTCTTTGCCTTGAGGTCTCTCCATCATCTGCTGAATCTAAATTGTAATTGGAAATGACTAATTGGTAGGAATGACCAGAGTGGGTAAATTCAAATTGAGAAAAAGCTAGGAAAACTCAACCAGTTCATTAATTCTCCTAAGAGAAAAATATTTGTGGGCAAGAAAAGGATGAAAATAGTTACTCATTGCCTGTAAAAATTATGTATATTTTTATTGGTAATTTTATTTATTTACATATCAAATGTTATCCCCCTTCCAAGTTTCCCCTCTACAAACCCTTATTCCCCCTCCTTCCTGCTTCTGTGAGGGTGTTCACCCACCCACCCACCCACTCCCACCTCACTGCCCTAGCATTTCCCTATGCTAGGGCAATGAGCCTCCACAGGACCAAAAGCCTCCCCTCCCATTGATGCTAGATAAGACAAACCTCTGCTACACGTGCAGCTGGAGCCGTGGGTCCCTCCATGTATATTCTTTGGTTGGTGGTTTAGTTCCTGGGAGCTCTTGGGGGTATGGTTGTTATAGGTTTGTTGTTGTTTTTTTTTTTTTTAAATAAAGCATATATAGGAAAATACATGGAATAAAAACACTCAAAGATGTAGTAAAGATGATGAAGGTGTATTTCCTCTTTCTCTAGGCAATAATTAACACATAGAAGTTATTTATAAAGAAATTGTTAATTTTCTAAATAAAAAAATATGTTTTTTTTTTTTTAGACATTTCAGAGATGTGGTAGTGGTTTATAAAGCTGTACTCACTCCTCTACATAATCCTTCTTCATCCCATACTTCAATGTTTCAAATAGATTACCAACCCATTAGAACCACATTCAAGATGCTGAAGGGTGCTACTGACATAAGATGTAGAAAGTAATGACTCTGTGGCTCACTGCAAATACAATGGCCAAGTACAGTGTATGATAAATTGAAAGTAGGGTGACAGTATTCAGAATTTCTTGCTAAAGGTCATGCTACATTCCATGGCTAGAATTTGACAGTTTAATATGGTGTATTTCAGAAAAAGTTCAAGTGAAGTAATAGAAAAAGATAAATGATGAAGGCATCAAGATACTCTTCCAGAGTTTGAGTGTTGGTTGGGAACGAAGACCCTCCTTGGGCACCAAGTGCGTATCCGGTGATTGCTTGTTTAATCCATTCTGGGAACTATGATTACAGATTATGTAATATAATTCAGAATATGCAGCATATTGCCTGGATTCCTAAGTGGGAAAACTCAGATTAGAGGATTTTAAATATAAAGAAATAGATGAGTGAACTTTAGATGCATAAAATGAGAAATGGCATATATTAAACTGGTAGCAGAAGACCTAAATCTCCACTGGTTGTTACTTACAGAGACATACTCTAATTTTCTACTTTCCTATGGCTATTAAGCTACTGTTATGTTTCAGTTGGGGCACTCTTATAAAGTGCTGTAAGTGTGAGCCTTTCTATTACCAGCTCTCCAAGACCCACACTGTTATTTTCAAAACTAACTGGCTATCATGACAAGTGTCACAGAACTGAAATTATCCCTTGATTTAAGGAGAGAGGAGCTCTGAAGAAGGATCAGAGTTGAGGGAGTGCTAGAAGGAGAAAGAAACAGAAACATAACTAAACAATCACAAAGTTCAAGATTTCCCTGGGTTACCTATTTCTGTATGAAGCATTAAGGATTTGATTAAACAAGGACAGTTACATTATACTGCCTGTGTTATTCTACTCTGTCATTTCCTATTATAACAAATAATTAGAAAATAGCTGAGTGCAAAGAATGAATTAGACACTGCACTTATTTTTATTTATATTCTGTATTTTTCTCTATAGTAAAATTATATTAGCTTGCCTGAGACGTATTTGCTTAGTGTATAAAAGAGCTATAGCCTGTGCGGTAAGGGATAAGGAAACTATTGCTAAAACCATGTGTGGATGACCCCTCCCATATTTAAATCAACACAGCTTAAATGGAATCAAGGAAAGTAAGTAGGGCAGAAAAGGAAGAGGTGAGAAGCATGCACTCTGGAGAAACTGTGCATGTTTGAACTTTAGTGAATGCTTGATGTGAGCTCATTGTATACTGATGCTTACTGTGTGCATGAGGCTTAATGGGACGCTAAAGACTTTCTCAGGCCTCAGCCAGTGTATCTGATGGCTATGTGGCTATGTGTGGTACTGTATCGATATGCAACAGCACAGTTAAGATCTGGAAAGGAATTACCTGAGAGTACTGAGGACAGCTCAGCCTTGACTTGCATTTTGCTACCAATTAAATCCAAAAGTGCTTTCAACCATGTACCAGAGTCATGGTATAAATCTCACCAGGAAAAGTTGCTTCACAATTTCTCACAAAAGTCAAGCCAAAAAAGTTGGCTGTGAGGAACTTACACTAAATCTCCTCATTAATGAAAATCTGTTTTTAAGGAGATTTGCTTTGGTTCACAGCTTATTTTCAAGATCAGGATTAATATTAATTGTAAATTTATGGAAAGTAGAAATACTTAAAAGGCAGCAGGTTCTCTGTGCATGGTTTTGTATGTCTTCTGGGGATACATGATTTAGAAGGATGTGCTTGCATGGACGATATATGCTAGTATGATTATAGGCTGGGCATGCATTTATGATGTCCAGAAAAGCTTCAGACTTGTAAAGGTTTGCATCTTGAAGCTGAGAGGGATTCCTCAAGTCTTTGTGAAGATCTGTATAGAGAGTTCAGTATAGATGCAATCTTTATGTACTCTTTATTTATTAGAACCATTGCTGCTTAATGTATACAAGAGACAATCTTACATATTTAATCCTCACAAACACCTTTGGCCAAATGTACTCTTTCCTTTGTTTTAGAGAAAATAAAATGTGATCTATAGAAATATTAAGAAAAAATTCAAGATGACATAGTTATGTTGTAAAGGCATACCTTGCCCTGTACCCAGAGACGATAGGGTGAGAATCCAGATCATAAGTCATAGAGGTATCTGACTGTACACATTCATTAGAGGTGGGATAATATGGATGGACAATGAATAGTGTGTGTGTGTGTGTGTGTGTGTGTGTGTGTGTGTGTGTGTGTGTGTTTGTGTGTGTGTGTGTGTGTGTGCATGTGCATGCATGCATGCGTGTGTAACTTTCATTACCTCTATATATTAAGTTAGAGGATGTTGCCTGGATACAGGTAAAAGGATGTTGGCAACTATGTCTATATCTGCTTTCTGTCTGGAGTTTGATTAATTTCAAGAAACAGAGGTTGCAAAATTTCTGACAGCAAGAGTAATACACTGTATTACTTGAGTAAGAGCATACACTGATAGAGTATCCAATACAGAGTAATATATTTTTAAAAAATTGCAAAGTATTAAAATACAACAGTTAAGGCAGAATGTGTGGCCAACAGAGAATTACATTCTGTTTAAATAAATAATGAAGAGTGACAATATCATGAAGCAAAGGAGTGAAAAATCTTAAGAATGGATGCCGAAGTCATCTTGGTCAGCATCCTAGCTCTTAATGGACTAGAGTATACGAGGTACCATTTGGTCAATGAGATGTGTCCCAGGTGTGAGGGTAAAACGAGTCAAAAAATATGTGTGTGAAGTTCATAACTATTTTAAGTACTCTTTAAAATATAGTAGTGTTGCTGGAATTCTAACCCTAATAAACCTGTATGAAAGACATACAATCCAGATATATTAATTACAGGCCATATGCCTAGATTTGGCAGATCTTGTACTATACTAACTTATGGCTCATCTATAAGACCCCGGTTACTTGGAGTTTCTCCTGGCCATGCAGTTCTGGTCCACTGCAGCTTCCTCCTTCTCTTCCTCATTCCTCTCCTTCTCTCTCTACCTGCTACCCCTTCTCAAGCCTCCACTGAAACTTCCCCCTCCATTGTATAATCACAGCATTCTATTGACCAGTTAAAATGAGGAAAAGGTTCACATGGCATCACCTGAGTACATGATGGTCTGTTCGTTGGGGACAACCCCTCTTAAGGAATCAGTATTAACATTAGAATACAAACAGAATCAGAGCAACCCACTAAATTTCCCCCTTTTTGCCCAATTAAAAGGTACTTTCTCTTATAGTAATAAACATTACGAAGTACAAACTGTTTGGAAATAATATGAAAATTATTAAGTATGAATTACATTAAATCTTTAACATCTTCAATGCAAAACAACTTAAGTTTAATTATGCGACTATAACTATTTAATATTTAACTTCATCAGAGACCTGAGAAGGAAAATATATTACTTGAATATGCAGGAAGCACAGGAACGCAGCTTCCAAAAAAAAAAAAAAGATAGAAACAGCTGATTTCCTGGATATTCCTCAACCTTTTTTATAATTATGGAATATTTTCCTTCGTCCTTTTGGCTCAGGACATCTGAAAGATCTTAAGTGCTGCAGGAATTACAAAGGACTATCTTATACTGTCTTGGCAGAGATTAGCAACAGCCTATTCTGTGCCTGTTTGTCCCTTTTGGACACTATTTTGTCTGTAGCTAAAGTTAGGACATTTTTTGCCCAGCATGGAGTTGCTGGTGCTCAGTATCTTCTTTGTTGTGGAATGCAGGTTCTGTTAGGAGCAGAACTGTCTTGTAGTCAAAGGATCATGAAGCTTCCTTCTAGACTCTTCATCTTACAATCAGAACAAGTAGTTGCACCACACTGACAAAAGAAAATGAGTTCAAACCACATAACATTTTAAAAATGCATAATCAAAATAAAGATTTTGTTAATTTGTATTACCTTTAAATAAAAATAAGGTCTTACAGATATCATGTTTCATGTTCTTAGATTTTCTGACAGATGTTTGGATATAGAACCATAAAGGCACTATGTTTGATCACTGCCACAAGATATTAAAGACAGAATATGGCAATACTATACTTGAAAATCAAATTATTAAACCTTTCATGCTATGTAAAAGGAATGCAAAGTATGTATTCAATAACTGGATTTTTTTTTTATTTTCAAGTCAACGAGTTGAACTCTGTTAGACATAAAATGTATTCAAAATTGGATATTTTATATTAGATCAAAATCTAATCCACATTTGCATATGTCCTATATCAATTTTAAAGTTCTCTATATATTTTCAATTATTTTCTAATTTTCTAAGGAACAGAGTAAAGTTAGAGGAAAAAGTTATGGTTTGAAATTGTTCACTGGTATATAGGTCCAAAATCACCACTCTTTTAGACTTCGTAAGTTCAGACCACTAGTGTAGATGATGGAGTTGTAGAGTTTCAGACTAAAAGACGAAAATTAAAATATTTACCTCTAGGGACTACTATGTACCTGAAATAAATTAATAAAAAATGCACACAAGAGGAGCTCAACTAGAGTAGCTTCCTTGTCTAGTTTCTAGATTAATCAGAATATTACAGGTTATCTGCCTTTTTTTCTGCCTAATTATAACTGGGTACAACTACTTAGTAAAGAACGATTTTATAAGAGAAAAACAATAAGGTTATGTTATCTTATAAAGAACTCTGCTGTAGTATATACTCTGAAATTGGTTTCTGAACTTCAAATGGTAGGTGCAAAATTTCTAGGATGTATCTTGCAGTATGCTGCCTGTACTATCTGATGCTTCTCTTCATTCCAGCATTCTGAGGGATATTATCTCCTGTCATTCTGCACACAAAAGATCAGGCATGTAAACCACCAGGGAAGTGAGCTAAGATCCCTAAGTCAGAGGGTTAAGCAAGTTTGTCTATTAAAATATTTGTCTTCTTTTAAAATCTCTTTCTAAGAGTTACAGAGACTTAGGAAAAGTTTTATTTGGGTAATAGAGGTACAACTCAGTGCTAAAGTACTTATCTGACATGCTCCAGTCTATGGGTTTAAGCACTAGAAAGAATAAAATCATTTTAAGATGTAATTTTTGATTCAAATCAGAGATAGTTGATTCAATTCTTTTGATGTAAATGGAATTCTCTTTACAAAATAGGAGGTCAGAGAATTCAGTGTATGACTATTGCTTTGAATGGAGAGAATCTCAAATGAGAAAATACACAGTCCTGTAAAATATAATATAGCAAACTATAAGAATGAAACTAGGTTTCTCCACATCCTAAATATGTAGAAAGTGTACATACAGAGTTCAAAAGGAGAATGTTATTACCATTGACAAGACACTGACATTTCTTCAGAAACCTAGAGTTAGTGCCCAGATTTACAAAAAAATGATGTGAGTACACACACCCTCTATAGGTCTAACTGTGCTAAAATGTCACCTGATCTTGACCCTCAAACCAGAACTCCTTATTCCAGGTCCACAGCCACTGAACGATAACCCAGACCCTATGCTGTCTTATATGATCAGAAAACAGCAAACAACAACAGTCAGCACTTTAACAAACACACATTGCTGTTTTGTTTTGTTTTGTTTTGTTTGACACGCATTTGATCATCACATGCTTCATACCCTGCAAAGGCCAAGCATCTTATTAGTATTCTATCCTAGGGAATCTCTTTACGAAGGGCAGATTCATTATCAATCAATATTGATCATTTTTTGACAAGATCATTGATTCAAAACAGTCTAGCATACATTAGCAGTACAAAATTATGGTAGAAAATACTTGATAGCAGGCAAAATTAAGATAGAGGATAAATTTACTTTTACTACACTTTGTGGCTCGTAAGTCTTGATATCCACTGAATCTTTGCATTTGTTAATATTTTAGAACAAATGGCTCCATTATTCCTATATGTGTAATAATTATTATACAGATATTAATTATTATACATTATACAGAATTATAATGTATAAGATATTATACATTAATATACAGATCATTATATTATGAGTTTGAGTCGCACTAACAAGTCTGCAGGGCCTATGTGAAAAGGTTAAGTCACCAAATGTTTCAGGGAAGACAGACTCTGGACCTGTGTAGCAAGAATAATTGGATTCTGATCATCTATTGCAAAGCCCTGAGGTTCCGCTGAGCAGCTCTGAGGTTGACCACAGGACTCAGGGAGAGCACGAAGCATGCCCTGATCTACGACTCTACGGGTTTCTTTTCCACAGGAAGATCTTGAGTATCCTATCCTACAGGGTAATATTTTACTTGACAAAAGGGTCACTGCTTGTTAGGAGGCTTAAAAACTGTGGTTTTCAGAATATCCTAGGAAATCAAATCCTGTGCAGCTGTCAGAAATGTCAGCATCCTAAACTAACAAGCATGTCCCTGCCTGGTGTGTATAAATAATCATCCTGCGTGCTCAGGGCCCGAGGCAAGTTTTATTTTTGGAGCCCTTTGCATGTCCTCTTTTCCTACTTATTCTATTCTGACACAGAAATGTTCATAAATATGCTCTCAATTGTCAAATGGGTCCCACCTAGTTGATATTTTTGTTCTGGGAATTACTATAAGCTTGTTCTAGAACTTGACGTATTTAAGCAATTAAATGTTTCCTGAACCCATTACAATTAGGATTCTCCTGGCTTTCCATGTAATGGCCATTACTTCCTACAAGCATCTAGGGAAGGTACTTTATTGCAGTTTCAGTTAACTGGCACCATCCCTCTAATAATATTATGGGTTTCCTCTTGGTTTATTTTGTTATGCTTTTAAAAAAACACAAAGGAACTGTTCCAGGACAACAACAATTAGAATTTCAGGCACTGTTTATTATGCTTTTCAATATACTTTTGTATTTCCTCGCTTCTGCACTTTGTCCTAATTCTATTGCTCAATGGATGATGTGTTCTTGGGCCTTCTTCTCTAGAAAATTAGGTCTGACTATACAAACCTCATGGGATTAATCCATCTGCATTAGTTACTTTTTGCATTACTAAAATATCAGAAAATGCCAATAAAAGGAAGAATGGTACTTTGGCTCACAGTTTGATGGTGTAATACCACATCATGGCAGATGAGTCATGATGGTAGAGGGCAGGCCATCTGGTCATGTTGCATCCCAATCAGGAAGTAGAACAGGCAATGAATGCTATTGCTCAGCCTAGATTCTGTTTCATTCGAAGGACTTAAGCTCTTAGCATGGTGCTACTCACATTTAGGTTATACCTACCTTTCTTCTTTATTAAACCCTCTTGAAATCACTCTTAGTGACAATCCCACAGGTGTGTTTTAAGGGTGATTATAACTCCTGTGTAGTTGGCAATGAAAATTAGTCATTATACCAATGAAAATTTTCTGCTCTGCCTGGATGATGTCCCATCCTAGCCTTCCCTTAATCTCTCGCCTAGTGATTACATCCATTAGTTCATTTACTTATTTGGCAGTTCTCAATTGTTTACAGAAGAAGAGCCAAAAAAGGATGTGTGTGTGTGTGTGTGTGTGTGTGTGTGTGTGTGTGTGTGTGTGTGTGTGTGAGAGAGAGAGAGAGAGAGAGAAAGAGAAAGAAAGAGAGAGAGAGAGAGAAAGAGAGAGAGAGAGAGAGAGAGAGAGAGAGAGAGAGAGAGAGAGAGAGAGAGGAGTAAAACAGGCATCATGGCTCTGTCCTCAAACAAATTCATGTAGAGTGGAAAAGATTTTTAAGTAAATAGACCAAGGCATCTTTAGAGGTTATGATATCATAAAGTTCAGATGCTTCAGGGAAAGCAGACAATCATTCATACCTTTTCTTTACCCGGGATCTAGGGAAGACATCACGAAGAGATAAAAAGTTCTCCAGAGCTGGAGAGGGAGGTTAAGAAAGAAGGAGTTGTATTCCTTCAGATTGGGTGAGGCATTTACTTCCCTACAGTTATATCACTTTGGAGGTTGAGGAAGGAGGATCATGAGTTCAAGGTCATACTTATGTGAATTGTGAGTTAGAAAACAGCTAAAGCTAAATAGGACCTTGCCCATTTCCCCCAAATATGTTCCATGGGCAAGAACAACCAGCACATTCTGTGAGATATTTATATTTTTGAAGCATTCCCTACTCTAGACTTCCTGAATACCAATTTTTTTTTTTTTTGCAACAAAGATCCCCAGTGAATTAATTTGTCACAGTAGAGTTTGAAAAATCTACTCTAACATTCTCAAATCCTAAACTAAATTCCTAAATGCTTTACTCTATCTTTGTATTAGAGAGAATGCATATTTATTAGTAAGACTAAATACTCACACATGTGTGAACATTAATATAGATTTCTTCATAGAAGTCCTAAGAACCTCAATAGGTGAAGATTTCTGAAAATTTGTCTTCTTGTGGCACATTGTGTACTCATGCCTTTCAGTATTTCAACTGGCTAGTTGTGAACTTAAACCACGTGAGCCTATAGGTATTTGATGTAGGACGACCCTTCTTAATCAGACCTTTATAAATCTTTTTCTTTTAGAAATCACATTCATCCGTTTATTTCTTTATTTGCTTGCTTGTTTCTTACTTACTTACTTACTTACTTACTTACTTACTTATTTACTTATTGTATGTTCATGTCATAAAGTGGATCTGGAAGAGAAGAGAACTAAGAAGAGAACTTTGGGGAGTGAGTTTTCTCCTTTCATTACACATTCTTAGGGAAGTATACTATCTCTAAATTTGCATCTAAACCTGTTTATCTTAGTTACTTTTATATTGCTATGATAAGAGTCCCTGGCCAAGGCAACTCCTAGAGAAAGAATTTATTTGTAGCTTACAGTTTCAGAGGGAGAGAGTCCATGACCATCATTGCAAGGAGCATTATAGGAGGCATACCAGCATGGTGTTGGAGCAGTAGTTAAAAGCTTACACCTTATGATTCAACCATGAGGCAGAAAGAATGAACAGGGGGGCTGTGTGGGCTTTTGAAACCTCAAAGTCTGTCCACGGTAATATACCTCCTTCACAAGGCTGTATTCTCTAATCCTTTCCAAACAATCCAGTCCCACCAACAACTGGAAAGCAAGTATTCAAATATGTGTGCCCATGAGAACCATTCTTATTCCAACCTACACTATTTATTCTCTAGCATCTACAAAAACCAATTTATTTTTATACGCTCTGCTCAGTGACAGTTTATAAATGCAATGAAAATAACATATGAACAAGTGACTATCAGTAATTTGTTTTATAAAAAGATCTTCTAAGGTAGTGCACGGCTCTGCAGAGATTCCTCTCAGTATCCAATTTCTAAAACTTCACCCTTTTAGCATATCCAGACAGAATCAGCAGTAACATTAATAACATCTAAATCACTTAAAGTTCTCAATTTCCCCTCATACACCAGGAAATCATTCAGGATGTTAAGAGTTAGCTAGCCACATGGGTTAGTGTGAGGAAAGACTAAGGCAAAGGTGACGGAGCCCATGCTCCCAACTCAGCTATATTGCAATTATAATTAAGTGGGACTTCATACATATGGCTCCAAACTGGGCTTAAATATCCTTATCTATAAATTGGAAGGAATAGACCAAACAACCTCTGACTATTTTAAGATTCCAAATGCATTTCATTTATCTGAAAATTGTAAATCCATACGTGCTGCATAAAGATGGAAACACCAGGGTAAGCATAACACCCAATTAGCAAGCACGATGCCATTCCCCGGGCATCTTGTGTTGGTGTCAATGCACAGCCCTGCTCCAAGCTGCCGCTCTCAATCATTCTCATCTAAGTGGCAATTTTTTCCATGTCTAACCAGCACTTGCTTTGACTTGTTGCTGTTGATTTTTTTACTCTAAGCTAACTAAAAGATTATACCTTTCCTGCAGCTTATGCCAGATGCTTTCAGCCTGTCTTAGAAATCAAGATGAAAGTGTCTCTCGGAGTCAAAGTCACTGACTTCATCAGTAACGTTTCCAAAATAGCATCTCCATACAAACCCTTGCTTGTGAGTTTCTCATGCATCTATGGTCCTGAGCAGGAAGCAGACTCAGTCTGGCTAGCTGCCTCACACTCCCCTGGAGTTTCCCCGCCCCACCCCTCCTTGTCTTGGCAGGCTTACTCTCAATATTGCCTTCCTCAGAGACAGCACAAGAACATGAGCATAGCAGTAAAGTCTTTAGTCTTTCCCTCCCTCTCATTGCAACAGTAGACACTTCTGCATTAGCACTTTTGTAATATAATGAAAACCAAATTTGCTCCCGACTTGAAGTGGAATAATTTATCAAAATCCTAAAGCAGGAGTAATCCATTAGGACTGCTCTCTCTGTCCAACCTGGGGGAAATCTACAAACGTTCTCTTCCTTTGTGGCATTTTTCTCTGGTTTTCTAACACCCACATGCCCATAGAACATTTGGTATCTGTGAATATTGAGGCTTCACATAAGACATCTTGTTTTAGTACCATAATTAGCAATAAAATGTTGGTAGTCTCATATTCTGGACAAGGAAAGTGGGATTGGAGAGAGTGTGTACATGCCAGGAGTTGCTGGGTGGAAGTGGCAGAGCAGGGATTTTGAATTCCATTCTGAATCCCTGCAGCCTGTGATTCATCCACATTAGGCTGTGTTCTATCTTTGCTAATTCAGATTATATATTAGGATCACAAACTTAATAGCAACCCAACTCTTCACCTATTCAAAAAGAGGTTGTCTAAAAGAGACCCACTACTTTGGATTGAATCTTATGTCCTTTGCTGTTACTCTGTCATTCTCAAAGCCTCTGGCTGCTTGCTGGCCTTGAGTGTTAAGTACATCTTATAATATCAGCATCTTCTGGGGTGTTGATTCCCTAATGTTCAATGATGAAGAGTCTTGAGGTTTGTGAGATAGGATAGTAAAGGTAGATTCAATGGTCTGAATTTTGCCATATCCCCATGCTCACATCCTCAGATACATATTACAAAATCCAGGCAAATGACAGGTCATCTTTTCTATTCTATGAAGTATGGCATGATACTATATTTGCAAAATTGTCTATAGCTAAAACCTTTCACCCTTTTTACCTTACAGTACCTCTCCACAAAAATATTCAATGATATCTGTGAATGAATATGGCTGACAAAACCTGCTACTCTTCTAGCCTGCCTCTCCTTTGAGAATCTTGAGTCCAGTCTATACACTCCAACCTGAACTTGGTTTCTAGAATGGAACTTACCTGAAGGCAGTAAACATCTTTCTCTTTTTGATCCCAGAAGTTTTTTTTTTTGTTTTTTTTTTTTTCTTGTCATACTTTCCTGGTGAATTAAACAGATATTTTCTTTTCCCTGTTCTAAAGTTTTGGTTTTTTTTACTTAATTGGAATAAATATGAATCCTATTCATGCCACTTGTTAACTGTGACTTGGACAAGTTGTCTATTCACCCATAGTCTGCCTGTCCTGTTCATTATCTATAATTTAAATGTGGAGAGTTTTTAGTGTTTATGTTGCACAATAAATGTAAACATTACAGAGTCAATAGCCCTATGTGGAATGTTTATTTCATAGTATAAGTGAAAATTTCCCTCTAAATTTAGACAGTTCTTGCATCAAGCTATTCTCAAATGAGCAATATTATTAAAGTTTAGTCCACTCTTTGGTGCTGCCAGTTCCAAATTCTACTTACTATCTGATATTTCTCCTCTTCTTTGATGATTTCTGTCTGCTGTGGTGGTACATTCTTGAAATGAACTCATTGACCACAGGCTGAAGTTATGTCTACTTCCTAGTAATGTTGGCTTCTTGATAATAGGCTCCTAGTAATTGGGCTCTTTATGAAAATGGCTCCAACCCTACCCACATGGTGGATTTGTCTAAAGCTCATCCCTTTGTCTCATGTAGTCTACTTGTAACCAGAGGTTTCTGTTTGTAAAGTTGTTGGTTAAGGATAAAGGGGCAGTCTATAGCCACAAGTAGACTGTTTCTATAAGTATAAAATACTAGCCTATCTGCCCAGAGATGTAGCTGAGTGCCATGACCTCATTACCACCACTCTCCATCCAGCTGAGTATTTGGCGTTCATTATTTTAATAATGTGGCGATGATGCTAAAGATGCAGCAAGAGCCACACTGAATCTAGAAATTTCATTACTCCCATTAGCGATGCAAATCAGAGAAAATGTGTATCAGAGAGGATGGATTAAAGTACTTGTGTGGAAATCAGGTCTGGTAAATACATTTAAGAGTAACTACCTGGGTAATGAATATGTAGCAGGGCCAGAGAGAGGTTTCAGTCATTAAAGGCTAGGCTCACTTCCCCAAAATGAGATGAATATGTAACAAAGAAATGTTATTATGTTTCTTTTGCGGTGGAGGAGAAAAAGAAAAATGGGAGGTGGAGGTAAAGAGGAAACCATTTTCACTAGGGAAATAACAATGATGTATGAAAATAAATAATCAGAAGTGTAATAAGAGGGTGGGGTGATCTGAACAATCCTCATGCTTCCCTGATGATTGATAGATTCATATCCTTTCAATGTCACAGAAACGATTTTCAAGAAGAGAAATTGCTCTGTCTTCTGAGCATTTTTAGAGCCACATTCACTTTAGTTTTGGTACTTCTATGCAAAAAAAGGTAACAGACAATTTAGTGTGTATATATCGATGTGTATATGCTTTTCTCTGTATGTGAGGGTGTGTGTGTATGTGGGTGTATTGTGTGTGTGGTGTGTGTGTGATTTTCTGTGTGTGTGTGTGTGTGTGTGTGTGTGTGTGCGCGTGTGTAACTTATTTCAAAAATGCAGATCTAGATTGGGGAGCTGGTGATGTAAAAGCAACAAATTAACAAACTTGCCAAGATCTCTACCTGCATGAAGTTAGCACTCCAATAGTAAAGTTTAGATACAAACGTCTAAGACTCAGAGGTAAAAAATATTCATAGAAAATTATATATTAATAAAATATGTGACTCAATTGATAATGGCTGTGTCTAGCACATGGTGAGAGTAGAAGATTTTACAATGAAAGCTATTATGTGTTTAAAATAGGAGCTAATTCCCCCAGGCTTCATAATTGGAAGAAGCTTCCCAGCTCTGAGTCTCCTTACAAGGCTGTGTTCACAATAATGAAGAGATGGTATCTCTGCCATTGGGAATTTCAAAGAAACTTGAGGACCTTGATAGCATACAATAAGAGCCATAAAGCTACCAAAAATCTAAATCCTCCTAGTCCACAGTGCAAGGCTCCACCACATGGTCTATACCTCTAGCTGTCTGAGAACCTGCTGATCTTCTTTCTCATTTACCAAGGCTGCCCTGACTAGTAAAATTAGCACAGTTGACAGAAAGCAAAGGCTAAAGCACCTATTTCTAAAATGGCTCATCTCCAAACACCATATGTTCTCAGCCCAGGTCCTTTGTCCTTACACTTGCTTTAGCTGATGTGACATCCATCCTTATAGCTCAACTAAGGTTGAGGACTATTGAGAAACCTTGAGGTCCTAGAGATTTAGATACTTCAGATGATGTAATCTTCATTCCATATCCTGTCTGGTTGCCTAGAAATGTGCCCATGCTTAAACTCCAACCTAAGACTCGTCTGTACTCAGGACTCAATCACTATCCTATCTACCCTCTAACTCCTATGGAATCTGATCTGACTTTTGTTCATATTTTCTGCTCCCTTGGCCATTTTTCCACTCTCTCAATTCACACACTTGCCTGTTATCATGTAGCTCTCGACCTGACATGTACTTGCTGTCAAGTACTTCAAGTTCTAAGGCTTGCATTTCTACAGAAACCAATATTATTATCTCTAGAATCTTCCACTTTCTCCTTTGCTATTATTACTGAGAAGTACAAAGGTATAAATATTTGTTTTGTGTTTTGCTATTGTTTGCCAAAACTCATATGTAACTCTTTGTTTCAAAAAGTGTAACTTGTTTTTATGTCATTACAATTCACTGACTGTAATTTTTTTGTTTTACTTTAGTAAATGTTTAATATGCATGTTCAGAAACTATTTAGGAACTAAGGTTATACTACCAATGCTATGGAGTCTTGATAATTCTGGCCATATTTACTGGTATTTAGGATTCAAACTTGAAGAAATTGAAGGAGAGGGAAAGAACAGAAGGCTAAAATTTATACCAAATGAGCCCTGAGTCATGTCTGAAGATTTATCCATAATCTACTCATAGATTTTTCAGTTACAGGAAGCAATGTGTTCCTTTTTTGTTTAAGTGACTTTGGGCTTGGATTCTGTCATTTGCAACTGAAAGAGTCCTGAACAGGATAATATAGTAATTTGCCCATATATATATATAAAATTTGCTCCTATGCAATCATTTGCCACTTGGGAGAAAAGACTAAGTTATGCATTTTCAAAATGCTTTGCACATTGTAAGTGTCCAATAAATATTTATTGAATGAATAAATCTATTTATAAAAGAGCTTAAATTTGGACTGATGCAGCCTTCAGATTTCTTTAGAGTTATCTGGGAAATGAGTAGCATCACACTGCAAAAGCCTGAAAAATAGTCTACATCTTCAGATGGCAATGCCAAGTCCTCATCCCTTACTTCCACCTTCCTTTATCTGAGAAGAGAACAGAGTTATCTGGATGACTGTGTCCTTATTACTAGAAGTGAGAGTTACAGGTTCTGAATATGACAAATAAGAGAAAAGGAGATAGTGGCACTTTCTGTTGTTATTTGCCTGCCTTTGTAGACATGACATCTCCATGCAGGAATGACCCTCCATTAAGGCACACATCCTAGATAACTGTAGCAAGAATGAGGCAGTAATCTCTATCTGTCTGTCTATATATCTACTATCTATACACACACACACACACACACACACACACACCACAAAAATGAAGGATTCAATAGTAACTTAGAAAATGCCCAGGGCATGTATCTGCAAAGAAAGATCACCTGGGTTCATCTTATGGAGTGACTGTTTTTGTTTCTATACCCAAAAAGACAAGAACAGAGAGAGACAAATCATTTCACTTATAAAAAGGTCCCTTGTGCATGTCTGGAATCAAGAAAGTCAAAACTACCCAGATCTCTTCCCTGAAGCAGACAGAATATGGATAGAGGCAAACAGAATTATCTATTTAAACATAGAGCAGGAAGAAAGCCTCATGCCGTCCAAACAGCTTCCTCATTAATTGCTTGTTTTAGAGCTTACATTCTCCTGTCTTACTGCTTGTTGAAAGTATAAGAGGATTTGGGATACGGAGTGCAAAAATCATCTATTTCTTTTCCTACTGGTGTATATGTGTACTTTAATTATCCCTCTTGAGATAGCTCCTTACACCACTGTGGCTTCAGTCTCTTGCTTGCGGTTCTGTTTTTGACAGCCTAGCTTTCATTATCAGTGCTTGGCTATTTTGTTTTGTGTTTGGTATTTTGAAGAGGCAAGGGCAATTAGAGTAACCACCAAAGTTCCCATCCTGACCAGATCTGAAGAGGCTCACCTGCTTATCATTAGAAGGAAAATAAAGTAAAGGAGATTTTCTCTGGAGGTCCAAGAACTCATTCTACTCAGGGGAGAGGCAGAAGTGCAGTTCTGGACTTCTTTTTGAATGCCACACACTGATTTGATATTCATAGATTTCCCTTTTTAAAACATGACCAGGTTACTGTCAAGACAATGCCAACCATGATGATAACTATGTCAGCTGAGTCTCTGAATGCTCACTAAGAAGCAATCCACTGGTTACATCACAAAGAATAGCAACACTGTGTCTAACAGCAAGTGCTAAATATTCAACATTTCCTTCACCTGCCTGTGGAGACAAATATCTTTGAAAGATATTGATGCATAGAAACTAATCCAAACCTCACTGTGTTAAGCATGCAAAATTGTCCTTAATTCAAAACAAGGAGTGTTCTTAGAAAAAACCAAACTTCCCTTCTAACAGGTTTTCCTGGTAATGCAGTAGAGGCAGAGAAGGGAATGCCAGAAAATAATCTGTGCTATTAAATGCATGCATGTGAAATCTCAGTCAACCATGGACTGACTCACAGGAATTGCATAAGTGCATATGTTATCAAGACACAAAAGCTTTACACAGGCTCCAAACTGCAAAGATGCAGGCTGGAGAGTAAAGTCATACGGCACTGGGCAAAGAAATCACGACCTAGAGAGACTGTCTAACATTTTAATTACTTAGAACATCAGAATGTTTGATTTTAATTTTGTTCTGATATTAAAATAATGTGAAGTAATCTAGAACAGAGGAACCAGAGAATAGTATCTCAAGGACCATTCTGACTTGTCATGATTAAGGAATTGGAATTTCTTTTACTCTTTTTCTCAATGTAGTATACATTTATGTTCAGAAGTTCATCACACACAATAAATGTGCACTTAGTATTGATTCTATAGAATCTATTCTAAGAATGGCATTCAAATTATTCCTACATGATTATTACTGTACAGCTTTTAAATACTGTTCAACTACAGGCTAAAACTGGGTCTTCCTGATTTCACTACATTTCTCTGATGCCATCATAAGGTGAGCTCAGAGAAATGATGTGGAACTAAGACTAAAACCTCATTGGATCTCTGCCCAGTGTGCTCTGATGGTCATTAGACTAGGACAAGACCTAGGTAAGGGCATCCTTGTGCTTGGTCCTCTTGCAGGCCTACTCATGGGTAAAGTGCATCTTAACTGTCTCTAGTGTTCATGACATGTTGTTCTGCCTCCCAAAAAGCTGAGATTTCAAGCTTTTTGCTTGGTTCCTTACTGGCATCATGGTCTTGTTTAGAGACTTTAGCCTAAGGGCCCTTATGATTTCCTATCCTATTCTACTCATAATGTCATAGCTAAGTACCAGAGACTAGCTTGCTTAAATGGTATTTATGTTCTCACACATATAAAGTCAAAAGTCCTAGTGAACGTAGTTTCTAGTAAACTAGTAACTTGGTTACTCATTTAGTTTCTGGTAAAAAGTCTTCTTGGCCTCTAGTAGAGATGCCTTACCTGGCATCGATGGGAGGGGAGGGCCTTGGTCCTGAGAAGGTTTGATGCCCAAACATAGGGGAATGCTAGGGTGGTGAGGTAGGAGTGTGTGGGTGGGTGGGTGAGCCCCCTCATAGAAGCAGAGAAGGAGGAGGGGCGGGATAATGGGGTTATTGGAGGGAAACAGGGAAGGAGATAACATTTGAAATGTAAATAAATAAAATACCCAATAAAAATTAAAAAAACAAAACTAACTTGTGAGCCCAAGTGTTTCTCCTTCCTCAACTTCCCAATTAGATGAGGCAGTGACAGAAGTGCCCTCTCAACTAAAATACCATTCTTGAAGTACTTGCAGTAGAAGTTTTGTCGTGATGGAATTGATGCTATCTGCTAGAGAACTAATATAATAGAAGAACTAATTAAAGATAAAAAGTTACATGAACAAAAAGATAAGTTACAGTAATTAAAAGTGTTCCTTTTTAAGAAGACAGTTTGATTTTTACATTACATGATTTAAACTGCTCTGTGGAAAGTAACAGAAACTTTGATCATACACTCAAAGAATATTTAAAGCACAGGGGCTATTTCATTTCATGTCTTATAGTTTGTCTCATTGGTAACCTCCTCTTTCACTTATATATACATCTATTTCTGAGTAAAGGATTGCAAATGCTGACAAGTACAGGTCATGCATGTAGCACTGGTTTGAAGAATCCTTATGAGCGCAACCAGAATCCTACTGGATCTAGAGAAAAATCAATATTTCCTTTTAAAATTCAAAAGTGGTTTATTCACAGATAAGGCTTGATTTTAACAGAACCAAATAGGGTTGATATTAGAATCCTT
Organism: Uromys caudimaculatus; assembly: GCA_028551405.1. Taxonomy (NCBI): domain Eukaryota; kingdom Metazoa; phylum Chordata; class Mammalia; order Rodentia; family Muridae; genus Uromys; species Uromys caudimaculatus. The sequence continues at coordinate 31,941,761 of CM052713.1, forward strand.
ACTAGTTAAAACATGCTAAGTGTGGAATTACAGAAACATCATGTAACACATGATGAAAAGGTACAATCATTTGATATACAGGACATTGAATATATCTGGGAGTGCAGCCTAATATAAATTGATTTAAATGAGGGTTGGTTACCAATCTCTGATCTATCTCCTTTTACTTTTCTGATATTCCAATATCCTATGAAAAGTCAAACAAAACAAACAAAAACAAAAGAACAAAAAGCGTGACACATAAAACTGAATCTGCTACTTCTTCTCATCTGTTTTTCTTTATCATTTCGTTCCAGTATTATGAAAATCTTTAACTCTAAGTGTATCTGACTAACCCCAACACGGTTGTTTCCAGATCCAAGATCCTTGTAAGATGAAGATGGCACTGAACTTAACTTTTGGTTTGTAAAATGTAAATAAGAATGTCAGAAAGCCTTCTTGGAACTTCCGTTCATAGGTAGTCCATACATGTGCCTCACCCTTTCTCTTCAGTTTCATCCCTCTTCCTGCTGACCAGAATGGGAGTGCCCTGGGTAACAAAATGGACTGTGATAAGACCTGGAGAAAAGGTCCATAAAAGAGCAATGGGGGAGAGCCTGGCTCCTGGGATTTACACATCAGAGCTGTAGAAGAAACGTTGAGAGCCCATGACCTCTTGAGCCAGGGGAGCAGTTCCTATTTGTTTACTGCTCTTTCAATCAAATTAAAACAAGTGCAGACTGCTGTCATCCAAAATTAAGGATATCCTTCATAGCCTCCAACTTATAGTCTCCAAAAACTGTAAGACTAGTGGTTATGAAGACTCCAGAAAGGACAGACCAGAAAGGAAACAATTTTCCTGACTACTAATAGAAAATACGATAAAGCTTTAAAAAGTATTTGCATCCTTATTGTCTATTTCATTGGCCAGAAACGAAAGTTTTTATTATTTAGTTAACTGAGTGATTCCTATATAACTGAGCAGGTACTGTGTCAAGTGACTAAGTGTCCTCCTTTTCTCGAGCTCTTAGAGCAACCTCTCTTTCTCCATGCATTGTAGGACATCTATGCATGGGATATATTATATGTCAATAGTGTGATACTATTATTTATAAAGAATGAAGAACTATGTCTGCAGTGGGTGGTAAAAGGGCAAGGACATAAGTCCTCTCATCAGATTGTGGAAACATGTTTTGCAATTCGTGCAGACTATTTGTATTAGGCAATCAAGTACTTGAGATAAAGCACTATCTTTTTTCAGTCTGATAGTGCCAAAGATTAATAGACAATAGATTTTAAGCTCAAAGTCTCATACAACTTACTGTAATTTGGTAAACTTCAACCAGTTGATCAGTCAAGTGAGCACAGAGTTCGAAAGATAATCTATACACAATGTGTATTTGTGAGGGTAAATTTGAATCTATTTGCTCTCTATCTCAAGTTGATTAAATACAAACACAACCCACAGGCCAGTGAAATGGTTCAACAGGTACAGACGCTTGCTGCCACAAAGAGGAAGAAGAGTAATTAATGTGCAAAACGCTCTCTGGCTGCTGCAATTGTCTCATAGTACGTATGTAGGTATACACGTACATAAACAGAAATATATAAATAAATGCAGAAACACTTTAGAAAGACAATCCAGAAAAGAAAACTGTTCATTTGGGTGAGACTGTTGAAACAGGAGAAAGGCAGATATTTAATAATTAATAATAATAATAATAATAATAATAGCAACAACAATAATAATAACACAGTTAACAGAATAAGCATAAAAAATTTTGGTTCTTCAATAGCACATGAGAGGTATCAGATTCATGGAAAAATTAAGTAATAAGGAAATTATATGATACAACGAAAATTCAGTGGACTATTTTCTCCAAACTGGTGAAAGGCTTGACACAAGATTAAAAGAAAAAGTGTCAAACTTAGAATCTGAATTGAGTAATTTGAAACAAGAGTTTTAAGCATTTAATTTAATAAAACGGTAGGAAAACTTTAGAAACGATTATGTAATAAAACTTTTAAGAACTTAACTATGAAGGTAAAATCTCACAGTGAAAAAAATGATTAAGGTGATGCAGAACTAGTGTTGCTTTGAAAAGCAGATCTACTCAGCACTTCTGTTTACCAGAAAGAAATAGAAACTCAGAAAGAAACAAGGATTTGAAATAAGGTTGAAATAAATTATGGAATTTTAAGATTACTTCGTCAAAACCAGCTTTCCAGAATATAATAGAATCAATAATAAGGCTATATTCTTGTTCTCCTTGACTTTAACTGTTAATTTGACACAGAATAGTTACCTGGGAAGTGACTCTTAATCAAGGGGCTATCTAGGTCAGACTGACCTGTAGACATGTCTGTCATGTTTGTTAATTGATACAAGAAGGCTCAGATCACTGTAGGTAACACCACTCCCGAGGTAAATAGTCCTAGTATTTATAAGGAAGCGAGCTAAGTGTGTGCAAGTGAATCAGCACGCAACATTCCTCTATGGTTTCTGCTTCAAGTTCTTGCTTGAGCCGCCCTGATTTCATCACTCCTTCAAGGACAAACCATAACCTGTAAGTTGAAATAAATTCTTTTATTTTCTAAATTGCTTTTAGTCAGAGTCAGGATTTTTGTCCCTTTGTTTTTTTGTTTTGTTTTGTTGTTGTTCTTTTTTCATCTCGGAACAATAGAAATAAAACTAGAATACTTATGTATCAGTTCACTGAAATTGGGGAAATTTTGAAACTAGGAAAATGTAAATAGAAGGAATGAGAAAATGCCAAGATCTTAATTAGTGACTTCTGTCTTTGCTATACCAGAAACCAATGAAGGATGAACAATATCCTCCTGTCTAGTAGAGAATACTATTTATGAATATATATCTTCACTTACATGAGGTTTTCTTATTTTTGTCCCAAAGGTGTTTTTCAGATATTCACTGACATCAAGATGCACCTTTCAAAGATATACCCATTGACTAACTCTCTACAGTGAGGCCAGCTTTCCCATTTCTACCACCTCTCAATAATCCAATTATAAAAAACCTATCAATGGATTAATCCTTTGATTAGATCAGAGCCCTCGTGATCCAATAATTTTGCAAAATCCTCAACTTGGAACAGCACATGTGGAGTGTTGCATCTGATATATCATATTGGATCCACATCAGATTTGCAATTAAATACATTCTATACATGGATGAATGAGGAGAAGATATAGAAAGACTGAAGACATTCTCATTATTACCTGGAGAGGGCAGAGTCCTGATACATAGGAGTATTTGCTGCCAGTTTCAGGAGCTGGGCTTTGAGCATAGAGATGGCTGTAACTCTATCTGTGGTTTGTTTCTCTGAGAAGATTCTTTGCACCAAGTAGAGCAAGATGTTGACATCTGTCAGGTTTGATGACAACATTTTTGTCTGTTGTCAGTTATAGTTTTATCTGTAGTTTTCCATATGTGTGTAATATTTTATGTTTTAGATGATTAGTCTTGAAAGTTGTAAAGATAACCACTAAGTAGGATTAAAAATAAATTATGTGCCATTCTCTCCCTTAAAAAGAGAAGAGTGGGACACCTAAAATCTAAGAAAGAAAATTTTACAAATTACAGGAAAAAATGAGAATGAATTAGACCAAAAATGGCTCCAAACAAGATGGCAAAACTGCAGTCTTTGCTCTATCTTGATCATTCCTATAGTGACTTCTACCCTTGTATCTGTCAGCACTAGATATGAATTCCTTATTAATGTGTGCCTGGGACCATGCTGTATGCTGTTTTTCATGCGTTCAATGTTTTAAGGCTTTTAGTTCTCATGTCAGTTCAGAACGATGTAGTTTTATTATCTGGGATTATTTTTTCTCTGACTGACTGAATAAAATAATTAAGAGGTAAAATGTGTTTTTAAAAGATGAAATGTTCTAGTGGATAGTCACTCCTTTTGTCTGAAAACCTAAAAATAAAATAAGAACTGGTTATTAATTGTTGACATTGTACTAAATAGAATATTAAGCAAAAATCATTAAATGCTATATAGAGATTGATTTTTACGCTTCTAAAACTATTATATGATGAGTGTTTAACGACACTTTTCAAACATTGAAATAACTGAATGAAAATGTCAGAAAGTGCTATGGAGGAAATATCTGTGTTTCCATCTTTTCTTTCACTGAAAACCTATCTAAACACATGACAGCATGAAGAGGTTAGCCCTTTAGGAAGTGAATTCATCACAAGGGCAGCCACCAAGATGATAAAAGAGACCACCGACTGCTAGTCCATTCCATAATGTGAACGTACAGTGAAGAAGTATTACTGTCAATCAGAAACTGGGTCCTCAATCACTCAGCATTGAACCTACCCAGTGCCTTGTGAACCTCTCAACCCTGTGAGAAATCAATTCCTGGAGATTGTAAGCCACCTAGTCTGTGATCCTTTGTTACAGAAGGCTGAACAGATTAGATCATGGCCATAAAATATCAGAAACAATTTTTAGATCTGTTTGGCACTTTCAAAGAAAAGACCAAAAGACAGCAACATGTAAAATATTGGTTAACCTAGAATTCATAGGTGTACTTTTTGATTCCTGAGTAATCTTTGAAATTTATACAGGTTTTCCCATATGACTGTGAACTGTACTTGAAACACAGTATCCATACCATATCCTTGGAAATCGATTGTCTTCAGAATTAGTGTGTATATATGTATATATTATGGTTCACAAAATAAGAAATGTACATACAATAAAATTATAAATTTTATATGTCCATTATGAGAAACTATTTCACATGTATATCCATGAGATAATTACCAAAAATACCCATGTATATAAAGTTCCATAAGTAAAAAGATTTGAGTTACTTTTTCAATTTTTTTTAGTGTTTTA
>CM052713.1:31947116-31961435 GCA_028551405.1 Uromys caudimaculatus
AATTAGTGTGTATATATGTATATATTATGGTTCACAAAATAAGAAATGTACATACAATAAAATTATAAATTTTATATGTCCATTATGAGAAACTATTTCACATGTATATCCATGAGATAATTACCAAAAATACCCATGTATATAAAGTTCCATAAGTAAAAAGATTTGAGTTACTTTTTCAATTTTTTTTAGTGTTTTACATATATTATTTGTGTACATATATTATGTACACTATGTTAATTTAGTGCCTGCAGAGGCCCCAAAAGAATATCATATTTAATGCAACTGGAGTTACAGGTGGTCGTATGCTATGTTGGTGCTGGGAATCGAACCAAGGTCCTGGTAGAGCAGACAGTGATTGTAACTATGGAGCCCTCTCTCCAGTCCCCATGTGTTGAATTATTCTTGAAATTACTTATTACATGCTTGACATATGTACAAATATTATTTATACTCTAAAATAGTGGAGATCATAATGGTTTACTTTGAAGTTTCAAACAGAAGTAAAACTCAGAGTTATTACCAACATATATGAATTGGATTAGTCAGTCAATAATGTACTTGTTTGTCCAAAGATCAACTTCCTTAATAATGATATACTTTAACACATGTCTGTAATTCTATTGATCCTTCATCTGGCTTGGCACAAATGCCTTTACTTATTGAGCCAATTTAATCTTCCTCAAGATACACTTTTAAGTTTATGTCCTGTGTGTATACGGGAAGGCAAGATGCATTCGTATGCATGTGCACATGCAGGGTACCATGCAGATTTAGGATGTATGCGTCCATGTGTGCATTGTGCAGAGGTTTGAGATTGTTGCCAGGTATCTTCCTCTGTCATTTTTTCACCTTTGATACTGAGACAACATCTCTTGCTGAACCCAAAGCACAACATTCTGGCTAGTCAGGCTAGCCTGCTTGCTCTCGGGTTCACTGTTTCCACCTCTCAGTTGCTAGTGTTCTAGGCCACCTGCCGTACCCACATTGTTTTTGACTGGGACGTCTGAGGTCCCAAGCTCTAGTCTCATTCATGCCTGCACAGCCAGTGCTGTACTTGCTAAGTTGTCACCACAGAACAATATCTAGTATTATCAAAATTTTCTGTTTGTTTTTTTTTAATTTTTAAGTGTTTTTTTTTAATTGAAATGGAATTCCAACACACTCCCTCTTCCTTTCCATCCCTCTCATTTCTTCATGGAACCCTTTCTTTAATCCTTTCCACACCTCCTCCTCAAGTAAATAGTCTCTTTTTTTATGACTGTTGATTTATACGTATGTGTATGCACAAATCTATAACTCCAGCTTGCTGATCCTATTCTGTTGTTTGTGAGTATGACTTCAGCCTTACTGTTCTGCCCCGGGCAACCTAAAATGAGGACCATGATTGAGACAAGGTGTTTTTCCTCCCAGCATTCACTAGTTGTCTGTAGTTCTTTATCAAGTAGTGCCTTGTGGTTATTTTCTCTCTTCCGTATTATTATTATGTCCATTGACGGTGTCATTTTCTGGCATTGTCTATGCAGCAATATCTAGGAGAGACTGTTTCACCATAGATTTTCTAGTATTCTGGATCTTACAATATTTCTACCCCTTATTCCATGGATGTTCCCTGAATCATAGATACAGGAGCTGTGACTTAGATTCATTCGTTGAGGCTGGGCTCCTCGTTCCCTATTGATCTCTGCATAGTGTCCAATTGTGGCTTTCTGTGGTGGTCTCCACTTGCTTTAAAGATAGGCTTCTTTAATGTGGGTTGGAGTGGCATTTGTCTGTGGGTATACTAAGATATAGAATGTAGTGAGGAATGATGGTGATGTAGCCAAGTGGCAGTAGTAGATTCTTTCCTAATGTCTGTGATCTGACTGGCTCGGGGAAGCTGGATGTTTTCAATACCAGATATGGATCGCTTCCCACAGTGTGGACCTTACTTAAGGTACAATTAGACAGCTGTTTGTTACTACTAACATGTGAGTGCCACTTATTGCACCTTATAGACATCTTGCTATGCTAATTGCTGTCATGGTTCATAGGTGATGCAAATGGGTAGGACTGTTTAATTTCATCCCTCCCTTGGCAGCTTACATAGTATTTTTAATCCAATGTAGGCTATATAGCTAAGTGAGTGCTGTTTTAAGCCAATAGGTACTTACACTTAACCCCGGGGAGGCCACCAAAGGCTACATAGGTAGTCTATATTGTTTGTGGTATCTCTTGGACTGCTCTTACCAATCATCTGTATATCTGATTTTTGAAAAACTTTCTTGCATTCTATGCAGGACATGTGAGATTTTGAATATGAATCTCTTAGAAGAGGAACATGCTGACATGGTATTTTTACTATAAAAAATAATAATAGGAACAAGAAAGAAAACAAAGATGAGCTCCAACAAAGAAAACCATCAGTCAGTAGCTTATTTAAAAACTGAGAAATTTGGAGCATAATTGTCTCTATAAGGATTTAAAGTGCTGATATTATACACTAAAGTATTTTAAGAATGTTTAGATCAATGTTCACCAGGCTTATAAACCAATTTAGCATTGTCTTATACTCAGATTGCATGGAAAATATGGTCTCCATCTTTAAGAATATAAAACCCAGGAAGAGTAATAGATGAGAATTTTATGCTTATGAGCATAAACTGTGATTGTTTGCTGTGCCTCAACAGTGATGAAATCATTCAGGGTTTCAGAGCAAGACACAAAACCCTGGGGAAGCTATTAAGAATTCAGTATTAGCAGTTCATGGAGGAAAATGGATTCCACTTACTAAAATTATTTTAAAATGTTTTCCATAAAATGCAAAAACCACTGCACTGTGAAGATGGATGCTTTAGGTAGGCTTTATTTGAGTCTGTTTTTTGTATAAGAGCAATGTGTTATTTTCAGTGGTATCCAAAATTTATATGACTCATGAATGGTGGGCTTGTGATAAACTTTTGATGAGGAAGAAAAGCAAGAGTCTGAAGAATATGTGAGGAAGAGTCCTGAAAGCTTCTTTCCACAGTAAAGAGCCTGCTATAGCCTGCACTTCACACTGGGCTGTGATGAGGATGTTGGTCCATGATAGACTATGGTAGACAGTTTTTGAGACCCACATCATCTTCGGAATCCCTCTTTTTTCCAGATATTGTGATGCTTCCAGAGAAACACTGAGAATTAATGTGGCCTAGCTGAACACAGCTTTTGCATAATTCTCCAAATTTTCCATTCCTACATTTAAAAAAGGAAGCAAAAAGAATAGAAAAATAGAAACAAATGTTATGAAGAGTGAAAACTAATAACAAATAAAAATAAAGGGAAGTACTTCTTTGGGAAATTAATAATCTCTGTTTAGCAAAGACCACCGAATGTTGCATGAGACCTTAGCCTTTTGGACACTTTCCTATGCAAATGCCCCATCTCAATTGGTTCCTGCCTTAGCTTCTGGTGAGCATTCTTTTTCTGTTAACAGCTTGTCAGAACAAGACTGAAAGCTATACCTTGAATGGTGAGATGACAGAGAAAGCAAACAGAGGGACAGAACGTGGATTTGATTCCACACTGGTGTTTATTATGATCTTTCTAATTATTTCAGTTGATACTTAGTAAATACCTTAAAAAGTCATTCTGTCCATTCTGAGGGCTTCTGTTCTTATAATCTCTTAGTTCTTAGAGTAAATATAATTTTGAAACAATTGGACGTTTCTGTTGGGTAACAATTTCCTGAGGATGAAGAAAATAAAATGAACAGAAAATAAATCAGAATTTTTAGTAGCCCATTTCTATTGGTCTGTCTCATTCACTGTATACCTGAATATGACAGTGCGCACATGGGAATCTGTCTTTACTCCTCCCTTCTTTAATCTCTGCTGCCTGCCTTCCCCGTCCCCTTTTCCACCACAATGAAGACAGATTGTTGGATATACATTTTAATATGATTTTTCTATTAGAAGAACTATGTAAAGCCCATCCTGAGAGCAGTCGTTGCAGGAGAACTAACACATATATGAGTCACAGCTCCACATGAATGCGGTCAGCTGACATTACAAACTCATATGTTCTCTACAGGGCCACACCTCACCTCAGACCTTAGTGCTGCACACTGTTATATCCTTAGAATAACCCAAGGATATAGCATTGATTTTCAAGTGTAGCACAAGTCAGAGCAGTCCTTATTTTATGTCAACCTATGTCTTATGTAGTATGACCGGAAAAGAAAAAGAAAATTTTCAGACTTGCCAGTAAAAAGAAACAACAGCAACAACAACAAAGTAAAACTACCTTTTAAAATGCCTGAGAACGGAAAATGAATTAAGGAGAATTATATCACATCCTGAAAACATGATAAATAAGACAATATGAGTATTTATCTCTCTGCAGACTGAAGAACCATACATAGCAAGAGGAATATTTGCAGCTTAGTGCTATAAGATAAATGTCTATCTTGTATAAAAAGATTTACCATTAAGTCTGTTAGACTAAACTGTAGGAGATTGTGAGTTTTTTCTTTCTCTGTTTTGTTTTCTTTAGTCTTGGCATTTTGGAACCAGCCTCCTGCTGAAGTAAATTTGTCTCCAATCACAATCCCAGGTGGGTCACCTCCCTCAGAGAAGGACATTGAAGGGTAACTCACATGGATAGTAGAATGCCTACTTGCATGGGAACTTATCACTCTTCCTACAACAATGTTTTCATGGTCCACCCAATGACCATGACACTAAATTCCTTATCACTTACTCCTGTATCTCCACTGCCGAAGGCCAGCTGCAGCCATCCATCACAGTCATGACATCACAGTCATGACATCACAGTCATGACATCACAGTCATGACGTTTTCATTACTCTCAAGATTGTTTTTTCTCCAGTTTCCATGTTTCCCCTCCTATGTCTGCTTCTATTCCCCTCTAGTCTTCCCGGTTTTGATAACTTGAAGTCTTTGGAATATTAAGATATCCAATCTCCCAACTGTCCAGGGCTATTGCCATGAACCACTGAGGACTTTGTAGCTTTTCAACCAAATGAGGAATGGAATTTTAATATTACCAAAACAATTTAAATATCCTAGCAACATAGTTGACTCATGGCTCTAACACTGTACCACATTGTATAACCTCTTAAAAATGATAGCAAAGTTCTAGATTTCAAGACTATATCAGAACCCAAAGCTTTTCAGCAATGCCAATGCGCCCTTGTACATGCATGACTTTTTATTCTCTTAACTTTTGTGATCATTCTAAATCATTCAGAATAATATGTCATTAAATCCCACCCTTGATAGTCAACCATTATACTTGCAGAGTACTGGAGAAGATAAAATGTGACATTATTTTAAACTTTACTGTTCTTCAAATGGCTCACGTGCAGGTACTAGGAAGTACAGTTACACTTCCCATCAAAATGATGTGCGTCGGACAGGAGCAATCATTTCAGATGTGAAATTTTCATAGGAATTTTCAGTACGTTTGAGATAACTATACTCTCTATGTCTCAAACTGTTATTGCCAATATTTAAAATGAATTAATGTCAATACTGTTGCCATTGTTTACATATAAAGCTATCTCTGCATACTGAAGAGGACTTAGTTATTCCTTGATTATTTCTCTGCAGCACTGAAATAAATCATCCCATTCAATCTGATTAGTAGAAGGCAAAAAATCTCTTGTTTATAGTCGATGATAACAATAGTAGCAATTATTATTTATTGTCTATTATAGCCTGGCGCCTTCATAAATGTTCAAGACTCAGTGTGTTAGTTAACTTATCTTACAACAAGAGTTAAGCAGAAGTATAGATTTCATGTTTTGTCTACATATAAATGAAACAAAGAGAAGTAACTTCCACAAGGTTAGTCTACATTTGTATTCAATGCATGCAGTCTAACCACTGAGATGGACTTCTTAACAGCTGTATAGTCCAACTCTTGCATAAGAAAAAAACCCAGCACATCAGATTATTAAAACGTATAGTTTTCACTTAACACTGCCCTTCAGCAGAAAAAAATATCTGATTACATGGTCCATTGTGGGACCAATCTGGTGCTGTGGAGAGAAGTCCCAAGTGTCTGTCCTGAGCACTGTGGCTCTGGGTGGGACAGGACTGGCAGGGAAATGGCTGCGTTTATTGACTTGGTGATGAGTGGCTTGGTTGAAATTGTACCCCACCCCCTGTGCCCTCTGGGAGGGAGGATGCAGATATAGTAACTGGAAAGAGGTGTGGCTAAGTCTCTAGGTGTCTCATTAACCTGGCTTGGAACTGCGTGGCCACGCCTCTACCTGAGGAGGGGTGTACGTGACAGACCTCACATGACAGACCTCTCTATAGGAGGCTGTGGGGGTGGGGGTTTGTACTTGACAGGAGCCAAAAGCCTCCCGGGAACATTGGCAAAATGCTTTCGGGCTCTTGTGGGTTGCCCCACTGGGTCACCCAGAGTTTTAGCCATGCTTGACCAGGTGCCCGATTGCCTGTCACAGACCACTGCCCCACAGTCCATTAGTTGTTCCTATATTTATTGCCTAAACCTATCAGGACTTATGTTCTAGGATAGAATAGAATAAATACCTGATAACTAAAACAATAAGATGCTAAAAGCAAAAGAAATAAACAAAACATAAAATGAGAAAAAAGTTTCTCCTTATTTTAATCCTACTAACTTCCATGCAAGATTTAAGAAAGTTTGTGTTGTGAGACAAATCACATGTCTTTTTTTGCGTGTGATTTTCCTGGATTTAATATACCACATTCCTGCCCTTTAGCATGTTGTATACTGTAAATATTCTATTGATTCTGAAAATTCTTCTGAGTAAATGACATGAACCCCTTGTCTGACTCTCTCTTTTCCCTTTTTATGGGACCTCCCCCTCTTCCAGCTCCATTTTCCATAATGACCTAATAATCTACTGAGAACTTTGTCTCTCCCTACAATCTCAGAGGCCACATTTCTTCACCTTGGAAGATGGGTGCTCTGGCAACTTAATTTTCTTCTCTACCCACTGTTCATGCCACATATTCAGGAATAGTCTTTGAAAGGGAGTTGCTCCCAAAGAACTTGTAGGAAACCTTGGAAACAGATATGAGACTAGAGGCAATAAGGGGTGAGAATACCAACTCATCCCCTCTTTTCTACAACAGAAAAGTATTTCAAAAATCCAAAATGATATTCTAACTGTTTTATGGCAAGATTATTCACTTGTGGACATGTTCAATGATATCCAGCCTTACTATATCATTAAAAGGAAACTGCATATTTGAATAGCTTTATTCATTAAATTTGTGTTTTCCCAAGATTTTTTTTTTGATTTAAAACAATTCTAATGTTCTTTAAGGCAAAGATAGGTCTAATATATTCCTTAGATGACAATTTATCAAATATTTACAATTTTTACCTGTTCTCCAGACTGACTATGCTCAGTTTGTTTAGCCTTACCATGTATGCCTATTCCTTTAACACTTATGTCTATGTTTCTGTTATATTCCATAACACTACTAACATGCCTAAGCCTTAGTTAAAAAGTCATTTCTTATCTGGGACCAAAGTACTTTGATGGCATGAGTTTAGTTTTGTGGTTGATCCAGAGTAGGGATGGAATTGATTTAGCAGGTCTATCAATTGCTAAAAATAAGAATGTGATTTTCCTAAAGTTTTCAGAATTCCCAGTTTTTTATTTCTAAAGTCAAATAAAAATCTCACCCCTTTTCTATAGTTATTTTATCAAACTTTACTTAATAAAGGGACTTTGAGTCTCCTATTGATTATCATTCTATGCCCGTGCCAAAGGTATCCTCATTAGAAGTAGCATGTGGATTCTCTGAACACATTATGCTCAGCCTTGATTATGTATATCTATAGATTACCCTGTATAGAATGCAGCAAATACAAACAAAACCTGCAGAGAGTGAAATAATGAGTGCTGCTACACCTGCAGCACTGTATTTTCTTCTTTTATGTTCTTGTACACACCTGTGGTATTGGTCACTGAGATTATAAATAATAACCAGTGCTAATCTGGTAAATGTTTACCCACCATTTTCGAAGTGAGGGTGAACTTTGAATATCTACTCTTTGAATACTTTTGTGATATAAATAGGTCATGGTTAATTTTAGTCTATTAACAGTAAGTCATCGAATGTGAAGGGTTTTGTATACAAAGCTGTAGAAAGACCAGAACAGTGGACCATCAGATAGCTTTTACAAGGAAAAATACCTGTAAATAATTTGATGACCACAGATAATGTGAAAATATGGTTAAATGAATGATAATAAGCCTTGGATGTTTACTATATTTGCTTTTATTATAATTTAGTTAATTACAAGCCTTTATGTTTTTACTTTTATAATAACTCAGAATTCCCTACAAAATTCAAAATTGGCTTTCATCAATTTGTAAAAGCTGACACCAGCACAACTGCTGCTGGCAAAATGAGACCATTCAAGGTTTGGCCCCTTTCCTTACAAACTAATTGAGAAAATGATGCTTTTACATGGGAACCAATTAGAGGATAATGCAAGTCATTACATAGTTAAATACAAATGCGAAGCCATAAACAAGACAGGTATTTTTTTGTAAAGTGAAATCTCAGTCACACACAAAGCAGGACTGTGTCTGTCCTTTTCATTTCAATATGTTCTAACATGTTCAAACACAAATGCAGACAAATCAGATCCACAGGGGAGAAAGTGACAGAATGTTTTTCACTGATTGTAGGATGTTCTCAGGATATATTATTGTGAACTGCAGGCAAAGATTAGAACTTGTTTGGGTGAAGCAGAATTGAGAGCTTTCAGATCTCATAGATCAGGTTAATAATTCAGAAAGTCTGGACTTAGAATTATTTACTGAGTGGATTGATGGACTATTAGAAATAGCCAATGACTGCCCTTGGGAGACCTTGAGAAAAGTGATATGGGAAAGTGGCACTGGGTTTAATAAACTTCAGGCTGCTCAGACACATCTCCTAACTAATGGTTTGTGACATACATAGCCTGGGCTTTAGCCAGCAGCGATGCCCAGTGCTATAATTGTCTTGCATATAGAGTTAGTGTTTCCAAAGAAAGTTGTGGCTGTGTTGAGCCAGTAATTACAAAGCTGCCACAAGGAAGAGCAGCCACCCCCACAAAGCTCATGATGATTTATTGGGTGTGTTTGTACACTTAAACACATCTGTCTTTTTCTTTCTGCAATGTTTTCACACCTCAATATGAATCTCTCTTCCCCTGAGTGTACCTCATTTGCATCTGGAATATTGATCTGGTTGACAAAGGGCAAAACAGTGTGTGTGTGTGTGTGTGTGTGTGTGTGTGTGTGTGTGTGAGAGAGAGAGAGAGAGAGAGAGAGAGAGAGAGAGAGAGAGAACATGTGTACACTATTCAATGACAGATTTCTTTCTTTTGTGAGCAAGAGCTATCTGGCACAAAGACTGCTTTTTGTCCTTGAAATATCTGCTGATTTCTTCTTCTGTTGGGAAACAAACTCCACTGTGAAACTGAAACGCTCTTCAGTCTTGTATATGATATTTGCCCACAGAGTCTGCAGTCACAACTGATTTATGAGCGCTCACCAATGCATGAAGACCATAATGTTTGTGACGAATTCTTTTGCAACCATTGCAGATCAGCAGTTTTAGGAGTATGGTTCCCATGGTGTCCTAAATACCAAATGTCTTCTGTCAAACAAATTGCATCATGACAAAACTGAGACACTTAGGATGCTTTAGTTACAATTTCCCTTTTGGAAAGCAGTCCAAAGTGTTTGTTTTATTTTATTAAAAAGTTTTTTCTTTACATGATTAGAAACTTCACTTTTCTACCATAGGAGTCACCAAAGAGTGACAGAAGCCATTGGAACACACAAACCCTTACTAGAAGTGGCCCTTTCACACCAGCCCTGACTTCCACAAAGGAAAGGAGTTGTATGTCTATGACTGTCTTTCATACTTCCTAAAGGTTGTCTTAGAAAGCCTAGTTCTTTCATGATAAAAGGTTTTACATTAGTTGCTAAAAATCAGAGTGAATGATGTCACCAAAGAATTCTTATTTATAATGCAGATATTACTGGTTTCAGCCACACTTTTTCTGACATAATTGATATGTTAGGAAATTTACTTTTTGCTTATCACCATAAGAAAATAAAAGCTGTAGAAGGAAAAAAATGAAACATTCTAATACAGTGGTTCTCAACCTGTCTAATGTTGTGGTCCATAAATACAGTTCCTTATGCTGTGGTGATTTCCAACCATAAAACTATTCTCATTGCTACTTCATAACTGTATTTTTGCTACTGTTATGAATTATAGTGTAATTACCTACATTTTTCTATGTTCTTAGATAACCCATGTGAATAGGTCCTTCAACTCTGAAAGGAATCACAACTCACAGTTGAGAACAGCTGGCGTAATATATTAAAGTTCTCTTTTATTCTGAGGACAGAGCGAGATGACCACTGTTTCAGAAGTTAGATCGTCTCTGTTCCCAAAATAAAGATCAAAGTTAGGAGACCTCTCTTGGTCCCTCCTAACCTCTAAAATAAAATATATTATGTGTTTTTGATTTAATGTTGAGATCATTTTATTCTTCAAAAACGTTTCTTCAAAATGCATCAAATTCATTTACCCAAACTGAACTGGCCTTACTTTCAGCACAGTGAAAAATATTATTGATAATAAGCAGGAAAGCAGATGTTTGCTGATAATTCTTCAGTTATATTCTATGAGAAGCTGAATAGAGTGTCTTTAAGAGAGAGAAATTGTAGTTATCCAGCTTCATGTGGATTTTGAGGAGTTATATATATTATGAGTTCCACAATAGACTCACCACTACCAGCCATGCAAAGATTGAGGAAAAATATTAAATTAGCTAATAAGTATCAAAGTAAGATTAGTGGTAAAACTTCTCCACCTCAAATAGAACTATAACCCTGTTACTTCCAGGAGGAAAATGACAGGGTACCTCTGACTCAGTGTGTGAGTAAATGATTCAGAAAGGAGATGTGTAAAGAAACTGCTCAGCTTGCTGAAGGTTCTATAAAACTACTGAATAAATTTATCAAATGAATGAATTTTTAAAGGTCTTCTATTTGATACCATGACATTATAGAAGCCATAGATAGATTTACTTTTAAGGGGATTATATTCTAGTATATGATGACATTAGTATTTTTAGAACTAGAAGATGAAGTAGAAAGCATTACCTACCAATCTGTAGCATAGAAAAAAATACCAAATTTTAGTATGCCAAGAATTTCCTACTTGCTCAAGGGAAGAAGAGGAGAGACACGTTTTATGAGGGTGATGACATTTCTGCCTGAACTTCATACCTCCCCAGTATATAATAAAGCGCCAGGATGCTTTAGATACAGAAAGCAACAAAAGAAAAAAACCCACAAATAAACACGGGTGAAATAGCAGACGTAAATGATACGCAATATGTGAGTAGCAATGATTTAGATTTTCATGGTTAATGCTGTTTTCTTGTTACCATGGAGAACAGGTAAGGAGAAGTAGAGAATAAAATGCAGAATGTAATTCCGTTTCCATTAAAAAGACACAGGTCAAATTGTAAAAAGCTATGAAATTCACATTAGGGATGTTGACCTTGATCCCTTATTTAAAACAGCTCTTATTTTATTTTCGAGATTGCAATTTAATTACAACATTCCTCTCCTCTCTTTCCTCCCTCCAAACCCTCTTCTATGTCCCTCTGCTCTCTTTTAAATGCGTGGCCTTCCTTTTCACTAATTGTTATTATATGCACACACACACACACACACACACACACACATGCACACACGTGTGTGTGTGTGTGTGTGTGTGTGTGTTCCTAAATGTAACCTGTTGGGTCCATATAATGTTATTGTATATATATTTTCAGGTCTAACTGCATAACAGTTTTGTATGCCATTCCCTGGAGAAGGCTACGTCTCCCATCTCAGTCCTCTTTGCTTGCCTATAGTTCTTTGTGCAAGGTTGACGTCTACTAGGCTTTCTTCTATTAAGTTTGACATGTTAATTGGTGTCATCCTTATTCACCTGACACTTGGGCAATCATGTCAGTGAGACTTTATGTAGCATTCTCTGATATTAGGAGATACAATCACAGCAAACTCTCTGATCCTCTGCCTCTTAAAACATTTCTACTATCTCTTCAATGTTTCCTGAGACTTAGGTGCAGGAGTGCTTTGTAGATGTATTCATTGGGAGTACTATCTACAACCCTATATTTTGATTGGTTGTAGTTTTCTGTGGTGGTCGCTACCAGTTGTAGCAAAAAGTAGTTTTCCTGATGAAGAATGAAGACTACACTTATCTGTGTGTTTAAATACCACTGTTTTTAAAATGTAGTTTTGGATTATTCTGGTTTAGTAAATGAATAGCTATAGATTCTCCACCAATGACCAAGACAACACTACTATGGAGAAGTACCACTACTAGGCGTCTAGTAGCAGACATGGTTTCTCTGTTATTGTTCAGGATTTAAGTCCAGTTAGATAACTATTGGTTTTGTCCAAGTTATGCATGGCACTGATGTATCAATGCTATGCTGGTCATTCATATGTGGTTCAAGGGTGTCATAGATATCATAGATATATAGGACTGTTGGTAACCTTCCTCCTTTAGCAGCTTGCTTGGTGTGTTTAAGGCCACAGCACACTGAGCATGCCCAATTTCATCTGATCTGGGAAGCTACGTGCAGTCAGGCCTTTAGAATACTTACACAGGAGCTCTTGATCTTGAATACTTAGTTCTAAGTTTCTTTCTTTCTCAATAAATGTAAAAGTAGACATTTTAATATATAGGAAAGGATCTCAACAAAAGTTGCATAGAACTAATAATTATACACAAGAAATCAATCAACATGTAAGTGATCGCTGATTCTTGGAAAGGAAGAGTCATACATCTGCGCTAATGTTTAATTAAATTATATTCTAACATTATTACTATTATTATTAATGATTGAAAATTACTTTTTATGCATGCCAAAATAGATGGAAGCACTCTAGTGTATTGAAAACATTAAAGTTTGTAAGTTAAGGAAAATTTTTGTTATAAGTAAGAAAAGAGCATGAATTAAATAGTATATTATTTATGGTTATTTGAAAATAAATACATTTTTACATGGGAGGAAATAGCATGAAAGAAGACAACTGAAAGCTACCATAATACCTGGATGAAAGAACTTGGGAAGCAGCAATAGGCACAGAGAGTAGCCTGACACCTCTCTAACTACAAGAAGACATGTGTCACCTAATTGGTTAGATGAAAGAAAGGAGTTGTAGTAAATGGTGGGAGGAAGAAAAACAGTCTCCGATTGATTCAGTAATCATTCAAGTGGAGATTTGAGCCGAAAGAAGAACCCCTAAGATTAACAAATTCAAGAGGAGAAATGAATTCAGGAATTAAGAAAAAAAAATTCAGTTAACTGTTAATGGAGTTTAGGGAGTTTAAGGAGATGCCAGCTATTAAAGAGGCAATCCTGGGATGCATAGGCCTATTAATTTACAAAAAACTGAAATCTAGAGACTGGGACGTAGGAGTTGCAGGGACATCAGAACTATGAGACTGAAGCCAGTTGCTCTCTGAGTTCCTCTTTTTTTTTTTTTTTTTTTTTTTTTTTTTGATACTTTATTTACATTTCCAATGTTTCCCCCTTTCTAGGTCTCCTCTTTGGAGACCACCTATCCCTTCCCCCTCCCCCATCTCTATGAGGGAATTCCACCTCCCACCCAGCCGCCTGCCCACTCCCATATTCCCACTTTGACATTCTCCTTTACTGGGGCCTCTAACACCCTCAGGCCCAAGAGCCTCTCCTCCCCCTGATGGCCAACAAGGCCCTCCTCTGCCACATATGTGGTCTGAACCATGGGTCCCTCCATGTGTAGTTTTTGGTTGGTGGTCCAGCCTCCAGGAAGACGGGGGTGGGGGGTGGGGGGAAAGGTCAGGCCAGTTGACACTGTTGCTCCCTCCATAGGGCTGCAGACTCCCTCAGCTCCTTCAGTCCCTTCTCCCACTCCTCCATCTGGGACCTCACTCTCAGTCCAACAGTTATGTAAAGTGAAACTTGGGTATTCCAAACATTTCCGCTAATATCCACTTATCAGTGATTACATACCATGTTCGTTCTTTTGTAACTGAGTTACCTCGCTCAGGATGATATTTTCAAGTTCTATCCATTTGCCTGCAAATTTCATTAAATCATTGTTTTTAATAGCTGAGTAGTACTCCATTGTGTAAATGTATCACATTTTCTGTATCCACTCTTCTGATGAGGGACATCTGGGTTGTTTCCAGCTTCTGGCTATTATAAATATAGCTGCTATGAACATAGTGGAGCATGTGTCTTTAA
>CM052713.1:31961535-32002906 GCA_028551405.1 Uromys caudimaculatus
AATTCAGCATCCCTTCGTGATAAAAGTCTTGGAAAGATCAGGAATTCAAGGCCCATACCTAAACATAGTAAAAGCAATATACAGCAAACCAGTAGCCAATATCAAACTAAATGGAGAGAAACTTGAAGCAATCCCACTAAAATCAGGGACAAGGCAAGGCTGCCCTCTCTCTCCCTATCTATTCAATATAGTAGTTGAAGTCCTAGCTAGAGCAATTAGACAACAAAAGGAGGTCAAAGGGATACAAATTGGAAAGGAAGAAATCAAAATATCACTCTTTGTAGATGATATGATTGTATACTTAAGTGACTCGAAAACCTCCACCAGAGAACTGCTGCAGCTGATAAACAACTTCAGCAAAGTGGACAGATATAAAATTAACTCAAACAAATCAGTAGCCTTCCTATACTTGAAGGATAAACAGGCTGAGAAAGAAATTACGGAAATGGCACCCTTCACAATTGTCACAAACAATATAAAGTATTTTGGTGTGACTCTAGCCAAACAAGTGAAAGATCTGTATGACAAGAACTTGAAGTCTCTGAAGAAAGAAATCGAAGAAGACCTCAGAAGG
The DNA here is from genome assembly GCA_028551405.1 of Uromys caudimaculatus. Taxonomy (NCBI): domain Eukaryota; kingdom Metazoa; phylum Chordata; class Mammalia; order Rodentia; family Muridae; genus Uromys; species Uromys caudimaculatus. The sequence continues at coordinate 31,962,110 of CM052713.1, forward strand.
TGGAACGATCTCCCATGCTCATGGATTGGCAGGATTAATATAGTAAAAATGGCGTCCTGCCAAAAGCAATCTACGATTCAATGCAATCCCCATCAAAATTCCAACTCAATTCTTCATAGACTTAGAAAGAGCAATTCTCAAATTCATTTGGAACAACAAAAAACCCAGAATAGCAAAAGCTATTCTCAACAACAAAAGAATGTCTGGGGGAATCAGCATTCCTGACCTCAAGCTGTACTACAGAGCAGTAGTGATAAAAAACTGCATGGTATTGGTACAGCGACAGGCAGGTAGATCAATGGAATAGAATTGAAGACCCAGAAATGAACCCACACACATACGGTCACTTGATCTTTGACAAAGGAGTCAAAACCATCCAGTGGAAAAAAGACAGCATTTTCAACAAATGGTGCTGGGTCAACTGGTGTTCTACATGCAGAAGGATGCAAATTGATCCATTCCTATCTTCCTGTACAAAGCTCAAGTCCAAGTGGATCAAGGTCCTCCACATAAAACCAGATACACTGAAGCTAATAGAAGAGAAAGTGGGGAAAAGCCTCTCTGAGTTCCTCTTACACTGCCTCTCTTGATAAATACTTTAGTGGGTATCATTTACATTTAGAGCTTATTGTAATTCCTTTTCTATTGCCATGACCAAACACCATGATCCAGGCCACTTGAAAAAGAAAGCATTCAATGTAAGGATTCATAGTTCCAGAGAATTAGAGTCCATCACCATCACTGTGGAGAACATGAAAACAGGCAGGCAGACATGACAATGGAACAGTAGCTGGGAGCTTGTATCCAATGCACAAGCAGAAGCAGAGAGCTAACTGGAAATGGCGTGGACTTTTGGAAAGGCAAAGACTCCACCCCCCCCAACCCCCGTGGCACACCTCCTCTAACAAGGGCCCATCTTCAAATCCTTCCAAGTTCAAACTGGAAAGCAAGCACTCTATAGAGGACCCTATGAGAGCCATTCTCATTCAAACGACCACAGAGTTCCTAGGTAAGAAATAGAATTGGTAGGAAAGAAAGAAACAAAACCAAACAAGCAAATAAACTTCTACTTTAATTTAAAAGTGTTTCATCTTATCAAATGCTCCAGGAAACAAACAAACATACAAAACAAAACAAACACAAACAAACAAAAATAGACAAACTCAAGAAAGGAAATACCCATTGAATTCAGAGAAAACAGTGCTTCAAAAATGAACAAAGCAAATGTATTACTATTCATAGCAATGAACAGCATGTTGAAACACACACAAGGCTGGTGTAAGAGACAAGGTTTGGTCCTTTGAGAAGCAAATGCCTGTGTTGGTATTACAATAGATATAGTGGGGGTGGGGAGCTTTGAAGGATAAATAGATGGGATGAAATTTGCAGGAAAAGAATTCCCAACTCAACATCATTTTCATGTCTGTGAAAGAGGAGGAAGAAGGTAGAAGGGGATGAGTAAGATGTGTGAATGTTCTGGAGGGATGGATGCATACTCCTTAGACACAGTCACTCATCGAAGAAGTATTGTATGTTATAGGAGTAGACCTAAATAATAATCAGGATTTAGCTTAAAGTAGTAGAGTATAAATGAGATTTTGGATCTGGGGACATCAGGTTTCAGAAGAAGAAATGTTTTGTTTTTTCCCATGGCCATGTGGAGGTGGTTAATTTCATAAGGGGAGGTTGTGTTAGGAATATTCAAACCAACCGTTATCAGTGGAGCAGCAAGGAATAGAACCTTGGGTGCTCCTGACTTTGTGCATGTAAAGGAAAAAGTTAAGTAGCTGCTGAAGGAGTTATTCTCAGGTAAAAGTCCTTAGAGGAATAAGATGGCCCTGACTGTATAAGAAGTTAGCCTCACTAGGTATGATGGTATGTGCCTGTAATCTTGCACTTGGGATGAGGAGGTAGGAGGAGGAGAAGTCCAAGGCCAAATTCTGGCTACATAGCATTAGAAACCAACTTTGTTGAACTATGTGAAACCCCTTCTCAAAATTGGGGTAAGAGGACAGAGAGGGGTGATGTGAAGTTGGTAATCATACTAGCACACTGTCAACACTCTCCACAACTCTAGATAATTGTTTTAATTCAACTGTTGCAATTAAAGCTCACCGAGATAGCAAGCACATGTTAAAGGAATTTGCTTTAGACTGTCAGTTCCCAAAACTGAACCCTAGCCCTATGTGTTATAGTAGATCTGTTTCTTGGGTTTTCTCCCCTCACTTTCTTCATCTAAAAAGAAGGAAATTCAACACTCTGAAGACTGTAGCCAAGATGGACTAGCTCTTTTATGCACTTTCTTTTTTGTTGTACAACTTAATTTCGTTTCCCTATTGAGATAATGGTTACATTATACGTTGCTGCTAGCTGTTTCCCAATTTGGCTATGGAGTATTCCTTGTCTCCCATTTATATCACTCATGGTATCTCACATCACCATTATGAGGGCCACTTAGCAACTTCCTTTCCATCAACATTATCTGCTTTCTGTGGCCTCCACCTCTTCTTCTCCAAGCCCGATGCCAAGTCACATATTTGTTAAGAGAAGATTTCAGAATAGGCTGAAGATAGAAGTTTGTTGTGAAAAGATCGGAAACTCATAATAAACAGTAGAAAAGCAAAAAACCAATGATACTTAAAGATAGATTAGATGAAGCAGTAAGGATTAGAGTTCATGAAGAAAGAATGGAGTTCAGATTGTCAATATGGCATTAAATGCCAATAAAGGGGATTGAAGCAAAACCCAAAAGTCACCTGGAAGACATAAATTCAATTACACACTGCTAAAACCCGTAAAATAATAGTGCTTTCAGGAAAAATGAAATTCCTTTTGATGTATTTCTATTAACAATGGAAATTATACTCTAAATATCTCATGGAATTCATGTCTTCCCTCAAGAGATTTATGATATACCCAAAAAGGAAAGATGAAATAAAAAGACTGGGAGAAATCCAATAAGATCAATCAAGGAAATTACAAAATATTTGTCAGGACATGAATGAAGAATTCATGTGCAATCGTTACTATTCTTTAGTTTAGAAATATAAAGATTGAAGTATAGTTTATATATTTATATAAAAATCATTACATTAAATTAGAAAAGACTGTTAGTGATTAACTGCCTTTTTTAACACCAGTGAAAATTAGCTGTACTTTGCATAGGAAGAAGAAAGTTTAGAGAAAGTGCTGTCAACCACTCCAAACAGAAAGATAAAAGAAAGCAATTTATCATCAATCTAGTTTCCCTCATGACACTGGTAGACTTCTGGTGTTCTCTCATTTAAGTTCAGCAACAAAAAAAATGGAAAAGGTAAATTAACAAACATTAATTGTACAGAACACTTTGTTTCATCATGGAACTTAAATATATGTAATAATATACTTTAAGTATATTTAGTCTCCTATGACCCATTTTATGAAGAGAGGATACATGATTTATCCTGAAGTCATTTAATCCTCACTATGGGGGGGGGGGGCAATGAGAATTGCAATCCAGTTATGACTACCTGCAGAAGCAATGTCTCACATGCTATACTCCTGAAGATAAACAGTTTTTCTGTTCAGAAGCATCATCTTTCACAAGGCTTGAAATCATGAAGTTTAGCCAGGCTTGCTCATGTCTATCCCTTAGTACCTTTCGTACAGACATGCTTGGCAGGTAAATGGACCATTGTTCCCATAAAACACAATGGATCCGTGTTACTTTTTCACCAAATAGAAATTTTCTCTGTGAGGCGACCAGTACATAAATCATGCAGAACTTAAAACATCCATACAGTAAATATTCATTACTGATGATAGACAAGATACAAGATGTACATTAGGAAGAAAACTGCACAGTAGAAGAGCAATAAAATCTTTTAATTCATTGATGTTCAAAAGAAACTTGAAATAAAATATTCACACACACACACACACACACACACAAAACCACTACCCCATCATTGAATGTTTCTCTCCTCTCCCACAAAGCATACACATTTATTTTCAAACTTATCTTTAAAGTTACATTTACATTTAAAGTACATTCTTAATAAAAATAACAATAATATTTATTTTGAAATATTCTCCATCTACCCCAATCAATTAACTTCCACAAAAGGGAAAAAGTGAGTGAAGAAAAGGACAAGCAATATTTTAAGATATATGATGAACAATCTTTCCCTTCCTCTGTCCTCTCCTTGGCCAAGGCCAGTCTTATAAGCTCTTTTTAGACTAGTTTATAAAGTTCTCTAGACTCCAGTAATAGAATTTCATAAATAAAAGAGATGACAGAAAGTACCTTACTATTGTAAAATGAATCAATACATTCTAAATTTTGACTTCCAAGACTGTAGCTCAGGGACATGTTGTTTACTCTATGGAGGGCTGTAGGAATTCTGGATAAAGCAGATATGATCTAGTTTGAATCATTTCTTTTATTGAATTTTTCTAGCATAAACAAAATAAGCATTTCTAAATGAATCACTTGAGAAATATTATTATTTTTACCTCCATCCCCCCAAAATTATCCACTGTGAGGATGGTAGTTCCTAAATACTCCATAAAGCAAAAGATTATTGAAAGAAATATTCAAGCCTATTATTGTGTTGCCAATAAAGTTATTTAGTAACTTTATAATTTCTAGAATTTACTTCCCTGGCAAAGTCTTCTTTTATTGTTAAAAGATACATTTGAAGTTGTTGGTGGGACTCCGGTCTGAAATATTACTTTGCTGCTGTACAGCTCCAGAGTTTTCAAAACTCTTCACAGCAAATGTACTGGGGTCAAATATTGCCTAGGCTGTGCAGAAAGACAACTTACTTTCATCTCAAAACATGCCTGCTTCATAGTCACAGTTTTTGTATTATAATAGTCTTTTGTTTTGGTTTGGTTTTTTATGTCTCCATTTACAGAAATCTTACAGTTTCACTTAAAGGAATTATTAGTTTGAATGCTTGGTATAAAATTAACTAAAATCCTCATTGACTCTACATTGGGTACATGTGTGAACTTAATCATTTGAGCTGCTTGAGATTCATACAAAATTCCTCTGAAATATAATACAGACTACAATTAACTGGAGAAAGTTGAGGAATCAGTTGAGATTTTATCTTTTTTAGAAGTTTCCTCTGGATTCCAGTTACCTCTCGCTTTAAAACTCTGGAGGGAGGTGCATTTGCCATACTCCATTCATCCTGTTAACTAACTGTTGTAAATTTTTCTTGTGTACAACAGAGCTAACCAGTCTTCAGGATGACTATTGATTTTACTCTAATCAGTCCCAACTAGGTTGTTATCTTTTAGGGTAGTCATGTGCTGCCAGAACTAAGTAAATCTCAGGGAGCCATATAACATATGCTTTGAATCTTCTATTACAGTTGAAGAGAAATCAATTCATAACATCATTTGTATCATTGCAATACAATAATGACACTGTTATTCTGATAACTTTTGGGAATACAAAAATGACACTGTTATTCTGATAACTTTTGGGAACTCTAGTGATCATTTAAGTTTATGAATTCTTAAAAGTATGTATTCTGTATGTTAAGACCATCATTGAGACCATTTAATGAACGTAAAATTAATATTGTAAGTAAATGTCCATTTTTTTATAAAAATAAAAAGTTAGATACCCTATCCTCCAGAAATGATGTGTGAGAAAAATTTTTTGCACAACAGACTAAAGTATGTGAGTTTACGTTTGCGACCGTAACAAATTATCATCATCTTAGGAAATTGGACCAACCAAGTCCATTACTGTACACTTATATCAGGAATCCAAAAAAGAGCACACTGAACTAAACAAAACAAAACAAAAAACAATAGGCAAGTTAATAAGTGGAATAGTGTGAAATTAAAATGTTTCAGTACAACATAGAGAATACGAAAAGACAATATGTGAAATGAGGGAAATGTGCCATTTATATACCTGGCACGGGATTAATGTCTAAAATATATAAAGAACCCAATAACTCAACACCAAATTGTCTAAGCAATAAATGAAAAGCTGGATCAATCAGATATTATTCAAAGGAATAAGTAGAGGGGACCAATAAGCCTAAGTTTAAAAAATACTGTTCAATATTTTCAACTATCTAAAAAATATCTTTCAAAGTTGGACTGAAATTCTATCCTACCTTGTCAGGTAATTTTAAAAGAGAAGGAAAAAATGAAATGTGTGCTGACAAGGGTGGGTGAGTGGTGGGTACCATTCTACACAGCTGACAGGAATGTAGACTAGAAAGCCACAATGGACGTCAGTGGAGGGAGTCCTAAATATTCAAATTTAGAGCTTACATCTGGTCCAATCCTGTCATTCCTGAGTATGTACCTGATAGGTTACAACTCAGTAACCTTTTATTCACCACAGAATCACCTGTTGTTTTAAAGATGTAAGACTAGCATGAGGCAGAGGAGCAGCTACGATGACTTAGAAACTGAGTTATATAGATCTCAGGTAAATAGGGGTTGTATTTGGATCTTTCTTGCACTGATTCGTGATATCCAGTAGCTTTTCCCATGTGAGACAGAATATATTTTCATGTTTGCTATTAAAGTGTGACAACAGTAATTCAAGAACTAGAACAATGCAGATCACTAGACTTTTTCTTATCATAGCCTGTCCTATACATTCAGTTTTTGAACACTTGTCCTCCTGTCAGACCACCTGCTTTTTCCAGAGTTTGCAAAGATGTATTATACTTACTCTCTTTATGGAAGGTGTGCTGGATAATTTTAAGTCATCTTGACACAAGCTAAAGTCATCTAAAAGGTGGTAACTTCAATTAAGAAAAGGCCTATGTAAGATCAGGCTCCCGGCAAGACATTAGACATTTTCTTAATTAGTGGATGAATAAGGGAGAGCCAAGCTCATTGTGGGTGGGGACACTCCTAAGTTGTTCTATAAGAAAGCAGGCTGAGCAAGGCATGGGGAGCAAACCAGTAAGCAGCACGCCTCCATGGTCTCTTCATCAGCTCCTGCCTGCAGATTTTTGCCCTGTTTGATTTCCTGTCCTGACTTCCTTTAATGATAGACTATGATGTGGAAGTGTAGGACAGATAAACCCTTTCCTTCCCACCTTGCTATTGGTCATGTTGTTTCATCATAGAGATAGTAACCCTAAACAGACTAGGAATCGATATGAAAATAATGGGATATTCATATAACAGACCTGACCATGTTAATTTGGGGAAAATTATGAAAGGACTTTGGAACTGTGGGCTAGAAAAGTCTCTGCGTGTTGAGAACTCAGTGGGCTATTCTATTGGTGCTTCAAAGGGAAGAATATTGAGTGCCGTCCTGATGATGGAGGTCTGGATTGTGAAGTGTCAGAGGGAAGCTGAGAGCCTGTTAATGATTCTATCAGGACTGTTTGCTATTTTGCATTGAGAGTCTGTGGTTCTGGATAGCTGGGGCTGAAGAAGCATCTATGATTAACAAGATACCAAAAACACTGAAGTAAAACCTTTACCTTACTTGGACAATTAATGCTGGTCAGCTTGTACAGAGAAGTTGACAGGAATTAAGAAGAGACCAGGATCATTGAGGTGAAATCTGAGATGTGTTTCCTCAGAGTCAGCACATGAAGGTTGTGTTTCAAAGGCAGCAGAAGTTGTACATTATGCTGGAAGCTGAACTTTGCAGTGTAATGGTCACCTAGGTAGTACTAGTTTTGAAGGCATGAAGGCAGCATTCAGAGCAACTGAGGCTTGGCACTGTGGGTCAGGGTTGGAGTTCCAGAAGAAAACCCAGGAGAGGCTGTTGGTGAAAGTGCAGCCTAGTTAGAGCAGAGCACCCCAGCATTTTGGAGATACTAGTATCATTGGAAGGCAACAAAGAAAATCAGCTAACCTCAGCCTGGAAGACAAGCTCTGTGTGTTGCAGAGGGTGGAGACAGATAAATGGCTCAGGTCCTTTAAGGGATCCCAGATTATCATGAGTAAAAAGAAGATATTGGACACTGAGTGATTTATACTGTTGGAGTTTGGTTTACTTTTGATTTAATTGTGACTGTGCCCTCCATGGCCTCTGTATTAGCTTCTACATCTAGGTTCTTGCCCTATTTGAGTTCCTGTCCTTGATTCCTTCAATAAGTCAAATAAACCCTCCCTCCCCAACCTGATTTTGCTCATGGTATTTCATCATAGCAGTGGTCACCCTAACTATTATAAAGGGAGAGCACAAAATGTTCAGCTAGTCCTACTCTATCCATATGTCCATAAATAGAGCAGTGTTTTGCCTGATTATCTAAGTTACTTTCTTCTTGCTTAGATAAAATATCATGGTGGAAGGGAGGCTGTGTTGTTGCTTTTAGTACAGGGTCCCTGGGGGATATAGTCCATCATGGATGTGGCATGGTGGTTGGCTGAAAACATCACATCCACAAGTTGGAATTGGAAAGTGAGCAGGAAGTGAAGTAGCTCTAAAAGTCTCAAGGAGGGGCCTGGAGAGATTGCTCATTGTTTAAGGGCACATTTTGTTCTTGCACAGGACACAGATTCAACTCCCAGCACAGATGTGGCAGTTCAGAATGCTTTTAATTCCAGGTCCAATAGATACAATGTCCTCTGTATTCTTTGCAGGCATCAGGCACTCATGTGTTGTAATACATATATGCAGGTAAAACACACTAAAAAAGAATGATTTATCTAATTAATTATTTAAATCCTCAAGTCCTACCTTCAGTCACTATATACCAGCTGAAAGTTCTATAGTCTTTCCAAACAGCGACATCATGTGGGACAAAGTGTTCAAACACATTAGCCCATGAAGGATGGTCAAACCATAGAACTGAAGCTCCACTTTAACTTGTTTTGCTTGTATAAAAGAACATGCTTGCAAGGTTTATTCTCTTTGTAGAAGGTGAGTTGGTACAGCCACTGTTGTAGGTTTTCCTTCATAGCCTTTTGTTTCCACCACTGTGCCACGGGAATAATCTTGAAGGTAAAAATGACAATAGATTACAAAAAAAAATTGTAAAAGTTAAGACAATTTCAGGTATTAATGGGTAACTGGCTGTGGAGTTCTGATATAACTGGCTAAGGGTGATTGCAGAACTACCATCAGTAATTTAGGAAAACACAGAAACACAAATATGAATATAAAAACACATGCATATATATATATATTTCCTACTTTTGATCAGCCTGACATATAAACTAAAATGGAGGATACATGAGTTGGAGCACTTTCTACAGAACACCCAAAGGAAGACTTTTTGGTTTGGAATTTTGGAATCACCTGAACACCTTGATGAAATGTTGATTTCAGTTCAGTCATCTAGGGAAGGATAGAAGATCCTACATGTTCTACGTCATTTCTGTGACTATGATGAATTACTCCAGTCAAAACAACTTGCTGGTAGGAAGGGCTAATTCAGCCCACAAGTCCATATTTCAGTCCATCATTGAGGAGATGTCAAAGCAGAAACTCAAACACCTAATCAAAGCACATCCATACTCAAAAGCAGAGAGAAATTAATGGATCTGTGTGCCCTGTGTGATTCATCATCCTTTCTCCTGTACTATATAGTTCAGAATATCTGCCTAGGGAATGGTGCTGCCACAAATGGCTCAGTCTTCCTATATCAATTAATGTTCAAGGCACTGCACCCACAAGCAAGCTTAATAAAAATAGTTGTTAAACAGATATTAGCTCCCCAGGTGATTCTAAGTTATGTTGACAGTGCAGTTAAAGCTAACCAGCTGCTGGCAGTATGATTATAATGGTGCTCTTTCTGAGATCCTACCAGCAAAGATTTGGAGCAATACTTAACTCTATTTCTTGCTAACAAAGGAACTTCCAGTGTACAAGGGAAGTCAGTGACCAGTGATCACAAGGTTACAGAATATGGAACAGCTACGTGTAGCAGCCTCTGGAGATTATGAGCATTACACAAAATAGTATCTTAATGACCATAGCACAGGATCCAGATGAGTCCCAGCCAAGACTTATACTCACTAAGAAAAAACCTTGCCAGTCATTTTCTGGTGACTCATTATCCCGAAATATTTTAATTTTGAGAATAAGGATGTGTGTTTTTGCTTTGAGTTTCCTTCAAAGATGTTGAAATTTCTATAAAAGGACCACTGTTAGCAAAGATAGCTATGGATACAGTCTTTGCTGTGCATGATTCTCCATCTCCTGCTTAGCTGCCATCCATTCCCCCTCTTGTTCCTTGAATCCAATTTGTCTTAGCTTGTATTCTCTCCATTTTCTTGGTATTCTTCTTATCTCACCATGTGATGTATTATTCAAATGCCCAACTCCTTTTATTGCTAATTATATATTAACCAGGTTCTGACTTCATTCTTCTCTGTATTGAATCCTGGTCGAGGCATGACACTGACAGAAAGGATTCTTAGAGCTCAGAGGAAATTTTGGCAAATGACAGTTCTCTTTTAGAGCTGTTAGTCTTAATGGAATATTTGATAAGATGGTAATAACCCCTGATATCCTTTTATAGCCAACCCAGGGGCGATATATATATATATATATATATATATATATATATATATATATATATATATATATATATTAACAGTCCCAGTGACTTTTATTTATTCATTTAAGTTTTCCGTGAGGTCATTTCTTGAAGACATTTCACAATGACAATTTCTTCAAACATGTTAAACATGCATGACCCAAATGTTCTCCCTCCTGTCAATTATACCTCTTGATATGTACAGAAAATTATTCTCCAGCCTTCTGATTCAGTTTCAGTATGAATGTCATTTTCCAGGCTCCCTTTTAGAAGTGAGGACTTACTGGCTATATTCTTGGAATCACGCTCTATTAGTTTTTAGAGTCAGCATTTTGTTTTCTCAAGTACATATTCTTGCCTATGTGTTATCTAGTTATATCCTCTATTATAAAATCCCTGATTAAGATAATTTCAGCATTCATTCCTGTACACAGTGGTTAAAAATCTAAGTCTTTCCTTTAAGAATGAAAATATTGATTACCCTTGTGAATTTTATATTGAAATATAGTGCTTCTATTGTTTCAAACATAAGGTCCAGTTAACAATATGAATGAGCAGGGAATACACACATTTTGAGGGTAGTAATAATCATAAGTGTTAACATTTATTGAGTCCTTTACTGTTCCAGACACCTTGCAAAGTGCTTTGCAAAGAATTTCTAATTTAATTCTGGCAGCAATCATACACGGAAGCAACAACTAATGTCCGCAGTTTTGCAAATGTTGATGCTAAGGTTTAGAGAGGCTGTGCACTATTGCTCAAGGTCATACAGAAATATGTAACAGCACTCATAACAATAATAAAAATAATACAGAAACAGACTTATCTCAAAATCTGTGCCCTTTTAATCACTGTGCTGAATTATTTTGGCCAAAGTGTACTAATTTTGTATCTGGACACTGCCATGGCCAAAGAGAAAATACATTTGCATCTCATATGCAATCCCCTTTAGTATTCAATTTCATTGTGAGACCTCCATTAGGGTTTCATTCTTCCAGCTTCCATTTATGCTACATGGATGAAGCTAACAGTCAACTTGTTTCATTACACCATCAACCTTAATTAATACATTTAGAATAATGGCTTGGAATTTATTTAACCAAAATAATAACTTCATTTAGCATAACGGCTTGGTGCCTAGGTGGCATTGTGAGTTACAACATTCCTGCTGCTGTTTCCAGAACATTTACCATGTAGCTAATGGGAAATCACCTTTGTGACACTGTGACACCTGTTAATGCCTTGTTTCACCTCTGAAGCCTGATCTCTTTATGTGAAGTTAGGCAGCCATTGTCACTGAAATGGGGACCAAGTGAATTATTAATTATTTTAATGGCATTCAGATGGTTGCTCTGTTATGAAGTTTTGTAATGCTATAGTTCGAGATTCATAAAGCACATCCCTCTAACCTTTATTATTTTGAGAAGCCAAATGATCAGCGTTTACTATGAGGTAATCCAGCCAGGATTTGGATGTATTTTCATTAAAATTTACCCTTTTGTACTGCTAACCTTTCCATTTCCAGGGTCAATATGAGTTGTTAGGCAACAGCAGAAAAATTATCATTTCATTTATTCTGTTTCTTTATGTCCTTTCTAATATCTAGTCCATATAATAAGGCTTTCCAACCGCCTGTCTTCTCAGTGAGGTGAATCAGCTTAACTCAATGTTTCAACTCTGTTGGAATGCGAGTGGACATGGCTAGCTGCCCATGATCTACATTCTCCTTCTTCTACAGATAATGGACAGGTAACCAGAGCATGGTTGTTCATTTGAAGCTACCATGCTTATTGTTGGAAAGTCAGTGGAAATGATTGTGTTCTGTATTGTCCTTGGGATTTTGTTTAACTTGGTGCTTCTCTGTGTTATTATGGCTTTCTTCTCACTAAAAGAGCATGATCTTGCCCACAACCTATTGTCTACCAGGTAGATTAAAAATAGGAGACCATGAACTAGATGTCCAGTCAAAGAGATAGGTAAAGATGCAATGAAAAGGACAGAGCTGTCTAGCAACTTTTCTTCCTTAGCACTGTTATTGAAGCACTACGAAGCCTGTAGTTTTTAGGCTCAGTCTTAGGTCAAAATTTTGATTGCAATGACTGCAATCATTCTACAAAATTAAATCAAGTCTAAGAGAGATTTATGGTACAAGATATTGTGGGAAAGAAACATATTTAAAAATTGTAATTTGTGCGTGAAATTCTTATGAAAACATTAAGTGATCTTACAGAGTTTTTATTAGGATAGAAGAACTGGCTATCTGATTTGAAAATCTGTAACCCACTGTACTGGCTGGTTTTGGGTGTCAACTTGACACAAGCTAGAGTTATCACAGAGAAAGGAGCTTCAGTTGAGAAAATGTCTCCATAAGATCCAGGTGTAAGGCATTTTCTCAATTAGTGATCAAGGGGAAGGGCCCCTTGTGGGTGGTACCATCCCTGAGCTAGTAGTCTTAGGGTCTATAAGAGAGCAAGATGAGCAAGCCAGAAGAAGCAAGCCAGTAAGTAACATCCCTCCATGGACTCTGCATCAGCTCCTGCTTCCTGACCTGCTTGAGTTCCAGTCCTGACTTCCTTTAGTGATGAACAGCAATGTGGAAGAGTAAGCGGAACAAACCCTTTCCTCCCCAACTTGATTCTTGGTCATGATGTTTTGTGCAGGAATAGAAACCCTAACTAAGACAACCACTTAAAAATAAAGTGAGACATTGAAGTATTTCTTGGTATGGTTAGCAAAACATAAAATGCATTCTGTTGCAGCAATGTGAACCATTGATTTTATTCCTATGGACCATAGTTTCACCTAGTTAAAAAAGAAAATATTTGACACCATTTTGCTTTGGAAATTATGCAGCTCCTCACAAGGTTATTGAAATGATATCTGAGGCGCAATGACTATATATTACATTCTTGTTAACTGTGTTCATGCTTAATATTATGTATAGTTCATGTTCAATGAAATGACCTTGCCAGTTTAGGAGAACTTTCATAACTATGGTAAACCAAAACATCAACATGGAACATTGCCATCAAAGCTTTCAATTATTGCAAAATACTTTGTTATTAAGTAGGTGAAGAATACCTCTTATCTGTGCTCATTTGTCCTGATAATAAGTGTTAGTAGGGAACATGTATAAGCATGTTGGAGTGGTTTGTAAAATCAGAAGGAACTATATAAGAAGCATAATTAACAAAAAAAATCTTTTTCTTGGGAGAAACACAATATTCAACATTTATGATTTATTAAATCTAAAAGCTAGTGACACTAGCAGTGCATATTTTCTTTTTTGGTTTGTCAATTATTTATTACAAGGAAATGTCAGCACTCCATTAGTTTAAGGGAAAGCAATATTAAAAGTTAGTGAATATGAAGTTGGAAAGGGGTTACAGAGTCAGAACTCTGAGTCCTTTCCACATATGTGATGGTCAATTGAAACAGGCAAATGGAGTACATGAAAGTATGTATAAGTTAACCCAAAAGCAAGGGTGAAGCAAAGTTTGGCAAAAATATGGATTGAGCACTATGAACAAAAGTTAAAACCACTGTGAATCCCTTCAGTCTATATAGCCTGATATACGTATACTACCTTCTCGGTTAGTACAGAATTGCTTAGATGACTAGATATCACTTTAGATCAGAAAATAAGAAGCATTCTTGTTTGAATTCATCATCATGCAATTGGGAGAGACCTATACCCATGTATAGTTGTAATTTTGTATATATCATATTTTTAAAAATGATTTAAGCTTTGGAATAGCCATATAGTTATGAAATTCCAGGAATATTCTACCAATAATATATATGTTATGTATATCTCAATGTTAAACTGCTATATGTAATTTAAGTGTCTGCACAATTCTCCAAAAAGTACAAACCATTTATTATAGAAGTATCTAGAAGCAAGGACAATATACCCTGGGAATTACTATTTTACTTAAATAGATAATGCAAAATATAAATTTGAGAAGTTGGTATTCTCTCCACATTGGCAGATGGAGAAATTTAATTATTTTGATCATACCCTCCCTTTTCATCAAATTTGTTCCTTCTATGTATTTTCATGTTGATATTAACATTTCAATGTCTTCTGTCCTATAATAATTCATTAAAATAGGTTTCAAAAAATATGTCGAAAGCAATTATTTTTTCTACAAGCATGTTTTGTAGCCATTGCTTTGACCTTAGGACAGTTGGCTATGAAGGTTAGAAGAGACAGTTGCCCTTATGATCTTTAATTGAATTAGTATAATGACTTTCCTGGCAATCAGCCTCTATGTGTGGCCTCATATATCACTTTTCCTGTGACCATCCCTGACTGCAATGCTCCATTTCCTTCCTAGCTTGCAGGCATGCCTGTCTTAATATCCATCTGACTACATAGTGATGATAATTATTATCTCTTTTTGACTCAGCTAATTGTATTTGTAGCCTTCTTCCTTCCTTTGTGGAAAGTCCCTCATATGGCATTTAACAAAAGAACACATAATAAGAAACAAATTCTTTCTCACAAGACATATTTACCTTTTTTATTTTATGCTTTGTTAGCTGAGATTTTACTAGCATGAAACAAATGAACGCACACACACACACACAAACACACACACACATTCACACATTGGCACATATGCATAAAGGCCCACGCATACACACACACACACACACACAACTTAGTCATTCCCTCCTGCCAGGAAATAAAAAAAAAAAAAATGAAAGGAAGCTTTTGATTAATGGAACTTTTTGTTGTACCATTATCTGAATAAATTATGTTCCCTAATTTATTACTGGGGTCATCTCCCATAATAAGTTTTAATTATGAAAAGAGAGCTAAATTTTAGTTTGTCTGAACTCTGCAGTGTTTTTCTTGAACTTGAAGGAGTAAAGAAGTACAGAAATGGGTTTATGAGTGTGAATCTATATACAGGTTCTAAGACAAAAGACAGGAAAAGGAGAGACTATGGAAGTAATGATTGCAACTCTTGAGAGACTGTTCACTGCATAGTCCATGTTAAGACGTGTCTATACAACTGGGTGCTGGACTAAGTGTCCAGATAATGTCAAAAGAGAACGTTTTTATATCACAAACATGTCTGCTGAAGAGGAAGAATACAGTACCATATTACTGAAGAACATGGAACTTTCTCATATTAAGGTACAGAAAGTCACTCTATTTTCAAAAGCAAAACATAACTTAAATCTTGTTTAGGATGCTATGTTGCTATGACTTAATAGGTAGAGTTTCCTGTGAATTGTTAGGAGATTAATCTCAAGCATCCATCCTTTGCTGCTGGATCTTATCCCCACTCTTGCCCATCTTTCCTAATTTTCCTTGAACCTTAGGTGCAGAGGTCATATTGTAGGTGGATCAGTTCAGGCAAGGCATTAACTCATCTTCATCAGTTGTAATTTTCTGTAATGGTCTCCATCTATTGTCAAGAGAAGTACCTTTGTTGAAGTGTAAGAGCTATATTTATATCTGAAGATTTGGAATCCATGGCAAAACCAACTCTAGGATATAGCCAAACCTTGCATTATCTTGGCAAATTCTCCTAAACTTGGTACTGAGTATCAAGTAAAGAAAGTTAGAATTTACAACCTGCCTAATAATTCCAGAGTTAAAAATTCAATATGCTTGTGTACAGAGGGAAAGTGATAATCAAAGCAAAACTATTGATGCAACCATGAGAAATTTTAATAGTCGCTATAATGACAATATTGGTTCATAATAAGAAAAAATCTACTGAACATTAAAATGCTATTAAATAATTAAATGGAATTTCTTATGAAACAAGAAGGCCCTTATTGCTATAAGTACAAAACAAAGGCCAAGTCACTGTTTAAAATCAATCCATTGATTTATTCTCTCATGCATTTATGTTATAAGTATTTATTGAACTCCCACTTATGTGTCAAGGGATGTTGAGCTAGAAATATCAAAGACATATTCAACAGAAATTGTTTGTTCTACTTCTGAACTTAGGGTAAGAATTAACAATGCAAGAATGAAATGATAATGGCTGAAGTGACCCTAAGCTTATGTACCTTAAATAACATAATCATCTCCATTTTTTTAACTAAGAGTATTTCAATCCATCTGTGGACTGTGGTAAGATCTGCCCAGTGCTCTTGTCTTCTCACCTGTGGCTTCAACTTGCCTGTATGATATTGTTCAGTAGTTACTTTCCCAGACACAGCCAGTCAGGAGCAATGCTTGGTTCTCTGGTTTGCATGAGAAGTTGTCAGGCCTGATTTGACCTGCCTCTCCATCAGGATTATAAAGGTGACGGATAGTCAATTTCAGGAATTCATGATCCATTTTACCACAAAGCTTCACCTTGCAGCTAAGTAATACAACTGTGATAAAATCAGCCATAATCACTGCACCTTACTCAGCCCTGCCTCAGCTATAAATACTAGATTCATAACAAAAAAGCAAATGGAACAAGAAAGGAGATAGAAGTGAGATGAAGTCGAATGTGAAGGTTTATAAATGCTGACTAATGGGGGAATGTCTTTATGGTTTTTACCCTATTCGTTTTCTATAGAGAGAATGGAACACATATCACAGTCAGGAGATTTGTCTGCAGGAGTTTGGCTCATCAATATCAATTATAAATGTTTTATTACTTACTTTTCTGCATTATGGTATACATAAAATCCCAGGTGGGAAGCCTTATTTTCTGATATACAAATATGCATATGTACACGTCTCAGTTAGGGTTTCTATTGCTGTGACAAAAACGCCATGACCAAAAGGCAAGTTGGGGAGGAAAGGGTTTATTCAGCTTACACTTCCAGATCACAGTTCGTCGCTGGAGGAATTCAGGACAGGAACTTAAGCAGGGCTGGAACCTGGAGACAGGAGCTGATGCTGAGGCCATGGAGGGATGCTGCTTACTGGCTTGTTTCCTCTGGCTTGCTCAGCCTGCCTTCTTATAGAACCCAGGACTACCAGGCCAGGAATTGCACCGCCCACAATAGGCCAGGCCCACCCCCATTAATCACAATTTTTCAAAAAGAAAAAATGCCCTAAAGTTGGATCTCCTGGAAGTATTTCCATAACTGAAGTTCTTTTCTCTGTAATGTTTCTAGCTTGTGTCAAGGTCATATACAAAACCATACAGTATAACCCATAATATACTGAATTAGGGTCAGATTTGTGGTTAGTGACAATTCTGTTAAATAAGGACGTAATGGAGTAGAAGCCTTAAGAGGTACTGGAATTAAAATTTATGTTTTATTTTCTTGTATGCCATTCTACCTGTAAAAGAAAAATCAGTCTTTAAACAAGTGAAATGGCGGTGTATTCAGAAAGAGTTTATACCTTAGAACAGCGATTCTCAACCTATGGTCTCCACCCCCACAGGAGTTGCATATCAGATATCCTACATATCAGATATTACATTATGATTAATAACGGTAGCAAAATTATAGTTATGAAGTACCAATGAAACATTTTTAGGATTGGGACCACCACAGCATGGGGAATTGCATTAAACTCTTACAGTGTTAGGAAAGTTAAGAACCAGCGTTTTAGAAAATGGAAATAAACAGTACACAAAATAAGAATATCAAATTGTACAACATTTTAAGGTGATAAGGGTTTAAGAAAAAAATCCACAAATAAGGAAAGGCCATAGATATAATAAAGGTGGTATAACTTTTATTTATTCTTAGTATAAAATAGTCCCATGAAATAGTGACACTTATGTAGAAGTCTTGAAATAAGTTAGAAAATACACCCTGTAGATATTTAGACAGTAACATGGTAAGGTCCAAGTGCCTATAGCCTAGTGTGTGTGAAGATTCACAAGGATCATTGCATAGGCAAGAGGGAAGATGAGGTAACACAATGGTAGTCCAGAAGGGGTGGGTCAAAGACTCCAGCTTCTTCTAGAATACAAAACTTCTAGAGTCTTTGAGTAGACCAGTAACACAATGATATTTCAGATGACATGGGCATTAAATCAGATCATGCTTGTAAAAAATTATTTTGAGCAAGGAGACACACATGATGTGACCTGTTTTGATATTATCATGCTCATTTGAGCAATGTTCTGCCTCCAGCCTTCCAGCCTTCTCTGTTCCATCCACTTTATACTCCTGCCTTTATGTGGATTTGCCTCCTCCCTCTATCTTTAGAAGTCTGTCCTTCCACTTCCCAGCACAAGACAGTTTCCACATTTCAATCCTTATGCAGCTCACACTTCCCTTTCCATTGTCATCTGTATTATGGTGTCTTTCATCTTCCAAGGAAGACAAAGTGTGTTATAAATCATTTTAACAAAACCATGAGGCAAATTGGCTTGGTTATGGAACACAGTTACAAAGAGAACCAAGGTCCCCATCATAATTTTCTCTAATAATGACTGTTTAACACGTTAATATTATATGTTTGTACTCAAACCCACAACAACCACCTGAGATAGAACCATTGACCTCTAGACGCATCTGTTTAGACACATGACTTGTCTCAAGTCAGAGTTAAGATGTTCCATCCTTTCCTCTGTAGAGGTTTATATCCTATTAATGCTCTTCATTTAAAATGTCTGAATTATTTGGTGAATAATTTATTGGAAGTTCATTTTACTTTGCAACTGTTTATTCATCTCCAGTTCATGCTGATTGATTTTTATTAGACAGAATATATATGAAACTGATAGCACTGCTGCTGAAGCTTTGAAGTTAGATTTGTCATATGTAATGTCCTTTCTTCTTATAAATTTTCAGGACTATTACATGATATTTTGCTATTCTCTTCTTTCTTTCTTTTTTTAAAGTAATTTTTATTGGTTATTTTATTTATTTACATTTCAAATGTTATTCCCCTTCCTGATTTCCCCTCCACAAGCCACCTATCCCTTCACCCTCCCTCTTCCTCTGTGAGGGTGCTCCCTAACCCATCCACACACCCATTCCTGCCTCACCACCTTAGCATCCTCCTACTCTGGGGCGTCAAGCCTCCACAGGACCAAGGGCCTCCCCTCTCATTGAAGCCACCTAAGGCAATCTTCTGCTACCTATGCAGCTGGGACCATGGGTCCCTCCTTCTGTACTCTTTGGTTGGTGGTGTAGTACCTGGGACCTCTGGGGGTCTGGTTAGTTGATATTGTTGTTCATTCTATAGGGTTGCAATCCCCTTCAGCTCCTCCAGTCCTTACCATAACTCTGACATTGGGGTCCCCGTGCTCAGTCCAGTGGTTGGCTGCAAGCATCCACATTTGTGTTGGTCTGGCGCTGGCAGAGCTTCTCAGGCGACATCTATACCAGGCTTCTTTTAGCAAGTGCTTCTTCTTTCTAAAGTTTGAGAGTTAATAATCAACAAGCCTAGGCCCCTGCCCCATCTATTTACTTCAACCATGTCCTATCCATATATGATTTTATATGTGGTTGGTTTCAAAGTGTATTATTATCCTCTGGCAAACGTATCTGCCATTTCCCTCAGATTCTCATTTCATGTTCTTATCTGCTTTATTTGGACCTTTTCTACTTTCTATTCCATTCTAGTATAATGGACTCTAGTTCTCCTTTTCCTCCAGCCTTTTACTATTCAGTGCTAGAATCACAGTGGCAAAAAGTGTTTAAGATTTTCTGTAAGATGATACTCAGAACTGCCCAAAATGCAGTGAATAATATCTGTGGAGTTTTCATACATGAGAGAGATATCTGTATCACTCCTCTACTCCAAGGTTCAGAGGACATTTCAGAAGAAGAAACAAAAAGATTGTAAGAGCGAAAGGTTATGAGGACTGATGTGAAAATATGTTATGGAGATCATGCAATCATTGTATTTATGACAGCATAGAAACTGTGGTTATCTATACAAGATACAATCAGTCAATAGTCCACATGGATGGGAAGAGGAACTCGTAAGCCCCCAGGCCTTGCTGAGGACTTATTGGCCATTGATATCTGTTGTAGTTGGAAGAGTCAGTTTTCTTTAAGGGAGTGGCTCCTGGGAGGTTGTCCATGCTGAATTGAGTGGCACGTACCTGGCATATGAGCAGAACTAACTGGACTCAGTGGGAGGTAATGAGTTGTTTTTTAAAAAGACATAAAGCTTGGAGACTATAAAGAGAGGAATAATCCAGAAGGAGACAGATGAGGAGAAACATGGCTGTATGTGATCAAAAAATGTTTTATGTATGTATGTAGGTATGTATGTATATATATGTGACATATATGTGTGTGACATATATATATATATTTTTACATACATATATATGTAAGAGAGTTCCAGTGAATAATAGAAATATACTTAAGAATAAATACATTTCTATAAATTATAATGAGCAAAACAAATGTTATTTTATATGTTACTTTTTAATCATGAAGAAGAGTTACAGGTGAAAGAGAAAATAAAGGTCTGAGACTTTTCAGTGCATTTCTGGAAGATAAAATAAAAGGATCATTATGAAATTTAATGATGGCATAGGAAGACATTCAAATGTCCAAGTAATTTATTACAAAGAGTGATTTTCTAAATTGATTAATATTTCAGTAAGATTCAAAATGCTGCATTTGAACTAAAAGTAGGAGCTACTGGACACCAACATGGTCCATTAAGAACAGTTGATATGAAAAAAATTAATCCAAATTGCAGATGAAATCCAAATTGCAGAGTTCTAACCTCGTCACTGTTGATGCACAAGGGATCAATGACTGTCAGCTCTTTTGTGAGATTGGTGGTTAAGGTAGCTGTAGGGGTGGTATCAGTAGAATTGGTTATAAAATGCCTATGTGAAAATTTTACTGACAAAATTAAAAATGCACATATTAGTTGGTGCAATGTAGCATACTTAAATCTTGCAGATAAAATAAGAATTTTTATAATGTAGCATTCTATTTCTCAATTTTGAACACTAACATGAATTATAATATATGCATAAGATATAAGTAAGTATGTACTTTCTACTAACAATATTCTACAAAGAACTTCTTATGCTCATTACTAATAACATTCTGGTAAGAAAAAATTAAGAATTAATTGAACTAGTACAAAATTTCTCAGAAACTTCAGTATTCTAGTGCTTATTTTGAATCCACAAAAATATGTACTGTGCTCCCTTCTCCAGCCTTGGTAATACTTGAAAGGGTTAAAAATTAAAATATAAGTTAAAGTTGACTTTCCTTAAACAAATTTTATCTTTCACCCCTAAAGAAATATAAATTGCTATGGTATAATTTATTTATTTATTTTTGAAATTACAAGAACAAGTGACCTTTCAAATGATGCTCCAGGCAATTTCGGGAAGATGAAAAAGGGAGCACAGTTTGGAATCCTGAAGAATAGTTATTTTCTAAAATTTTAAATTGACCTAGGTTAGTGCAACTGGAGTAGAAACACTGTAAATTTCAGCGTTACTCTTGGTAAGAAAAGTTGTACATATCCTAAAAGATCATGTATATTGAAAGTCGTATGTATCTTAGAAGGAGATATAAAAGTCTTTTAAAGATAAAATGCCAATTTTGGATGAAGTTACAGTTTTAGTGAATTACATATCTGGATGCAGGAGGCTGAAGGATGCCTCTTATGTCACAGATATTGTTCAGTGATAAAATTTGACATACAGTGTTGTAGAATACAAAATGAATAGATGTCCATTCTGGAAGCAAATTTTATGTACTTTGATGAAAATGTTTGGTAAAATGTAGCTCTGGTAATTGCCTGCGATACAGCTTTGCTTTATTGATAAACGTACATCAATGTTGCTAAGAGTATGCTGCCTACAGTCTCTAAAAGAAAACTGCTTTTTCAGTGAACTTGAATTGAACTGTATTGATTCACAGAATCATGGAATCTCTTCTAAATGTTAAGAAATGCAATGAGACGCTCTGCTTGATATTATCCTGTGTTGGTTGTGAACTTAATTCAGATTTAATACAATTATCCCATGTTGATTAAATCACCAACTCTTATTTTAAAACTGGATCATTGAAGTTTACCATTTATGTAACAAGTTTGATCTCCTACATTACACCATAAACCTCAATAATTACGTTGACAATCACTCTGTGGTTACTTAAATAATTATTTCATAATTAATGAGATGGTGTGGCTTTCTGGTTTGTGATACAGTACCCACAACATGGAGGGTAGCATTGCTATTTCTGTTTTATTTTCTTAACATTTTCCTTCATTTCCATCTCCTGAATGTTATACAGAAGGTAAGCTCTTTCCATTCTTTCTGTACAATGGGTTAATACTACTAGTCTATACACTTTTATACTGTTATCCAAACCTTAAAGCTCATATCTGTGTCATAGGATAGGAACTATCTATAAGAGTGGATTCTTCAATGGAGAGAGAAATGAATTGGAAAACTAGCTCTCTCTTTCTGTTTCTTTGTTTTGTAATCCTGAGATTAAATTATCTACTCTGTTCTAATTTTTTTCAAAATTCAGATTAATAAACTGCTCATCTCTGTATTTTTCCTTTTCTCTTAAGATTTGCACACCTTTTAACATGAATGTGTACAAAAAATAATTAATTAATTTGTGGTGGGCTTGACAGAAGTTCTTTACATTTTGTAGAACATGTTTGGAGGCCACGGGACATATTTTAGGAGTCAATTATCTCCTTTTGTCCTGTGGTTCCTGGAGATTGGCACCAAGCATCTTTATCCCCCAAGTCATCCCTACAGTCCATGAATAAACTTTTATGCTACAGCAGAAAATATTGTGTGGGAAACTTGGTGAAATTATGCTTAGACTTGTCTGTCATGAGGGGGGAAAATGAGTGAATGGCCTCCTGATCTCATGGAGTACTGCCTAGCAGCAATGGTCATGGGAAAAGTGTCTTTATGTTCTGAGATTATAGGATGAAACTGGAAGGATATACTGCTTTGTTGTGTTTATAGTATCCTGGATTATAAATTCTAACTATAATGATAATTTTTGAGGAATTGTAAGATTAATGTAATGAATTATATATGTCCTTCAACTGCACTAGATGATCTGAGGTCACATTTTACACAGAGGTCAAGTGCCTTCATGTGTCCCTCACATCAAGTCACTTATGAAATCGAGATTACGACTGAAGATTCCAGGTAGTCTATGATGCTTAAGATTGCTGTTTGAGTTGGGTGTGGAACGTCTCATTCTATGAATTCTGACTCTGATTCTCAATTATTTGTATGGTTCTGAAAAGGCTGTTGAAATATATTGAGCCCACCTTTACATCCATGCAATGTGTAAAGCAATATCTTCTCTGTTGAGTGGTTGAAAAGATTTGGGATAATGCAGCCAAACACAGTGGCTGGCACATTGTTCTTACTCAGTAAATGGCAGCTGTATTAGCCTTCAGTTATTTATTAGGCAACCTATGGGGATAAAATGGTTCCTGTACAAAAATAACATGTCAGGATATGTATTTGTTGTCAATTTGTCTTAGAGCATTGCATGAGGAATTATCAGAGGATAGAACACATACTACCGTGTCACTATTGTGTACCTAGAGCAGGCATTTTTAATCAATCACACTGAGACCAGGCAGAACCTCATAATCTTTCTAAAAACAGTGTTCCAGGCAGCTACTACTAATCAATTTCTATTGACGTGAAAGATGATTCCTATTTGCCATCTAATAGCTAGGCATGGAAGTGAGGCTTCTAAGAGGCAGAGTACTTAGGGACCTGGGTACAAGGAGAAGACCTTTGGGTCAGGTGCACAAGAAACTGTGATGCAAAAATCTGCTCAGAGAACAATAACACAGGAACAGAAAAGCTCTAGCTCAGCATAAGAGAACATGAAGGGAAACAGGCAGAGGGCTGAGATCTTTACCAGTTTGTAAGTGGTTTTCTACTCTGGATATCTAGATATCACGCAAATGCTCATCCAGCCAACATACTTCACAAACCTGTAATGGGCCAAGAAATTTCTCTACTACAAATTTACCTATCTTTGGCAACCTATCACACAATAAGATGCAGATAAGAATGCTGTGTTTCCTCAAAGACTGTGTTCCAATGAACTTGACATTGATTAAAAGCATGAGTCTGGGCTGATTTGCCATCTCTAATTTCCAGACTCTGACATACTGTAAACCTATGTTATACCTCTGGCATGATACTCTCTCAGAATTGGAGAGAGTTAAAATGAGACAATCCTCCCATGTGGGGACTAGGAGGATTTGCAACTTTTTTTTTTTTAATTTAATAAAATCATGCTCTTTTTTCTAAAGAGAAATCTTATCTTTACTGTGAACTTACATAAAAAGAACCCTGATTCCAAGCACATAACCACTTTAAAGATGTTACAAACCGTTAAAGGAACCATGTTACCTGAAAGAATAGGAAGCCTTTGCCTTTTCATAGTCTCCAAACCTCTCAGACAGTGAAACAGCCTTTCATTGCACATAAACAGACAGCAGAACTTAGGGTCATGAGCATGTGAGATGGAGAAAAACATTGCCTCGCTGGCTTCTCCAAAGCCTGGCAGAGCATGTTACAGAGATACCATCATGCAGTACATCTTTAAACTTTGCAATGTGGTCAGGCAATAGTTCAGTATTACTCTAGGTAGCTTAAATACTCCAATATGGGCAGCCATAATATATTGAGTGTCTTTACCTAATATTGTCTTTTTGTTCTAACATCTTTGTGATCTGAATGTTTGAATAGCAATGATGGTCATACCTAGCGTCAGACTGTTATTTAAAAGGGGCCCTGAAAATACTGTCAAGAGTTGGGTTGGGTTGTTTGGGTTTTAATGAAATAATAAATGTACAATGTGTGCTTATTGTGATAGATTTGGTTTTTATAGAGTAAAGATGGGAGTTATAATTATGATTAATCTTAAAATATCAAAACTTCTATAGATGCCTAGAAAGAATATGATCATATTGTTTCTCTGTTTTACATATTTCCCACAGAAGTCATTGGGAGGAGATGATTAATGACTGAAAACTGTGAAGGAGTACTTTTTGAAACTTGTCATTTAAATAAGCACCATGCACTGCGTCTGCAGAATAGGTGTGGGGATTCTTAGCTTATTTCTAAACCTCATAGAAGGGACAGGGTAGTGACTGATCCCTTTGATTTAAAAGTGTATCATCAAAATTGTGTAAGACTTTTTTCATAATTAAATGTTGAAGAAGATGAAAGTATTTAGCTGAGAGAGGAATCAGTATGGATAGAACTTTAAGTATGATGAAATGATGCCAAAGTGGGCAGATATTAGCTTTTTTGTACAAAGAAGGACTAGAAACCATGGTTGGCTGTTATTCAAAAAGCAAGTTTTCTGTAACAGTCAAGGAAATATTTCCTGATCACCTATCAAACTTATGCCAAAATGTCACTTCCCTAATGATATATGTATTGTCAATATGCTTAAATAAATTGCCACTATCTTCAATTCAGAAAGTGCATACAATGAAGTAGACTTTTTCAATATTATACATGTTCGTATATGCAGGGATCTCGCTTCTTGTGAACAGAAGCTAAAGAAATAAGGCTGGACCAACACACAAACAGAAAGAACAAATTAAAGAAAGGGCTCATGGCCCCTTTCCAAGGTTGGTGACCAATGAGCAGGCCTTGCTTCAGTCAGCAGAGTTGTTGCCAGCTGGCTTGGACAAGAGATTGCATGAATAGCCCAACACAGAAAAAGAATCCGAAAGTTCCCTTTTGTATTATGAAAAAGGTGCGCATCTAAATGTGTAGAGTGGATTGGTAAGAAAGAGGCAAAGAGATTAGCCAAAGACACACAGGAAGGGGAAGACTCAGAAGCAGAAGTAAATGCCAACAGAGATAAGAAAGGAAGTCTCATGGAAACAATGGAAGCCTGTAGAAAGAGAAATGAGGAGAAGGGCCAACTCAGTCTTGCTCGTGTAGCAAAAAGAAAATTCAGTCTATGAGAGGAGTCAGCAATTTCCAATCTAGGCTGCATTAGAGAGCTATATGTGCTGGGGCATGTGTGGGCCTATTTGCAAGTCTTAAACCAGGCAGAATTAGCATGTGACATGCTTTTCCATGCTTTCTTCTTTAATGCAGGCCATTCACAGCTGTATGTATCAGACTCCTTTCAGAGGATGTTCTTCCTGACACTATTCCTTCACTAGAAGCCTGTCTGTTCTGATCCCCTCTTCCCAGCAGATACACCACCACCTGAATGGCCATTCTTATCCCATTCTTCACAAGAGAATGTTACCAGAGGAAGTGCCATTTTCATCAGGTCACCTCTTCATCTTTTATATACCATTATGATAATTATGCATGTTCTCTTCTATTGATCCAGCTTCCCATGACTACAGCCAACATGAATTTTAATCATCGTTGTTTCTGAAAAACTGTGGTTGACTTTCCTTGCCTAGCTTCCCATTATACAATAGGTAAGCAAAGAAGTATGCAGAGATTTCCATAGGACTTTAGCATTATCCATCCTAGAAATGTACATAACATCTTTGTTAGCAGTCAGATAGGTTTCTGCTTTTGCTGGAAGCCACTGTTACCTGATCATTATATTGGTGCCCTATTTTGACCTAAATCTTAGACAAACACTGGCCTCACAATTTTTATCACACTTCTTCCCATAGTTCACCATAAAGGTTCCATACTATACATTCCTGTATCTCTCTGCCTCTTTCTATGGTTTCTTGACACCTTACAACTTCAGCTATTGGTTCTTTAGATCAGATTCTCCCATAATAGATCAGGTCTTTGGGTTCATTCTCTTCTAATCAATCATTATACACCTGGAAGATATTTTCTATACAGACACTGTCCTACATTGTCTAAACCAGGCATCCAAGTCATTTATACTGAACTTTGATAGGGCTTGGGGAAGAGTGCTGTTCTTATCATGATAGCCCCTAATAAACTGTTGATTCTCTGCACTTTTTTATCCAATTTAAATAATATAACTTACCCAAACATTGAGTACTTTTTTGGTACAAGACAAACTTAGGAAAATGATACTAAGTTTAGCATTTGGAGTTTTCAACCCTCTGTACCATTAAACCTGACTTAATTAAAAAGTGAGAGAAAAAAATTACTTATAGCATTATAATGTTGAATAAGGTTCATAACAGCAATAATGCCCCATGAAAACAGTTGTTATCATAGTTAATGTCCATTTTGTCAGAGTATTAACCTTTCCTGCCTCTGCCTTGGGCCATTTAATGGCCAACCATTTGTTACGCACCTGGAGCAAGCAATTTCATGGGAACTATTGCCAAGCTCATTTGTTAAGGAAGGCACCTGAGATGACAGTGATAAACTCAACACACATTCATACACACATGTATTCCATATCTACTTTCCCCAACCCCTTCCTTTAGCAACGGCTTGTACTTTTATTAAGAGAAGCTTATCCACCCCTTGGTGTCTATTCTTCTTTACCCAGGAGACTTCAGTCTGTAGCTCTCACTGTCAGACACCTGCCTTGTCTCTTAACAGTCTCTTTTATGTCTTAAATGACACCAATGAGTAAGATATTTATTAATATCATCTGTGATTCTCAATAACACATGATTCCCTTAAATGCTCAAATCATATAACTAAACAAATGAATAAAGAATATGTAATCTGAAGGAAAGAATAAAATTGAAATATGAAAGGATAATAGATGTCTAAATTCCCAAAACAGTTATCCTTGCTAATAGACATAACATTGTAATCAATAACTTCTATTGTTTATTTTTTTAATGCTTAACACATTCAATGTTTTAGTCATATTATCTTTTAATCATGAGAAGGTTAGCATAATAATTATTTCAATTGATAGAGAAGAAACAAAATTTGAATTAAGCTTGTTTGCTCTCTGAACCAACCCCATCACCACTATTACAAAAATCTATTGAACTCTATTTTAAGACCAGTACAGAATCTTGAAAATGACTGGATGCTATCTCACCTGCACTACTTATCAATTCTATACCAGACAAGATGGTCGTTATCAGTTAGATGGTAGTTACTGATAATTGTTAAACTCTCCTATTTGTTTTTGTTTATGGAAGGTGAATCTTGTCTAACTATGAGGTGATTTTCCAAAGTTCAACAAAGCAGACACTCACACCTTGAATACTGATCTAGGGCATTATAATGAAGCAAAGAACTCTGCTTATTGTCTTGCATTAAAGATAAATTTATACTGTGTTTTCACAAACCCTCAGTTGGTTCAGAATTATAAATCTCTAATTTTGGACAGGGTCTACCTGACATTATAGATAGATACATCTATCTTCAACTACTATCTACCTTCAGGGAAAAACTATGACAATGCAATCTAATGTTAAGGGGAAGGTGCAGAGATATTATGTAGGTTTTGACATAATTAATTATTTCATTAATGAAATCACTGACCCTCCTTAATCAAAGGTGGAAATTCTTTCTTAAAGCATGGCTTGAAGAATCAAATAGGCGTAACAGTAGGAGGCACAAAATTGGTTCAGAAGAGACAGGAAAAAATTTAATGAGGAAGAAATCTTCTCTCATTAAGGTTCTAATTCAGTAAGGCTGTGTGCTACTTTTAATTTTCACTTCCCATCATCATTTGCACAGTAGTTAACACCACAAATTAATAACAGCTGATGAGTACTGTACATAATATAGACAGGAAAATGCTAACGGGTGATAACAGCCATGGATGGTAAGCACGGAGATAGCCAGTCCTTCTTTACTCATATTGACCAAGAGAAGGCCAAAAGACTACAGAGATAGGCTTCATATCTCCATTAGGTATTATATCCAACTCTCTCAGAAACTCACTCTTTTCAGACTAAGAGAACCCAATTAGAATTTCAAAGCCATGGAAAATTGTGCTCCTTGTTCTTCTCAACCACCAAAATTTAAATGGGAGTTTGTTTTAAATTACTATCAGATCTCAAAGTCATACTTTCCTAAATGCTAGCGAGTCAATACTTGGGACAAGTAGGAAGTTTAATTTATGCTGATCAACTATCTTTTTAGGAGTGACTGTACCAACACTGCCCTCCTGAGTTTAATCAGTTGGTATTGTTACTGATAGAAACCCATTGACACCTTGATATTAACCTGATTAAGTACGTTTTCCTATGTTTGATTATTGATATTCTATGAAAATAAAGTGCTTGAAAACAAGGCTAGAAAACGTTGTCCAGTGTGAAGTTAAGTAAAGCCGTGGGCATGAGTCTGAGGGGTGGAGCATGGGCTTTGTATACTTTTAGTAAAATGAACTTGCAGGATAGCCTTCTAAACAAATATGCTGTTATAAGTTATTGCTCATCCATATTAAATTCTAGGAAGTGTCAAGATTGGTTGCAAGATGTATACAAATAATCTGGTCCAATATCAATTTGTAAAATCTGTCAAAACATTTTATAAATTAGGACAGACTCATAGAATAAATTCAAAGTAATTTGTTCAATAAAGACAGTTTCATTCCATTATGTTATGATGAATTTTCATGAGGGGGAAAATACAGAAGGGCTTGTAGTTTCAGTGCATAGATTTTTCTTTGTTCTGCTCTTCTAAATTCAGCCTCTGTGGGAATAGCATATCATCTGTTAGACTTAAGAGTGTTGGCAAGATTTACTTTACAGAGGGCTTACAGACTACTGTGTGGAGGGTACAGACATAGAGAATCTAAAGTCCTCTGTTTGGGATGAGGACCTAAAAGGATCTGGGAAACAGTAGGTAGCAAGTCTGGAAGTTAAGTCATTGAACAGGAAGAAGTGAGGAGTCATGTTCTTCTCTTAACCTCCTCTTGCTTCGTTTTACTAGTTGGCCTGGTATATTAAACTTGAAAAATGTTTTCTCCTTGGGGCAGTCCAAATATAAAGTTCAAAGTCTGATGTAAAACTCAGTTTCTATGTCCACACATACAAAGAATTTCAATCTAAAACCCTTTTGTGATGAGAAGAGGAGAGCTGGAGCACAGAGAAGAGAGAGGCATCCATTAGAAACTTAATGGCTATGATCTATGAATAAGAGGAAGGATATAAGTAAAACCCTTCTGCTAGGGTCAATCGCTGGCCTCAGCGAAGACATGCCCAACATCAGCACACAGACCTAAAGGCAGCACTGGGCGTCCATGTGTTACCTGTGTCTGCCTTTCCACAGTAAGTGAGGAGGAGTTGTGACTCTTCATCTCTATGCTGGAGTTGGCAGCAAAGGCTGTTTTGAGATCCGCTTCTGAGTTGAGCTTATGGTTTCTGTCCTTTTGTTCCCTCTTCCCCTTTGTAACTGTCCCAGCAGCTGGAGCCTTTCCATACCCTCCACATACCTCCTTCTGCTCAAAGCCCGAAACCTGGATGCACTCACCACTTATGTCAAGCCTCCAATTGCTCTCCATCTGGTGTCAGAACTCTTGATAAAGGACTCAGAAAAGATGGAACGATTAAATATAATTTCATAAAAGCCTCTTTAAAACAACAACTATTGTGAACCACACTTCTTTTTCTCTCTCTTTTTTTTTTCACATTCAGTTACTTAGATTCACTACAAGGAAAACCAGATCATGCAGCTATAGCTATGGAAACCAGGCTTAGTTTTGTCCCACAGTGGTCAAGAGCTTCTGGGACATGGTGATGAGCTTCTTGCCAGTTGAATGATTACTTGGCATGTAGACTGAATCTCATTCCAAAATATCTCTTCTCCCAGAAGAAAAACAAACAATGTAAAAAACAAATCCAAACACACACACACACACACAGACACACACACACACACAGACACACAAACACACACACACACATACACAATAATTGTTCCTCATCTCATATATTCATTCATATATATATGATTATATTTATATTTTTATGAATATATACTTATGTACATGTATGTTCATTATTTATATGACAAATTTGTACTTTGACAGATTCACATTTTCATTTTTATTCACTTATCAAACCAATAGAGAGAAACTGAAATCTGAACTTCTATGCTTCTGAAATTTTCTTTTCATTCCACATAAAAGCATTTCAGGAAATAAATAAGTAGGACCCATAGCATTATGTCTCAGTAGATGGGAAAGCAGGGAAGATCTGAACATAGTAACTCAATAAGTTAAAATGCCATCTCAACATGGATGAGTAAGTGTCTGACTTGAGATGGTAGAAGCATAGAACCTTACTGTTCCAGGACTCCTAACCCATGGTCAATTACATGATAAGAAGAAAGGACTGATCTCTTCATTTAGGAGATTTGTTGTTTCTCGGCACAAAGAAGTACAGGCAACTAATGAATGCCAAAAGTGGGAGAAAGAGTTCTCCCAGGGAGTAGCATACCAATTGATTATTCAATACCAAAAGGTCAGCCCTACAAACATACATACAGGTACCATTATATGACTGGGAAACTGTAGTTTGGAATATAGATGTATATGCACATGTTTATATCTATATATCAGTTGAAGAAGAAAATGGGCCATGAATTTGAAGGAGAGAAAGGAGAAAGGAGGGGCACATGTGAGTATTTGAAGGAAAGAAAGAGAAGGAAGTAATGACGTAATTATATTATAATCTCAAAAAAAGGAAAAAGTATTGTTAAAAGATTTTTATCTTTTTTATGATACATCTATGCCATAAATTTCAAAGTAGGAAATGTATATTTTTATTTTCAATGATACGAAAAAAAAGTATTCTAGCATTATAAATCAGATATTTTGGCTGTTGGTAATGTTAGTTTCATGATTTATCATACTAAATTCTCCATTTAAAAATAACTATTTAAAAAACAAAACAAAAACAACCCAAAAAAACCAAACACCAACTCAGATGAAAGTTTGACAGGTCAAAGTCCTATTCGTGTTTGTTTTTAAATTCAGTACTGTTACAAGGCATTGCAGCCAAGGCTTCATTCGCGTTTCAAAGAACTCTGTAAAAGGAGATTTTTGTAAGAAGCATCAGCATGTGCAAATGAACATTCGTCATATAACATGCAACCATCATGGGGGAAACAGTAAAGCTGAACATTTCGAAATTGCCTGAGACTAAATATGATGTAGTTTTATCTGAGCTTCTGTGGATAGTGATGTATTTATCATGGTTCTCTTATTTACTGCTCTCTGAAAAGATTCTCCTCCTCCTCCTTCTCCTCCTCCTCTTCCTCCTCCTTCTCCTCCTCCTCCTTCTTCTCATCCTCCTCCTCCTCTTCATCCTCCTTCTTCTCATTTAAAACTGTCTGATTTTGGGGTAGGCAGCTAGCATAGTTCATTATCATGTAATTATCCATGTAAGAACAGTAAGTGCAATCCTAATGAATGTAGCCATGTGTTATTTTTCAGTACCTCCAATTTGTTCTTTAGCATGGTTGTTTTAGTGAATTCACACCTCAAACAATACCAAAAGACTGAACACTTTTGCATCTAGAATTAGTATGGGAGAGTTGATCTTTAATGCATCTGGACCATTATGATTTTGTGTACGGGACCTCAAATTATATCAGAAATGTATGAAGAATGGTATGTTACAAGAAAACATAGATGGAACTAATGCACGATGCTCCAAGGATGACCATTTATTGCAGAGTAAAGTCCTTTGCATCACAGGCCCCAAAGCATCCACAGGAAAATACATGCAAATTTATTCAACACAAACTCGGGTTCACTAAAATGTTAATTAAGGGAAAGACATTTAAGAATGAAGATTGATACGCCATCATGATAGATATATAGCCATAGACATTTTTCAGAATGCAGAGTTGGATGTATTGTGATGGTTCAGCATTTTTTTCTCTTCTGGAGGTCATTCTCTCTCTAGTTTGTAATGTCTTTCACAAAAATAGATGTGAAAACAAAAGCAGTAGTCTCCTCCAGACATCTCTGCAGATTTACTTTGGAAGACTCATTAGTAGCCCTACCATTGCTGGTCTCATACTGTTAGGTTAAAGATGTTGATAACATAAACACAAGATAGGAGTAATCCATATAAAGAATACTTACTAGTTGTGTGTGTGTGTGTGTGTGTGTGTGTGTGTGTGTGTGTGTGTGTGTGTGCATAGACCAGCAACATAGATCTGATTGTCTGATTGTGGCAAATAACTTCCTAGTTTACTTCTAATTCTCTTCTCTACCATTGCAAAGTTAGAACTAATCTGTTGGCTAAAGGTATACAAGCAATACAAACTAAGTAAGAAATGAATATTACACAGGGAAATTTTCAAGTTATCTCCCATTCCTTCAATTTTCATTTTGGTCTGAATTTGGTCTTGTTTTACTAATTAATTATTCTGTATTTGGATGAAGTAGATAAGTTGCCTCATCACTGTCCTCTCCTGCCACATGATGTGTACACATCTTTCTTTTGTAAATGACAGGGACATATTTTTTTTTTTTAGTGATATCCCTCTATCTTATATGAACTCAAACTTACAAGCTTGGGAAAAGGAATCAAGTTTTATTTAGTTTTCTTTCTATGAAGACTACTTCAATGTCTGCATTAAAATGACCTTCATCGAAAATTACCAAATTAAGTAGAATCATTTTAAACAGTCAACTTTTAATGTATATTTGCATGTGATTTGATAAATTTAAAATTATCTATTCATGGTTACCTAGGATAGATTATTTAAAGTGAAACACTATTAACATATTTCTATTAGAATGCAAACACTGGTGAGATGTTAATTTCTTTGGTGCAAAATAAGCATTTTATTGTTATGGTTTTATTTTTAGCACTTTTATAAGAAATCATGAAGTATCAATGATGAAATTAAGAATATGAGAAATACCAAGTAATGCCTAGAAAGGAGTATGCTGTTCAACTTTAGAATATCTACCAGTCAGCCAGAAACAGAATATGATCAGGTTGAAAAGTGTAAGTAGGTGCAGGTACACCTACTGTGGGAGCATCTCCAGATCACCCTGAGAGTGGTCTTACATCTCAGATTGTCTCTTAGATGACTAACTACTGTCTCCAAAATCACGCTTTAAAGCAAATGACCTTTCTCCATTAAGAGTAATAACATACTTCCAAGTTTACATGCCATCTCTCTTCTCCTCCATGCCCTTTATATTGTGCAAGTCCAACCAGAGGGATTTGTTCAGACTTGACTACATCCTCAAGCTAGTGACATTTGTGTATCTGTGGCTTTGGCACATACCAACATCAGTGGATATAATCATGCCTGAATTTGTTTCAGTAAGGGCAGGTCCTAGAGTTATTTTGTGTTGTGTTCAAAAGGAATGTGCACTTTATTTCTGGACAGAGACAAAACAACATGTTGGGTTTTTTTTAATATCAGAACAAATACATTCTTACTGATGAAATATCAGATTTATCAGACAGTAGTAGTATGAAGTTTTATTCCTGTATTCTCATTTATTTATTGAGTTGAATTTTTACTTCCAGGAATGCCATTAGGACATACCTTGATACTGCCCCTTATGTTGATGGTCAAAGTGCTGATTACTGTCAATATCAAATCACACAGACTCTTAATGTGACAACTTCAGAGTCTGAGGAGAAGCCAGGGAGAAGGTGTGGACTCGCCATTCAAATGCCTTTAGAAACTTCCTTTTTTGTATAGATGGGGATTTTAATGATGATCGTCTTTTTCAAGTTCTTCTCTTAGGTGTCTCAGAAACAGCAGGATTCTCAGAAAATGTCACATTCAGAGTTTTATTTTGTTTCTGTGTTACCATAATCACAATGCAGTGGAAGACCATGAATAAATCCTTGACTGTTCCACTTTGTGCTTTGGAGAATGAAAGAAATAAATAATATGTGGAATGTCCTTAGTTCCATATAAATAATGAAGCTCAAGCAATATGCTAATGTGAATCATGTTATACAGGGTCTAGGCATTCTGTACTTTAGTGTAACCATGTAAATTGTAAATTTGTAAGCCAATGAAATGGGGCAAGTCCACATTTTGCAAGATTTCTTGTAACCATCTGTAACTTGAACATCGCTCATGGTTTGGTAAAAACTTCTCAGATTCCAAGATAATACTTGAAATGATAATTAGATGTTAATAATTAGATAATAATCTGCTGTTGAGGCCTTGTTTTTAGAATCCCTTATTAGATATCTCAATAGAATTTTTTTCACTGTGAATTCTTCTTCACTGTCACAAGGCAAAAGAGTTCCTTCTACACAGTTGCTTTACTAAGTGCGTGATAGATTGCAAATCTGCACTCGCATTTGATATTGGACTATTCATTATCATTTGCATATAAGCTTTGTGGAAACTTTACATCCTTATATTACATAACATCTCTGGCCATAGAAATCGTTGGCTCATGGAAGACCTTGTGACAGAATTGTTTAGTTTATTCTCAAAATAAACAGTAGTGACTAATTAAGACCTGGTCACCTTCCTAACTGAGGAAGTTGAGCAAATCTGAGTTTCTACTAGAAGAAAAAAAAAAGCAAGCTGAATGATTGGGAGAACGCATGGAATGGTGATAATTTTAAAATATCTGTTGGCTTGATTTAAGGTAGCACATTATTATAAAAAATAAAACAATGTTCGTACTTTTGCACACGGCTTCCCATTGGGTTCTACACTCAGCTATGTGTCTTAGTCTAAATCACTCTATGACAGAAATATTTTCTTTATTTTTTCCATCTATTCGCACCTAGGTGTGATATATTTCCCAGTTGTGTTTCCATTCATCTTCACCCCAGCATGGAGTCTACACTTTACTAGTGTTGCTAAGTTTGTTTCACTTATCCAACACGTCAGGGTAAACTTGCCATGCTCCTTACAGCTTGCAGGAGAAGAGGGCCTATAGAGGACAGAGTGCATTTTTGATAGCAGTCTGGGAGCATCCCAGTACAGGTCAGTCTCTGAACAGATCAAATGAACAAGGGCATTTGGGAATAAAGCCCACAGGATCTAAGAGGCACAGGACATGCCCAGCACCTGTCCTCTCACCTCCCCGCTACCTCTGCCCCTGTCCCAGGCTACCTTCTTATACTTTTTACCCAAAGCTCTCTTGGCTTGCTCTTCCATTTCCCCAAGACAACTCTGGTCTTTTCCAGAACTTCTCATCTGTTCTTTTGCAGGTAGTTTGCTTGTTTTCTACACAATTATATGTTCAGGAATCTTGCGGGGTTATGGAGAAGAAAATTAATTTTTTGTGACATATACAACTCTATGGGCAAAAGAACATTCTCAACATATGTTAATTGACTTTAAGCCCAGCAGAAAAGTTGTTTTTGTTTTTTTCTGGAGCTAGCCAGCCTCTCCTTAATTCTCCCATAGATCTTATCCATCGTCTTTACATGTAATGTACTGTTATAACAAACTGGACATAAAATCCTATATTCTTCAGGGTTGGACCTGATCATTGAGTATTTAGTGCTTAGTATGGCCTGATTCACAGCAGGTATTCATGAAAGTTGTTTCAGATTGCACAGCGCTCCCAGGTGTACAATGTTGAACAGTGGTTCTCCAGCCTTTTCTTACATCCCTTTCTATACTCATGCCAGGGTCTTTGAAGTGCCAGGGCTCTTGCCAGTCTTCAGAAATGGCTTCACCACTCATTTTTCCTTCATCTCTGACACTTTGGAATAGAATATATTAAAGAACGACAGGTGGGCTGAATCTCATAGAAGAGAAAATGCAGCCTAAGTTTGTTGTTATTTGTTTGTCTGTTTTAATCTAACCACTGTTTCTGACCAATGCTTTGTCTATTGTACCTGCCTTTGCTGGCTCTGGAAAACTGTGTTCTGCCCAGTGGGCATTTCTGGAGCAGCTTAGTTTTTCCTAGCAGATGAAAAGCTCCCCGAAGCTGAATATAGGAAATTTGATCTCACTTACCATCCGGTGAAAAGAGAGGAAAACCAAGTCTCCCCAATGACTTGTATCTGCAGGAAAGCATCAATGTTCACTGAAGAGGAATGGGTTGCCAAGCTTCAGGTCATTACCACATCCTGACAGTTTCATGTGAGACAAAGAATGCTGTTTCATAGAATTGTATAGATTTATGGACTTGAAGACACATTTCCTTTATTTTATGAATAAGGAACGGAATTTGAAGAGGGTAAATGACATTCACAGGAGTCTAGGAAGGAGCAGGGCAGACTAGACTCCAATTGTTCTGAGGACCAGTCTAGTCTCTATGCTACATGGAGAAGGAACTCACCTTAACCTCTCCAAGATGCTTTACCTTACGCCACTCTGTCTCTGTAAACTATTAAGGGATGATCTAGACAGAGTTCCATCTTCATCTTTCAAGACTCATTTTTTGGAAAATGATTAGTACCATAATTTTACATAACTGCTAAGTCATAATATTAAAACATGTTTCCAGCAAAACTCACAAAGGATTTTGTTTGTTAGTTTCTGATGTTTGGTTTGTGACAGGATCTTGCTATGTAATCTCAGCTAGAGGGGAACTTGCCCTGTAGCACAGGTTGATCTCCAACTTATGATCCTCTGTTTCTGCTTCCTGAGTGCTTAGAATACAGATGAGTTTGTCACACATGGCCAGTGTTTTAAGCATAGAAATTCATAGGGAAAAGTCATTCTTTATAATATGCAATCCTTACATCTTCATCTAAAATTATAACATCTACATAAAGCTAAAATTTCTCACAAATATAAAAGATGAACTATGAAGTTTATGTCTCCCCTCTCCCCTCTTGGAGTGATTGGAAATTAAAGTCAGTCATTCATTCATCTAGTTTCAAGCACCTCCCATCTTACATTTAAAATACTTACTAAATGCGCCATTTCCAATGGTCGCTATTATTAGAGCACGTTTCTGTTATTAGGTTATAACTATGGACTCAAAAATGTTATACATAAATAGCAGAACTACCAAGAATGTATACATAGGTCAGTGTTGGGGGTGTAAATAGATGATGGCTATAACATTTGAAAAGAGTTCCTCTGATATAAATGTTCCCATTTAACAATATAACAGTGTTTTTTCAAAGTTATAGATTGTATAACTATCATATTTTGAAAAGAAAGAAGCATTTACCTGAATGCTTACCATCTCTGTCCATTTAAATAATTTATGTAAAAGATGTAAATATTCCATTATGATTTTCAAGAACCTGCTAAGACTATAAGTTAGTATAGTCAAGCTTGTGTGCATACATTTGTACCCAAACACACACAAATGTAAAGGAACCTTTATTGCTGTGGCTGGACTGAGAGAGTTAAGCACCTGTTGTTTTAGTAAGTATTTTAAATGTAAGATGGGAGGTGCTTGAGACTAGATGACTGACTGACTGACTTTAATTTCCAATCACTCCAAGAGGAGACAGGGGAGACACAAACTAGGGAGACTTTGCAGCAGAGAAATGCCTCTTACTTCTTAGAGCCCAAGGGCTGAAGGTACAGTCTCACACCTGATATGATTATTAGATAGACTGCCAACTTGACTGATTTCAATGTGAAATTTTCTAGTATCATGAGTACATGAGAATTTCAAACTGAACATTCTCAGGTAGAGTAGCATTCTGCACCATAGGTTAGAATTTAGTTTAAAGAGGAGAGATTGGTAGGTTTGTACTTGCTCCACGGAAGGAGCAAGTGCATGTTTTCTATTGTACAATAAGGTGGCTATTTTTAACAAAACATCTATTGTGTATTGAAAAATAGCTTAACAAGTAGATGTTTATGCATCTGTATATGGTGAGAGCAATCCAAACCCATATATAAACATTTTCTGCCCACATAAATATGCATAATTTATTCATTAAACAAAATAAGATAAAAATTATAAAACATTAGCATAGTTTATAATTTTTGAATGAGCTGGGAATGAGGCTCAGTGGTAGGGCAGTTGTGTAGTATGGACAAGCCCTGGGTTCAAAAACATCATGGTTTCTTCTGTTTTTCTATGAAGCATTTGCCAAAATCCTTTGCATGACTGTACTTTGGAGAACAGTCCTCCCTGCAGGAGAAGAACATTTTCTTCACCCCAGCAGGGCTTCACAGTCAGGGGTACAGATTGGCTGATCTCTGCAGAGTAAGGTGGCTGATGTGAGAAAAGGTGGACTTAGAGAAGGAAATCTAAGACCATTTCCCAAAGTCTCCCGAGTGAAGGCAGCGGGATTGTCATCCACTGGCTTTTTAAATGGAGACAGACTCTTATTTCTTCTCTTTCTAGCTTATTAGTTAGTAGTGCAGAACCAGCAAGCTAAGAGCAGCAGCCAAAATGTGATCAATAATGTATCCCTCTGTATATGAATCAAAGGCTCGCTGGTAAGGAAAGGAAAACACAGAGTACCTTAAATCACAGTGTGCAGCAGCGGGAACCAGACAGCTCAGAGGAGCCAGAGACAGAGCAGAGAAGACTGTGTCTGGGCAGGAGGCCTGAGGCTGGGGAGAGGGATCCAGTAGTGAAAAACAATACAGCTCTTATTTTGAGAGGTTGAATCTTCAAAGGATAAAAGAGACTCAAAGGTTTGGGTAGATGGCAATCATATATATGTGTATATAGATCATGTATAATAATAATATCTGTCTGCTTTAGAAGTACAAGGTCATAGGAAGCAAGAACCCATGCAGATTTTTTTCTTTTTGATTTTTCAAACAGAATCCCTGCATATCATGGAATTTTTCACTATTTTTTTTAAATTTCTTTTCTCTCCAAGTGAGCGTCCAGGATTCAGGGTTTACACAGCTGACTCTGATCCATGGAGTCTGTAAAAAATGCAAGATGTCTCCTAACCACTGCAGCTGCCACTTTCTTCACCCCCTCACCTCAGACATATAGAAGGTTTATCTCGGGAAATTGGAAACTGGATGAACCTCCCAGATCAACTGGCCACAACTTTTAAATTTGTGCGGAAAGCAAATGCTGAACATTGACCTCTGAACTCCTGACTTAGCAGTTGAACAGGATCTCAGACCTAGTTGAGAAACATTTCTGTTACCCCTAGGCATCATTTCTATGTTCGCTTAGAAATATGTATGTACTTTTTCCCATGGAATGGATCTCAAGCTGGGCCGGTCATTGATTGGCCTTCTCTCAGTTTCTGTTACATCTGTATCCCTGTGCACACCAATCAAGGAGAATGCATGGGCTGGACTTACCCTCCCTAGCCATTTGTAGCAAATGGGCAGTTTGGTCTTCATGTGAATCCCCTAACAAGTACCACGGGGCTGTCTCTGACTGTTGCCTGCTAAAGGTTCTCCTTCCCCTACCTTGACTGTCTGGTTGAGCCTCAGTGGGAAAGGAGGTGCTTAATTCTACTGAGACTAGATGTCCCAGGGTGGAGTGGTACCCCAGCAGAGATTACCTAGGGAAGGGAAGGTCAGAAATTCTTAGGATTTTTTATTTCCTTAGGATATAATTACAGGGGATATTCTTATGTAATCTGTTTCTCAGAATCCTTCAAATTAAAATATTTAGCAGGCAAAGTGCAATCTTGGGATAGCATGTCATCAACTCTGTTAGTGTGGCACATGCCACCAGATGGCTTCTTGGGAACACAACT
>CM052713.1:32003406-32084080 GCA_028551405.1 Uromys caudimaculatus
AGTTGTGTTCCCAAGAAGCCATCTGGTGGCATGTGCCACACTAACAGAGTTGATGACATGCTATCCCAAGATTGCACTTTGCCTGCTAAATATTTTAATTTGAAGGATTCTGAGAAACAGATTACATAAGAATATCCCCTGTAATTATATCCTAAGGAAATAAAAAATCCTAAGAATTTCTGACCTTCCCTTCCCTAGGAAAGGTCATGAAAGTCTTGTGTGAAAAATAACTCTGTGATTGTGGTAGAAATGACTACCTAATTTCTAAAGCAAATGTGCCATAGAAGAATCTGAACAATCTTTGCTCACTCCATCATAATCATGCCTGAAGTATATTTCACCATGATAGTTTGCCACTCTTTATTAAACAACATAAAAATCACATGTTTAACAGGTTATCAGGCTCTGTATTCCTTTTTGAAGGTTTCTGTGCCATATAAAACTTACATTAAACCACCATACATATGCTTCTCTCATGCCTTTCAGGAGTCTCAACTATGAATCTAGGATAGGTAAAGAAAGACACATATTGTTCCTCCTTTACACCAGGGTGGAGTTTGGTACAAAGCAGAAATATTGTGAGGACAAAAGGAAGATCCAAAAGTAAGAAGAACTTACTGGGGAGAATTTCACTGCAGACAGAAGGAGGAAGTGAGAGGGTAGAAATGTCTAAAACTCACCACAGACGTTCATGACACTGTCACAGAATAACACCCCCAGAGGGATAAAGGAGTAAGAGGCAGAAGCATTAACAAGAAAAAAATGCATTTCATACATGCACAACATTTTGTAAAGAAAAAAATCTGTCAGTAATAAATGGACAGATTGACAAAAAAAATTTGAAAATAAAACAAAAAATTTGAAAAGGATTTTTTTATAATAAGTGAATTCATATACTCTACCACTTAGTCTTTTGTAATCC
Source organism: Uromys caudimaculatus (assembly GCA_028551405.1). Classification (NCBI taxonomy): domain Eukaryota; kingdom Metazoa; phylum Chordata; class Mammalia; order Rodentia; family Muridae; genus Uromys; species Uromys caudimaculatus. Next base: position 32,004,329 of record CM052713.1, read on the forward strand.
TATGAGTTAAGTAATTAAGAGTAAAATTTTATCCAAATATAAGTGAGAATGTGAAACCCTAGTTCATAATCTATCCATAATCTGTGGTCAGAGAATTGCTTAGTTCTCATCTAAGGAGCTTCTTGTTGCAGAAGGAGGTAATTAGCACAGAAACTCTCAAATGGACACTGTGAAGACAGTAAGAGACTTTGGAACGCTGAGCCCCAAATGGGTTCTCTTTATCACACCTTTCCCCCCAAGATTTGGGGATCTTTGTGAAAGAAGAGGCAGAAAGACTGAAGAGTTAGAAGAGATGGAAGACTCCCAGGAAACAGCATTTTCCAGACATAACATGGCCGATGTACTAAGAATGCACAGAGACTCTGACAACATACAAAAGACATGCACATGTTCAAGCCAGAGTAAAGCCCAGCACAGAGAAGGGCAAATAGTCACATTCCTCCCCCTAAGCAAGAAGCTATTTGCAACTGATACCTGGTATGAATGGGGAAATTACTTTTCTTCAGTGGAGTGGTATGTATATATCCACCACATACCATGGCAAGTAGGACTCCATGGGTTTTTGTTTGTTTTCTTGTATTGATTGATTGTATGAATATGCATGCGTGTGCGTGTGCGTGTGTATCTGTGCGCGCGCGTGTGTGTGTGTGCGTGTGTGTGTGTGTGTGTGTATGTGTGTGTACGTGTGTGTGTGTGTGTGTGTGTATTATCAGGCACATGCTTATAAACTTTTAAATGGAGAACACACATACACACATTTGTTTTTGATTTTAAGAGAGTAAAAGAACATGAAATTCAGTAAGAAATCTCGGAGGAATTGATGGAGGGAAAATAATATGATCAAAATACATTGTATAAACATTTTGAAAGATAGAAGTGAAAATTAATTATGATTCCATCTTTGAATGTCTTAGTGTTTTATCAGCTTGTTTGTTTTTTCTTAACTCGATTTTCTTTATTATTCACTTTTCAAGGAACTAGATTTTATTAAAATTCCTGATGCGTTTTTTCTGTTCTTCTACAATGTAATACATGTTGACCTTACTGGTGTCATGAGAAAGGCTTCTCTTGCTACACTATGTGAGTAAGTAGACTTACTCCAGATCAAGAGCATAAGTTTTCAGCCTTTCCTGTCTACAGTTTGGAGTAGGGTCATTATTTACATCAAACACATGCCAGGAGGCACTCTGACATTGTAGAAGTCAGACATAAATCTGAGATTTATGTCACCCTGTCTAAGATTTCAAGATCAGGCCATTGGACAAACTCTGTCATTCTTAGCCGACTCCATTTTCAGGAATTTCTTCACCTTATTGTCATCTCTTCTTCAGTTTCTATATCAAATCCAGCCCTTTACTTTTTAACTCTCACATCAGGACCATAACAGCAGGTGAATGTACCTAGAATAACAACTGTGGTGTACAACAGCTGCCTGGGACCTGGTTGCTGCCTTCATTAACACCTTACAGGCTGTGGGTTGCAGCTAGAGCTTTGATTCCAGGTCCTTTTCAAGCAGTCTGCCCTCTTCCCACCTTGCCCTTGTTAGTCCCCACTCTGTCTGCCTGAAGTCAGCAGCATAGGCACATGGCAGTGCGAAGATTATACATATGTTTCTTTCTTTTACATGTTTTTCTTTCTTCACATTGACTTGCACTGATAACTGTAGGAAAATGATCTGAGGTTTCTTAGTTTGTTTTCTCAATATTAAATATGAGTTGGTGAGAATTAGACTTAAGTTATGTAAAGTGCTTGGCATATAATGAGCCTTTAATGAATGGCTCCATATTATTTTACATGACAATTATTATTGTGTGGTGCTAATTAATGTACTGGGACTATGGAGACCGGGACCAAGATGGAGAAGCAGGTGCTAGGGAGTTATAAATCCAGCAAGCTTTATTAAAACATTGTCTGTACTTTTGCACCTCAAAACGATCATCCCCATTTCACTAGCTTATTATTTTTGAGTCTTACTTTCAGTAGACAGTCATTAAAGTATTTATTAAATGCTGAACAAGCCAGTGAGAAGTGAGAAAGAGTAATTTTTAAAGATATAATTCCAAAGGTTAAAATAACATTCTCAGTCCATGTTGTTTCTAAAGTTTAGCATAGGAAGCAACTAGTCATAAAGTTTTTCAAAGAATTATTATTTTTTTCTTTTAGTGAATATGGGGATTTTGCACATCCACCGTACTCAGACACAAGAATGGGGTGACGCTCATCAAAATCAATATAACTGTAGCTCAAGAAATTAAGTTTCCCTTTCATTAATAAGGTCTTGATTAATTCTGGGAGGATCAGAAAGTTTTTTTTTTTTTTTTAAACTGTATTAGTACCCCTTTATATATCCATAAAATGTTTTCTTTACTCTACTGGGTATTCTATTGGTCAAGATTTCTCTATCAATTTTCCAGATGGTTTTCAGATCAGAAAAAAAGTGAGATTGATCCCTTAGTTGAACAAATAAGAAAAAAAGCCTTCACACCCTACTGAGGGGCTGAATTTCTGGGAACTCATAGAGTGCTCAGGCTCTGCACACCATAGAATGATGCAGCACAAAGATGCTTTCAAAACCACAATCCCCATGCACCCCTCTTACTACAGCATCACTGCATATGTTTGGCCATTCAAACATCTTCTTATCCTCATTTGAGGAAAAAAATACATCATATTTTAACCTAGTGAGATTAGGTCAACAATGTAAAATTTCTTAGTTTGAGACCAAATAGTATCCTTCAAGGACAAAATACACATGTGGCAAAAAGATGCTGAATTCAACTGGGACTCATGTGAGAGCCCTTGAGCTACACTATTTTGAATTTTAAATAGCTAGCAAAGACTTTGATGGACACTTAACATTGCGTTAGCCATGTAGCAATGTGGAGACAGTCAATAAATGGGTTATGAGACTGTATCTGCATCACTAGTAGGCCTTGAGCCCAGCACTTGCCTGAATAATGAATCTTAAGGCCAGCAGTTTGTATAGAACCTTCCTGGTGCTTGAAGTCTTCTCTTTCCACTCACCAAAGATCCTGATAAAATTTGATCCATCTTTGAAGCTGGCTATTTGCTTTCTGGCCACATAGTTATTACTCTGTCCACTACTGTAGCACTGTATTTTGACCTTCTCTATCAGGCACTATAACGGATTACATACATGCTTGTTTCTACCAATTGACTGAGAAGTTCAGATGAAGGCTTTTGGTGGTATTTTTTTTTTTTTTTTTGTATTTTGTTCCATGCACTACTAAACATGTTCAGGGTAGAATGGATATTTGCCTAGTATTTAAATTGGAGACTTTTCTCTTCTGAAAACCAAAGCTTACAGAACTGTTCCAATATTGGAAAGCACTGATCCTTCTAAACAATGATTTGCCTGAATATCCAGTGACTTTTAGTTTTCATTCTGCATTCTACCACAGAGCTACCAGCCCTTGCTTGTTTAAAAGAAACTGGAATCCTTGTTTCAAGGTCTGAGCATCACTGAGAATCACATGGGGCTGCTTTTAAAAGTAGTTTTCCCAATTAATTCATAAACATCAAATTTCTTTCAGAAAACTGTCTTTCATAATATATTCCTACAAAAAAACAATTTTAAAATTGAACAGATCTTTAGGATTTGTTTCCCTAGAAAATATACATTGTACAGTGTGTGTATATATGTATGTGTGTTTGTTTTATGTAGTCAATATTAACTAGAATGTTTTGCCATATTTAGAAAAAAACTGAGTTAACTTTCTATGGTCTTCCTTGAGGTCATTTGAAAAAAACTAAATATCCTTTCAGTTGCAAAATGAATAGTAAAATCTTTTAAAATAAAGAGTCAGCTTAGTTACATCTACATAGAATAATTTGAATTTTTTTTTTCACTAATGCTTTGCTTTCCTGCATTTAAAATTTTTAATGCCAATGTTTATTTGGATATTTTTCCTTCTTTGTACATCTTTATTATATTATTATCTTAAGTGCCTTCAGTTCATGGCTTGGTATACTATGCCATCTATATGATAGATTTCTTAGACATAGGAAAGGGTTTGGTTATCCTCCATCTGTTTTTCTTCTAAGTGGCTTATTGATGCGTGAAATGGCAAAATGGAAGATTTGTTCCCCTGGCTTAAGACTTGGGCTCTTATTAAAAGAGACTCAGAAGAAATATAACACTTCTTGTTTAAAATATCTATTAAATGTTGAACATAACAAGAGGATATAAAACTATTTAAAGATATAATTCTAATGGCTCAAACAATGCTTTCAGAACCTGTTTCATTTCATATTATTTGTAATTCCACAAATCTGCCAGATGGCATATGCCACTCACAGCAGTTGCCATTTTCTTTTAAATTTATTTGTATGCTTAAATCCCTATTGCTAGCTTCTTAAAGACAGGAGCTATTCCTTTATCATCTATGTCTACAAATCCCAGCTCTTAATCCCATCTACTAATCCAAGCTACCTTTTTCAGTTGGAAAAAACCACTTGCTTGTAAACAAAGACATGTACAACTCCATTGGGTAATAGCACAACTGTACTGGGTAATTTTTCTCATTAGTTGGTGTGAAGTCATGGACCAGTTGCAACATATATAACATGTGACGAGTTTGTAGCTTATAGTTGAGTCATCAGGTTTGGGTGAACCTGTTTCCATGAATGTCTTGCTATATCACAGCATTTTGACTTTTTGTGGGATAGGTAATAGTCAAATAGAATAAATCATGTAGAATTAATGCAAATGATATCTTTATTAGGACTTCCATTGACTTGAATGCTTTCAAAATTGCATGTCAACATTTCTTATACAACCTGTGGAATAAAGTCACATCCTGATGTTGGAGGATAGTTAAAGCTTAGCAATCTGAGCTGTGCAGTTCTTGCTATGTGCATACCAAGAGCCCTCATCTCCATACACTGGTACAATGTCTTGAGCATAGCTGTCGCTCCAAAGATATGTTTCATCCTTCTCATTTGTTCATCTGTGTAACATGTATGAATGGAAAAGGAACTGAGAAATAGGCAAGGGGTCAGTCCAACATGGTCAATGTTTATTGTCATGGAGGAAAAAAGATGAATTTTAGAAAGACCAAATAGTGAGTATGGGGAGTAGCTAGTAGATGAAACAGGTTCTCCAGACCTAGTGTGTTCTGAATAAAAAGCCTGAGAGTTCCCCAACTCATCACACATTTCCACCACTCATGCATCTAATAAGAAGTTACCCACTCTGTATGCATTTTTAAAAGCCTATTCACATATTTTTTATTCTCCCTTGAATTTATACTTAGTCTTGTTTTTATTTCCATACTTTTCAGTCGTAATATTTTGTTTGCTTTTTCCTCCTTCTGCTCATTCATCTCTTCCTTCTTCCACATTCTTTATCTTTATCCATTCTCCCTCTTCCAATTCCATTAATGAAAGTAGATAATAACTTGTGTATTCAAGTGGAACTTCATTTCTGAAACTGCACACTCATGCTGGAACCCATTAAGCTCGATAGCGAGAAATGAGAGAAATCATAATTATCGGGCCACTAAAATACATGAAACATAAAATTTGTCAGGGAAAGTAATTGAAATTATTTGAGCAGTTGGGCCTGATGCTGAGCAGACCCTCAGTGATAATGGAAAGGTTACAGGCGATGTTTAGCAATGCTGATGATGTCCAAGGTGACTTCATGCCACCACTGTCAGCAAATTCATGCTTTGCTTCTAATAATTTGTTAATCTACCTCAGGAAATTGGGAGTTTGGGGTAAACCTTTGACTGTCTACAACAACACTACTAAATTTACCTGTGTGAATTTCTTTCCTGTGATGCTCATGTAATCTTGTATTTTGTTAATTAGTTTATTCGTTTTGTTGATTTTGCTGTCTTATCTTTTCCCTTGGAGCATTTTGAACTTATTCTTTTGCCCATTATTCTTTTTCTCTGGGTAATTCTTCTCTATCCTTTACCATTAATCTCAAGAGCTCCAGGAAACACAAATTCCATTGGTAAGAATAATGTTACCGAGATCAGTATTGTTTGTATACATGCTTAGCTGATGATGTACTGAGCAGAGTAGGAATATGTAAAAAAAAATAATCATACTAATGATTTAAAATACATAAAATATCCCTGACTCCATCAACTTCAAAATTTTCAGTGGTCACAGATTCATATGTAGTGTGCTTTGGGAATAGTAATTGAGTTACAGAAAATTTCATTCAGTTAGAGGGTATAGTTTATGTGAGTTAAACCTGTGTGTTCTTACCATGAAAATGAGGTATTTTTTATTTATAGATATTTGGATCACTCTCAAAATTAGTTGATTCACATCACTGTTAATATAATAGGATTATCCAACTTATTTTGATGATTGTCTCATAATTTTATATATCTTTCATACCAGTTTAGTGATTTTATTTCGCACCACATTTTTCTATTTTCAAATATCTTGTTTGATATATCCTTAATAAATACAGAGAAACTACCATTAGTCTCATGCATAACTGAATGAATTGAGGTGATCTAAAACTTAATGACACAGTCACTGTTTCTTGACTTGATTACTTTCTATGAAATCACTCTAACTCAGGGGACCGTCAGCGAGAGTGTACCTACACAGTTTCCAGCTAGGGAATTTACTCTCCATTTCTCTGATTTCTCACAAGATCCAGTGTGGTGTCCACTAAAACACTTTTGCAAATGAATGACTGCAGAGCCAGCTCATCTCAGTTTGGGGATTAGCTCTACATGCTCCAGATTTTGTTCTTTGTTTATTTTCTGTGCAGAACAAAAGTCAGTGCATTTAATTTGACTCCACTCTTTAGGCTAATAAAAAAATAGATTCTCAGACAGGGAGTTGAGTTTATGATATGGGCTAGCCTGTTGCTCAGATGTAGGAGCTAAGTTCTTCAGTAGTGGTGATCTCTATAGTTTGTGTGTCAAATTAGTTGAGAACATGGGCCGTCTTCCTATACTCTCTTGTGTCCAGGGTTCAAATGTTTTTCAACTTCAATATACCTCACATTTCCATGAGTAAATAAAGATACATAGAACAATAGTATACATGCTTCTGTGTTGCCAGGACTATACACTATTTTGAAGTGAAAAAATCTGGGCCATAGTATGACTTTTACTAACCAATACTAGCCAGTAAAGATTAGCTATTCTTTTTTTTATTATTTTTTAGTTTTTAATTTTTTTTGATACTTTATTTACATTTCCAATGTTTCCCCCTTTCTAGGTCTCCTCTTTGGAAACCACCTATCCCCTCCCCCTCCCTACCTCTATGACGGGGGAATTCCACCTCCCACCCACCCGCCCGCCCACTCCTATATTCCCACCTTGACATTCCCCTTTACTGGGGCCTCTCCTCCCCTGATGGCCAACAAGGCCCTCCTCTGCCACATATGTGGTCCGAACCATGGCTATTCTTATGTTAAAGACAATAACTGAGGGTATCTAATTTCTTTTTTGTGTCCATTAGAGATCTCTAGTTTAGATTAAGGCTAAATACAATCACTTGGGTCATTCATTTATTTATTCATTATCCAAAACTTACATGGCTCCCTACTAAGCCTGCCTATATTTTGAAATGAGAAGTTAACAGTTTTGAACATGAAGTCAGTCACTATTTAGACATGCAGATATTCACAGAGACCATTGTAATTCAGAAAACAAGATCTCTGATATTCATATGTGCAAGAGGGAAACATAGAAGACTCGCATATCTTCATTATCTGGAGCTTGTGATAGATTTTGGATAAGACTAAGATTTTAAAAAGAGAGACATCGAGGGCCAGCAAGATGGCTCAGAGGATAGGGATGCTTGTTGCTAACCCTGTGGACAATTTCTGAGAACCATTTAATTACAAGAGAAAACCAGAACTAAGTTCTGCTTGTTGCTCTCTGGCCTCTGTGGGCACTGTAGCACATGCGTGTACAGGCACCTGGCCACCTACCCGGCAAATACAAAATAAACAGATGGAATATAAAAGAATTTAAAAAGGGAAGCCCTGATCAAATATTTGTGGCCAAATTAAAAAGTAGTTTGTGTGAAAGATGAGACAGAGGTAGAAATCAGTTTTAAACAATATACACATACATACAAAGGGGCATCTAGTGACTCCGACCTTGGGATTCTTAGAAGGATAGCAGCAATTTTGGGAAGGATATCAAAAATTCATCACCTTGTGTATGCCTGTGGGCTATTATAAAACCATTGTCATTAGTGTTTCCTGGATGTCTCTTAAGGAAAATTTATGATCATCTTTCTAGTATTTTTTATAGTATAATGTCAGTCATTGTGCTCAGAAAAAAATGGTTTTTATAATTTCATTGAAAAGAAAACTTTTGACTCTAACAAGGTCACCAGCAACTAGCTACAATGTCATTGAAAATGAAAAGGTTTTATTTTCTAATATGTTGTAGGTCTAAAATTAGATGGAGCTATATAAATCTTTTACATTCTGAGAACTGCACAGACATCCAAATACCACAGACCAAACACAAAATTTAATTCCAAGCTTCAGGCATTGAATTATCATCCAGTGGTCCCTAATTGCCAAGTGGTGGTATTATTTCAAACCTGAAATTATCTAATTAAGATATCTGCTGAGCTGTTGTTGTTGTTTAATTGTTTTTCTTGTGTTTATTTTACTTTTTTCCACTTAAGTTCCATTTTGTCAATGCATTTCAGACATGTGTTTTGCTGGTTACTTTGCTAGGTGGTTGTGTGTCAACTTGACACAAGCTAGAATCATGAGAGGAGAAAGCCTAAATTGAAACAAAAAATGCCTTCATAATTTCAAGCTGCAGGCAAGCCAGAGGGCATTTTCTTAGGAAATAATGTGGAAGAGCCAGTAAATTTTGGGTGTGACAACACCTGGGCTCCTAGTCCTGGATTCTGTAAGAAAACAGGCGAGCAAGACAGTAAGCATCACTCCTCCATGGCCTCTGCATTAGTTTCTGCCTCTGGGTCCCTGCCTTAGCTTCCATCAAAGGACTGTAATATGTAAGCCAAATAATCCCTTGTCTCCTCACATTGTTTTGGTCATGGTGGTTCATCATAGCAATAAAAGTCCTAACTAAGATACTTGTCCTAAATCACCTCAGTGAGAGCCAGTGAGCAGAATTAGGCACTGTAGTTGGCAGTGACAGAGTACTTCTAACAGACATTTGTGGTTGTGAATATGTAAAGAAGCACTTGTATAAATGACTTGACTGCATGATACCAAACAGCAAAACAGTGCCCTATTCTTCATGAACAAGTTGGAAAGAATACATTTATTGTACTACATGCTACAAGAAAACAACTTGCAGTTTGTGCAGTGGCAGATCTAAAGAAACTTTAAATACAGTGTAATTTTTCTCCTTATCCTATTTTATGCCACAAAACATGTACCTGAACTAGAAGAAAAATTTGAAATGCTCATTTTAACCTTTTATTCAACAGGTAATTAGCGTGTCTCCTACAAAGATAACTAATTGCCCAGTGGTTAGTAATTGCAACACTATTACTATTACTTATTACTTTTACTATTACTATTACTTTACTATTACTATTAGCCTCATCCAGCCCCTAATTCTTTCCTTGTTTTTTTTCTATTGGTTTCTTGAACTTTGCTGTTTGTTTTTCAACTGTTTTCCATTAAGAGATTTAGTGAATGATAGCATTTCTCTCCAAGTATACTGTACCACCTAAAAGGAAGAATAATAAAATGTATCCTTAGGCATGATCTTAAAATCGCTTCATTAGAAACATCCATTTCACTTAAGAGCACACTGCAAAAACTGTGTTGTCCATTCATCAATACAGAACACATATCTTGTTAGTGCTCCGACACCAACAGTATCTTTTAAATATTCAAAATGTGGGGAGAACATTTACCAAAATTGTGAAAGGCTGATGCTGCTCGATACTCCTGTCATTTAACAAGCATGTGTATTTTTTTTTTCTGAGCTTATTATTTGAGCACTGGAAGTCCTTTTACATGTGGATGCTACAGAAAAAATTGCTTTTAGACAAAGCATCTCTAAAGCATTTGAGGCACAATGAAACTTCACAGGATGAAGGTTAGAACTGAGAGAGCATCAGAAAACTAATTGCTTAGAGAGGAGCCTTTGTACACACACACTGTGGTAATTCATAGTGCTACGATTTAGAAGCAGAATCAAGAGTTCTGTTCTATAGACACTGTGTCCTCTAGTATAGTGGAGAATGAAGGGATTCCCATGGCTCAGTGGTTTTCTGAAAGGAGCAGTGTGTACACATCACTGAAATTGTGTGGGAAGTCTCTTCTGGGGAAGAGGAGCTTTATAATCCCGAAGGCCATCATCCTTTTAACCAAAGGAGCTTCCCAGGTGTGACCCAGGGTGCCTATTTCTTTTAGGCTTTAATCCTAGAGCAGTTTTATTGAAATATAATTAGCCTAAAACAAAGTGCACATTTTAAAAAGTGAGTATTCATTTTAATTATCATAGGAAGATCAAATTAATAAAAGTTGCCATAACCTGAACAGGTTTGCTTACCACTCTGTGGTTTCCTTTCTCCTGCCTTTCTCATTCTCCAACTTCTGAAATCTCCTGGCATATTTTCTCTCATTGTAGATTAATATGAACATCCTAGAAGCTCATATACTGAGATGCTACAGACTTTGTCTGTTTGTTTCTGTTTGTGTTAGTCATTTCTTTTTCTCATTTATTCTGAGATTTATCCATATTGTAGCAGGTATCTAGAACAATTCTTTGTATTGCTTGAATATTTTACTTCTGGAGCTATAGCACATGCTATTTACTGCATTGTCTATTAACACAAATTTGCATTGTTTTCAGTTCAGTTTATTATAAATAAAGTTTATATGAATGTTCATATACAAGCATTTATATAAATATATCCTTTTTTGTCACTTTCTACATTAGATAAATTCCTATAAAGGAAGTATCTGGGTGTGGTTATATACAGCTTTAATCTTAGCAGTGGCTAAGCAGAAGTAGAGATATCTCTAAGTGTTTTAGGTCTGCCTATTTTACATAGCAGCCCCTGGCCAGCCAGAGCTACATAATGAGACCCTATTGAAAGAGAGAGAGATGGGAAGGGGTCATCATAGATTAGTTGTATATTGTCACTTGATTTTATTACTCCAGGGAAGAAGGGACAGTAAACATTATAGAGAAAGTTGTCCTCTAATTGGAATGCTCAAATCTTTTTGTTCTCAGTTGTTCTTCTATTTCCTTATGATTCTCATAAAACAAATAAACCAAACAGAAACAAAACAAACCTAAACAAACAAACAAACAAACTCCACAGGATCCCTTCAGTTCAGGAAACACATACCTAAGCAAAGAGTTAAATTGTTGTTCAGAGTTATCCTGGGCTTACTGCTGCTTTTCCATAGACTTTTGACTGTTCTGCTGATGTCAGAATAAATTCACGTTGAGGGAGCAACAGTGCCTTCTCGTCAAGTGTAAATAGCTTAAAACTGGATTGTTTTACTAAAATATATACTAATCATATATGATAAACCACATATTTGTACCAAGATAGACAAGTCTTCAGAGCTTTTTCATATATCTTTTATTTATTAATCTCATGAGAGCATCGCTGAGAAGTCAGAAGCTTTACATGGATCCTATTTTACAATTAAAATAATGTAGAGTTTAGAATGACATCATGATCTAGCACAGGGTTTCTCAACCTGTGGGTTACGACTCCAATCAGGTAACTTATCAGATATCCTATATATCAGATATTTATATTATAATTCATAACTGTAGCAATATCACAGTTATGAAGTAGCAGTGAAATAATGTTTTGGTTGGGCATCACCACAACGTGAGGGACTGCATTAAAGGGTCACAGCATTAGGAAGGTTGAGAAGCACTGCTGAACTAGCAGATTTACCTCTTTGGTGTGACCAGAGTGGAGTTCAATGTCAATGTTATTGGTAACTACGAGATTGAGCATGCCCTCTATGCTCTTAGGCCAGTTTCTTAACCATTTTACAATGTGTTTACAGAAACATGATCTTTTAATGATTTCAATTTTTAAAAAAATGTCCAGTCAAAAGTTATTGTAGGTAGGGTATACCAAGTTTCCAGAGAGCCATTACAACCATATCAAAGGCTCTGAGTGCTTTTTAAGTTTGGTGCACAGCCATCTGCCACAGTTGTCTGTTTCAGAACTCATTTCAGATTTGTACAATGAACAGGAAGGATGAAAGAAATAAACAGAGGGAGAGAGGGAAGGAAGGAAGGAAGGAAGGAAGGAAGGAAGGAAGGAAGGAAGGAAGGAAGGAAGGAAGGAAGGAAGGGAGAAATCAGGAGAGAGTGTGACAGAAAGGTCAGGAAGCAGAACTTAGAGATATGAAAGATGGAACAAAGGGAAGGAAGGTAGACAGAGAAAGAAAGACAAATGAGAAGTCACCAACCACAAATTCTGGGCCATCCCAACCTGAGGTTTTCTCTGAAATACACTGTTCTTCTTCAATTGCAGACAAAAGCATGGAAGAGTGGAAAAGAGAAGCTATTGCCTGCTTTCTCTCATGCCTCTCTTCCAAGTGACAGCACCCATCAGCACTTTACTATGCCACGCTTCATTATGGGGTGTCTCAAGTCATTACTACTGGCTGAGAGCCAGGAGCACCATGACAGTTAAGTCCCTGGCCTAGTTCTACTCAGAGAAGAATTTTCCAGTGTTTACTTATGCTCCCAGTTACATTCTTCCTGGGTAGCAATTGCAGTGCTGAAGGCTCTACAGTAAGTCCTGAGTTATCTAGTTAATGCTATTACAGGAAAGTGCTTTGTTCTTCCCGATGAGGTGTTTCAGCAGAAAACGTTATTTGAAAATACTAAGATATCTTCACTCAGACAAAATAAAACTTTGGGACTTCTGAGTTATCTTCCAGTTTCCTTCTGAGCCATTATTTCAAGCCAAGAAGAGTGGGTTCTCCATACCAGTAGGTAGAGAGATGATCCTTATGAAGTTAGCTTCAGACTCTCATCTAGACATGTTCATGGCATCAGAAAACAGTATCTGGAGTATCTCAGGGCACAAATGAGAGTAAATGAGCCCTCCATTCTCCACCTCTCTTTCTGTCATTCTGACAACAGGGGCCTTGTCTCACTCAGAGGGAGACTCTCATCTCCACCTCAGGGTGAAACCACAAGTCCATAATTTTCTCTCTGGCATTTGGAGATTTACTTTGAATTCCTCCAGGACAACAAAAACAATGACATTCAAAGAAATATGAAGATTGAACATTACTTTTCAAAAAATTTGTAATGATAGGCTAAATAATGAAATACAGCTGCAGAATTATAAGACATATGCTCTCAACTTGGCATAGTGTCTCATGCTAGCAATTTTATTGCTAGCCATGACAGAAGCATCCTTACCATAACTTCAAGGTAAGCTTGCGCTACCTAGTGAATTCTGGGCCAGTGTGGCGTGAGACCCTATCTCTCAAAGTTAGAGAGAGAGAGAGAGAGAGAGAGAGAGAGAGAGAGAGAGAGAGCGAGCAAGGGAGGACTGTTGAGACCATTTACATTTCAGTGTCTATTTGAATTACAACTGTTACTTAAATAATTTAGTTTATAATAAATTTGAGTCTAAAACTGAAATTACATGAAACATGGAGATGCACATATTAGTAGGGTTAAAACCCAGTCAATGAGATGGTTGAGTCTAGTACCTCTACCATCTGAAATGTCTTAGGAGTCAACCCTCCATTAAATTCAAGTCCTCTCTCCAGTCCCAAACAAGATGGCAAGCTGAGATCCAGCTGCCTTTCACGTTCTTATCATCAATTTCTGTTTTCTAAAGGTGTAGGGGCATATATCTATTTATTTTCCAAATGCATCCTAAAAGACTTTTAATAATAAATGACTTGAAATAATTGGTACCATTTCATAATCCTCTTGAATGAAAGTAGAGTTCTTCTACAAATGATTTTAATTTTGCTCCCAATAATGGAAAATAGAGTAAGTAGGAAGGTAGAGTGGAGGTAGGATATGCTATTATCTTTTTTTGAATTTTCAAGGCTATTTTCAACTATTAAACTTGCATGTATTTTATTTATTGCAAAATAAATAATAACACTTCTCCCTCACTTTTTTTCCCATCTTCAAAAGCTCTTGTTTCCGGTTTCCATGGTAATGGTGCCACATTATGGTGTTTTTCTCTTGAAGTGGAACACTTTCATCTCACTGACTTAAAGATGAGGACCAAAAGAGCCAGAAATAATAACCTGCAAAGTAGCCTGCTAAGTAGCATAAAGGCCCTTGTTCTATAGCCAAAGGACAGTAGACTCAGTAAGGGAAATTGTCCTAACGAGACTAATGATAGGAATCACAGACTGACCGTGAGGTTTATTTAATTTTTTTTCTTTTCATTATGTTTCATTTTCTGTTTTGTTTTGGAAAGGAATAACAATGTCCAGAGTAACTAGGCAGTGTTTTAAACTGAAGTCATTTGTAGAAATGTAAGGAAATCTATGGAAATCAGAAAGGCAGGGCACTATTAAGGGAAAGAAAGAAGTAAAACAGTATAAACACCTCTCAGAAGGTGAACAGCAGGACAAACGGCAGAAGCAATGTGTGAGGCAGTGTCCGCAAGTTGTCCCTAGTCTTGTGTATGAGTTACTCTTCTTGCTACTTGAAGGAGTAACTCGTAGAATGCAGGATTTGCTTTGACTTACAGAATGAGCGTGGAGAAGTCAGAGCAGCAGGAACATGAGGCTTCTGATCACATTGCATCTGCAGTTAGGAAGGAAAATGTGATACATGCTGGTACCTGAGTCACCTCTACATGGTCTAGGATCTCAGCCATCAGGATGATGTCACTCACATTTTAGGGCAGGTCTTCCGATCTTAACTAACCCATTCAAGAAATCCACTCACGAACTACCTGGATATTTGTCTCCAAGATAATTCTAGATCCCGTCAAATATAAACTCTCACGACTGAATTTAAAATCATGATTACAGCAAATGTCATGACATCTTTTTACAGAAAAAAATTCACACAGCAAAGTTGCTACCTACTTTGACATTCTTTTGGGCCCAGTTAAAAAGCATGTTAACTTTAGGTTATGGAAAAATTACTTTTAATTAATGTCTATTCATGAAAAAAAATTTTAATATCCAAGCCCGTATAATTCTGTTTGTTTGTTTGTATGTTTAGTTATTATTTACCAAATAAGGAAGTTAATACAGATTTTTAAGGTCTTTTACCTATATATTGTCTGTGCCTCTTTATGTATTGGTTGTAGGGGGAAAACATGACAGTGGTCTTTCATCCTAATTCAGAATAGGAACCATATCAGCATTTGATTGCTGGAAAGAATTGAGTTGAGGGTCATTCATCTAATAGTGTGTGTCCACCTGGTTTCCGTTAGCTTTCCAAGAATTTCTTTTTCATTTTTCTGCTTTATGAAGTTTCAGTGATCAGTGGAAGAGAAAGTTGTCACTCAAAAGAAACAAGCAAACATTTGGGAAAGATGAGGAATATTTTGAAATCCGTTCACAGCCAGATACCCAAAGCAGATGCAAGAGGAAATACACTACAAGTGTGACAGAAATGCTTTGATTTACAACTTTCTCCTTCTTCTCAGACCTTTCATGAATCTATATTTCTTTTTATCTCAATCTACCATTCCTGTTCATTGTTTTTAATGGTGTGATCTTCATGGCTACTTTTCTTTTAAATAGAGAAATGAGACACACATAGTTGCATAAACACATCTGATGGATGAAAGAAATGTTACATTCATAGTTTCAGAGCATTGGTCTAGGAACACCCTGTTCTTTGGTTTTTCCTTCTGCATCCATTTCCCTTCTAGACCCATGGAGTCATATACAGTGTAGTCTCTTGACCACCTTTGATCCTCCTCCTTTCTTCAAAGTCAATGAGTATCTCAAGCACATGTCCACAGTCCTTGTGAGTTCCAGAGGTATTGGTCAAATAGCATGAGGTTTTAATACAATAAAAGAGAACCAGAACAGTATTCAGAAGAGAATAGCACAGAGGAGGGGAGCAGGGGGTAGGATTAGACTGATATGCAGGTATTAACTGCAACAGGTAAAGGAATGCATGCATTTTCTTCCCTACTGTTCTAAGAAATCTACATAGAAATTTTATCTTTAAAGATTGATTTAGAATGCTGTATATATATATATATATATATATATATATATATATACATATATACATATACATATATATATCCTTGGTTACATGGTATATTTTCTTCTATCCTCTTCTTTTAAAATCATGAAACTCACTTTAAATGATTTTTATAATGAACTAATATGTCACATAGCTGGTTTGGAAAACTCAGTTGTTGGTAAGTAGTTGGTCAAGATACTGCATGGATCCATTATACAAATAACCAAGAGAAGTTAGATATGGAAAATCAATGCTTCAAGATAGATTAATTCAAGAAAATACAGAAACTTAGAATAAAAATCTAATCAGAAATGTAACTAAAGGACATAGTACCCACAAGTTAATATAGAATAGCCTAGAAGGGCATATCTTATGGCCAGTCCCCTGCTTGCCCATATTCTCCAATATTTCCTACTACAACGTGAGATTTTTAATACACAAAATAATCCCTATCATTTTGTTATGACCTACCCAAAGTCCAGAACAATGAGCCAAGTGACCATGGACTGAATCTATGATATTAGAGACCAAAATAAACGTTGGTTCCCTTAACTTGTTTTTTTCTTAGATCCTGATACAAGATTAGCAATCTTATGTACATAGATGGCCTGGGCCATTCTCTGGAAGATTAAAGTAAAAAAGACAAGATACAGGAGTAGAACTAGAGATGCCAGTTGAAGGAGTGTTCTGAAGGCTCCCTGAGTGTTAAAGAAAAAAGAGATAAAACTGCTGATAGACAATTTGATCTTCAAATACAAGAATGTTTAATCCAACCTTGTATTTCTAGCAGTCAAGAGTGGGAAGGTAGAATTTGATCCATAGCCTAGATTACATAGTGATATCTAACCTTTTGATAGAAAAGATGGTATCCTTTTTTTTTTATTACATTCCCCACAAAATGATTAATAAGAAAAAGAAGAGGAGGAAGAGTATGAATAGGAGGAGGAGGAAAAGGAGGAGGAAGAAGAAAAGGAGGAAGAGAAACTGAGATTGTTGATTTGTTGCTAGGCTCTCTATTAACATTATAACTGTTTCTCAGAATCTTCCCAGGCATAAAGTTCATGCTAGGGAGAAAGCAGGGAGAACTAAGCATGAGGCATCTTTCCCAGTAAAGTTAAAATGATTAGGGGCACAATCTTGCTCTCCTATGTGCATTCTCCTAGAGATGGGGGAGGGAGACTTATCTGTGTGGTATGCCTACTATTTCACAAATAAATCGCAGAAACTAAGCTTTGGGCAAAGGAGATGTTTACTTTTGAGACAGTTCATTTACTTGTTTTGTTTTTCTTTTTGAGACTGGGTTTATCTGTGTAACAGCCCTGGTTGTGCTGAAATTCACTTTATAGACCAGCCTGTTCTAGAACTCTGCCTGTATCTGCCTCTAGGTTGATGGGATTAAAGGCATGAGGCACCACGCCCAGCTTGAAACATGACTCTATAATGGTAATTATTAATATAAATATATTGCAGTAAATTAGTACAGCAGGTGTTTGGCTTTTTTTTTTTTTTTTAAAAAATCTAACTAGTTCCCTAATAGCTACACAGATTCACCAAGATTTATTTGATTGAGCTTTATTGCAATACCTGGGCAGACATTGATCTATATTAATCCTCTAAACTAATCTGGCTACCTTTCTGCCAAAATCCTGAGATACTTGCATTTTAGTATTAGTCTGACTCTCTGGGCTTCAGATGCATTTTCCCAAGATATCTCCTCTCACCCTCCTTCTGACTAAATCTGCCTTACTCTTATTTCCCACCCTCTGGAGGACAAAAGTCCCACCCTACTTTCTCTTCTGCATAGCCATTGGCTTATCAGTTTTTATTGACAAGGCAGAGAATAAATGGTAGGCACTGTTTACACTAACTTTAGACTAGATTCTTGACATAAGCATTGTAATGTTGTGTCCTGATTGAAACAAGATTTGGGGGCAGAGAAATCAGAATTTGAATAACACATGAATAATAGCTATACAGTGCACAAACATTATGCCTACATGGCTCTTAAAAACAGGTTGTTTTTGTAGGATCCAGTAAAGCATATTTCCTAAGTTATAAACCTGAGGTTTTCTTTTCTCGAAGGCTTATTTAAAGCATGTTTAACTTGGAGGATCTGAAATGGAATCAAGTAAGCTGACACTGTGATAGAGGATGTCATTCATTCATCTGTTTATTCGTTAAGCATTAGTTGAGCACCTGTGATTTTTCTGAGGGAACTATATTAGACTTGAGGCCAGAAAGATGGATAATAATGAGCCTATGTCTTCCCAGATTTCATGGTCTGGTAGAAGAAATAGACTTATAAATAGATAAATTGCAATACAATGTGATAAGTGCTTTAATAGAGATAAGAAATGATTAATATAAATGAAAACCAAATTAAGCACATTAAGCTCCTCTCAAAAGAGTGAAAATTTGTTCATGTAAAATATTAGTATTAAAATGTATTATTCCTCAATTCCCTAAATGGTATTTGAAGATAATGTCATCCTCTTGTCTCTCCTAGCCCCATTAGTTTTCATTTTTATGTCACAGGGGTAGGTGTGTGAATGCAGCGCATGTACTGGTGGATTTCTTCCCTATCACTTGCTATTAATTCCTGTAAAAATAAAATTAAAAGAATCCAATCTTAAGGGTCAATCTTGTTCTGTATTTTCTATTACGTACTCTCGTCCTTTTGCAGACAATTAGCAGTATTTACGGGAAAAGAAAACACAGTAAGGAAGTGAATGTGGAAGGAAGGAATGAGAGAGATGTTAGCAATGGTCACTCACCTTTATTGAAACCTTATTAGAGGCTGGAAGCTACTCTAAGACCTTTGCATGTTTTAATACCTGAAGTCCTAAGGACAGCCCCGTGAGGCAAATCTATTATTTCCTTTTTATTGATCAGAAAGTTGAAGCACACAGAGGTTAATTAACTTGCTGTGGGGGGTTCACAGAGTCAGGAAATGCAGAGCTACAGTTCGGGCTCAAGCCAGCAGACTGCAAGTACTAGCACATTAGTGATATTCATATTAAGTATATATTAATAAAACGGAATAAAGCGAGCAAAAGGAAAGAAATGCTCTTGTAACATCTTTCTCCTCTGTAGATTGTCTGTGTTGCCTTACTTGAAAGGGGCATTAAACTTGACTGATTTTCTGTAACAGTAAATTTCTACATGATGTCTTTGCTTTGGATGACACCCCTTGTTAAAAAAAAAAAAAAAAAAAAAAAAAAAAAAAAATCCTATCTACCAAAACAAGCCAAACACAGTTGGGAAAGTGACTTTTGACTTCCATATTCCTGAACAAATACAGTTAGCTAAGAATGAGGTCACCTTTAAAAATATGTCCATAATTCTAATCATATGCCATTTGCTTCAAATTTATTGGCTCCATGGTCACAAATATTAATTAAATACATGACCCTACTGTATTCATGAGGAAACTGAGGCAACAGACAGTAAAATCCTCAGTGCATTGAGGTGGCTCTTACTTTGATATGGAATAATGAACTACATGAGGCATAACTAATTTCTTATTGCTCATTTGAGAGATATTTCTCCCTTTAACAAGTCATCAGGAGTCCAATATACTGACACATCTGTTACCCTGGGGCGTTCCTCAATTCTGTAATACCAGCCACACCTTCTGCTTTTAGCCTTTTGGCCAGATGTGCAAATACGCCAATACCCATGGACTATTGATCTCCTTGTTTTTAATTTAAAGCAGCTTCTCTCAAAACACCATACTAGCATTACCTGTGACCCAGCCCTAACATAAATTGTATTTCCAGATTAGGAAAAAGTTTTAGAAATATTCCAGTCACTTCTCCATCCTCTCAATGGAATAGGTAAAGTCACAGAATCTGCCTTCTCCATGTGCCCTTTTTCAGAATGACTTCAAGTGATTATGGATGTTTATTAGAAAATAGTAGAATTACTTGGAGGTCTCTAGCATTCCAGTTTTGTTCTTACATATTTTCTCTAAAACCAAATAATATGAAGGTGACCCCTAATGAGAGGATCCTGCTAATAAAAACATTCTGTCTTCTGGACAGTGATTTCTCTGTGGAAGAGCACCAGACTTGCATCCAAAGACCAAGGTTCAATCCTACTGTGAGTCTTGTGACTTCGAGCTTTAGAGTTTGTGATTTTCAGTGTCCAGATTTGTAGAGTGGGAATGGTTTGAGTTAAACACACAGATGCATGCACAAATGGTCATTAAATGTGAGCACTTACTGGCGTGATAAGAGAACGATGGTACTTTTATCTGCTGGAGACATTTATATTCGAGCTGCCTTATATTTTGAGCCCTTATTTGGTCTTCAAGATTTTACATGGCCTTTCATTTACCTTGCCCTTGTTCTCCTGATTCTTTTAGTGCTAAAGTTCTGAGTCCTTTCTTTTATGTCGGAATCTTTTAATTCCTTGGTCCTAGCCCTCCAGGCATCCTAGCTATCTTTAATAGCAGAATAAGCAAGCGTGCCATTCACTGCCTATGCCAGAATTGATTGGATTCCTTGTGTCTATCAACAATGTTTCTGTCCTTATTTCCTGGTGCTCATCTTTCTCCTGGGCATTAGTTTAATCTCCCTTCCTCAATTTTAAGTACCATGAAATTGCAGTTCATGTATATCTACTCATCTTCCTTATTGCCCTGTCACCTGTCATCAAGTATCAGGCTATCTGCTGATACTTCAATTAAACATTTATATAACATATGTCTGAAGTTTATATACAAGGATGAAAAGAGATTATATAATTAAACATGGGCCCTCTAAATTAAGTACCAAGTGTATAAGCATAGCTACAGAGTGAAACCGGATTAGGAGATCTGCCTCAGTTAAACAGTTGCTGATGTTGCCAGATCGGCTCTTTGTAACTGCTCTCCTGGCTGAACAACCATAAAACATGCAAGGCATTGTTGTATTAACCTTTCTACTTCAAGCAAATGAATCATAGCTTAGAATCATCGTCTCTTTAGTGCCTTGGGCCTCGCAGTAATGGCTTGGGTCCATTCTGGTACAATTCTCAAGTACACACAAACCTCGTGCAGGCCTTCTTTTCAGGCAACACAACGAACCACATCAGCTTCTACCTGCCTTACACTGACAGTTAAAACAAAAAGAAGAAGAAGGACGAAAGGGAGAAGGAGGAAGAGGAGGAGGAGACAGATTATCCTTGCAAACTCAAATCATTATAAACTATTTTCTAGTAACTTTGTCTTTCAAATTGACATAGATTTGATAAAGGTGACAATATCTTGCTATTTAGTGGGCCATTGTGCATGGAGTCATATTTTAATGTTCACCATAGAAGAGTGAGAGAAATCCACCATTCCTTAGCTGGCCTCATTTAATTATCTGTATAGCTTTGATCTTCTTAAGATATGTATATAAATATTTCACATACCTACAACTGTTTACTTGGGCTTAATTTCATTTTGATTTGCTTCTCTTTTACACAAATTTGGCAGAGTCTGATGCATTTCCACAGCCTGGGTTGTTTCTATGCCAAGACGTTCATACAGGCTGATTCAACAGTCAAATTGACAGGACCATGATTACTCTCTCCAGTAAGTGATTGCTACATGATGAACTGCTGCAACATTCCTAACTTCTTCACCATCTTACCTGAAGAAAGATACGTCCTGAACTTATAGTTTGTTGTTACAGCCATTATGTTGCTAAGAAAACTCAGGATACTCTGCTTTCAAAGGAAAAAATAAAAACAGAGATTGAGAGAGAATTGTAAAAATTTAAGAAAAGGGGGCCTTTTCCAACCAAATAGGCATATAACTTTGAGATTTTCTTGAAAATACTGTTGGTTGTAAGCTGGTGTGGCTATATTCTTAGGTACTGAATCCATATTCACACATACACACACACACACACACACACACACACACACACACACACACACACACACACACACGCCACAGCTGTATAACATACGTTATCCACAGGCTAAGATTTCTACTTTACTCCTCATTTTTGCTTATAACACATTTTAATTTATTAAGAAATAAAATTCAGTTATGTAAAATATATTTTGATTTAGGCATTTCATTTACTGCAGATTTTTCTTTTTTTATTTATTTTTTCTTTTTTTATTTTTTGATACTTTATTTACATTTCCAATGTTCCCCCCTTTCTAGATCTCCTCTTTGGAAACCACCTCTTCCCTCCCCCTCCTCCACCTCTATGATACTGCCGATTTTTCAAAGGCATACTTAGTTTACTTCAGTAAGGAGGACTATCTTCCACTAATGAAGGGTGTGCTCATGTAAGATAAGCACCAAAAAAGAAGATATTAGAATGAAAGAGAAAATTATCTAAAGCCAAAATAAAACCTGTCACTTATATTTTACCACTGAGACATTTTAGAAAGTCTAATAGGAAAGACTTTTGTGTATGAGATTTTATTACAAACCAATCCCATTTTCCTTTTGGGTACATGGGAAAATGAGACTGAACATTTGTCTAGGAGAGAATTTTTTTCCTTAGCTGTAACATGAAACTCACACACATGGAATTATGTCATTGTACCCTACTAACTATTTTTTGTAGATAACTTAGGCAACAAAAGTCTAAACCTAAAGCAAGGTCTTCCTTTCTTTAATCTGAGCACAGTATTTTTATTAAAATTCTTGAATTAACAAATTAACAGAATGGTTTCATAATCTGATAAATTGTTGGCTCTCCTTCTTTTTTCTTTTCCTTTTTTTTTTTTTTTTTTTTTTTTTTTTTTTTTTTTTTTTGTAGAACATTCAGTTTTGCCTGCTAGTGCCTGTTCCTCTGAGTATCCGTCACTTCAGAGACCTTCTCTCGTTCTCCAGGGAAGCATCTTCAGTGTTTTGCTTCCATCATCTCCTCCAGGCATAGTGAAAACTCTGGAACCATAGGCAGGTCTTTCTCCTCTGTGACATCCAGTTTGCCATATGTGTGGTTATCTTTCTTCATGCTCACATCTCCTCATTTTTAGCACCTTGAGGCTGGGAAATAGTGCATCTCCTTTTCTGTGTTTACATGTCATGCTTAGGAATGTTAAAGGTACATGAGGGTCTCTCATATTGACTCTTCTAGTATATATTTGACAAATGTATACTTTAGGGACACTTTGAACTCTCATTGTGTTCTAATTTGATCTCCATCTATTCTAATTTTATATTATCCATAAATTTCAATGGTGTTTTTCTTTCTCTGCTAGTATCTAAAGCACTGTTATATATAGTAATCATAGAAATAGAGACATAGACAGGTAGGATGTAGAGACTTTATTACTTATTTTGGGAAACATTTCACCATTACACAGTGTTGCATGGAGCAGGACAATTTTTCATTTGATTTTATACTTATGAGTTGATCACAGTTAACTAATTATCCAAACTATAATTTTCCATTTCCTACCTTATTTTTCATATTTGATCCATAAACATATGTAAGAACTAAAGACTTGATTTACCACTTTACAAATAAAAATGATAGAAGTTCATTTCTCTAATTAGGAAAGGACCTTTTGTTCATAAACTTGCATAATCTAGCTCTCTGTTCATCCTAGAATTTATTAGACTTTAGCATTAAATTCATTGACTCACAGTTTTCTCCAAATTCTTAGAATTGGTAGCTTTGTCTCATCTTAATTGCTATGATTTAATGCCCATTCTTTCACATTCTTTGCAATAAGATCTTTATAGGCCCAGAAACGTGCTAACATTTAAACTGCCCAGGTTATAATTTAGTATAATCTCATCTGTCAGACTTTAATTTGTTTGTTCAGTGTTTATCCACCCCTTCTACTGGGTACATTTAGTTTATTCTGTAGACGATAGACGAAGCACAGAAGTTGCAGTCTTCCCTGTTACATTGGTTTCTAAGTCACTATCTTCCCTAAGCCATGAACCTCTCTGAATAAACTTGCAAATTGAAGCATTTTCTCTTATCGATTTCCAGCTATTTCCTGAACCTGGTGCTCATTCTCACCTTAAGCCTCCTTGGCAATGCTTACATATTTATGGCACATATAATATCCGTCTTCATCCCTCTCTCTTTTCAGTGTTTACTGTATGACTTTAGAAATACGAGCAAGCGTTGTCTTGTGCAATTGCATTAACTTAATCACATCCTTTTCTAAAAACGTGATTAAAATTTCAGCAATTTCTCATCTTCTTTCCCTCTAATTATTCTAAACAATTCTGAGTTTGGATGAAGGGAGATTTTTAAAGTAAATATTCTATGTGAAATTACTTCCTTAGGAAACTTGGTTTATATACAAATGCAGCTATTTATTCTGATGCTGATGGGAAAAATTGGCCAGGATACTGCCTCGTTAGCTTCTTTAGGTTTCCCAGGGCATCAGTTCTATTCCCAAAAGCCCTGCCCAGACACCTTGGGCAATCTCATACATACACAGAAACAGAAACAAGCTTCCTACTGGTTCTTTCACAGATTTTAAATTCAAACTTGCTGTCTTTGGTTGGTCTTCATGCCTACACAGAGAAAAAATAATAATCATTCCACAGTGGATCAAACAAAGACTTTTATCTTTTACTGAATTTACTGAATTCCATTTTGATACTACCTGATTCTTTAAGAAACATAAGAGAAAACTCATTCCTAAGAATACATTGCTAGGGGCTAGAGAGATGTCTCAACTATTAAAGGCTAGGCTCACAACCAAAAGTATACGAATACATTGCTAGGATTACTCTTAGTGAATTGCTTAGACTATTGTCAAGTCCACATTTACAGTATAGGTCACTTTTGTATTATATGTAGAGTGAGTTGTGAGGTTTTTGTGTACCTTATATACTATCTTCCTCTTAAAGAAATAATATAATTATATTGTAATCTCAAATTTTAAAGAAATAATTTAAAGACATACCTAACTGCCGAGCCATCTAATCAATAAATGGACACACAACATCATATTTAATTGGTGTCAGGCATGGCTGTCATGGAAAATGTACAGCATTCAAGCTCCATGCTATTTTGATAATAACCTGATGTAGTATTCATAAATACTATTATTTATTCTTATAGTTAGGATTTCCAAAATTTCCAATGCATCTTTTAAATATCTAAATTTTCAATATGCTTAGTCTCTGTAAAAGTCTAAAGTCTCTTAACTGTGCACATAAATGAATGAATAGATAGATAGATAGATAGATAAATAAATAATAAATAATAAATAATTTTTGTCATTCCAAAATGCACAGGGCACAGACTCAATAAAATCAAAGCAAAACCAATATCCAGTAATGTTAATAACTCAGACTCCAATGTCTGGGAATCATTCATGATATTCTGGGTTGCAAAAAGCTTAGAGTCACATTTTTCTCGATCTGGCAATCATAACACATGCAGATTTTGTCCTAGTCTCAGGCTACTTCCATGCTACTGCTCCTGTTGTGATTGAAAGTCATCTTATCTCATGTTATTGGCGTCTTGGATCGCTACTGCAATTGGACTATACTTTCACCACTAGGCTCTCCGTGACTCTCTTCAGGGACTCTCACCCTGTCACTTGATGTCAAGCCTCAACTCTTCTCCATTACCCATTCAATCTTGGAGTTTTTACCACCACTGAGGTTGGACTTTCTCCCATGGCCTTTCCTGGCCTCTCACGTACTAACTCTCATGCTCCCATGACCCTTTCATACCTTAAAAACTAATACCACATGGGAGACTCTTACACATTGCCAAGTTTGGCTGCCAGCATGAGATACAGCTGTGGTTGCCTCTGGACCATAGCTCCTGTGTACTTGAAGAAACACTCCCAGAAGATTTCAAAATACTGGTCTCTTAGGTAATCATGTCTAATTTCTCAACTCCATCTAACAAGCATGGATTGTCCCAGTAGAGAAAAAAATTCACTTTAGTCCTTCTTAATTCAAAATATTAACAGTCCTGATAGAGTCTTTAAGTTTTAACTTCCCCCTGAAACTTCACAAGCCAGACCTCCATTATCTGTGCTGCTCTCAGTATTATCTTCTATGCTCTCATGATAGCTCATTAAGCCACTCAATGGCTTTTAAAATCTCAAGTTCTAAATACCTTCAAAACACTTTAAAAATGACATGGTCAGGTTGTTACAGTTTACCCCCGGACATGCTACAAACTTCTTTTTTAGCTAAGATGTCCATTCCTGTGAGGAAACACCAAAAACAAGAGAACCTTTTGGAGCAAAGGGTTTATTTGGGCTCTCAGTTCCACATCACATTCCATCGCTGAAAGAAGTTAGGACAAGTATCCAGCAAGTATCTTCATGCATGAGCAAGAGAGTACCTAAAACAGAATTGTCTGCGTGCTTAAATTAATACACAGGAAAATGTGCACATATTCACACAAGGCAGGGACCTGAAGGCAGATGCTGATGCAGAGGCTTGGAATAGTGCTGTATAAATTTGCTTCTGGTGACTTGATTAGCCTGCCTACTTATAACACTCAGGCCCACCAGGCCAGAGGTGGAGTGGCCCAAAGTGAGCGAGATCCTTTCACATTACTTTAGAAAATGTACCACAGGCTTGTCCACAATGGCTTGGGGCCATTATCACAATTGTGGTTCCATCTTCTAAAATGACTTTAGTTTGTATCAAAGTGACTTCAAACTAATCTGCACACTTACTGTGCCTGAATCTTTCAAACCCACCATATATTCATTTTGTAATGAGGTAAGTTTGGGATTGTGTAAGAAAAATAAATGAAAGACAAGCAAAATGAATGCTCCCAAATTGTCTTTTCTTTTTTTTTTTTTTTCTCCTTTTTTATTTTTGATACTTTATGTACATTTCCAATGTTTCCCCTTTTCTGAGTCTCCTCTTTGGAAACCCCCCGTCCCCTCCCCAACCCGCCTCTAGGAGGGAATTCCACCTCCCAACCCCCACCCCACCCCCTGTCCACCCATCCCCATATTCCCGCCTTGACATTCCCCTTTACTGAGGCCTCTAACATCCTCAGGCCCAAGGGCCTTTCCTCTCTCCCTGATGGCCATCGAGGTCATCCTCTGCCACATATGTGGTCCAAACCATAAGTCCATCAATGTATATTCTTTGGTTGGTGGTCCAAACTCCAGGAGGACCGGGGGGGGGGGGGAGGTCAGGCCCATTGACTCTCTTGCTCCCTCCATGGGGCTGCAAATTCCCTCAGCTCCTTCAGACCCTCAACTCCTCCATCTGGGACCTCACTCTCAGTCCAGCGGTTACTGTTAAGTGAAACTTGGGCATTCTGAACTTTGGGGCTAATATCCGCTTATCAGTGAGTACATACCATGTTCCTTCTTTTGTGACTGAGTTACCTCACTCAGGATGATATTTTCAAGTTCCATCCATTTGTCTGCAAATTTCATCAAGTCATTGTTTTTAATAGCTGAGTAATACTCCATTGTGTAGATGTACCACATTACAAAACCATAGTGCTACTTTCTTCCAATTTCCCATGCATTTTTTGAGCCCCATTCAGGCTCTTGCGCTTCACTTTAAGCCCATGCATGTATACATTTTCCTGTGTTTTAATTTAAAAGCATACAAACTTTTCCATTTGGGGAGCTCTCTTGCTCTCACATGAAGTTACTTGTTGGACTTTTGCATCATCAGATGTACCAGATTGGTTTCCAAAGTTCTTCCTTCATTGGGTCTTATTGAGAACTTTTTAGTGATATTTTCCAAACTTTAGAAAGCTGCAATTTCTCACCTTGGCTCTGCTTTTACTACATGTGTTTGTTAGGAGACATAAATTCATCCTCCATAGGTAGTGCTCTTTCACAATATAATGTCTGCTTATTTTCACTCAGCTGGTTACACTGTATGGATTAATTACAAGGCAAAAAAGAGACATGTTGGTTATTGATGGTAAATGTTTATTTTATGTGTGGATATCAGGTAAATGAACACCTTAGAAAAATTTAACACTTGCTTGCAAAATATATTTTATGGGCCATATTAAGTAAGCACAACTTATTTCCGTTTATTGAGCAGTTTTGACCCAAATACTGTATCAATTTTGGAAAACCTGAGATCCCATGTATCTGTTCAGTATTAAGCATTTTAAAAGATTTATGGCATCAAAATTTTTGCTAATTTTAGCAACATCTGACTCATGTGCTTTATTATTGACACAAATTCATCCCCATTTATTTCCGCTTTGAAATAGGTAGCACTGCAGGTTTTCAGAATTCCTTCAGTTTGAGTGGAAAGAACTAAAGACAAAGCACAGAAAAAGAAAAGAGAGCAGATCCTAGGGCATGTCCTCTGAAAACCTGGGTGCACCACTATGTATGTTTTTACCTGAGGTGACTCTGCGGACAGTTCTGGAAAGAGATCTCTAAAATGCTTTCACTTGGTAGAAATATTGTCAATCCGCCAAGAAAAGAGGAACAATCATTCAACCATTTCAAACTATGTGTGGCCCAATGAGTTGGCTCAGTGTGTAAAAGCACTTGCTGACAACCCACATTTAATTCTAGTAACTCACTGGAGAAGGAAAGAACCCATGGCATGAGAGAGCCAATTCCTGAAAGCAATTCTCTGACTTCCCTATAAAAATCTTGACATGTACACATCTGTGTGCTTATTTGCTTATGAGCCAATTGACAAACACACACACACACACACATACACACACATACACACACACACACTCATACATATGCACACATACACACACATACACACACACTCATACATACACACACACACACACACACTCATACATATGCACACATACACACACATACACACACACTCATACATACACACACATACAAACACACAAACACACACACACACACACAAACACACTCATGATCATTGTCATCACTGCCACCACTAAAATCTTTAAATTAATTGTGTCTTCTGGATGTGTGTGGATTTTTTATATGCGTGCATGTTAATCCTCTTAAGGTGATGAGAAGAGGACGTAGACACTTGTTGCTAATTCTAGCACAGGAGAGGCTGAGATGGGAAGATAAAGAAATAGAGGCCAGCCCAGGACCACAAAGGAGCTGAGAAAAACCCAAACAAAAGAAAGTCATTCTTCAACCAAACTTTAAAATTGGCTAGAAAAGGATGGAGCTGTGTTTTCCTAATTGCTGTTTCTATTGTCAGAAGGTAACAGACTAGCTATGTGACTACAATGAGAAGAATTTGATTTTGTAGTTTAGGATCAAACTTTACACATCTGATGCCTTTGAGTTTAGACATTCAGCCTGAACCATCCAGGCTTCTGACATCATGGGGCAACAATCTTCAGAGAAAAATCAAAGGATGAAAAATTCAGAGCAAGTGAGTGCCAGTTCATGCATTTTAATAGCAGGTTTGACTGGAATGCATTAGAGTGGACCGTGAGCCTGCTGGCATAGATTAGATGGGTACTCCAGAATCAAATCGAGAGCTGTACTGTTTTCAAACCCAGGAGGCAAACAACAATTTGATCCCTGAGATCACAGCCCGCTGGAAAGAAATTTCAAGTAAAAACAGAGGACAAAAGAATATATATCTGAAGTAGTCTCTCTAAATGATAACAAATGATGCAAATGCCCCTAAAAATACTAAAAATTCTTCCTGAATTGTTTTTCTCAGTGTTATTAATTACATAGAAATGGCTTTTAGATGAATATACTCCCTCATTTGCTGGTTTAAAAATAAGGCAGAGGAAGTATACCCAAGATTACAAGTTAGTGTGTAAGTGTTCCCCATATCATTTTAACTGTTTCACTTCTGAATCATTAAAGAACCAAGCAGTACACTTCAATTTGAACAAGAGCTTTATGAAATCCTTGAATTCTTCTGAAAATGCCATGTTGGTCTATCCTATGAATTCTGAAGGCACTAGGCCAGTCTTAAGGTTTCTCTGATAATTTTCTAGTTTATCTTTTTTGTGAAATATTTAAACTTAGATTTGGAGATGCAGTTCAGACAATGTGTGTCACTGCTGCATAAGTAAATGATTTTCTATCTATTCTTTGCTATAGTTAATAAGGCATGATCAGATCTATGTTGATAAAGTGCATATAAAACATGAAATATGCTATTAAATTCAATATTTCATGTGATGTAAGGTCAAAGTTGGTAAATAAAGCACTCCAACACTTAAGCTCCAAAATACCCTATAGTGTTTTAATCCAAGGCAAAATGCACTGGGCACTTAAAAATAAATGCCATATATTATGAGGAACATGACAGAAAATGTGTGTGACATATGAATTTATACACGTAGAAAGTCTGCAGGAACAATCACCATATTAATAGCATTGGTATAAAAGGGTTTGAGCACACTAAATGTTCAGTTTTAATGCTTCTTAAAACCACAATTCAGTATTTTTATTATTTGACTTAATGAGTATGGGTGCACAGCTGAAAAAAGCCATATAAAAAGGAGAGTGTGCAAGGCCATGTCATAGAACACACATCTTATTAGATCCTACCTCTAATTAAACCAGGGCTTATTTCCCTTCAACATGCATGATTTGAAGACAGTTTTCAATTAATGGAAATTAGCTCACTGCTCATAATTATATATTATCTTGTTTTTTTCTTTTCTTAAGAAGGATAAGCCCTGTGAAGGAAGCTCTTTTTGTTTCTATGTGAAACATCAGTATCAACACCTATTATGAGTGATAAATGATCACCACAGCCAATCAAACATAGCCATTGAATATATGAAGGGGTCGGGAAATATGGCTATAAGATGAGAGCCTGGACTCTATAGGCTGAGCAGTGCTCTTGGCAGGACTCTGAATATAAAATGCTTGTGGAAGAATAAAAGAGATGATGGACAGTACACCTGGGTGGAGTTGTATCATGTTTTGTGCCATTTGTTCGGGATGCAAAGGTGGCCAGTGCTCTCAGACCTGTATACACAAATCTCCATGAAGAAGAGAAGCATTCACACGTTTCCTGCCTCGGGTACCATTTTCAGCCATTGCCTTTAGTGATGACTGCACTCATAGGTTTCCAGACTGTTAATGATAGCTTGGAGCCCATAATCTTGTACTTTGGATTATTTCCCCCCAAACTTATTACCTTACATTTGCTCACGCTGAATGAAGCTCATATGCTGAGATGACACTTTCATGCCCACTTACCCGGACTCACAGGAGCCTTCTGGAAGGCTATTCCTGTCGCCTCAGCATTTCTCCACCCACTAGAGCTTACTGTATGAGAATGTGGAGATTCCGCTTCATACGGCCTCATTAAATTTATTTGTTTTAACGCTGTAAGTAATTCTGGCTTCAATGCACATGCTTTGTGGGGACAGAGGGAGAGTGAAGCAGGCATGTTGTACACATATGAGAATTCTTTGTTGAGAAGAGATTTCTCCCGCCCCTTACCTTCACTCTATCTGTCAGGACCAACAGGAAATTCTTCAGCCAGATCTACCTGCTTCTTTTCCCCCTCTCGGCTCTAGGTTGCCTACTTTCTTCTGTTGGCCCACTTAAATCCGAGGACAGATACATACCCCTAATTGAGGGACCCTGACTTGTCTTTTCTTTCTGCCTGGATTTTTGAACTCCAGTTAAATTAAAGTGTGTTTGATATTGGGGAAAGAGGCTTGACTGTATTATCAAATTGTTCTGTAGATCCAACTGTCACTTTCTATCTAAGCACAAGAGAGGAAGATAATTGAGTGTCTGTCTGCCTGCAAAGTGGAGATTCTAATGTGTATATTACGGGTTGTTTTGAAGACTATGTATTACATTGTGTTTCACTGTACATTATACACTTCTGGATATTTTATGTATTTTATGTCTTTCTCTCTAGCAGTTCTGAAAGCTGCCTATTCTTCACTGGGAACTTCATTATTTTCTCCCCACAGAAGTCTGTTCTTTATTGTGCTTCCCTGACCTCTTCTACATGGATGTTCTGAATCTAGTCTCTAGAAGACAATTCATGTTCATATTAGCTAATCTCTGACTAAACGTGTCTTTCCCTTAGTGCCTCTTTTTTTAAAGAAGTACCCTCACAAGGATGTTTCAGAGATTGCGATTCTTTAGGGATAACATGCTTAGCTTTTACTTTTCCATGGATACTTGGACCTAGTTTCCTCCTATAATACAACCAAAAACTGTTGAGCAAAATGAGTCTGTATAATTGTAGAAGCCAGAGGTGGAAGGTTACAGTACAGCAATGACCTTTGATGTGTTTCCTACATCGACATTTACAGACTGCTCTGCTTTAGGCTAGAAGTTTCCAAATCATGAGCAGAGTCAGAAATAATAAGAAGGGCAAACTGATATTTTAGCAGAGAAGATGACTCATAAAGCAAAGGTCAGTCCCACAAGAACAATATATAATTAGCAGAGTCCCTGACGAAAGGAGAGGAGACAAGGTTTGCAGGTGTGTTTTGCTAAGTAAAATAAAAACAGACACATCATCATGTTCAGGGTCAAATCTATAAGCATGGACAGTTTTAATTTTTTATAAGGATGTAATAATTAGGTGTCAGAGAGGAAGCCATTAATATTAGAGGTGATGTATAAAGAGAGTCACAGCCTCCAGTGTCGAGCCTGGACTTGAATAAGATATGCTTGGATTGTATATTATATACATGAATTCATCCTCTCAAAGAAACTTATACTTAGGGCAATAATTATGTTTCTTTTAAAGGAAATCCTGAGATATCTATTTGCGTAAGAACCAGTAATAAGCCAATCCATTTTTGAGTTCCATGAACAATGGTGATTTCATTGTGCTCTGCCCCATATAAGAGACTACACTGAACACTGTTGAGCAGCGTCCTATCAAGTGGTTAAGAAAGTAGTTATTCATTACCACACCTCTCCATTCTTGCTGCTCTCTTGCCTTATCTTCCTTTTGCTGTCATTCCATCCCATGTGACAGAAGAATGTTGGTATGTTTAAAGAAGGCAAAGAAAGCAGGTGCTCAGTGAGAGACATTTTACATAAGTCACTGATGGTTTCCAGGTCAGGCTAAGGAGGCTGAGGTTGTAGTCATGACAATATCAGCTATAAAATGGGAAAGTGTGACTGATTCGCTATAGCCATGTAGATACACTGAGGGACTGTATTCAATACCATGGAAAATATCACGTAAAAGCGTGGTTTTTGGCACACTTTTATGACCTAGGTCCTAGGAAGAAATTATTTCTAGGTACTTCTAACTTCACTAAAATAAAAAGGCAAAACCTAGCATTTATTTTGTTTACCTCTTCAGCATCAAGCCCAGTGCTTTGTTAAAATGAATTTAATACTAGGGAAATTAGCAACTACTACATAAGCTTTTTTTTTTTTTTTTCCTTCCAAAATCAGGGCATGTACTATTTATGTAATGCATTTTTTTATCTCAGTGGATCTAGCCATACTGAATTATCAATTACTGCATAGTGCTTTTTAGTGTGCTTAGAAGCTTCCTTGCCCACTCTTGGAATACCGCCACCAGGATAGAGCATGACAGCTGTTCAGCAGATACAGAAACACAACATAAAATTTTATGATGAATAGTATAACTGGCCTGTCTCCCATATAACCAGTTGCATGCTTGCCATCTCTGAGCCCCCTCTAGATCACATTAGAACTGCTAGTGTCAAGAGTACATAATAATATTCTTGAGATAATTATTTTAGAAGGATTAAAAGCAATTCATAGTTTCCTTCAATGTTCCCCATTTGAACCAGCAGTGTGAGTGACAGTCCACCAAAGTCTAGAGGCTTGCTATGAAACTGAATTCTCACAAAGTAGATATCTTTATTCTTTGAGGAATAAACTGTCATATTAGTGATTCGACAGGCATGCAGGTAGTTGATTAGAGTTTAGAAATTGCATGAGATATATATGAGTTAGACTTTATAAAGATATAATAAAAACCCAAATAAAGAAGAGACATTATTCTCCCGGAAGCAAAGAGCAAAGCAACCTCCTTGTTGCTGCGTTTGCATCCTGTACCCTTTACACCATTTCATACGGGAACATAATGCATGTGGAACTTGAATTTAATGTCCAATGAAGCAACTCTACCACTGACTTTAAAGAGATATATGCACTGGAAGTTTAGAGTTCTTTTGATGCAGAATTGAGATTCTGTTGATTCAGCAAGCTTAGGGTACCATTCCTCTAATCCTGGCACTACTTACAGCTGTGTGTCCTACATTAGTCACCTTACATGTCTAGGTCCCATATTTGTCTTTAAAACTATAGGTTTAAGTTGCTTCCTTTAAAACTTAACATTATAATAAAGATTACAGAGATTTATATCTTACAAACTCCAAAGTTCTATGAGGAAGGACATTGAAAATTATTCTTTGAGTACCAGATAATACTTAAGATTCTCTTTGAGTTTTATTTCCATGTATTCATATTTCTTATAAAATGACCAATCTCCTTGTATCTAGTAGTAGGATGTGAGGGAAGTGATCCTCCATGAATTGCAGCTTTTAATATTAGAGATCTCACATCTTAATGTGGAAGAGGTCTAAACCCAGCTATGACTGATTTTGAGCTTTATTCTCTCTTCAGTATATTTAAGTCAGGTCACAAGGAGGTTCTAATTGCTTTATAAAAGAAGAAAGCTATTCACTCTATATTAACCAAAAATGTGGAAAGGTCAGGATATCTGACACTTTTCAGAGAATCAAAGCCAGTAACACCAGGGTTAGGTAGCTCAAGCTTGAGAAAATCACCAAAGCCTGTCACTATTTTCCCATTAGGGTCTGTGACCCTTTGCCCTCCTCGTTCTATTATCAGTGCTTTATCTCACTGTCGCCATTGACTCAGTTCTACACTAAGAACCAAGGAAGACCCATTACCCACAAGACATTGTCTACAGGCATACAGGCAAGTACAGTAGCATGCACAAAACATAAATATTTGCTTCTCAAAGGAGGGAATCTATGAAAAATGAAAAACACAAAGAGCCCCCATATTGGAAAGCAAAGCATGAGTCAACCTGTGAACCCTTATCCATAAAATGATGTAAATCTGTGAATGATAACATTTGAAGTGCTGTCAGTCATGAAGAATTTTTCATTGTTTAGTAATGTGATTAGTTTGAGGACCAAATGATGAGAACAACCCTTGCTCTGTCCCTAGAGCCACAGGGAGTCTTAACTGTGCTCAAGGTTATTTTTATTGAAGGAAACAGTAAGAATCATGGAGTCAAGGGGTTCTTTAGAACAAGCCTGTGGTCAAAGCTGAGGAGGGGCAGGGATGCATGGGACACTAGAGGCCCTGAGACACCAGTTACTAGTTAACTGTTAATGAAAAATATCTATGTTGTTTTTACATGTAATAAATACTTCTGTTTGAATACCAGCCATGATACTTGCTTTTAGCCACCACTGCTCTGTTTACCTTGGGCTATCCTGAGCTTTACCTTAAGGTTTCCTGTGATAGTCCACACATCACTGAAGGGGGACCTCAGTGTTTTCTCTCTCTCTACACAGAGGATATCTGCACTATGAGTTGCTAGCCATATATATTGAAGGAATATGAAGAGACTTTTGTTGTTGCTCTCTGGTTAAAGCCCTCACAGGACTTCCATGTTTTACATTACTGAAATGACAGTAACTACAGCAGTGTAACAGTCCTGTATGCTCAGTCATTAGGAAAAGAGTTTTATATGGGAAAAAAATATATATGTATATATATGTGTGTATATATGTATGTATATATATATATGTATATGTGTATATATATATGTATATATATGTATGTATATATATGTATATATATATATATATATCCACATACACACACACACACGTGCACACACACATTTCAGCTTTATAGATGGAAGAGTTTTTTATCCCCATCTTAGAAAGTAGGACATGGAGGCAAAAAATATAAAGAATGGAACCATGCAGGACGCAAGTGTTAAAACTCAGTATCTACAAAGGAGACAGAGGACCAGGGTTTTGGATCTCCATGTAGAGCTGAGACGCCCTTTGGATTCCTATTATTTGCTTATCTTAATACCTACCTATTTTCTTCATTGCTGTGTTTTACCTTTTAAAAATCAGAATGGAGACTATAATTTTGGATTGTCTTGAAGTTTAAATGAGACTTTGTCTTTAAGGTTCAATGTGTTGGCACATAGTAAACATTCAAGAAATGCTGACAGTTTTGTGAAGGGCTGGTGCTTTAACCTCTTCTGTCCTACCCTCTAATATCACAGTTCCAAACTCAATCTCATTATCAAATAAGAACCAAGTCTTGAAAATTTTGATTCATGCAGTGTCGTGGGTGTACTCTTTAATTCTGTACAATTGCAGTATTAATGGGCTGTATTGCCAGGGACAGAAAACTGAGAAAAAATAAACGGGTGTAAGCAAATGGCAAGATTTTATGTTGGGTTTCTAGTACTCAAATCTACGCATTTTGAAATATAGCAAAACTCACCAAACAGAGAATTTGAAAGTCCTTATCACAGTAGGATATTGTTTAACTTCACAGTCAAATACTGGGGCTAATAAAGTTACAGAGACTGGGAATATCTGTAGCACATTGAGAACGATTCCTTTTCTAAAATTGTGCAATAAAACATTCTACACAATTTTTATCGGGATGCGCAAACTGTAAACTTGTGACATTTAACTCCCCACTACTTATTTTAGGAGTGGATGTATATTAACAGAAAGATAATTTTTGCGTAGCTTTCTGTATCTATTAAGATTTTTGTATATCTTTTAAAAGCAGGGATTTTATGCCCCAGTAGGTGGAACTACCTATGTAGAAATCTTCACTGATACAATTGGTAAAACAAAACAAAACAAAACAAAAAAACTTTAGGGAAACAATTCAATAATACTTTGGTATAAGGAACACAGGTTAAAATAAAAATGTAAGCATTTTTACAATGTTTTCCATTGTTTAAGGGAATCTCCTCTTTGCCCTATGAATTAATAGAGATTTTGTTTTGTTTTGTTTTTAATAATAAAAACATTTTGCTAGCCCTTGTAAAGTATTCCTATATTTTCTGGTCACCGAGCTATTGTTATGTGCTAATAAAATATCCATAGTCAATCTTGGATTTTAGCAATTCCCATCGAATGAGTATTCTGGTGGGGGGTGTGGTTTGGTCCTCTAATGTTTCCAAGAACCCTACAGATCATGACTCTTGGTGTACTGCTGGCATACCTGTCACTCCTTAGCTGCTTAAAATTATCGAGATCACAGGCCTAGATATATACTTTCCTACCCCTAATTATGAACCAGCTACATTCCATTTTATGAACAATGAAAAGTGAATTTTCCTGTTACTGGTACAACAGGGCGACTTAGCTGGTAATTATGTCCCAAGTTTCTGGAGGCCAGCAGGCAGAATACATGATGCCATTACAAAGGAATCCTGCCAAGGGCCCTCTTCCTGCCTTACAAATATCTTTTCAGTGTCTTTTAGAGCAGGCGTGGGAAAATGGTGAAAACATTCTGCTCTCCTTATCCCCAGGTAAGAACATTTACTGCATGTATGATACTCTATACTCATGACATAATTACCCCCTTAACAGACTTACACCAAAATACTACCACACTGGGGATTTAGGCTTCAGCATGTCTTTTGAAAGGAAAACACAAACATTTAGTCTAATCATCTCACAGAGGATGACAGAAGTAAAGGTGAGCACTACTGGGAATGTCAGTATAAAGAAACCTTCTTCATAGTCAACACATGAGGAAAATTAGCTGGTTTATGGCACATAATACTTCCTAGGAAGAATTTAAGAGCGAGTTGAAGGGAGGACTTAGGGTTCATTCTTGAAGAAATTGTGGGAGTAAATGAGTCATTTGAAATCTTAGGTCTCCCTAAGACTGTACCTCCTTGTAATTTTCAATAAAATGGACTTATTAAGCAGAGAGCTGTTTCCTTATGCTGCTGTGTGTATTTTTAAAGCATCAAGTAACACTGGCTCCTTAATTCCAAATTAATTTATTCCATTGATGTAACTGGTTTCTTCTTTCTTCTTATATTCAGAGATTCAGTTCAGCAAAGAAACCAAAGAGTAACAGGAAAGCTCACAAGGGATGTCCCAGAAAATTCGCAAAGCATATGCAATATGTTTAATGTATAGCTCTTGTGTCGTAAGATACTACTAATTGCTTTTTGCAAGCAGGGAAATAATATGCTTAGGATTTTTTCTTAAGAAGGTACCAGATCTGCTGGCACTCCAAAATAAAAGTCTCAGGTACATACTCACAGCTTGTTCCTATGCAGGAAGTAAAAGTCACTGTAATTTAGTGATTGTGGCATCTTTCTTTTTCTTAAGCATGAAGTGATCAAATGAGATGATAATTCTATCTGAAGAGACTGTTTTTGTTGGTGTTTCAGAGAGCTTACATTAGTATTCATTTAATCCTCCCCACAATCCTGTAAAGGTGTTGTTGGTAAAAGTCAGACTTTTTCAATTTACAAGAGAAAACAAAGCTGCAGGAAATTGAGTGATACGTTCATGATCATGCAGCCATTAACAAGCATAATTCACATCTCTTTCTTCTTAAAGCCACAAGGAGGTTAGCAGCATAATGCAATTAACATATCTACACACTGCAACTTCCAAGGGTTGATCGATGAATTGAATGCAGGCAAAAGGAATTTAAAATGCAAATATTGAAATTTATAATTTAAGATCCTAATCTGTAGGAGAATGGGGGGGAGAACTGTGACTTCATGGGGATGCAGAGGTGATTGGGGCTGCAGAGGCGATTGTGCCTATTGTTCTCTAGGACTGGGTTTGATATGAAAAGCGATGTACTGACTAGTAAGCGCTATGGCACAGAGATAGATGATAGCTCAAGTTTTAGAAATATGTTGTAAAGAAAGTTTCAGACACAGAAATAATGTGCTGAAAGTGTCAACATGTTAAAAAAGAACTGTTTGAGAATGCAGTCACGGGAACGAAGAATTACAGAAGAGAAAAACATTATAGTTTTGCTTCAAATTATGAATGAATGAAAAAAGCTACAGGCTCGAAAACATAAGCTTGGAAATCAGTTTGTATGGTGTTTTGGGGTTGGGTTTATAAGATCTTATGTGTGAAATAGAATACCAATACCAAGAGTAGAAGGGGTCCACTGCTTAATTCTTGACCACTTTACCTTCAACTGCCTACAATGTAATGAGAAACAGGCTACAGTGCTCCTAAGAGCAGGTATATAACCCAACTGATGCTTTCCAAGAGGCCATACAGAAGGCGGCTAAGCATGAAGTTTCATCATTAAGGCTTATGCTTGAGGTGGAGAGAAAAGAGGGAAACAAACCTCAAGATTAGAAAAAAGAAATACAGAAGAGAAATTTCCAGTAGTTCATGTGAGAAACCAACATGATTTCTAGGAAACGATAGAAGACCAAAAACCTTTTCCATCCTAACTATCATGTGTGTTGCTGGCTTTTTTTCTTTGTAGGTATCCAGACAGAAAGAAGCATGGGAGTAGAAAGAGAGCTGTTTATTTTAGCTGCACGTGGCAGGACAGTGCTTCTCAGTTGAACTATAATGAAGGAATGCCCTCAACTTTTTCTGAGTATACAGAAAGCTCAACATACAATGTATTCGAGAGGACAGTGTGTTTAGATGGGACAGTAGAGAATTGTTTGCAGTTGGCATGCTGATTTGCATACGGTCACTTAAATGGCAAAATTAAATGCCAAGGTGTCTTATATTCTCTCCCACATGTGGAATCTATGTGGCCAAAATTCATGTAAGTGAAGTCAAGACCATTAGTGTTGTGGGAAGGAAATAGGAGAAGGGGGAAGAGAGAATAAGAAAGGGTAAAAGAGGAGGTGAATACGATCAAAATATATTTTATACATGCATGCAAATGTCATTATGAAAGTCTCCTCTTTACATTTAATATATGGTAATAAAGGCAGAATATTAAGTAAATTGAAAAAAAAGGAAAGAAATGTCACTAATTGTGCATTTTTCTTTAACCCAGTCTTCTACTTGCTCAATAATCTAAACTTAACAGCTTACCCATCAGCTTTGATCTCTTTTGGACATCTAGAGATCCTGTAGATAAACACTACTGTTGACATTTCCACACCTTCCCCAGTTTAACATAGAGTCTGGCTCCCAGGAACAGCAGGACATATTTTATATACACTTGCAGATCTAAGGTGGATGATATCATGAATAATGCTCTCTTCTGTGCTCACTCACCTGTCCAGGAATTTGGGCTGATCCAGTGGCTTTTAGGAGTGTTCTGCTGACAGTGATAACTAGCCTAGTTCCAACCATCTGACTATTTGAGCATGGGCTTCTTGTGGTCATTGATTTGTGCCCTCCCAGCAACCCCTTTCGAAGCCAACAAAATGGTCCCCGACTCCATGAATGTCATCAATATGAAAGGAAGGTCTGTTTCAGGACCATCTCTCCAATCCATTTTCTCCTTAGAGCATCATTTTCCTGGAACCGAACCATTGATTGCCCTTACATTCAGGAAAATAACTCGGGCAAGAGAGTAAGAGTCTGTGGACTATTTATTTCTTTTCAACAAGTAAAGTCAAAGCTACCTTTCTGACCAACCTTCTTGCCCTTCTTTCATTCTCAGTTAGCTTTAGGAGACTAACACTCCATTTTCTATATCTTTATGAAAATAACTTCTCCCCATCTTATATCTCAATTTTCCAGAAACACTAAATCTCCTAGCTTAGCTCTAATGGTGTACAGAAAGCAAGACAAGATAAGTGCTTCTCAACCTGACCACACACAACAAGGGACAGAACAAAATTATTGTATTTATATAAATCACTCTATTTATAACCATCACAAATTATAGTGGTATAAAGTCTGATATTTTCCTCTGACTACTGGAATGCTGAGGTGAAATGGGTTATTTAACAAAACAGTGTTTATTAATTTTATGAGAGAAACATTTGAAATGCCAACCTAATAAAATTCTGATAGCTTTACATGAGGCAAAAATCATCTTTTTCAAAATGAAAATATCTAAGAACAGACTTTCAAACTTACAGCAATCAATGCTTAATTTCTGAACTGGTTTGTCACATGTTTTCCTGGTGAAGGTATCTTCAGTACAGCCAGCATCACTTGCACTGACTGACATGCATTCCTGTATACTTGCACAGAGTGGCTATTGTCTGCGCCTTTAAAACTTTACTTTCTTGGGGCTGGAGAGATGGTTCAGCAGTTAAGAACAGTGGCTGCTCTTCCAGGACTCAGTTTGATTTGACTCCCAGTACCCACAAACTTCCTTACAACCTTCTGTAACTCCAGTCCCAGGGGATCCAACATCCAAGTCTGGCTCTGTAGGCACCTGTATGTACATGCTTCACATAAATTCATGCAAGCACACATATGCACACATAAAAATAAATCCATATTTTTAACAACCTTATTCTTCCTTGAATAGCCTCATTTTATTCAGCTGAGAAGAGAAGTTTCTCTAAGTCCTGTATTTGTGAATCATTAAGCTCTGGTAGACAGGGTATTTAGTATCCTGGGGAGCATCCACCTAACACTGGAGCCA
Source organism: Uromys caudimaculatus (assembly GCA_028551405.1). Taxonomy (NCBI): domain Eukaryota; kingdom Metazoa; phylum Chordata; class Mammalia; order Rodentia; family Muridae; genus Uromys; species Uromys caudimaculatus. The sequence continues at coordinate 32,045,887 of CM052713.1, forward strand.
TGGATTCAATCTCCATCCTAGCTCCGAAAATAAATTAGGTAGGTAACTCTGTACTGTTCAGTATAAACGTTTTCCTAAAATAATTAACAATAAAATAATGTTAACAAGAGGTTGATAGTAATGATTCTACTGCTAAATATCTAAGCTTGAATTTCTACATGGATAGAAAAAAATTGCTGCCTGCAGAATTACCAGACATAGCTCTTTAAGAAGGAACATTCAATTTCTCATTTATATAACTTTGTACATATCTCATTGTATTACTGAAAGAATGCTGGCTGAAATAGCACTGACTATTTCAATAGTTAAAATGAACACATTTAGAAACAACAACAACAAAAAGACTTTATGGCTAGGTCATCTTCTCCCTATATGTCTGCAATTTCAGGTGTGCTCATAAATGAGTCACCTACACAAATTCACAAGTTGGAATACAGCCTTCCATTAAATATATTTTGTGCTTACATGGTGCATTTTTAAAATAATTATTAAAAATTTATGATAGTAAGCACAGTTGTGACTCATTGGTACTTTCTTACTACATTTGTTTTTAAAAGGGAAAGAAACGATGACAATTCATATTCTGTCTTTTATTACTTAAATGCTTTATTAATAGCATGGATTATTAAAAACTATATGAAATAATAGATTTTATTATAACATTTTCATACACATAACATACTGTGATCAATTTTCACAGTAAAAATAAAAATGCTTGTGATAATATTTTGATTCAAGTATACGTATGATGTACATGCTCAGATGGAGTATATTTTCAAATACATAATCTTGCTTGTTGTCAACTGTAGTCATCAATACTAGAGGTTTGGCATGTTTGGCAAGCCCTATATGTATAGCCTACAGCCGCCCCCCCCCCCACTGTATACTTGAGGCAGGGTTTGGCTATTTTACTTAAGCTGACATTGACCTTGTTCTGTAGCCTAGTATGGCTTCCACTTGAGATCTTTCCGCCTCTACCTTCCTGAGATCTGGGAACACAGGTGTGTGTCACTACACGGAATCATCATCTATTTATAGTAAAAAGAATCAAAATCCCTTCTTTTGGCTTTGCTGACATACACTCTACATCACACCATCTCTAGTCACTTTGCAGAGCGGTGTTACACCAGAAAGTACTCCTTCTATCTCATGGCAGTGCTGGCCAGGCACTACAAGCGCTCCCTCCTCCCCAGTCGGCTACACTTTAGTATCCACTTTTTCTGTTATTAATTTTTATAAAATTAACATTTTAGATTTGTAAAATCATGAAGTATTTCTTCTTCATCCCTGGCTTATTTCACTTAACAGACTGTCTACCAATTCCCTTTACATTCTTTTCTGTTTGAGCACAGTGTTCCTGTGTGTTTATGGGTTTCTCTGCCTATTTGCCAGCTGATGGGCACTGAGGTTGTTTCCAATTTTGCCAGGCATGCATGTTGTGATAGTGTTCATATTGCTTCTCAGCATATTGAGAGCTGGATAATGCATTACATTTCTAATTAGGGAGGAACTTCATATCATCTCTCATAATTAACATATTAATGAACATTTTCAACAACTGTGTGCAAAGATTCTTTCTTCTCATCAGTCACTCGTTCTTTTTTCTTTATATAGTAGTCATTTTATCTCGACTGAGGGGCTATATCATTACAGGCTTACTTTCTTTCCTCTTGAATGCCCAGCATCTTTTCTTTTATCAACCCTCAATCCATATACTTAACTGCTTCTTTTAAGAAATGAAGTGTTAGGTCTATTGCATGTTTTTTAAAAATTTGTATCAGTAGCATCATCATCATCATCATCATCATCATCATCATCATCTGGTTTGCATGACGTGTGTGTATTTATGTGTGCACGCACATGCATATGTCATGGTGCATATGTGGAAGGCAGAGAACAACCCTTAGGGCTCAGTTCTTCTACTGTGAGACATGGGGAATCAAAGTAGAGTTGGAAGGCTTGCAGGGTAAGCACTTTTGTCCACTGAGCCATCCTCCCAGACATGTTGCTTGTTTTAAAGTAGGATTATTTCCTCAGTGCTCAGCTCACAAGGAAACACAAAGCAACAGACCACAGTACGTATAGCATGCCTAGGCTTACCATCAGATCTATATAATAACATATATAGAAGAAGGAGTGTTGCCACTCAAGAAATGCATTCCTATGGAGCAGCTGGGAGATGCACCTATGGCGGGGGCTCTCAGGATGTCAGTCTGAGCACAGCTGCGGATCTTGCCCTGTGAACCTCTCTGTTCCTCCAGTAAGCCTAACAACATGAATTTCCTCACGCTGTCCAAACATGGCTTACCAGTTCCATGTTCAAGAGGAATCCTTTAATTGCAACTTTCAGTACGTCAATCTAGAGGCCTGCTGCCATTTTTATCTTCTATGAAATTTCTGTTGCCAAGAAAGACAGGATTACAATTTTGTCTGTCAGATTAAGACAGCATGGCGTATTCTTGGTTGTCAAAATTCTCGTGTACTGTGGGGTTTTGAGTCTGTGAATATTCACAATGTGGAGAAAGCATGGTACATACCAAATAATCTCAATTTCCTAGGTGTGTGTACACTTGCAGGATCGAGAATGACACATCGAGCTGAGTTACTTGTGACTGGGTGACTTCCTTCTTGCCCTCTTGTGTTTTGTTTCCTGTAATGCACATATTAAAAAAATAAATGAAAGCTTCTTTTAAAATAAAAAAAAAAAGTAAAGTAGGGTATTTAATTTTGTTTCTGTTGTTGTTGATGTCGCGGCTGGCTATTGAGGTGATTGTTTTTCTTAAGTGTGGTAGCTATAAATCCACTGGTAGATATATACTATGTAAATATTTTCTCTAATGTTGTTTGTATCTTTGTTTTTTTGGGTATTTTTCTATACCAAAAACTATTATTTGAATCATTCCCTTTATGCTTTCCTTTGATTTGTTGCTGCTATTTTTATTGTTTTGAGTTGGTCTCTGTTGTTATTATTGTTTGTTTTGTTTCCTTGGATTTGGAGGTTTTGCTGACATGAAAATCTCTTACCAGTTCTCTCCTGTTAAAGCATACTCTCTGTGTTTGTTGGACCAGAATTTTGATTCTAATCTAAATAAACACATTGTTGTATTAATTTGTCTTCCTATTTTCCTCCCCTTTCATTTGGGCATCACTTCCTTTTGACTGTATTTGTTAGCATTTTAATGATACTGTTAAATAAAGGCACATACAAATTGATTAAATACAAACATATCTTTCAGGAGCCTATTTTTCTCTCTTATACCAGTCAGGGGCAAATGTAAAACTTCTTGTTCTATTTTGAGAATTTTTAATTGCAAAAATCCCTTCATGGCTTCCATCACATATCCAAATTTCTACAAACCCTTGTCCCCATTTGTTAATCTACTGGCTGCCTTCTTGTCCACTTAAAAATTAGAATAAAGAGCTAGTCAAGGAAAGAAAATCCTTACAAGGTGAAGCTCTCATTCAGCTGCCTCCTACCTGTCTGCACCCTAATGTTTATTAGCTTCTTGGTTTTGTAACACATTGATAAAAAGTTGTAGAGATTTAAAATTCATACAAGTGTTATCTTCTAACAAAGCAAAACCTGGGGCTTTATAGGTGAAATCTAGCAGTAAATGGGAAAACACATGAAAGGAAGGGAACTAACGTATTCATGCCATCCCACAGTAAAGAAGAACAGAGAAGTTGGTATTTAATTCTTTCAATGTCTTGAGAATCCATCACTCAGACAGAACCCTTAACAGAAATCCAATTCTCCAGTTGCTGGACAAAGTTAATTAATTTGCAAATATATTTCATCTTCTAAGTGACAGCCTTGTCTACTCTAGGCAAAGAGGAGAAAGGGGGATGAAACGGGAGCACGGAGTGCTGGCGGGCTCACATGACACAACTCTAACCCTGGAGAATCGAGGTGACACTAGCTCATTACATCTCCTCCAAATGAGCTCCTTGTAAAAGGAAAATATTTTGATTAAGGTAGTGAGGGGGCACTTGGCAATGCTCTCCATGTGCTGCTTCTAATTGCTCTGCTGTACACTTAAGTTTCTTCAATGGAATGGTGCCTGCAGGGAAAGGGGCCCAGTTGGCTTTTGTTATCGGGCCCCAGAGTGAGCTGGAGAGAGTATTTGCTTTTCTTTCTTTAATGCTCTGGTTGTCATCTTCCTTGTCTAAGTCTCTAGTGTCATTTTGATTAGGTCCTGAGTCAGTATTTAAATTACCTTACTTAGTGATGTGTACTGCCAAGATTGTGGCACAAGAGCAAGGGACCCCAGGTTTCTTTTCTCTGTGTAGAATGTCAATGATGAGGACCACTACTGTATACTAATCATTTATAGGCACAAACTAAAGTAACAGGGAAAGGGGAAGAAGATTCTATATTGAAAGTGTAGGCATGCTTTCCTTCGTTCCCATTTAGTTTTTGTTTCTGGCAAAACTGGACTTCTTGGCATCATCCCCTTGCTCAGCAACTTTTCAGTTTGTAGAGAAGAGTACTGCACAGTGAACAAGACAGAAGTGGCTGAAGATAAATCTGGAGATTTCTAACTAGAAAACAAAGGGCAGGACATTACAGACAGTGTGATGGAGTTTGACTTGTAGTTCAGATGCAATGAGTAGCAACTGGATGTGTGGAAATATAGGTGAAATCAATGATTCGACTTAAGCTTTAAAAACAATGAAAACAGCTATTTTACAGAGAGAGCGTGTGGCTGTGACAAGAGCAGAATTAGGATTCTACTTAGGAAAGATGGGGTTGGAAGCAGTTGGGCACGTGAAGAGCTGCACCGCTGTTAAACTTAAAGAATTGGCAATGTGGAACAACAAGATCGCTCAGTGAGTAAAGAGACTTGCTACACAGACCTCATCTAAAGGTAGGAGAAAGGACAAAATCTACACAGTTCTCCATGGCATATGTCCATGCACACTTATATCACACACACACACACACACACACACACACACACACACACACACACCACATCACATCACACAAATAATAAAAGATAAAAACACAGATTTGATACTGTGAAGAAAAATAACCAGGGGTAACCAGAAGCTATTCTGGCTGGTTTTGTGGAACTTGGCAAAGGTTCTATGGTACTTAGTTACTCTTGAACCTGGGTCTTTACATGGTCTTACTAGTTTTGATTAAAAGGTAAGAGATTGTTATCCATAAATCTCGGGTGGTCTGGAGGGAATCTATCAACAAAAAGAAGTTTTCTCACCGAAGTCCTGTTTAAAAACAGATACAGGATAACACTAAGGAAAGAGTCAAAGCATGTGTTCCAACCCTGTCTTGGAATCTGATGATTTGGTCACCCACATGCTTTGATTTGGGGCATCTGGCATGATCAAAGAATCAAACTGTTTCCAGAGACCGAGGCTATGTCAAATAGTGACCCGATTCATGCAGCATCAATGTGCCCCTGGCAAAGTTACTGTATTTCTTCCTTTTGGGTGGGTAGTTCTTAAATTCCTTTAGAAGATTCTTCATGGGCATTTTAAATTATCTTCCTGTGGTCTAAGGAAGTGGTTCTCAATTTTTTGGTCATGAGCTTTTTGGGGGTTTGAGGAACCCTTTCACAGGGATTGCCCCAGACCATTGGAAAACACAAATAGCTATATTATGATTCATAACAGTAGCAAACTTACAGTTATGACGAAGCAACACAAATAATTTTATGGTTGGGGATCACCACAACAGAGGGAATTGAATTCAAGGGTTGCAGCATTACGAAGGTTGAGAAACACCTGTGGAGAGCCTCTTGCTTATACAAGCTCCTGTATTTTTCTTTCCCCATGGCACTTCTTAGCTTCTGTCAGAACTAGCATCTTCTAATTGTAAATACTAAAGTCCTAAATATCTTGGCAAAAATTATTTTTAGATTTAGCATAGAAACCAAGTGAGTGACCAGATCCTGGAAGCCAGTCTTCAGGTAGTTCCTTTTTATCTATTCCCTTGAAATGTTTTTGCCCATTTTAACTAAACCATTGGCTGGATGCTCTGGTAATTTATTATAACTTGGCACTCTTCATATGGATGCCTGTACCGCGGTTGGCACTACTCAAAAGCCTTATTGCATTGCTCATATATTCCCTGTCTACCTCTGCTTTGGGGCACATGCAGTCTCTTTTTGTCTAGTTTTAATTTTTGCCCCTTTCAACATGCCTTTGTTTCAGTCATTTGCTGAGCCTGTCCTTGATAAGTGTTCAACTCAGAAAGATGACTACAATGATAACAGAATCGGCAGCAGTATTTCCTAACAATTCTCTTAGAAAAATCACCTCTTCCTTTTCATCAGCTCTATCTGCAAACTAAAAGTTTTACAAACATCCAATTTGTCTAAAATACTCAGCTCATTCTATATCCTGAACAGATCAAAATAATGACAAAAGGCAACTTACTAGAAAGAAGTATAAAATTGTAGGTGAATCTAATTAAGGAAGCCCAAACAAACTAAGAGAGAAAAGTTTAAAACATTAAAAAAAAAAAAAAAAAAGACATGCGGGAGATTAATAAGGCAGCAAGAATTCTGTCTTCTTGCCAAACATCGGGTTCACAGCATCTTGCTAGGGAGCAATCATCTGGAAATCTTAAGGTATGCCTCTCATATTCTCTCTTGTACACGAGAAAGAAAGCCCCCCCTTTTTCCTATCCATTCACTAACTAGAGATTTGTTTCTAACCTAATCTTACAATATACAGTCAAATGAATTCTGGCTAAATTTTCATCTCATTGAGGTCCAGTGAACTAGTGAACAAGAAGTTCATGTGTTTCATTCATGAGCATGAAATCCTAAAAGGTGAAAAAAGATGAAAAGAGAAAGGAAGAAAAACACTGAATCAAAAATGGTGTTAAGGGAATCAGTAAGCCTTTCCTTTTTTTTATAAAAATGATCAATCACCTCCTGCAATCTAAAAATGGGGATATAAAGCAATTTTTATAATGCCAGATAGCACTAAAAAGCATGAAATTGCCTCATTCTTTTCAAAGAAAACATTATTCTCACTAAACTTTCCACCTAGTTGTCATGGAAACCTTGCCACTTTTTACCATGTAGAGACAATTAGATATTAACCTGGGCACTTACAGAAAGACACTTCTAACTCAGAAAAAGACTTGTTGATGTGTGTTTGGCTGAGTAAGCCAAAGAATTACTGTTATAATTCTTCTAAGGTGCAACCCTCTTTGAGCCTTGCAGACCAAGACCACTGTCAGAGGAAGAGAGAGAGAGAGAGAGAGAGAGAGAGAGAGAGAGAGAGAGAGAGAGAGAGAGAGAGAGAGAGAGGAGCTAATCCAGACAGAACAGGGGAAGGGGTTATAAACTTGACTGTGTTCACTCAAATTTCTCCCCTGAAAAAACAGAGAAGAATCACATTCTTCAAATTTCTCTAGCATAAATCTTTCATAGAGTATCTGTCACCTCTACAGATTCCTCTCAAGATGGAAGAATAATTTTCCTGAGGCTTAATTGAGGAAAGAACTATCAAGGACCCAGGTCTCTTGAGTTTTCATACCAACAGTTAGCATGTAGACAGCTCTCTCATGTGCTTACAGATCTTTAGGGAGACAAAGAGGGAAGCCACTCTAGGAAGTAATAATTCCTTCTTCTCTTGTTAAAGATTTTTGTCTAAGTTTTGACCTCCCTCTCCATCAACTCATATAATAAACCTCCATTTTAAAAAAGATAACTCCTTTGCTTTAGAGTTCCCTTCCTACTTACGTGGTAACATCACAGGTAGCCCACAGGTGGAAGCATGTGGTTGGGAAGGCTGAGTTGTTCCGGGGACGGAGAACTCATAAATAAAGAATGTTACTGTCATAGAGCACATCTTTTGAAGCCAGGGTCTCACTTTGTAGTCCTGGGTAGCCTGATACTTGCTAAGGAGACCTAGTTGGCTGACACTGAAATCACAGGCATCCACCTGCCTCTGCCTCTCAAGGGATGGGACTGGTAACATGTACCACCAAGCCTGCCACAGAGCATCTGTTTAACGTTAAGGTCACAGGGTTTCTCTGGTTGATGTAAACACTTACATGGACCACAGATGTGCTCAAATTTGTACTGTACAGCTGAGGAAACAGATAGAATACATTAGAACTGTAGCCATAAAATGAAGGTTATTGTTGTTCGGGGGAAATGGGGCTTTCTCTTCAATGTGCTAACCAAAGGAAGTATCATCTTTTCTAATTCTGCTGTCATTGTTCAGATTATTTGGAGGTGACCTCTCATAGATATTGTTTCTCCTCCCTTTCCTTGATTGTTATTTAGGCTTTCTTAAGCAAAACAGGAATCTAATCTTTGAGAGTAAGGTAACTGAATTGAAAAGGTTGGCATTCCAATTCTCTACAACCATTATGATTTTAGAGTATTTTAAAGCTGCTTGTATTGTTGTGTGTACGTGTGTGTGTGTGTGTGTGTGTGTGTGTGTGTGTGTGTGTACATGCACGCTCACACACAGGTGCACATGTGAGTGCTTTCGCACCTGCTCATGATGTCTGCTTGTCTGTCTGTGTGGGGATATATATATATGTTTGTGCAGGTAGAGTTGGCATTAGTGTCGGTTTGTGGAAGTCAGAAGACAATTTCTGGTGTCATTCCTCAGTCACTATACACTATTTATTTATGTGTTTCTTTGATTCTTTGTTCGTTTATTCATTTTTAAGACAGGGTCTCTCACTGTCCTTGTACATATCAAATATGCTATGTGGAAGGACTAGCAATTGCACGGAATCTGCTTGACTCTGATGACTACCCCCACCCAACAATGGGATACCAAGTGTGCAGCACCTTTTCTCTTACCTGACTTTTTGTAAATATGGGTTCTGCAGAATCAACCTGGGGCTCTGGTGCTTACAAGGCAAATGTTTTACCCAATGAGCTCTCTTCCCAGTTCAAATATTACATATCAATTTTATGAAGTCGGTTTGCATGCTAAAAGCATACACTCTGCATGAGAAATTTCTGCAAGGTGCACAGAAAGACTGGCGAGGTTGAACACCCATACACTCCTGATGTCGTTTGTGTTCTTTGTGATAGGCCAACTCTGGTGACTAAAGACTTCCTAGTGGTGGCAAATGTAGCATGTGTTCCTTTCTTTCAAATCCACAGGACTCAGAACTAGAGGCATTCTCTTTATAAGACTGTATTATAAAGATTCACGAATAAGAAAAGGAGGCTAGAATTGCCCTAGTCCTTGACAGAAGGTTTATGGAACGCTGTGACAATTGTCCCTTGTAACAAACCACAACAAATTTGGTGGTAAGACACCACAGAGGCATCCTCTCACCTACTTTTTGAGTCCAGAACTTGAAGGACTCTTTAAAGTTTCCCTCCTGACTTCAGCCCATTTCTTTGGCTGTCCAGCATTCCTGGACTTGTGGAGAGATCACTCTTCTCCCATCTTCCCTTGAATTTCTCTGTGTGCCCTTTCCTTTTGTTTTTCCACTTGAGAGAATAATTTTTATGACAGCATTAGTGTCAATCCAGAAAATCCTAGGTAATTGCCTAGATTCACAATCCTCAAGCTCATTAAATCTAAACAAACCACAATAGCAACAAAAATGCTTCCTTTTCAAATATAACTATTTTCAAGTTCCAGGGATTAGGTGTTGGCTTCTTTGTGTAGCCATTATACAACCTACGACAGCTATTGCTACCACTAGGTGATCTTTAGTCACCAGAGCTGGCTTATCACAAAGAACACAAAGGACATCAGGAGTGTATGGCTGTTCCACCTTGCCAGCCTTTAGGTGTCCTCCTTCAACATCAGCAGCAGGGCAATCACGATCCTCTCAGCCACGGTCTACAGGCAGCTCAGGACACCCTGCTCAAAGGTCATTGTACCTGTAGTGGGTATAACAGAGAGAGATTTGCTCTCGTTCTTTCCTGTAAATAAACGCTATGTGAGAGGACTGAGGAGCTGGCTTAGTGGATATAGCCCAAAAGCTTAAGGACTGGAGTTTAGATCCTCAGGTTTCACATTACTTCCTGGTAGGCATGGCAACTTGCCTGAAATGTCACTGCTGTGTTAGGAAGCAAAAGATATTGGCTACCCAAAACAAGCTGACTAACTATGCTAGCTCCTATTGTTTGCTTTGGGTCCAACTGAGAGACTTTGCCTTAATGAGTATGGCAGTGAGCAATGGAAATCTCCTGATGTCAACCAGTGACATCTATATGCACACACCTATGTGAGCACAGAAACTCATGCTTGTATCTATACCAATACAGATGCCTTTCTAAACACACACACATGCACACGCACACGCACACACACACACACACATGCACACACATATATACACACACATACACACACACACATACACAGGCACACACACATGCACACACACACATACACAGGCACACACACCTATACACACACACACACATACATGCACACAAACACACACACATACATGCACACACACACACACACACATGCATGCACACACACACACACATACACACACACATACACAGGCACACACACATGCACACACACATACATGCACACACACACACGCACAGCTACATGCACACACACATACACACACATACACACACATACACAGGCACACACACATGCACACACACATACATGCACACACACATGCACACACACATACATGCACACACACATACACACATGCACACACGCACACACGCACACACACACACACACACACACACACACATACACTGGAACAAAAGAGAAAAAAGAAATAGGATTCTGCTGAAATATTTATATAACTTCTTGAGTCCCACCTTAGAACTGGCCTCTTGACAGAAGCTTCTCAACTTTGTTCTCAGAACTCATCGGATCCCACTGATGCTGTCCTAGATGACAACTAAATGACAGAACATTTCTCTATACATCCCAAAGACAATCCTGCATGGCATGTGTGGCTTTATCAATTTTGAAGAGTAATTGATCCTATTTGTTTAAGTCTTTGGAGCAACTCATGGCCTTCATTAAAAAATGCAAATCCATAGTATTTCACATGTAATTTTACTAAGGATAATAACTTCACATGTAACATATATTAGTATTTAGAATTTGCAAAGTGTGGAGTGTTTGTATTTCAAACCCTCAACATAACTAGAGGTGGTCAGAGCCTTGGCACCCCTTGCCTTAACAACTCCTTGAGTTCCTAACAGGTTCTACTGTTTGCTTACCAGGGGTTCCTAACAACTTTTTGCATGCATAATACTTTGAAATGTAGTTAATAATGCCCATTTTGTGCCTACCAATTTTCATCCTTTCGGGATTATGTTTACAATGGGAGCTATCTTAACATCTTTTACAGCGCATCCATGGACTGGCTAGGCAACAGTATCATTTCATAGGTGTCCAGAATGTTTCATGATGGTTTCTGAGATCCTGAATTTTGTTTTTAAGATTTATTTTATTTTTCACTATGTGTATGTGTGTGGTGGAGTGCTGGTGGGGGAAGTGCATATGAGTGTATGAGCTGCAGAGGCCCGAGATATCAGATCCTCTTGAGCAGCAGTTAAAGACAGTTATGAGCTACCCAGGGTGGATGCAGCAAACTAAACTCAGGTCTGGTGTAAGAACAGTATGTAATCTTAACCACTAAGCCAGCTCTCCAGCTCAAGGCTGTGAATTTTAATATGCCTAAGATTTGCATATTCTTAGGTACTCCAGACACTCATTCAATAGTGAGCAAACGTGATCTGGGCTCAACTGAAAGCACATTGGGGAGCATTTCCCTCAGTAACATTCCAGAACTTCCACTTTATAATATCCTATAATGCAACATAATCAGCACACAAGGCCAATTCTGCAGATTCCATCCCGGACAAAAATAGTACATTTGTAATCTGTTTCATGGTGATTTAAAGAAATGAATAACTTCAGTTGTAGTCACATCCTATGACCATATGACCACACCAATGAGATTTTCTAATTTGAAAAATACCTTGGATGGAGAGCTTTCATGGGAGAGAAGAGGTCATTGTCTTAAAAAAAAAAAAAAAAAAAAAAAGAGGCCATGGAGTTCTGGTCTCCTTGATGTTTGCTTCGCCCCCAGATATCTGTCATTTCTGGATCCATGTCATATATTTCAGCTCTACTTTGTAATCCTCTATCAAAGAAAGATCACAAGGCTGTTTCTGAAAAGATTTGAGACTTACATATACACAAAAGGACTCAGAGAGCTGCTATAGGCAGAAATGAGCTAGCTGTTTGGTCACCATGTTCCCATTCCTGCACCCAGAGAGCCTGTTTCTATGGCAGAGAGATGCCACTATAACAAGTTGTGCTTAAGTCACACTATAGCATCAGGTTTTGTGGGCATTCTACCAAAAAAAAAATAATAATAAGTAAATAAATAAATAAGGGTGTAAGAGCGATGAACCTATATTTGAATTGCAGTTTTCTTCATAGGTATTTCAGAGCAAAGACCTCCTTCAGAAGGTCAGAGCAAGAGGTCATTTAATAAGACCATAATGATCAGTTGTCCCAGGAAACTAGGACAGAATTGGCTGTGTGTATCAAGCCCTGCTCTGACAGAGAACATCAGGATTCTTAGAAGTGGGGTGAGCTTGTTGCTTTTTTTCTTTACCTTGGAGAATACTTATTACCAATCTGTAGGGCTTCCTGGGATGGCTATTTCTGGGTCTGTCCTCAATAAGGCATCCAGAATCACAAGAGAAATAGTAATACAAAATACACATGTACTCACGAGAGATCTTTACATGAGTCAGACCTCAAAACATACATAGCTATTACAAATTATTGTGTTTTCTCCTTTCAACTATGATATGTTTTCTTCAAAGCAACATCTATCCTTCCAGATGTGGTTTTAGTCACATTTTGAAGAGTTTACTCACATAAATTATAATTACAATAGTAAGGTCCTAGAGAATCTAAATAGTATAAACAAAATATACCCTACTAGGTATATCAAAATTTAGTCTCTGAAAATGGCATGTGGGAGAATTTTTGTAACCACCTACATAATAGTACTATAATATTAACTCAAATAAAACCTCAATAAATTTGAAACAAAAGAGAAAAAAATTAAGATTCTTTTTTACAAAATTATAATGACCCTGAAGCATTGGTAAAAATAGAAATACAGTTAATATAATGACATTGAATAGCATAGGATAAGTGAAATTATTGCATGTGTAATGACACATATCTAAAAAGAAAACAAAGTATAACACATCTAGAAATTAGTGACTGTGCTAATATGTCTGGTATGCATATTAAAAATGTGTTTGGAATAAAATACGCAATAACATTGCCAAACAATATCCTTGAGAAACGACTAACTGGAATGAGTAGAATAGTAAAATAAATATGTTGAATAATGGAAATTCTGCTATTTTAATTTTTAAAAAGTACAAATACTCACGATCCAGGAAATAATTCAATTCCCATGTTCACATAAGCAAACATAGTTAAACAATGGCTGGTTTTTAGACATCAAGTAGGAGAAAAACTTGTTATGGGTTCAGAGAACTTGGAAGAATGCAAGAGGAGGTGGTATGGAGTAAATAGAAACTAAATACATTATATAAATTATGAAGCTGTCAATCAAGGAATATATTTGAAAATTTGGAGGTTTTTTTCCACATTTGTATTCTTTCTTAGAGAATTTTTAACATTTTACTGTGATACCATTTACCCTCTTTATTTGACCCCTTCCAAGTCCACCCCATTTCTGAACCACCCAATTGTGTCCTTTTATATATTCAAAGCCAATAGGTTTCTTCCCCCCATATACTCTTGAATGTGTCTGCTTCACTAGAAGATGGTCAACTCAACAGGGCCTCTTAAAGAATAATGACCTTGCTGGGCAGTGGTGGCGCACGCCTTTAATCCCAGCACTTGGGAGGCAGAGGCAGGTGGATTTCTGAGTTTGAGGCCAGCCTGGTCTACAGAGTGAGTTCCAGGACAGCCAGGGCTACACAAAGAAACCCTATCTCGAAAAAAAAAAAAAAAAAAAAAAAAAAAGGAGAAGAAGAATGACCTCCCTCAACCAGATAGGTGGAGGCAGGAATGTATGCTCACCTCTGTCTCCATGATGAAATTGTGTCTGGCTTGAGCTTGTGCAGATTTTGTGCATACTTTCTCAACTGTTATGAATTCTTACTCACATCTGTCCTGCTGTGTCCAAATTCCCACTGCTTTTGTAGTCAGCCACTATTTCTAGCTTCTTACAAAGCTTCTAGTTCATTTTCCACAATTATCCTTGAAATTTGGGAGAAGGTGTGTTATAAATGTCTCTCACATAAGGTTGAGCAATCCACAGTCTCTTACTTTCTGCACCATGACTAGTTGTGTGCCTCTCTCTTAGTAGCCATCTACAGCAAAAGGAAACTTCTCTGCTGATGATTGACAGATATTCTTGTCTATGAAATAACAATAAGTCATTAGGAGAGTCAGTTAGGCACATGCTCATTTGCCAAAGTAATAATAGTAGATTCTCACTCCAAGAAACACATACCACCATCAAAGACACCTCCTTATATTAAAAGGGTGAGAAAAGAAAAGAAAAAATTTTTTACAAAAATGTGAAAAACAAAAGGGGACAAATGTGATGATTTTCAAATTAAAAAAGAATGGGGAGATGTGCTAAAAGACATTGGAAATTAAAACAAAATAACACTTGAAAAATAAATTTTAAAATAATGTATCAGGAATTTTTTAACTTAATTTAAACTTACACTTGTATTTTTACTTTCATTTTATTTATTTATTTTATTTTTAATATCTTACCCTAGGTTTTGTATGCATATTAAAGGTTCTGGTTCTGTGATTTTATGGGATTTCTAATTGTGCAGTCAAGTTTTTCTTTGTATCTGTATCTGTTTTTTGTGCCTTTTCTTAGGCTCTTTTCCTTCTGTTTGTTTGTTTTTTTTTTTTTCTATTATACTTTTTTGTTTTTGATATTATATTATATGATATTATATTATTCCTTAGAATTCTGTTTGATTTTTAATGATAAACAGAAAGGAGGTAAATCCAGATCAGAGGAAAGGTGGGCAGGAACTGGGAGGAGTAGAGGGAGGGGAAAACATAATCAGGAAATAGTATATGAGGAAAAAAATCTATTTTCAATAAAAGAAGAAGCAAGTCTAGTCACAGGTAAAAAATGGTGACAGGAACAGGGACAGGTGGAGGAGGAAGAAGCTTGGGACTTCTACAGTGCTGTGCGGGTGTGTTGTGTAGACATTGCCTTGGAATTGAGGCAATGTCTCCTGCCAGGACAGCTTAGGAAGTAAACTAAGCTTGCAGGGTACATGAAGTTCTTGGAACATAAGATATATCAAGCCTTGGAAAGGTTGATTGCTGAGGAGGAAGGCTTATCTGAGCTTCTGCAAGTTGGGCAGCGAGCTGCATGGAACTTGCTATCATAAGTCATTACCTATGTAGGGGTGGGCTTTTCAGTGACTTAGCTGTGTTTGGGTCACCCACAGTCCTGTAGACAATTCCAATGAGCTTAGCTGCTCCACTAAGCAATACTTTTGTGAAACCACTTCTTTGCTCTGCCATCAGTGCCATATCAGATATGAACAGACTTATATTCATGTCTTCCTCATAGAACAGGACATCTGGACATGGGTGGGCCAAGAAATGTTTTCCAACTGCCAATGCTTTGTGCAGAATAATTTATACTACATTGATCTTTCATTTTTCTCTTACTATTTGTTTAATTATATGACAATTTAAATGTATACACATATGTTAACAAAATGCAATAAAAATAAAATGATCTTGCTCACATACATAAGAAAATAAAAAGGTGTTTGGGCTTATGAATTAGCTGGCAGGGAACAGTGTATGTTAATTTTGGTCAAGGTTATAAACAGATATATTAAACTTCCATTCCAGACTCGAAGGCAACTTAAATCATCTTTACCTAAACTGACACAATGGAGAAATTCCTGACCTGATCAACATCATTTTTAAAAGAGAATCCAAGGTCATGATTATTGGTGAGAGAAGAAGGTCATTTACTTTCTGTTCTGAAAAAGAAACATTAGCAGTAATCTTCTTAGAAGAAGCAAATGAGACATAGGGAATGTTTTTCAAAGAACTGCACATACAAACATGGAAAAATGAAATTTCATTATGTTTATACATAATCTGACTGTATGCACAGGACTATGGAGGTCAGGGAAAAGCTAATAGAATAGTAAGAACGTCTTAAGAGGAGGCTGATTACAATATTAATAGGTACCTCAATTAGAAAGAAGTAATTAATGAAATAAAATTACATTTTAGGAGAACAGTAAGAGAGTCATAATATCATATAACAAGCTTATGTAGCAAGGTATGAAGAAAGTTCATTTGATATAAAGAAAGTTTTCAATCGTCACTGAAGGGCAGAAATGGACTTAGAGAGATGATAATGCAAAGTTTGTTATAACATTTAAAATTAAATGTTTTTCCAAAAATAAGGAAAATTATGTTTAATGTGTAATGTGACTCTCAGAGTATAGATTTTGAAAAGATTTTGAAAGACTTTCAAAAAACTACTAATAGCTATTTAGGAATGTCAGAATATCCAGAAAAATTATAAAATGACTTTAAGAGAGTACAGAACCTTTCAGATGGTATGTAATTTTAAAGAAAATTATTTAAAAAACAATAGTTTCCTGTTGAGAATAGAATGGTTATCAATAAAATGAGTATTAAATGAAACTATCTTAAGGACAAAATCAATCAAACAAGCAAACAAGACAAAATAATTGTGAATTCTATAAATACTGTTGAAGTGTCTATCAATGAGAAATTGTTTGATCAGATACTCATACTTATTAACTGGGTCATAATAAATTCTAGATATATCAAATATTTAAATACTACAGGCAATACCAAGCTGCCCAAAGAAATAAAAATATATTTTATTTTAATTTTCAACTAAGCAATATCTAAAGAGACAAAATTATAAGTAATTAAAATGAATACAATGTATTATATTTGGGACATAGCTTATCTACATAGCTGAAAATGGTAAGAACTAAAAGATAAATGATAATAGGAAATAACATCTAGAGAATAAGGCAGGCTAAGAGCTGACTTCTACAGTATACAGAGAGGTTGTGTAACCTGAAATCTTACAGAAGGAAACAGGTAGGTAAAGCTTATGAGAAGTGACAACAAAAAAAGAAATGTAAATTAATATCAATCATTCTCATAAATAATCACTGAAATGCATATTTAAATGAGCCATTATTAAGATTGGCGAAAATATAAATTTCTATAGCATTGAGAATTGAAAAGCAGCTTGAGAGATAGAAACCAGTGCTCCTGTGCTAAGAATATAAACTGGTACACATTTTAAAAATAGATTTTATTTTATTTTATTTTATTTATTTGACTGTGTGTACATATGTATGAGAGGAAGGAGAATATATATGCATAAATGTGTACACATGCATGCCCATGAATGTGTGTAAGGCCTGCAAAGTTTCTAAGATCTCTCACAGCTAAACTTACACTTATTAATGGATACCCAGATTATCCCATAAGTGTCGTAATTTAGTTTCCATCTTTGTTATAGCAGAGCAAACATAGCTAACCAGTCAGCCATCTGTCTAGACTCTGGCTCACATTTTTTAAGAGAAAATTAAGGAGTACCTAGCAAGATTTTTAGTTAATCTATGAGTCATCCACTCTCTCCTAAAATGTCTCTCTCCTAAGTATTCCTGTTAGTGTGCACAAGTGTGTCTTTAGTAGGGAAAACTTGCAAAACCTTTTCCAATAGCAGGAAACTGAGAAACTAAACCAACATATGCAAATTTGGTAATTATTGCAGTTGGACAAAGAAAAGTGTGTGGATACATAAGAAGTTGTCTCAAATTATATTGCAAAGTAAAGGAAGTAACCATGATTCCATTTGTATAAAAGCTCTAGAAGAACACACACTCACAGGCATCTAACACTAAGACTTCGTCTGCAGCTTAAAAATTGGATCAGCACATGAACAAGCATCATTTATAATCTCCTGTTTTTATGACTGCCTGACATGTTATTCAAGCAGTGAGTACTTTATTGGTTTTAAGCAGAATAATAATGACTTTTAAAGCAGTCCATAAAGAGGGAGGGGTTTGTATACCTCTGCAAATTTTTTTTATTTTATTTTATTTTATTTATTTTATTTTATTTTTGATACTTTATTTACATTTCCAATGTTTCCCCTTTTCTGGGTCTCCTCTTTGGAAGCCCCCTATCCCCTCCCCATCCCTACCTCTATGAGGGAATTCCACCTCCCACCCACCCACTCACCCATCCCCCTATTCCCACCTTGACATTCCCCTTTACTGGGGCCTCTAACACCCTCAGGCCCAAGGGCCTCTCCTCTCTCCCTGATGGCCATCGAGGTCGTCCTCTGCCTCATATGTGGTCCGAACCATGGGTCCATAGATGTGTATTCTTTGGTTGGTGGTCCAAACTTCAGGATGACCGGGGGGAGGCAGGGGGGTCTACAGTCTTTAGAAGTATTAGCAACATTGGCAGAGAAGGGGGGTTTGGTGGTAGCATATTCCATGCTATGTGTCAGTACTCTCCATTATGGATCTTTACTGTACAGCAAGGAAGGGAGTATGTTCTCTACACGTACTACAAAGAATGAAGATAATGGAAATTGATTCAGGACCTTGGAAGAAGATATAAATAAAAATATATATGATACATGTACAACTTTATTCTAATGAAATCCATTATTGTGTCGTGTGATAATTAAAATGTAGTTTCTAGTAAAAAACAGAAAGAAAAGAAATGAGAAAACATTAAAGGCAAAGGATCAAAGCACAAATTTTGCTTTTTATATTCTCCAAAAAACCTCATGTAATCATTAAACATCTCAGACTAGCTTTTTAATGTCTAACATGAGAACAATAGCTTTTGACAATTCAGAGAGTTATAAAAGAAACTTTGGGAACCCTGACACAATAGAAAATTTTGTTTTATTTAAAGGAGAGCCATCCTACCTTGTTTTCAGCTCTGCCTTTCCTGTTGTCTGGGCAGATATTCTTAATCAGTAGAATTTTCAATCAATGGAGGAAGTGCTTCCAGAATTTGCACTATTCTGACCTGCCATGATTCTGTAAACAAAGATTTAAAAAAGTGAACCCTCATAATTGTCAGATTCTAACTTCACTACTTCTTCATACTAAACATCAACCAAACACACCTTCCCTTTGCTCTCTTCTGCTGTCTGGCATCTTTTGGTTTCTTTTAGTTACTATTTGCTCAGTTTTAATATTTTCCTCATCCTGTTTGTTGACATTACTGAATTTCTATGGAAGATATAATCTGAGCCAGTCACTCTCTGAACAATGGTATATCACATTCACCAAGACAAGAGACTACTTAAGAAAATGAAAGACGTACGTGCAAATGAGCCCTGGAAAATCATTGTCTAACTTTTGACAACTGCAATGTTTTTGCTCAGAGAAGAAATGATGTTATCCTTTGTAAATTTGAATGTTCTATTAAGAGTAAATATACAATTTACCTTACTTACAATAATCATACTTTTTCATAATATATTCATAACATACATATTATCATATTATATATATGTATATATGTGTGTGTGTGTGTGTGTATATATATATATATATATATATATATATATAATGTATTTCTGGGCTGTCATAAAATTTTCTTTATTATTTCCCATAATGATGTTTTCTCTTCATCTGGTCATCTAGTATGACCAATAGCTACCTTTTAAATTTTTCTCCCTTGTGTCTTTACATAGGAAAGATTGTCCACTCTCTCTATGGCCTTTCCTAGTTCTTCTCTCTACTGCTGAAGGTTCTCTCTGCTAGACTCCTAAATAAGCTCCTCATCTATACTGTCAGTCATTCCTTGTGACTGCTACTGATATTCAATTCAGAGGCATTGGTTGCAAGTGACTAAACTGCTCGGACCTTCAGTGGTTGGCTATTTCTGACTTTCATTTTCAGTTGAAGAAATGCATTCATTTATTCCACAATGATTTTACTAAGTGCCACTACATACAAGGCACTTTCATATGTTTTGGAGGATTCAGAGGTAAAAATAAGATAATAAAATAAATATAAAAAGAATACAATTTGCTACTCTCTTGAAGCAGGGGGAGATATACCACTAGCAAAGGAAATGTGTGTACATTTCAGTTAGTTAAATGATGATAAATGCTAAGAAGAAAACAGGTGAAGTGTATGGAATTGGAGTGCTAGGAGCAGAGTAGCAATTGGGTTACAACTTTCAATGAAGACGGAATTCTTCCTCTAATGTTCCAAGTATTGATGCATTTGTACATTTGTCTCAGGAAGATGAAAAGTTCTAGGGCAATGGAACATCCATAATTAATGTCTCTTGTTGCCTGCTGTGAGGAATATGGAAGAGCAAATGAGAGTTACGTTTTCTAGCCAAAGAAATATTGGGCAATAATTCCAGATCGGCAACTAACTTGTTCTGAGAACAAACAGGCCGCTTTCTCTCTTTGAAGCCCTATTTGCTCCTCTACAAGATAAAGCTGTCTACTCTATATGGTTATTAGGGGCATGAAATTACTATGCTGGCTGACCTATCATAAGTACTTAACCACAGGAAGCTATTCTTTCTTATACATAAAATTCAGTACACAATTATATTGTATAAATAAAAGATGAATATTGAAAAGTAAGGGCATATTAAGTTAGTCACTAAAACAAAATGTATTCTCATAAACAAACTCTCTGGAATGTTTTACTTTCTCAGACATACTATATTTTTAGATACTGTATACACCTAACTACACTTCCCTGAAAAAAGAAAGAAAGAAAAGAGAAAAGAAAACCTACATAGTCAAAAGTAGTTGTTGGAAAAATAAATTCTAAGCAAGATCTAAATATTGACAAATTAATAAAGATCTTGAAATAAAATTGCTTTCTTGGTGTTGAGCCTTGTACTGTTATGATGTAGAATAATGACTGCTTTTTCCAAAATTTATACTGAAGAACTTAAAAGGAAAGGATGGAAATGCCTGCCCCTAATTTTCACCCATTTCAGAATGAATGTGTATGTATTCCTGCAGACTTATATGCATATCTGTGTTTACATAAAAACACATGTACATTTGGAAATCTGAGTTAATGGACATACAAAATCTTACAATGTTTTATTAATTTGAAATTGTTTCTTTCTTTCTTTTTTTTTTTTAAATCAGGCACTATGGTACTGAGTTTCCTCCTGGAACTCAGTCAGTCCAGGGACTAAGCAGGAGTGGATTACAAGTCCAAGACCAGCCTGGGCTTCATATAAACCAAACAATAAAACATATAATTTTTAAGGTGAAAACCAACACATATTCATTTTAGATTATTCTAATTTTGTTGGTAACAGAAAAGAATCACAATCCTGAGATGGTAGAGCATATGTCTTCTTTGGTCAGACCTGATTCGAGTACTACTTGAGCCACATCAAGGTCATAGTTTCTTCATAGCCAGTTTGATCTGGTGCTTTGTGACCTTGAGGTCCATGATAAACACAGTCTGTTCTACTCCTTAGTCTTTTTCACAGATGACTCACTGGCCAGGGGAACTTGATAATGATATAGTTGCTGAGCTTGTTTCACTAGAACTATAACATCTTGGACCACCAGAATGAATTTGGGTGACATGCTGACCATTTTACTTTTGTGGGTGCAGATGCCATCTAGTATTGCGTAATCAGTAAACTCTTGGCTTTGGCTTTGAGATGGGGTGTGGTCCATTCTTCATTGAGAAACACGTTGAGCAACAATCAAAATTCAGAAGTCATGAAGGGAAGAAATTCTAATTATGAATACCATGTCCTGTCTTCAAAATCTGCATTCACAAATGCCATTTTATAAGAAAATTATAAGTAATCCTGTAACTGATTATGTAAATTCTCTATTTTGTTTGCCTTTACCAGGGACAGATGCATGTGCAGATCTTGCGGGTGGGTGCCTCAATTGTCTGAGTATATGGAGTTCAGTATCATTTACTAGAGTCACACTCAAGTATCAGACATCATCCAGTTTTCATTATCACACTCGCAAGTTATCTTTTAAAATAAAAAATGAAAGTACAGGCTTTCAACCTTCTACCATAGTATCACTAATTTATTGCAATTTTATATTCTTTTCTAACTAAACACAGAATTTTTCTAAATTGTAGATATTCTAGGAGACAACACAGATGGAGTAATTAAATGAAAACCAAGTCATACAAGGAACTATACCTTATTATATTATCTTAACTTGTTTGTTCAACTTATAATAAGACTACACGTGATTTTGTTTTAATATGTAAAGAGCTGTTATTTTTAACCTTTGGTATTATTTGAAAAGAGCCACATGCTTATATAATTAGGCTTTCACAGACACACACACACACACACACACACACACATACACATATACACACATACATACACACACACACACACACACACAATTTCTTTGCTGTCTATCTAGAAAGACCCCTTTTCAAAGAAAGAAAAAAATGCCCAAATAAAAGCCCCTCTAATCAGTTACAAGAGTGCTGTACCAATTACTTCCCTACAGGGTGACCTTTTCATCTTTTAATGGCATTTTGGAATAAAATCGCCCTAACAAGTTGGGAGTGCTATATGTGTCACATTTCCAGTTCTATTTTTTTTTGTCTCTTGTTGGCACTGAATAAGGCCTAATATATTCATGACCTAATTAGAGTAATTTTTGAATAATAATGACCTCCTGGGGGAAACATTTTTTCCCCTTGGTGCGATTCAGACACATTAACTAGAACAAGTGTTTCTTCATTTCTAAGTGTTTCTCTGGTTATTGGAAGTATTTTTGCTTCATTTAAAATGGAAATGATGTAACAGGAATCCCTAGAAGAAAGGAAAAGCACTTTGTTTGAGTTCTCATAATGTTTCCTTCTGTCAGAATGCCCTGTTCCTGTTGCATCATGACTAAGGTATTCACCTTGTCTGTCATTCTCATGGATGCTAGTGAATCCAGGAAAGACATATCATCACCTTCGGAGGAAAGCTTAGGTGATGCCAACAACACTAACTACAAGTGTGCCACCGAGTTTCTGAACCACTTGCAGAATTTCTATCATGCCAACCATCTTCTTTGCTACTTTATCTTTTCCTAATATAAAAATAGATGAGAAGGCATAGAAAAATATACCAGTATAGACACTACATGAAACCTTATACATCATCCTCACCTATGCATACTAAGTAGTTGGGTTTTTTTTTATTTGAATGAAATGTATATGATTATTTTGATTATATTATTTGTACATATATATATATATATATATATATACATATATTTTCCCACAAGAGACCAATAATACTGTCAGCAGAGGACTCCTGGCTTTCTCTCCATTGGAAGCTCACAGAGTTTCCTCATCCATCTGCCCATCAAATCTTCCTGTCTCATATAATGTGACTCCTCTTTCTCAAGTGGTCTGGTATTTTTAGTTTCTCTGGATTCTCAGTTGTAATAAAATTGCTGGTATTCCTGAACTCTGAGTCTATATCTCCATTCAAAAGAAATCTGGTCACTACTTAAGGATCTAGATATTGTCATATCTGTCTTATGGAATAACTGTGGATAGTTTTTTTTCCAAATCCTATCTAAATTAAGTCCCTGAGGTTGTGTTGTCCTTGCTTCTCATTACTTCTTTTAAATCATTTTCTTCGATCTACTTTTGATATCCTTGCCTTTCTGTAGTTCTTTAACAGTTATTTTTTCTACTACCTTTTTTTTAATTTTAGTCATGTAGTAACCACTAATAACTGGTTCATTCTCTTGCATCCTACCTGTATTGCAGTATGTAATTTAAATAAATCAATAGCCCAAAGACTAAAGTCTGTACTTCAATAATTCCTCTAATACTTCAATGTCACTTACTCTAATGAGTAAAGCCAGCTATCAATGCTTTAGCCCCACTTAAATCAATCTTCTTTCACTGATTTCCGCAAAGCTTCATCTCCCCAAGGCAGAGGCCTCGTCTCCAAGACAGAGGGTTTTCCAGCATAACCACCCCTTTCTATAGATCCCCACCCCCACTGGCCCCCTTGCTACTTTATTCTTTTGTATGAGACAAAATTCAAAACCTATTAAATGCAGATCACTGATCTCATTTACCTCCAAAGTGCTGAAGTCTCTGTAGAAAAACAATGAAGTCCACAAATATTTAACTTTATGACCACAGATGTCAAGTAAGCTTTCAGTACTCAACAATAATGCTGTGTTTTACCATTCACTGAGGTGAATAGTTTATACCTTCTTCTTATTCATTTTCTTCCTCATTCCTAACATGTCTTATTTGTATTTTAAAGGAAAGAACAAGAGTGTGATTAACATAAATGTAGTTGGAATTATAAAGAGGAATTGGCATGTAGGTTATGGATGAACTTAGTTTGAAGATATAAAGGCTCTAGACACAATCTATATGAAATAGATACTTCTACTCAAATATGGCCTGAAACTTTCCTTCAACTCTTATTTGGGATGGGTGAATGGAAACTGTACTGGCAACTTTAAAGAAAACAATATGAGTTTACATAAGCATTTTAATGAGCTCCAGAGGATTTACACCAATTGGCTGGTTGAATTCTACAACCACGTGTGTTCTGACAGCTAAGAGTGTAGAATGGATGGCAAGAAAGGGGATCTGGAACCAAGAAATAATTAGAAAACCTTTGGGCTTCATTGAGAAGCATGTTTAAGTTTTTCCCAAAGAACGTACTTTCAAACTTGCATTAAAACTCTCTTATATACTTAGTCTACATTCCTCTGTGACGATTTGTGAATCTGCAATAATCAGTTTTAACACCACTATGATCAGGTTCTATCAACCAAAGACTGGCAAAAGAATATACGAGACAAAGATGATGTACTGATGAACATATGAACTGATGAACGAAGTGGTACACACATGACCTGCACTGTTTATTTGCACAGTAAAAACATGCTTGGAGCTCCTCATATATACTTATTTTTCAGATAAAAATCCACTGAAAGTATATGATAGTATAATACATTTTTAGTACTTTTGTAAGTTCAATAATAACCAGAAATGCCCAGGGTCAATATTTAAGGAGACAACTGTTTTGAATATCCTGTCTACTGTTAAATGAAGATGATACTGTGTCACTAACAAAAAGTAAAATTCCATTTGTTGAGACAGAAGCTAGGATATTACTATCTCCAGACTTAAGTTGATGGAAACTGGCCTTGGCGTGTTAAAGGTCGTTAAAGGTTCACAAATGGCTAGAGAGTAATGCAGCCTAAGAACATAAGGCAGCTTCATGCAAATTAAAAGTATGTTCTTTGAGAGAAACTTAAAAATGTTTCTTCTCAATGAAAGCTAAAGAATTATTTGCCAGGCAGTGGTGACACATGCCTTTAATCCCAGCATATGGGAGGCAGAGGCAGGCAGATTTCTGAGTTCTAGGCCAGCCAAATGTACAGAGTGAATTCCAGGACAGCAAAGGCTATACGGAGAAATCCTGTCTCAAAAAAATAATTATTATTTTATAGACAAATTGTCAAATTGTAATGGCAAACATGGTTGAAACATATGTCTTAAACTATAGATGAGCACATAGGAATTCCAAATGTCTTTGGTCCTTCTTTTGTAGGAGTATTGCTGGAAGGCACTGTGAATGGCTACAAGTAGGGTCATGGTTGTGTGAATTCTGCATTTATAAATATGTTTGGAACAATATATAAGTATTCAATGTAAATTCTAGTCTATTTAAGCAAATATCTCGAAGTGTAAATATTGCTTCTGAAGTGCATGGTGTTATCAATCAGAGAAGGAAAACTTTCTCCACAAAATGATTTCATTTGCAATGACATCTACCACATTGTTAACAATAGTGAAGTTGATTTTATAATTACTTGTTATTTTGTTTTGAATATTTGTGTCCTCTAGTGTTCATTAGAACTTAATCCTCAGTGCAATAAGAAGTGGCAGATTATGTGATTAGGTCTCGAGAGCTTAACCTTCATGAATGGCATTAATGCTTCATTAATTGACCCAAAGAAAACTGATTTTTCTTGTTATCCCTTCTGCTGTGGGAGAATAGTCTTTGGCTTTTCTTTCTTGCGAACACTCTCCAAGGCATCATAACCAAGAAGCGAGCTCTTTTCCACAGTGAATCTGCTAGACCTTCCATCTTGGACTTCCTAACCTCAGAAACACTGAGCGATAAATCACCCTTATTTATAAACTATCCACTTTAAGGCATTTTGTAGCATCCCAAAGATACTGAGACAAATACCATAGACGTCAAAGGGAAAATGAAATTCTTTCCAGTGAAATTACCCTGAACTAACTGGAAATTTGTGGCAGAAAAACAAATCAAAAAGAAAAAGAAAATGAGTTCACTCCAACATTTATAATATGTGTGAACAATTGATTCAAGAAAGATCAGACATCCAAACACAAAAGCTGAAATCGTCAATCTCTTGGGCAGAAAATAGGAGAATATAAGTAATGATAAGACTCTGATGAGATTTCTCACATTGAAAAGAAGCCACTGATCATAAACTGGCTAATTTGGACTTCACTGAAACTTAAAACTTCTGTTTTTCAAATGATACCATTAAGAAAATAATAAACAGACAGCCCATAAATGAAGAAAATTTTGCTTAAAACAATCTACCAAAGACCTTGTAGTCAAATTATTTCATTTTTTCTGGCAATATTTTCAATTATTCTGGCAATAGAACAATACATGGATAAGCAATTAAGTGAGACTAATGGGATAGTACTTGAAGAACGATTCACAAGGAAAGGCATGGGGAAAGCTAATATGTTTGTGAAGAAAAGCAATTACAGCCATTTGTCATCAAGAAAATTAAAATGATAGCCATGAGACAGCATTTCGCAATCAGCAGGGTAGAAATAACGTTAAGCATTAAGAGAATGGAGCCAGTGTTCTCAGCTGTCTCAGGTGGAAGGAAAGTGGCACTATATACTGAGAAAAAGAACAGTAGTTCCTTGTGTTAGCCATGGACATGTCCTGTGTCCCAACCACCCCATTTCATGAGAATTAAAGTATATCTAGCCTTGACAAGCATGGTTATAGCATCTTTACTCATAGTAACTTAAACTGCAAAATCACTTATCTCCATAGCAATGAGAACAAGTAAAGAATGCTCGGGATGTCTACATAGCAGAAGAAAATATCTGCAGTAAGAGAGACAGAACAGACAACAATAACAGAAATATCAAAAACATTTGGAGAAAAACAAAAACAAAACATTTTGAGCAAAATAATTCAAACATCATAAAGTATGTACCATTGTATTCAATATAAGGGGGGATTCTAGAACAGAAGGCAAACCTGTGGAATGCAGGCTAAGGGGGTATCTCTGGGTTTGATGTGGGATTCACTGAGAATTGTCCTTTTTCTATGTAAAATGCAAAGATTCTCCTGTTTCATAGGCTAAAAGTTTACAGGAGGGTTTGTTACAAACTCCTAATAGCATTCACTTAATATCTTCTATTTCACTCTATAATATTATACCTGCATTAGCATACTAAAAATAAAAATACCTACAGCAAGTGAACATTAAATGAGATATCAAATGGCCATTCTTCTATTCCATAGGCTGTTACTCTCTGTACTATATCTATGTACCCATCCAAACCCAATAATACAGATCCAGATGACTAAGACTATTTAGACCTTCTTTCTGACTGACTACTATCTGAAAACAGCTAAGTCTAAATAAACCCTTGGCAAATCTCAGCTCTAAAACCTGGCAGATTTGTGGTTTCTGAGTTCTTGGAAACAATTTATAACCTAAAAACCCAACACAGTATTGAAAGGAAATTACCATGTCTATGTTGTAGTTCTAAGCTCAGAAGTATCCAAAAGTTCATATGTATGAGTAGACTTGTGTCAGTTCTAAGATGATTTTCTCTGTATTATGCTTCTGAGTTTCTAATGCATTTTTGCTTCTAATGCATTCATATATATGTGGGATTTATTAGTTTGGCTTATATACTATTGTCCAGCTAGTTCAATAATGGCTATCTAACAATGGGAAGTTCACAAATCTAGTAGTTCTTACTCCATGAGGTTGGATGTCTCTGTGGTTTCGCATATGCACTTTTATTGGACACCAGCTGTGGCTCTGCATTCTGTTCTCTGTTTCAAGGTGTTCAGCTGCCACTGCACACCAGGCTGGAAGGATTAATTAGAGCCCAGAACAGGTGGGGTCTGCAGGTCAGGCTGGGCAGATGGGGGTAGATAGTGTTCTAGCTCATTTAGATAGTATTCCATGAAACACCTTGTGCTCACACACTTTATTCAGGAGAAAAAGGCTACATATTAACCTTGGCAAGTAGGAAGGAATTTTCAGGGTGAATGCAAATCATTAGCAAGAGTTTAAAGTTCTTGGAATTTCTCATTTGCATAGAGAGGTATTCCAGGAATCCCAGGTACTGGCTGGGCCAGTTCTTAATGAAAGAAAGGAAGTTGTAGGTTTGCTAAAACTACATGACCTTCCTCAAGTAGAGGGTGTGAGTATCAGGCTTCCCAGATAAGGTCAGAGAAACTTGTGCCTGGCTAGAAAAGGGAGTCTTCCATTTTGTGCTGAGCTCAAAGGAGATATAGGACATGGTAGACAGTGACCTTAAATAGCAGGGTTTCACAACATGTGTCAGCCTGTCTCCAGTATACTCCAGAATTCCAAAGAAGCAGGCTAAAATGAACTTGTCAGCAAGAGTGAGGACAAGCAGGCAAAGAGCAAGCACTTTCTTCTCTTTCGCCTTTTATATAGGCTACCATTAGAAGGTACAGTCTAGAATTAGGGTGAATTTTATCATCTCAAAAGTTCTGCCTTTATATGTGGTACATTTACACAATGGAGTACTACTCAGCTATTAAAATCAATGACTTAATGAAATTTGCAGGCAAATGGATGGAACTTGAAAATATCATCCTGAGCGAGGTAACTCACTCACAAAAGAACGAACATGGTATGTATTCACTGATAAATGGATTAGCCCAAAAGTTCAGAATGCCCAAGTTTCACTTTACAGAGAGTGAGGTCCCAGATGGAGGAGTTGGAGAAAGGACTGAAGGAGCTGAGGGAGTTTGCAGCCCCATGGAGGGAGCAACAGTGTCAACGGGCCTGACCCCCCCCACCCAGTCATCTTGGAGTTTGGACCACCAACCAAAGAATACACATCTATGGACCCATGGTTCGGACCACATATGTGGCAGAGGATGGCCTCGTTGGCCATCAGGGAGAGGAGAGGCCGTTGGGCCTGAGGGTGTTAAAGGCCCCAGTAAAGGGGAATGTAATGTCAAGGTGGGAATATAGGAATGGGTGGGTGGGTGGGTGTGAGGTGGAATTCCCCCATAGAGGCGGGGAGGGGGAGGGGATAAGGGGTTTTCAAAGAGGAGACCTAGAAAAGGGGAAACATTGGAAATGTAAATAAAGTATCCAAAAAAAAAAAAAAGTTCTGGATTTTGGCTAGTCTCACAACTTCAAACATTCAATCAGAAAAAAATCCTTCACAGGCATACCGAGCCACTTGTGCTTTGATGAGTTGTAGATGATAACCAAGAATAGTCTCCACAGTCATCTTCATTCTCCTTAGTCTTGCTTCACAAGTGGGTTTCTATCCCACGGTGCACAAAATAATTCAATATAAAACTTTTTAATAAATTCAACTTCTTAACATGTATATGAATGGTATGTGAATAACATAGTGGTAAGCTCTCTTTAAAACATCGTAACTTCCAGTTTGAAGGTGTTTTGTGTCCACTTGAACCTCTTACGTAAGTTCTTACACTGACAGCAAAGTTAGGAATAAATAAACCCTATGACCAACTAAGAGATATATTTTCCTGAAATTTGAGTGTTATTGAATTGACCCAATCGATTTCAATTCACCTTCCACTGGGTTCTCAATTTCTCTGAGGGAATG
Source organism: Uromys caudimaculatus (assembly GCA_028551405.1). NCBI lineage: Eukaryota > Metazoa > Chordata > Mammalia > Rodentia > Muridae > Uromys > Uromys caudimaculatus. The sequence continues at coordinate 32,075,826 of CM052713.1, forward strand.
ATAACCCTATGGTCCTCTGTACCCTTCAAAGTTACTCTGGTGAGTGAATGGTTGGGGCTATGTGTATAACAATCACAAGAGATTGTCAAGATGCCCTGGAATGCTAGTTAGGAATATATAGAGAAATATAAAATTGTTAGAGTCAGAAATGCCCCAAATGACATTGCTCTCACTCTGTAAAAACGTTTTTTTTTCTACATACTACATGCCCCTGGAAAGACAAGTAGTTCTTGTTAGTTTTTGACTTCCTCTCTTATAAGATTATTCGAAAGGGTAGAAAACTCACAATTTTAAAATAAAAATAAAATATCTTTCACTTGTGAAATCTGTTCAGAACCTGAACTGAACTAACAGGAAATCAAATATGAAGCTCCAGTACAAAAGGCAGCATAGAGTTCTAAAACTGCAGCGTTGTTTGTTTGTTTTCTGTGTTTGTTTTATAATGCCAGTTTAGAGAACAGGATCCATTTAACTGTACCAAACTCTTCCATAATGCTGAGTATGGCCAATAAGAATTTGGACAAGTAAGTGGAAAAGATTTGTCACTTTATGCTATTACTTTAGATTTCCTTTAAGATGTTGTACAACACAAATCAGCCCCAATTCCTCGGCAGGTGTATAGGTAGATGGGCCTGAGTATTTATGACGCCGTCTCAAATTGCAATCATCTCCTTAGCTCATACTTTAATTGCACTGGAAAATTCACTCCTAAAGAGAGCCAAGAGATGTGCACGTGGATTATGAATTTATGTTGTGGATTACGGTGTTATGCATCTGAGAGGGGGAAAAAAGCACAGATGGTTAGGCTCCATAAACTACTTCATTGATGTATCAAATAAGCCCAGGTACAATGTAGGCAGCTGGAAGGAAACACAAAAAGAAAAGAAAAATAAAAGATTTGCAGATAAAAATCATTGCGTTTTTACACTGAAATGGGAAATTAGCTTTTTAGATTTCTTTCCTTGTTACTCAGTTGGGATAAGCATATCTTTCATTTTTTCAGTTCCTTCCTAGATGAATTACACATGAAATAAAGGTTGGCACCTGAGAAGCCAAATGAAATTATTTATAAACAGACACAAAAACACAGATGTTCTTCATGTTCACTGACAATGGTGTATCATTTCAAGTGCACGACGCCCTTATATTAAAAGTTTCCCATGGCCTGAACAGTTAGATACTGAGCTAATATGCTAGGGAAGTAGCCACCTATCAGAGATGATGTGAGAAGTATATTTCCACTTTCATAGCCATAAAGACTTGGAAATGTAAAACCCAGTGTGGTGTCAAGGAAGCTAGAACCAATTAGTAAAGTTGTGACTGAACTCTACTGTGCATTTGGCTGAAAACAACTGAGGAGTGATTCAATACAATGCCCCCCATCCAGTGTTCTGAGGTTGTAAACCATTTATAGAATGAAGCTGTCTGGAGAAGTAGAGGGTCTTACAATTGAGCTACTGCTCCTACTTCTCTCAGAATATCTAAGGGAGTTGTGTCAGTTAATCCATCTCCCTGTGACACTTTTTTATACTATATTATTTGGGAAATAGGAAAATGATTAGTTCCTAAGTAAAAATACCTTTCTATGAATTGGCAGTAGACTGCTGAGACTAGGCAAATTTACCCTGAAGAGTTCAGCTTGAAATACAGCACCAAATATATTAGACCCGCTCGTTGCTTCCATGGAGGGGCTTATGTCCTAAAGCACTAGATATGTTTAAAACTTCATTAGGAAAGGTGCATAAAGAAAGCCAGTCTTCATAAAGAGAGGCTGCCATGTTCACATGAGCTTATACACCTCTTTTATGTGAAAACATGTCGCAGAATTCCCCCTCTATATGATTCATCCACACTTTCCCTATTCTCATTTACAAGTCCCTATGCCTGGAGATATAACAGGACCCAATAGAATTTATATTATAGCTAAGCAAACAGAAAACTACCAAGTAAGTAATACAGATAAAATATAGTTGTAGATATACATTAATGATAGACAGGAAAATAAAGCACAAGATTCTGACCTGCAATTGTTCTGTCACAGATGGAATTTTTATAAGATGCCAAGCAGACATGAAGAAATGATAGGAAGAACATTACTGAAAAAAATAAGCCATCTGCAAACAACTTGAGATCAGAATGAGTTTGATGTGTCCAAGACACGGGAAGCTCCGGATAGTAGGAATGAGAGAGACAGAGGAACACTTGCAGCCAATGATCTGAGAGAGATAAACAGACTTCAATAGCAGAACCTGCTTCTTCATAGCGTACTCTCTGGCTGGTTTTAGTTTTTGTTTTATTCTGTTTTAACTTGATGATAGGTAGGCATTAAACTAAAGACCTTGCACATGCTAGACAGACTCTCTATCACTGAGCTGTTCCCCAGCCCAAACAGCTGCCATATAAAATTATGAAATATATGCTATTATGTTGAGCTACAGGATGGGGGCAGCAGAAAATAACATCACAAAAGGAAGGATAAGAAGTGTGACATGAACTACTTTCAAATGTCACTACATTACAATGTGTGAATACACAATCATGGGCAAGGATGGGAAAAACTAGGGAAGTTGCAAGTTGTTGGAAATCTAAAGAAGTGAAGGGGAAAGAAAATTAGGACAGTGGCTCTATAAAGAGCTGTAGATCTCAAGATGATGAGCAGTTATCCAATTTCTTGTTTGAACCTTAAAGTATCATGGATTGTTGATAGGTAAGCTGTTGTTATTTGTCATAGATTTTGCATCATGGGAGATATTGCCACTTGTGAATACTTTAAGATAAATGTACAGAGGAAAAAAAGAATAAGGCCATCATGATCCATAAGTAAGTAAAAGGAAAAGCTACCCAGTATACAAGTGCAGAGCTTTGTTTCAGATGGCAGAGCGACAGTTCATCAATTCCTACAGGAGGAAAGGCAATACCTATTGATCCTAATGTGGGCAGGTTAGTAGATGTGAAGGAAGACAAGTGATGGCCATCTATCAAAGTGCTTCTAGTTTTTTCAATTAAATATCAAGGACAGAAGCCAATAATGAAGAATGCTGACTCTTACTGGGTATTTCCAAAGAGAGGAAAAATTATGAAAGAATCCTCCCACTAAAAGTGTAACTGGGTGAATTTATCTTAGACGTATTGTACCCGGAAATCTAAAGTTGCACTGTATATATGTGTTTGTAGTTTAGAGCATGCTATTTATCAGAGTCTAATAAATTCCATCCCCTACTGATTACAGTCACACCAAGACTTAGAGTAATAGAAGAGTGACGTTTTACAAACTGTAGTTTCATCATGTTAGAGGAAACCCAATAGTGAGTCAATATTAGCAGGAAATCACAATATCTTAAACTACATCAAAACCCAGGACTAATCACAATGATGATTTTTGTGAAATCATCACAAAGAAATATCACAAATAGAAAGTTCACAATGAAGACATGATGACTAGCAGAATGTTGAGCTCACTGGCATAAGTATTAGAATGAAAATAAGTACCTTTGAAGAGTGAGATGTAGGCCGAGAGACAGGACTGATTTAAAATCAAGGTTTTGGAGGTGGGTTAAGAGTGTGCAGTAAACCCATAGATCATTCGTTGTGATTAAAGAAGGGATCATTGCAAGTGGAAAGAAAAATTTCAAGTTTTTGAATTAAGTGCCAGTCTGGGGGCAGTTGGGAAGGTGGAGATGGTAAGGACTGTACGCTTTCTTGCCATAGATAGTAGACTCCATGACTATAGAACAGTAAATAGTTCATGTCCATTAAAAGAAAAGAGGACACGTTCAGTAAGAAGCAGTGGCCGGTGATGTGGAAATGTGTGACCTTCACAAGCTTCAGAGTTGTTGGGAGATGTAGAAAGAAAGATGGACTCCCATGGCACACTGATGGGTCTGAATACTGCGGGTCAGTGCTCAGAAAGAGCTGTAGGACATGCAAGATACAAAGGCTTTTCGCCAAGGTCTACAGGTATACCGTGACACCAGGAATATGTACAGTTCAGTTATACAAGCATTAAAGTACAAAGGAGCATTTTTAGAAGGAGGAGGACTTTAGGTTTGATTGTATAGAGCCTCCTGAGATGAGTTCACATGCTGATGGATACCCAAGAGACTTCTACTTCTAGGACCATTTGATCAGGACCATCCCTACTCCCTCCCCTCCAACTTTCCTGAATCCCTCAGTCAGGATTTCTAAACTAACAGTCAACTTTATCATCCTCAGCCCCTAAGACCTTATGTTGAAAACACACACAGAGTACTCAGTCACTGTTCATTCAAGAAGTATTTGTTGGTTCTAACATGACAGAGTCAGAGTACACAATACCCTGGAAAATGGCAATACAATTAACTATAATTTAAATCAGAACATGCTATAAAGAAAAGGGAAAACAAAAGGTATCACAGTAGTTACTCTTTTCATTTCTGCAATCAAAGAAACAAGTGAAGGTGGGCTTATTTGGCTAAAGATTTAAGAGGTCCACCATAGTGGGAAAGAGCCTACTTCTTCCAGCTCAGACTGAGGTCCAGAGGATTACACAACCTCCCAGAATGGCACCCCTACTTGGAGACTAGGTGTTATGCAAACAAATCTGTGAGGTCCATTTCACATTCACACCACAATAAGAAGTTAAATCCTGGTCATTGTTATTGTTTAGAGTAGCAAAATAATCACTGCCCCCTAACTCTCAAAGTCAATATCTTGAGCACCAAAGAAAAAAGCGAAAGGAATGACATTTTAACATATTTACCAGGGAAGCACTCCACTTCAAAGGCACAGGTAGCAAAGCTTCTGTACAGGTTATAGCACCCAGTGTCATACCATGAAGAAGAGGAGCTTAGCAGAAATATATGATATGCAATGAATACTCTCTTTGTTTCTTTCAAGATATATCTTCAGGAAATGTAGTTGTAAAACAAGGTCTGAATTAATTAAGTCCAATTAGAACAATGCAGTTTTACACTATCTTTCTACATTTAACACAGAAAAAAAAATCTGCTCAGTATGTAACTTAATAGAGGTGCAAATTTCTGGGACTTAAAAAAAACTGTAAGGACTGTTCTCTTCCTTGACTTGGATAGAAGAGTCCATGAGGTTTACCTGTCATGGTTATTTAAAGCAACACTTTTCATTCTCCAAAAATGCTATACTTCATCAAAGTACATTCATTCACGTTTAGGAACAGGGCATGAGAAATGAATCCTCATTTTAAACAAGGCTCAGATCTACACTCTGTAACTTCACTTGAGGGGATGGTACTATTCGTTTGGCTAATTTAGCTCATCATATATTTTCCGGGTCTTATAGCGTAGTTCCTGGTATGTAAAACTGTCTTCAAGGCTCTACTGGCTTTATGAGAATGGCAAATTGACATATTTGGTAATAACTGATGCATACTCTGAAATAGCAGCTAACATGATATACTATGTATAGTTTAATACACATGCATACAAGTATACATTGAGCACACAAGCAAAAATGCAGAGCAGTATTTATTTTGTTTCATGGTCCTGTAAGTATTTAGCATGTATTAGCTCATGTAAACCTAAAAGCCACACTTGGAGTTTCTACTGCTATGATTTCTGATTTATTGAGGGCACAGCTTGCTGAAAACTATATACCAAAATTGTGGAAGAGCCTGAATTCAAACCTACAGATTTTGGTCCATGAACCAAAATTTTAATGTCTGGTATATTGCCTCATAAACTCCTGTGCAAGAAAAATACCAATTTTCTTTTTTGGCTTCCTAAAATCTTGGTGTGAATCCTTAATCGATTGCCCATTTGTCTCTTTGTATTGTTTTATTTCTGCTATTCCAGTGACACATCTCACTGGGCTATTGTCTGTGTATTAAAATGAGTGACATTGAGGGTTTCATTATTTTTAGAGAGCTCCTGTCAAGCTTGTGGGCTTTCTTCCCTCCCAAAAGTAGCAAGAGGAGGAAGAAAATTAACATTCACTGCTTATTCACTTTGTTGCAATTTATGTAATTTTTCACACAACAGTTTTAAATGCATTTATCTCATTTTTTCAAATAAGGAAAAAAATGTAGTTTAAGGAACACAAATAAGTTTTCCAGGGAAAGAGGAAGTAGCAGAGTCAAGATCTGAACCACAGACTGGTACCTGATCAGCTAGACTGCACATCCTGCTTTATGATAAAGACAAGAACAACTGCACTTTCCTATCTGCTTGGCTGTGATGCTCCATCACTGGTATTACAAAGTGCAATAGGAAAGACTTTTTGTGCTGCCTTTGTGGAAGACAGTCAGTACTTTGATATGGTATAAAATCAAAGGGATAGAGCCAAAGACAATACTCCATACAGGACTAATGCTCATCTCTCTGGTCATAAGTTAGACATGTGGATGTAATGCAATTTATCAGCACTTCCAAACAGGAGACCTCAGGACTGAGATATACTAAGAAATGTTGCTGAACCTCAGGCATATATGGTAACAGGGGAAAATGAAGGGAAACGCTTTATACAAAATGACAATAGCAGCCAAGGACACAAAACAAGCCCCCTGAATGTCATTAACCTTGACATAGCCCGAATCTTGTTCAGATTCTTAGCAAGAGGCATTAGGAAGGGTTAGGAACTGGTATGAATCTTCAAAGCAGTGTGACAAGTGACACTGTCCTACATCCATAAAAGACCTGATTTCTCATTCCCTAAGCCCAATTGGATTCATATATTGTTTTTCAAATGGAGAAGCCCAGATTCAAGATAGCAGTAGTTTCTACTCTCAAAAGAAACTCAAAGTTTAAACAGATATAATATTTTTGGGTGACAAAATATAGAAAAAGACATGAGGTTTTACTCATGTGAAAGGCTCCAGAACCTGCAGAGAGAACACGGAGGTTGGCAGCATATTTTTGGCCATTTCAAGTGATTTCCTAATATAAGGAGAATGCTTCTGGCATGGTGCAGGAGATGTCGATCACAGAGCTCACCATACAGGGAATGCACATTCATTATTTTGACTATTTCTGTCCAGCAGACAGACATGTTACTCACAATGAAAGAGTTTAAGGTCCAAATAATTCTTGTGATTGAGAGACATAAAGGGCTTCAGTCAGCTCATTTTAATGCACAGTTTATATACTATGGTGGGTAAACATTTGCAAATAAGTAGATGGTGGATGAGGAAGAGACAGAATAAGTGTAGTATGTGTGCATGCAGAATGGAAATAACTCCTAATAATATCTGAATAAAACTCAATACGCCCAATAAGGTAAATTGACTAATATATGGATTGTGTGCATTTAATGATAGAAAAGGTACTAGAAATTATCTAGTCCAATGTTTAAATTAGCTCCTCATTTTTCTGTTAGCTAACCTGAGATTAATGTCCTTGGTTTCAGCGCATGAAGAAAGGTATTTTCAGAACTTCATGTTTTCTTGCCCTATATCTAGGCTTCTGTTGTTAGATTTTAAAGGTAAATAGATATATAATATATTATTATTGATATATTTGTATGCATATAATACATTTGAACATATATGAAATTTCTACATACATGAATTTAATCATAGAGCAAAGATATCTGAAGATCCATTAAATATGTTCTTTTTTTTATTTTTATTTTTTGATACTTTATTTACATTTCCAATGTTTCCCCCTTTCTAGGTCTCCTCTTTGGAAACCACCTATCCCTTCCCCCTCCCCCACCTCTATGAGGGAATTCCACCTCCCACCCACCTGCCTACCCACTCCCATATTCCCACCTTGACATTCCCCTTTACTGGGGCCTCTCCTCCCCCTGATGGCCAATAAGGCCCTCCTCTGCCACAAATGTGGTCCGAAAAATGTGTATTCTTTGGTTGGTGGTCCAGCCTCGATGAGGACCTGGGGTTCAGGCCAGTTGACACTGTTGCTCCCTCCATGGGGCTGCAGACTCCCTCAGCTCCTTCAGTCCCTCCTCCATCTGGGACCTCACTCTCAGTCCAGCAGTTACTGTAAAGTGAAACTTGGGTATTCTGAACATTTGGGCTAATATCCACTTATCAGTGAGTATATACCATGTTTGTTTTTTTGTGACTGAGTTACCTCGCTCAGGATGATATTTTCAAGTTCCATCAATTTGCCTGCAAATTTCATTGTCATTGATTTTAATAGCTGAGTAGTACTCCATTGTGTAAATGTACCACATTTTCTGTATCCATTCCTCTGCTGAGGGACATCTGGGTTGTTTCCAGCTTCTGGCTATTATAAATATGGCTGCTATGAACATAGTAGAGCATGCGTCTTTATTACATTTTG
>CM052713.1:32084580-32176600 GCA_028551405.1 Uromys caudimaculatus
AACTGGCGGTCTACATGTAGAAGAATGCGAATTGATCCATTCCTATCTCCCTGTACAAAGCTCAAGTCCAAGTGGATCAAGGACCTACACATAAAACCAGATACACTGAATCTAATAGAAGAGAAAGTGGGGGAAAGCCTCAAATACATGAGTACAGGAGAAATATGTTCTTAACAAGTATACATTTTTCTGGTAATTATTCCCTAAATAATACAGTACAACAATTATTTAAATAGCATTACATTAACTCTCATAAGTGATTTAGAGATTATTTTATGTATTAAGAAAGATGATATGCATAGGTTGTACACAAATATAACATCATTTTGTATAAGAGACTGGAACCTGAATAGAATTTGATATATTGGGAAATCCCCTTTGAATATGAAAGGATAACTGTATATACATTTGATATGCACACATGTGTTTCTGTTTGTGTTTTCATGTGTAGCTAGGTATGTAATAAGGTAGATTAACAGATACAGAGACTTTCAATCTAGGTTATTAACAAAAGGACTTATGTGGTATATCTATTTGACATTCAGACAAACACATTGCAGATTTCCTATCCATTCACAGTGTAAAGATAAGTTTACTGGACGTCCTCAATCAGCATTCAGTCTACATTTGACATCTCAGTAAGTTTTTTTGGTACAAGTGAGATCTGGGGTTAATGGAGTTGTGTTATTATTATATTATGTATCCAATGATAATTTCAAAGCACTATGGATATTTTTCTCAGGTTTTGACTGCAGTTCCCACTTATTTATATCTGACACAAGGGAGAAAATAATCATTTCATGACGATTCATGTCACAGATCTATTTTAAGAACCAGGATGCAATCTGAAGTGATCATCGCATTATTGTTTCCATGATGAAACTGAGGCTGCTTCCCACTAATCTGTCTATAAAATTTGCAGCAATAACCATGCTCTGAATTAGGCTTCCAGCTTTGCCATTTGTTCACGATGTGACCTTGAGCATATTCTTAGCCATCCCATTGCTTTGGTTTTCTCTCGTAAAAAGATATTTTGATGACGTTTAATTTCTAGGGTCACTGAAGGGATTAAATTAGGCAAAGTCTGTAAAAGAGATTTTGGCATAGTCTCCAGCATACCTATTCTGTCACAAGCATTCAATAGCAGATGCAGAAGACAATTTTAATACCTAAGGATCCCCAAAATCCATTTATCTCGCCAACTCACTTTCCTCACAAATTGGTAAGTTAGGGACTGAATGGAATATATTACTTGAGGCAAAACAAAGGTTCCAACAAGAACTGCTGATTCCCTGGTTCCAATTGGCCCTGTTTGGTCACATATAAAGTATCTGATATAGCATCAAATACAGTGTTACTGAGTTATTGGAATGCAGTTGACTAGTCTGCTAGGGGTATAAGCACATTAACCATTCTGCAGTATTGGGAAAGGGAACATGGTTTCTGAGTTTGTCATTAAGCAGGCCTCAGCACTCTCTTGAATTTCCATCAGGCTGGTTGGCTGGCTATATTCTCTTCAATGAAAAGGCATTGATCTCTGCTTTCTTTCTTTCTTTTCTTTTTTCCCCCTACTACTTTATGACCTCCAGACAGCATTACTTCATTCCTTAAGCAATTATTGAACACCTTCTACATGCTAGATAAAGCACTAGATGAAGCCTTGCACAATACCGAGAGCCTCCTGCTCTACCCCCTTCTCATTCCCAGGTGCATTTTCTTAGTCGTATAAAAACCAAACACATTAGTCTCTCAGATTCATGGCAGACAAATTATTTATGAACTCTATTCCACGGTTCTGGAACATAACAACTTCCTGGTGACTGACTGATCCTTATGTCTTCGAGGAAAACTAGTTTGTAATGATCTTGCTTGGTAAAAACCTCACAATGAGCTCTTGGCAACTGAAGATAGGTGAGGTGGGACAAAGCAAGAAATACTGCTAAATAATGAGCCCAATGTCATAGCCCAGTTTACATAAGGCTCAGGGCCTTTTCTGTCCTGCTTCCCAGAAAGCCATGAGCCTTAGCATCCAGGAGTGGAGCACTGACTAATTGGGATGACCCAGCATGGAGAGCATGGCCCAGGGACCAAATTTATGCCTCTTAGAGGATAGGAAAGTGTATTCTCGAGACACGCTATTAGGTACTAAAATTAAGGGAAACTCAGGTTCAAGGTGATCCTTAATAAGAGCTTGTGTTTATTTTTCATTAGTGACTACTTGCTGACCCAATTAACAAGAAGTCAATCCTTCAGTCATAAAGAAAAAGAGTGAGAAAAAGAAAAGCTGTGAAAAAAATATTCAAAATCACCTGAAGGGAAAATAATTTTTAACCATAAAATCAGAATTATGTTAATTGTCGATATTATGTTTAATATATGCCAATCATTGGTGTCATAGTTTGTAGAAACAGGGATCATGTCAAGATGAGGGCAAAATACATGGAATTATATTCTGGCCTTGAAATATAATCCAGAATGAGCTATCATTAATAACAATTATTCTAATCATTCAAAATATCTTATGACTCTTAAAGTCAAACCCAACTTTTTTCATTCTGTGTACTTATGAATAACCAAACGTATGTATCCATTTTTATTAGCTTCAAGATACCAATGCTTTGGAAAGAATCTGTTCTTTGAAAAGCAAAGGTTCTTTGCTTTATGAGAATTAGTCTCTGTGGATTTATGATACATCTATCAACCTCACTGTCTTCAAGTATGAAATGAAGACAATGTCTTGGACAACTGTAGCGTTCGAAGTATGTCAACTCTGTAAATTTACTAATATATGTAACCTTCAACACATGTCTTTTTTCCATGACTACCCCCTTCCCAAACTTACTATTAAGTAGTGAGATGTAAATTGAATAATGTATTTACAAGTTCGTTCTCTGTTGTATCAGCCAACTTATAGTAAAACAAAATTTGTTTCTGAGGATGCCTACAGATACCAGTAGGTACCTGAAATTTTAATTTGTTTTACAATTCAATTTAGTGTAGATAATAATTTTCTCTGTGTGATAATTGGATATCTATGTTTATAGTCTATATGTATTCAGCCAGCTCACAGTGACTGGATTATCTTACTGTTGAAAGATTTTACATTTTCTCTTTTCTTGGTTTAGAGACTCATAATAGACAGTTACAAATGGTGATATCCCAACTGTATCACTAAAACACTAGAAATTATTTCCCCTGGCTATATTTTCATACTATTAGTGAACATTGCTTTGATCCCTCTCTCCACACTTTCCAGCCTCACGTAAGTTGTATACTTCAAATGTATTATTATTATTATTATTATTATTATTATTATTATTATTATTACTATTTTTAAGAGATATACGTGATTGTGTGTGCCCACTGAGTGGAGTCAGGGGATAGTTGTTTCTATGTTTTCATTGTGGAATCTGTGGTTGAACTCAGATCTTCTAGTTTGAACAATAAGCATGTTTTGGGTTTTTTGTTTTGTTTTGTTTTGTTTTTTTACCTACTGGGCCATCTTATAAGTTCTTTGCTATCTAATTCAATATGAAAAAATACTTTTAGCTTTCATGCACATGTGCAATGACATGTCATATTTGCTGTTTTCTGATTGGCTTCTTTTACTTAACTTAATGTCTTCCAATTTCATTAGATGATTCCCTATCTTGACAATTGCAGGTACTGCTCTAATAAATCTAGGCCCATGGGTATCTCTTGTCCCAGAAATTTTTTTTCTAGTGATAAAGCAAGGAGTTTGATCTTTGATACATTTTGAGCTCATTTGTGTATGTGTTAATAAATGGACGTGTAGCATTATTCTTTTATAAACAAAGCTAATGCTAATGCTTCTCATACTACATGTAAGCTGAAATTGAGAAAACGCTTTCCACTCATTTTATGAAGTCAACATGACGAAGTAACCAAAGCTAAGCAAGAACATGACAACAGCTATCAACAAACAACAAAAATTCGTTCCAGTGAAACCCACAGGCCATTACAACCAGGGAAGCAGAAAGACTAACTCCATACAGTCCACCTCAGTGCCTCCAAAAGAATAACCTATTCTTACCCCAGCTGTATAGCAAACCACCTGATGCCACCTCTGGCCCCTATTCCCAGGGGATCACAGAGATTTTCCCCTCCAAACTTCTCTCCCACGACTCATTGAAGACACAATGACACTCCATACTCATGAAAGGAAACAATGTACCAAGAGTATATTGCACTTCTTAAAGTTTACCAGTAAAAACAAGAGCTTCTGAATAGCAAATAATACCATCATTTGACAAAGCAATACACTACAAAATGAGAAAATCTTTTTACCAACTACACATCTAATAAGAGACTAATATCTAAAATATATAAAGAAACCTAAAAACATTATATATCAAGAAAACAACACAGTTGAAAGTGAGATACAGATCTAAACACAGAATTTTTAAAAGAGGAAACAAATAGGTGAAAAAATATTTTTAAATGTTTTCAACATCCTTAGCCATCAAGGAAATACAAATCAAAACTACTTTGTGATTTCATCTTATACCTGTCAAAATGGGCAAGGTCAATAAAGCAAATGACAGCTCACACTGGCCAGGATATGAAGTAAGGGGAACTCTTATCTGTAGCTGGTGAGAGTACAAACTCTTACAGCCATTATGGAAAACAGTGTGGGCATACGTCAGGAAGATGGGAATCCTTTGACCTCAAGACACAGCTATATCACTTTTGGCCATGTATGTAAAGTATGCTTTATCCTGCCACAGAGATGCTTGCTCAAGCATGTCTGTTGCTGCTTTTTTCAGACTGACACATTTGAAACAAAGTAGATGCTCCTCAGAGTGATAATAGATTAAGAAAAAGCAGTATCTCAACACTGTAGAGTATTACTAAGATATTTAAAAAGCAATGAAATAAGATTCATAAGGAAATGGATGGAACAAGAAAACAAATTATCCTGAGTGTGAAATGCCAAACCCAAAAGGAAAAATATGCTATGTATTTGCATATATGTGGATATTAGCTGGTAAATCAATGACAACCAAGCTACAATCTGTAGACACATTAAGGATAGCTATAGGGGAAGAAACTAGGAGAGGCATCTTCTAAGATCTTGCTAAGAAAGGGAAATAAAATATAGTTAAATATAACTGGGGGGCTAAAAATGGCAGGATCAGTGGGTGGGGGAGGGAAAAATGGCATGAGGGAGGGAATATGGGGAGACACAGCTAAAATTAAGGTCCATCTGAGAAATATTGTAGAAACCAAAATTAGTAGAAGCTTCCAAAAATATATACAAGCAATCCAGGCTGTTGCCTGTCCTCTAAGTTACTTTCCATAAATGGATGGCAAGGGTCCATTGCTGAAAAGAACATAAACGTAACTCATTGAATATGGAGAAGTTGAACTGGGGTCTATAGAGAGCCTTCACTCCTGTGTTCTAGCATCTATGGTACATAATGGTACTCTGCATGATACCATATGAGAAATGTTAAAGACAACACAACCACAAAGCTTGGGATTGATAATTATGTCATGCCTGCAAAATATGTTAGTGTAATGGTGGCACAATGTTCTTGGAAGTAACCAACCAATATCTGATTTTACTTAAAACTTACTTCATAATATGGAACCCACACCTGACCCTGCTTGCATGACAAAGATTGTGAGACTAGATAGCACAGGGTCCCACGTTAAAACCAAATACTTGTGCTCTAATAAAAATAATGAAATATAGCAATAAAATGACTACTAATGACATTCTGCTATACTCAGATTAGTCCCTTTGCTCAGTCATCATAAGAGATGCCATCTCCTGCAGCACATGGAAACAAATACAGAGAGCCACAGCCAGACATTATGCAGAGAATAAATGACCTTGGCACATTAGCCCTAAAAGGAATTCTCCATCCAATACCCTCAAGACTCAGATTATATCCTGTACAAGAGAAAGAAGAAATATTGTAAGACCAAGATGGCATGGAGAACACCAGGAAAACAAGGTACTCTAAATCAATATAAGCAAAGCTCATGTGAGCTCACAGAGACTGCGGCACCATGGGTAGGAACTGCCTGGATCTGCACCAGGGCTTCTGCACTTACATTATCACTTTTAGTTTAGTGTTTTTATGGGATTCCTGAGTGTTTGGATAAGAGGGTCTCTGATTCTCATGCCTTCTCTTGGGTTCCTTTATGTCTTTGTCCAATTTTGATGTGATGATTTTCTTTTAACTTTTTATTTTAGTTTATTATTGTCCCTTGGAAATCTGCTTGTTTTCTAATGAGAGGCCAAAAGGGAACAAACTCAAATGGGAGGAAAGTTGGGAAAGAACTGGAAGGAGTAGAGAGGAAAAATATAATCAGAATATATTATTTGAGGAAAGACACCTGGTTTTAGTAAAAGGGAAAGAGGATATTATTGTTCTATTACATGACCTAGCACAGCCACTTCTTCTGCTGGTCAGTTCATATGGACTCTCTGTCACTTACAAATAATATTAGTGCCAAAGTGTGGATGCTTCAATCCTACATAGAAGGGGGAACTAAGTAATCACAGGAGGTAGAGAGAGGGAGGGACCTGGGAGAGAGAGGTGGGGAAAGGGGGTAAGATCAGGTATTGGAAAGGACAGGAGAGAAGTACAGAGGGTCAGGAAATTGAATAGAAATATGTAGCAGTGGGGGATGGGGAACTGAGTATAGCCACTAGAAAGTCCCAGATGCCAGGAAAGTGAGAGACTCCCAAAACCCAATAGTGATGACTTTAGTCAAAACATCCAACAAAGGGGAGATAGAACCTGCAGAGACCACCTTCAGTAGATAGGCATGGCCCCAGTTGAGGGATGGGGGCACCAACCCATCTCAAAACTTTTAGCCCAGAAATGTTCCTGTCCAAAGGAAAGATGGACAAAAAAATGAAACAGAGTCTGAAGGAAAGGCCATCCAGAGACTGCCCCACTTAGGGATCCGTCCCATCCTCAGACACTGAACCCCTATACTATTGTTGATACCAAGAAGCATTTGCTGACAGGAGCCTGGTATGGTTGTTCCCTGAGAGTTTCTACCAGCACCTGACCAATACAGATGCAGATACTCACAGCCAACCATTGGACTGAGCCTGGGGCCCCAATGGAAGAGCTATGGGAAGGACTGAAGGAGCTGAGGGGATTGCAACCCCATAGGAAGAACAATACCAACTAACCGGGCCACCCAGAGCTCCTAGGGACCAAACCACCAACCAAAGAATATACATGGAGGAATCCATGGCTCCAGATACATATATAGCAAAGGATGACTTTATCTGATATCAATGGGAGGGGAGGCCCTTGGTCCTGTGGAGGCTCGATGCCCCAGTGTAGGAGGATACTAGGGCAGTGAGGTGGAGTGGGTGAGTGGGTGAGTGGGTGGAAGCACCCTCATAGAGGCAAAGGGAAGGGTGGACGGAGGGATGAGATTGGGGTTTGTGGAGGGGTAACCAGGAAGGGGGTATCATTTGAAATGTAAATATATAAAATGATTAATAGTGTTTTTAAAAATGTAATGATAAAAAACAAAAACAAAAAATAAATAATACTAGTGCAAAGCACAAAAACAAACAGACATGTTAAATTATACATCAGTGATTTCAAATGTGCATCACTCAGCATTCGGCAGCTAAATATGATAAAAGCCCAGTGAACCATGATGGATGGGGTAAAGCTACAAGCCATTCTTTAAAGACTTGAAAGACTAGTTAAATACTGAAATCTTGACCATCAAAATTAAGCTAAGGACATTCAAAATAGAAAGGACAAAGTAAATCTTTGTTTATATAGAAAGAGACCTATATTACCACCTCCTACAAAAGATCTGATAGAACTTAGAGAATTTCAGTTAAGATGCTGATGCAAAATGAACAGACAAATGTCAGTAGCATGTGAATATATCATCAGCAGACAGGCTGAAGGAAGAATTGAGGGAGGAGTGTTACAAAAGCCCCAACAGCTCTAACCCCCTAAGCAGAAATTGATTTATTTTGTTTCTTGTCTAATTGAGGAAATGAGCTTCATGTAAGACTGAGAGAGAGCTAAGGAAGAGCAGACTGACTGAGAAATTAGAGACTGAAGCACTCCATGGTGGAAACTAGCTTATTCTGATGGGAAAATATGATTGAATGGAATGATTAGCTGGGCCGAAGCTGGGGATACAGGAGAATGTGTGAACGAAGAGCATCAAGAGGAATTGCTTGTCCTCACCAATTGTTTTCAGGTGCTGAATATCCTTCTTAATAATTCTGAAAAGGTCCATGGATGACTTTGGAAGACTAGTTAGAACTGTTTGGGTTTTTTTTAAATCCTAGCAAGGATATTATAAAGTATTTTAGGGTTTCTTGATATTACATGAGATATTGAGTCTTTAAAAATGCTTCTTAGATGCTATTTTGACTCCAAGTCCTACTGAAAAAGACACAGTGCAGCTCAACTTTTATTTTCAAGCTATAGTAGAGTTGTATATAGAACACATGGGATTTAATTTCTAATGATAATAATATATTTCCAGTTCTCCAGTAACCATCACTTCAGCTCCTGCTACCTAGAAACTAGAAAACCCATACCTGACTTTATCACTTACCTCATGGCGTTATACCAAAGCCCAACAAACTTGCTCTTAATTCTCTTTTACTTCTTGTTTCTATTTCTCCCATTCCTGTACAAGGTAATTGTTTTCATTTTATCCACACACTAAAAATGAACAGTGATAGGACCGGGAACATCATAGAGCTGTGACACAAACTGTTGACTTCGGTAATTCTGCTTAAAGAAGTTATGAAGTCATTTCGCAACAATAGCTACACAAATATTTTGCAATCATATTGCTGCAGCAGGTCACCACCCATGGCATAGGTGTGGTGCTATTTCAGCCTTCTCAATCCCAGATGTCACTATGGATAAGGTAAATTTACAGAGATGGACACAGGGTCAAACATCCTACAGACTGGGAGTTCTGTGTGTCTGTATCTATAAAATTTTGTATTTTATAGAATGTTCTCATTTACTATTATTTTTGATCCTCTTTGCAACCCTGTGAAGAAAGCAAGACAAAAGTCATGGCCTCAACTAAGGAGTCAAGTTTAGAAAGATTAAGTTAGTTGTCTGAGCTGCACATAGCTGCTGTGACAGAGCTCGTGGAAGTATCTGGACTTGGGATTTGAGTTCCTTTCTCTGTTAACTGTCAGATGCCCTCTCTGGGTAGGTCTCATCGAGGTCACAGCCACTGCTCAGAGTCTTTTTGGTCTTTGTAATCAATGACCCCATAGAATTATTTGATCTCTTTCCTAGGGTTGGCTTTTCATTCACTATATTTTCAGCAAGGTCAGTTCTAGAGAATTCACAGACAAGAAAAAATATCACAACCTTCCTTAAGAACAGTTATACCTGCACTAAATCCCATTTAATTGTATCGTATTCCAGCAGTTTATCCAGATTGTAACTAATTAAGGAATAAGAATAATTTGCTAACTCTAGGGACATAGCTCAGTGGTATAATGCTTTCTTAGCATGTAGCAGGCCCTGGGTTTAATATACAACATTGTTTTTTTTTTCAAGAATAATTAGTTTTAGTTCAAAATTGAGAATATGAGGCATGGAGTTTCCTGAATCATCTATCAGCCGTATTTAACTTTTATGTTTAATCAACTCCACCTTATGACCTTTGGAAGAAAAACTTCAGTTCAGGAAGGAAATATGTAGACAAATAAGGCCAGTTGGCTGGCAGGTGATGGTTTTTGTTGTAGTCAAAATGTTGGCTTTGGTTTAAAAGAACTGAAGATGCTTTGAATTCTTCTTTTGAAAAGACACTAAACAAGGCAATACCATATCTTGAAATGTTTTATTTAAAAGTAAAATCTCAGTTTGGAAGATAGAATACAGGCATCTCTTTTTCATTTGTTTGGGTCTCTTCATAACTAATAAAACACAGGAAATAAGTATCTTAAAACTGTAAATAAATAAATAAATAAATAAAGTATTCTTTAAAGACATGACTATTATTTTCTCCTTATTTCCTATTCTTTTTAATCTGTTGAAAACTTGTGCACAGTAAAGTCCACCCAACTCTCCATTAGAAGCAAGGCAGGAATAGAGGCCACATTCTAGAATAATAAGCCACATTCAAAGAAGCAATAGGGTTGGCACACTGGCCTTTGGATCCTGGGGAACTTGCCAAGTTGCTCAAACATCACTAGTCATTAATTTCAAAATGCATCAATGCACTCCTGATAAAATAAGAATGAGATTCTTCTTGAAAATCACAGTACAGATAAATAACTCTGACTGTTTTGGGACTGTGTGTTCTTGTAAAACAAACATTGTTTAGAGACTGATTTTATAAATTTTAAACAAATAAAATCATGAAAATTCCTCTTTAGAGAGAAATACTTTCCAAGTTTGAGATATATATTATTTATTTTTCTTTGTTTCTTAGAATATTTGTGGTAGTTACTAGAATATCTTCTTCACTATATTCTTCTAAAACAGTAATTATTATCCTCTTCTGAATGGCCCATAAAAACTGAGCCCTGCCCAGGCACTCTAAGTAAGGATATCTACCATGCCTTACCTGTAGAGGCAGTTCAAGGCTATTAGGAAGAAAGACAGCAATTTAGATTCACAATATAGGACTATAATATTAGCTATATGTATTAAACTTATGATAGTGAATAAGGAAGGCACAGAGCTCAGTTTGTTTACCTATATTATGAAGCAACAGTGTGGACATTAATATTACATTGTGACATAATATGGAACAAGTTTTTTCATATAAAAAGTAGTAAATAAAGATGTATAAAACTGGCTAAATTACTATGTGTTATAAGTTCTTGGTAAAAAGTATTGAGGAACTTAGCAACTCATAAAAGTGCAATCTTCAGACTCTGATATATGGAATGTGGCCATGCCTTTATTTGTTAACAGCACTTTTTTAAACACAGATTTTCATACTCAAAAGAGCTTAATGAGTTCCTATAGCAAGTTTTAAAAATACAGATTTGCATAACAAAGATATTAAGAAATTAGTCCAAGTATCCAGCAAACTTATTTTGTCATAGGATTTATTCCCATAAAATATTTACTAGCTTATCTCTTTCTCTTGCCTCTCTTATCTCTTACCTCTCCCCATTCCTTTCCCCCCCTCTCTCCATGTGGTCATGGCCGGCCTCCACCTCTCCACTTCTCTACTCTCTTCCTTTCTCTGGCATTCTCTGCCTCTACTACCCTCTTAACTCCCCTTCCCATGCCCTAAATAAACTCTATTTCTATGCTAAAAAAAAGTATTTACTAAATCCTTCCAGACTATAATTTGGAAGGTGATAGCATGGAATTTTAGAAAGGTAAAGGGGACTTTGAAAAGATCTAATTAAATGCTGCATGTCTTTATCTTACAAATGATATTAGGGTTCATAAATGTTGATGAAATTGGTCAAGATCACATCATTAACTGATGGCAGACTCAAGGTCATGACATAGAATGATGCCCTGTACATTGTATACCAACAACAAACACAGAGAAATCTCTTGGCTCACCATGGATACTCACAAGGGTTTGTATGACAGCAGTCCATACCTTTCCCTTTGCAGTTGATTCCAATCATCCTTATTTTCCTATCCTCAGTGTTGATCTGGAGAATTAATAACATGACCGTGTTGAATTAGAAAGGAGCAAATTCTAACTACTAGTCCATCTAACTCGATTCAACGCATATCAGATTCCCTGGGCAAGTGTTTATTAAGTTCCTCACATAAAGTAACACAATAAGGGTTGCAAAACTCTGGATGCCCTAATCCTTAAGGAGGGAAATAGACTGCAATGTTAAGGAGCTTTGCATAGCATTAGGAGCTCATTAGTGATCTGTGGCAAGCCTGTGAGACATATATATGGGCAGCATATACTACAGAACCGGACTGGATGACCAAAGCAAACTACATAAAATACATGACATGGTTCGGGCTCATTGTCCTTGCTTAAAGCAGCATCATACTTGGCCTCATTTTTTTTTTTTTTTTTTTTTTTTTTACATTTTATAGGTTATGTTTCATTTTCTCAAATTATTTTTAACAACTCTGAGATCTCATCTTACATACGTCAGAACAACTAAGATCAAAACCCTCAAGAGATAACACATGCTGGCGAGGATGTGAAACAAGGAGAACACTCCTTCATTGCTGGTAGGAATGCAAACTTGGACAATTACATTGGAAATCCATTTGGCAGTTTCTCTGAAAACTAGGAATAGTTCTACCTCAAGACCCAGCTCTACCAGAACTGGGCATGTACCCAAAAGATGCTCCACCATCCCACAACTTTTAAAAACCTAAAATTAGAAACTTTTCTATTTCTATCTTCATAGAATGAAATCTAGGAAATACTTACTCATCTATATAATGCAGACTTCAACATCTTTGTTGAAATAATTGAATAGATGATAGGCTTGAAAGCATAAGATTCAAGTCAGTCATGGCAACAGAATGAGATATCAGTTTAAATTATTTTTTGAATAGTAGGAATGTAGTTCAATGGTAGACCAAAGTTAAGATAAATCAGTGTACAACTCACTTGGTATGGTTCCATAGCCAACCCCATGATCACCTATCACCTCCACCTTCCTCCAAAGAGAGAGAGAGAAAGAGAGAGAGAGAGAGAGAGAGAATTTGATAGAGCAAAAGAAAAAGGGCAATTACATGAAATCTGAACCAAATCATGAAAGAAAAAAAGAAAAAGGTTAATTTAATGCAATGCAACCACTGCCTCTTTAAAATATGCTTCATGGACTATTGATATGCCCTCATTCAGGAAGTCATTGTTTGGACTGACAAATAAATCCTAGCCTGAGTAAATGTCTCACTGTTAATCAAATACTTTATTTTATGAGAACTTCTATATCTTTTTGTTTAACATAATTTTACATGATCTGATCCTGTTAACACTCATTCAACCTCCAACTTCTCCCAAATACATTCTACCCTATCCTTCTGTAAACTTCATATGCTCTTCTCAAAGGCCATTGAATCAAAGTAATGCTGTCATTATGTGCATGGGTACATGACCACCCATTGAAGCATGGTTATCCCAATAGGGACTATTTCCTTGGAGAAAAATGAGCCTCCCTTCACCAGGAGCCATCAACTGCTAAGCTTTCTACCTAGGGGTTGATCTTCCTGAGTCCTCTCTCATGTTTGGTGGGATTTTGACTGGCTTCATCTTGTACAGGTCATATACAGGCCACTGTAAGTGCACAAATTCAATGGTACTGATGGATTCACAAAACAGTGCATATATGTTTGTGTGTGTGTGTGTGTGTGTGTGTGTGTGAGAGTGAGCACACGTGCTCACACATGCAGGCACACACACACCACAGGACTTGTATAGAGATTAAAAAAATTAACTTGTACAACTTGATTGTTTCCTTCCACCATTTTTATTCTGTGTATTCAAATCTCATTGCCAGGCTTTGGTGGCAAGTGCCTTTACCTGTTGATCAATCTAAATCTAAATCCAAAGTAAGTTACATAGCATAATACATTTTAGATATTATTTCCATTCTATTAGGCAATATTTATATTCTTTTACGTTTTTATGTATAATGCACTCCCTGATACTAAGCTCAACAAGTCCGAACTTTTTGTTTCACTATAAGATTTTAAACTGTTAAACTAAAAATATGAGCAAATACTTGATTGAATATTGTCCTTTAATATCACTATGTCCTATGCTCAGGAAATATCTTGATTGATGGCTAGTTCACTGAAAGACTATACAGCCCTTAGTGTTTTCCAAAACAGCAGCAGCATTATTCACCACACACTTATACTGTATTTTTAAATTTTCAAGATATCTAATATATATGTGGCTTGTACCATTCAATCCCATCTATTTTAAATAGTCAAAAATGCTCCATTAGAGCCTAAAAACATTATACCTAACACACCTAAGGTGGTTGCGAATTGCCGAGCTAATATGTTTTCAAGAGGTATTCTTATGAGATAAGTTTAATTAAGCAATGTGTTCTATTAATCATTTCTAATTACTCATGCAAATCACAGACACTCTGCCCTGCGGTTTAATAGCCTGATTTGATCCCAAATGCAGCTGATGTCTGAGGCCCAGTGGGCATTGGAGTGAGAATGTCTTCACTGATCTTGTTACTCTATAAAGATACTCTAATTATTAGAAAACCATAACTGTGAAGCATAGCAATGCACACTCACATATGGTTAGTTGTTTGCATTCTGTCCAGAGTTCTGACCAGAGGCATGTCATTTTATCTTCCTAGAAACATTTTTTTTTAATTCACTCTAAATTCAATGCTGATGAAAAGATGGCACCCTGTGTTGAACACTATTAGTATGATTTACATAAGTTAACAGGCATATAGAAGGATACTGAATGTGTTCAATATGAGTCCATATTTCTTCCCTATGGTAGTGATTCATATTTTAAGTATGAAGCTAATGAAGGTCATTTCCTGATCCATATATGCTCCAAACTTTAATAAAAGACCATAATGGTAAAAATATCATATTTATATATCCTGAAAACATTTCTAATTTAGAATGCAAAAAAAATTTTTGCAAGACATAAGAGTAGTCATAGAAGTGATACCATAAAAGAAGACAGTCTGTAAACACATGGAGTCAAAGATTAGCTGCAATAACCCACACAGGTTTTATACAATGATACAGAATTTCATGCAAGTTTTCCTGTTACACTATAAATTGTAAGTTTCCTTTTTGTAACTTTCCTAGGTAGAAATACTGAAACTTCAAATATAGAAATATCTTAGTATATTAAGAAAAATACTAGTTTATTTGTCTTATCCTCAAACACACATGTACGCACACATGCTCACACATGGGAGCACGCGTGCACGCACCACACACACACACACACACACACACACACACACACACACACACACCTTCCTTTAATACACACTGCAGACCTGGGCAAGGTTGAGGGTTTGGTCAAAACCTCCACCTTCTTTTCTCTTACACACCTTCTCTTCCCAAAATGCTTCTTTGTTAAATCTGTCTTGGTGTCCCCTCGCACATTCCTACAATCAAAATCTGCTGTCTCAAATGTCTCGCTAAATCAATTTTTACTAGAGTGTAAAGGACAAATAAAGTTGAATTTGCATTTGAATAGAGATCACTGCATTACACTAAGTGAACCAGGCTTTGACCTGAAATTTTAGACATCAGCAAACAGATGACAGGACTAGTTCACAGGACCTGAGCCCTCCTAGTATTCATAAAACCATGCGAAATATGTATTCATTCATTTGACTAGCTACAATAGGTCTGTTCTCTATGGATAGACTACCTCTAAGTTAATTTATAGTCATGTACCATTTTATCTTTTACCTTGGAAAATTTGGTTTAGTTTGCCAGCCTTGGCTACTATCAGAAGGTATCAAGAAAGGGGAAGGAGACACAATCTACATTGTCTTTTTTGGTTATAAAAATGTATGGTTGATGTAATACTTGTGTATTATATGACCTAGACATGATTAATATTCTTGGTGTGTTTGATAAGTTAAATGAGTACTAATGAGGCTAATTTGTGTTTCACCATGTTTGAAGTTTGAAGCCCATAATCTGATCCTTCCACCAGATTAAACTATGGAATTACATGGAGAAATTAGAATGTAATTTCTCATTTGAGGGATCCCTAGCTAGGATTAAAAATGTATGCCAATAAATAAATACTTCAAAATTGTGCAATGGATGCTACTATGATTTACAGTTCCCACCTTCCTGGTTTCTCATGCTCTCAAAATGTCCTGTTCATTCATTTTTACAAGTATTATTTTGACAGTCGGAGGAGGAAAGAGTCAGGTGGATAGTAGATAAAGGACTTTGCTAAGGACATATGTATTTTAGTTGGCTTTTGAAAAGCTGCACATCTCACTGCTGGTTGGATTCTGAGGTCTGGCTTCAATGGAGAGTGGTGGTCACAGAAGGAGAGAGATTTCTTAGAGTTTAAGTGGGAGTTGAAGTTAGGCTGTCTGGCTAGAAAGCACATAGATTAAAGGAAACGTCAGAGCAGAACCCTAGAAACACACTCTCTATCAGTTATAAAGTTGAGAGAAGAGGAGCACATGAGCATGGAATACTAAGCAAGAAAGAGCTCAATGTCCTTGTTTCATGGAGAGCAAGGAAGAGTTTCATTTCTGAAGAAAACACAAGTGTTGGAAGCTGTTTCTGATAAGACAGGAGCTGAGGACTCCAGGGGGTTTTTCTCAATGCTATTTTACAATCTTTGCCAAAGTAGTTTTAGAGGTGTGTTAGAACTAAAATCAGAAATGAAGGAAAGAAATGGAGGTGGGACTACCAGTATGAGATCTGCTGAGCAAAAAGGGCAGAATCAGCTTGGTAGCCTCAATGATTCAGTCTCTACACATAATGTTTGGACTCTGTGTAGACTGTTTTCAAAAGCCTATTTCTAAATATTGAGGCTAAAAGGCCAACAGCCTGTCTCTTATCCTCTTAAATTCTACTTCCTTTAATACTGAAAGTGCGGCAGGTAATATGGAACAATGGCCCAAGGACAGACACCAAACACATTTAATGAATGGTGTCCAGGCACCACCAGCAAGCAGAGCTGTCCCAGTTTTCTGCTGAGGTCAGAATATGGGATGTGAATGGACAGCATCAAAAGGGAAGCCATAATTTAAATGATAAGGGGGAGTAGTAACTAAAAGGCTATATGAAAAACAGAAAATTGGCAGGTCTTTGCTGAAACCTCCCTGTGGAGATAGATCATAAAGAAGAGGATTCTCTCAGAGATGAAGCAGAAAGGATAGACACAGGAGAATTAGAACAAGGGCATCCTAGAGGAAAAGTGAAACATTGCCACTTTTCTTTTTTTGTAGTTTCTAATATTATGATTATGATTATTAATCATCCTGTTGTTTACATCTCAAATGATATCAGTTATCCCTCCACAACCCCCCAATCCCATCCCCTTCTCCTCTCTCCCCTTTGCCTCTATGAGGCTGCTCCTCCACCCACTCACCCACTCCCACCCTACTGCTCCAGCATCCCCCTATGCTAGGGCATCAAACCTCTACAGAACCAAGGGCTTCCCCTCCTATTGATGTCAGATAAGACCATCCTCTGCTACATATGTATCTAGAGCCATGGATCCCTCCCTGTACACTCCTTGGTTGATGGTCTAGACCCTGGGATCACTGGTTGGTCCATCCAGTGGACATTACTCTTCCTATGGAGTTGCAATCCCCCTCTGCTCCTCCAGTCCTTCCGCCAGCTCCCTCACTGGGGGCCCTGAGCTCAGTCTGATGGTTGGTTACTTTTCTTAAATTGCTGTAACAAAATACCAGGTGAAAGCAACTTAAGAGAGGAAGGGTTTCTTCTGAGGAGACAGAGACCATGGCAGAGAAGGCATGCCAATAATTGGTTCCATGGTGGCAGGAAGTATATTCCTGGGACAGTTCACCTTGTAACATTTTGGGGGTACAGGGAGCAGATTATAGATAGGAAGGGGGCCTTTCTGTCATTCAAAAGCTCAAGCCCAGTGGGATGTAAAGTCAATAAGTAAAAAATAAAATAAAACTTAAAAAACAAAACAAAGCAAACAACTAAAACAAACAAGCACACAAACAGAAAAACAAAATACAAGAAGCTCAGTCCCTGTCCTGTCCTAAATATTCTAACAAGCTTCAACCTACCTCCTTAAAGTTTGATTTTTGATGAGATGAAGGCTGCCAACCTGAAAAAGATTGTTCCAGAAGAATAAAAGGCAGTGGCTGATTGTGCATGAATTACAGAACAGTAAGTAGTAGGTTGGTGGGCACCAAGGACTCTGAAACACCAGAAACCCACTGTGTATTTTTCTCAGATTATGAAATGAATGACAGGGAGATCATAGTTCAAGGGTAACTGAGTCAAAATCAGCTTTACAATTATTTGGGGTTGTTTGTGGGTAGAACCGTTGCTTACTGAGGGAAGAGAGGCTTCTCTCTAAGATAAAGTAATTGAAGAAGTCAAATGACTACTCCCTTGATTATAGAAAGTGAGTCTGAGGCAGACCAAGGCAGTGCGTAAATACAATAGAAGCCGCACAACAGAGAAGATTGGGGGGAGGTTCAGTTGGGAATGAAGGGAAGGGACAGTTCCTCTTTTGAGACAGAACCTGAAAGCAAAGAGATTAAAAGCTCTTGGCTAGCTGGGCAGTGGTGGTGCACGCCTTTAATCCCAGCACTTGGGAGGCAGAGGCAGGTGGATTTCTGAGTTCGAGGCCAGCCTGGTCTACAGAGTGAGTTCCAGGACAGTCAGGTCTACACAGAGAAACCCTGTCTAGAAAAAAACAAAACAAAGCAAAACAAAACAAAAAGCTCTTGGCTGTTTTCAAGCTGTGAAGAGAGTACTGCTTCACAAACTTGTTGGGAACTAGAGATGTGGGGAAGGTCTTTCGGTCCTTGTTACTCTCTTTTCTTCTCAGTCCATCTGATATTACAAAATGTGCCAGGCATGATTCTTTTCTTTGTTTGTTGAAGATTTTGGCAAGTTTGGAGACAAGGAGAAAGTTGTAGAGCATGCATGCACAGGGTCCTTCTGCTATGGTTCTCTAGATAGTCTTCTTTATCTGCAGAGATAACAGCACAGTGACTCACCAGACAGGAGCCTTGGAGCCCTTGAAACAGGCTTGGTGGAGATTGAGCAATCTGGGAGTGCAAAATGCAAACTATATTTTGACAATTTAATACAAAACTTTTCATAGGATAGCTCAAAAATCTTTATATTGATTATGTATGGCAATGATAATAGTTTTAGATATATTTACTTAAATATGATAAAGTAATTTTATCTGTTTGTTTTCATGTTTTGAAATATGGCTACTAGACCATTTTGAATGATTTAAGGTTCTCCATTATATTTATATTGGACAGTGCAATGACAGCCCCAAGATGATGTAGCCACTTTCATGGCTAGCTAAAATACATATATTAAATACCTCCACAATTTAATTTTGAAAACCTAGTATGGGGTCTTTAAGAGCCACCTTGGTTTGTGCAAATCATACTTTTTATGTTGTATCAAAGAATGATTTAAAATTTTTATTACATTTATTTATTTTGTATATCTGTGGGGGTGGGACGGAGGCTGAGGATGTCATGGTTCCTGTGATGGTCAGAAGACAAATTGTAAGAGTTGGATCTTTCCTTCTACTGTTGGGTCCCAGAAATGAAATTCAGATTAGCCTTGACAGACAATGTCTACAGTGCCATATTGGTAGTCCTCAAAGAATGACTTTAAGAGTAATAAGGTTATAACATTTTTATCAGATAACACCAAAGTGACTCTTGAACAGTGAGAAGAGGGTAGGCTTTGGCAACCCCTCAGCAATGTGCTCATTGATAATCTCAAGGACCATTTAGTGAGGGCTTGCTATAGGCGAAGACTATGCTAGATGACTTAGACATATTCAAAAGCAAAGCAAGCAAACCCAAATCCAGAGCCATTTCCAATCTCAGTTTCCTTCACCCTCTCTGAAGCCCAAGAATAGTCAACCTATCACTGAATGCCTCAGTTGCTACTAATTACATTTCTGTTGCTTTAAGAAACAAAGAACATGTTAGACTTGGCCATGTAGTTTTGAGGCTCAAAACTTCCCAGCTGGCCTTTGAGACAAACTTTCTGAGCTGTATTGTTAAGGTCACATGATTAATAAGCTCTCAGTGTTTGACTCCCATCCATCAGCCTCCCTCTTCCTACAGTGCTATACCAGGTCAATATTTTTCCCTTCACATAATTGCTTTGTGAGCTAAATGACCTTGAGAGATGTAGCTCTCAAATCGCATTTTACTCCCTCCTTCTCTCTCTGTTAACCTTTCTTGTTCTCTTTCTCCTTCCCTCCCTCCATTCCTCCCTCCCTCTTGTTTCTACCTCTATATCCCCCCTGCTCTCCTCCTCTGCTTGTCTTCTTTTGTATAAACTTAATATTACAACTCACTCTTGCTTGTTTCTATCACTCGAGTTCATCTTCATCAGCTGTTTCTCTCTCTCTTTTGCTCAGTGCTTCTGTTTTTCTCTAATGGATGAATGTTATGACCTCCTATTTGGCCCCAAGTCTCTCCAGGTTTCCCAGAAATGTAGGCAGAGTATATCTGAGAGGTGAACATGCTATTTCTTCTAAATATTTTTAAGCAAATCAAATACTTATCGGGGTAAGAAAGAAATGTGAAGTAAACAAAAGACTCTGCAAACATTTTCTTTTTCTTTTTTTTCATAGTTAATCTGAATTATTTAGAATGGCTTCCAGAAGAAGTACATTTTGTGTGAGTGTGTGTGCATGTGTGTCCATGTGTGTGTGTATGGATGCTGTAGCGCATTTTCCATATCATGGCAGTTTGCAATATTTAGGTCAATGGCTTCACAGATAATGCTTTTATTACTCCCCTCTTTAATTTATGAAGCACAGAAAAATATTAAAATATATATTCATTGTTAGATTTGTGTCATACTCCAGACATACCTCAGAATTTGAATGGAATTGTGTCATTGCACATTATAAAACCAATCACTTTCTAAACCACCTTCATTTCCAGCTTATGGTTGCATGAATTCACTTGTTTAGTGGTGTTTATCTCTTTAAAAGCCACAGTTCCATGGGTTTGTACACAAAGAAGTGAGAGTTTTGTAAATACCTTTATACACACACACACACACACACACACACACACACACACACACACACACACACACACACACACTCGTATTTTTCAGCCTGTGAGCTGTGAAATATGGGGCTCTCATTAGCTGCATTGAGAGTTCCCTGTTACCACTCCAGCTGTTGACTATTTTGTTCAGAAGCAGACGCTGGCGGTAAACAGAGACAACTGCTCATTTAGCTGGAGCTTTCCAGGTGAGACTTTCTTTGAGGTTGATTTGAACATTTGCCTATAATGAGGAAAAGCTATGCATTATTCAAATCAGGAGGAAAAAAATACACTACAAGAATCTCCCCAAATTGTTCAGTGTTTTGTCAAATAAAATAAATACTACTATTTGGAGGAAAATTCCATTACACTAATTAACTTAAAAAAGCCATTAGCTAACACATTTTTATTTTTTAATGATAGATCCTAGGAAGTCCCATACCTCATTGTTTACAGACACAATTTGTGTGTGTGTGTGTGTGTGTGTGTGTGTGTGTGTGTGTGTGTGTGTGATTGGTGAATATTTTACTCATGATCAAGCAAAGCTGTTCCTTCCAATTATAGCCATTATATAATCTTGTTTTAAAATTTTCAAATGTATCTTAAATTATCATAAAACAGTTGTCTATATTCTGCTGACCTCTTGGGGCCTTCTTTTAAATGCTATTATTTTAATGTGAAGTCCTCTATTATACTGAAGACAGCTTCATTTCCAAATGCAGCTAACCTGAGCTCAAAGCCCAGATGGGATATGTCAGGACTGGGTCACATTAGCCGGTTGCCTAACACCTCTTAGCGTGCCATGTGTTATCCAGGTCCAGAATCCCAGTAAATGGATTGATGGAAGTGTGTTAATCAACTGGGCCATTCATTCATCAGCTTACTAAAAAACTGCGTAGCTAAGTAAACGTGGGGCAGTGTGGTTAGATATTTTTCTTTGTCTTCTCTACTTTTCCAGAGTTAAACATATATTACTTTTTTGTCAGTGAAATAAAGATGATATAAAAATATATTCAGAATGGGCAAAGAGAAATGGGGATTATCGGGAAACAAGACGAACTAGTTCAACAGTTGGGGCTGGATACTGTCCTCATTGGTTAAGAGTCTGCACTGCTCTTACAGAGCACCTAAGCTCTGTTCACAACATCCTCGTCAGAGGACTCCCAGTTGCCATTGACTCCAGCTCTAGAGTACCTTCTAGTGCTTGTGGGCTCAGTGGACACCACACACTCATGCACATACCTGTGCACATAACTATGCACACATGCATGCATGCATGCACACACACACATAGTGAGAGAGAGAGAGAGAGAGAGAGAGAGAGAGAGAGAGAGAGACAGAGAGAGATCTTTTAAAAAAGGTTTTTAGTAAAAGGTTCAAGAACCTGGACAGACTGATCCAGGCTGTATCTGCCTCGCCTCCCCTTACTAACTGAAGCCTCTGGAAACAAACTCTGCCCTTCGCTGGCACATGTCTAAGTTTTTCTCTTGCATAGCCAAGAAGTACAAGAAGCATGTTGCAAGATTTTCCATTTGATTGTCTCACATGAGGGTACCAGTGTTTTCAGACTGGAAACAGCATGTTACTACACTTTGGCAATAATGCATTAAATACAGACGAGCTTGTTTTTAGCCAAATATGTATCATACAGCCAACAGCTGTTTAGATGGTGCCAACGGTCTGTTTAGTACACAGAGAGTCTGTGAGCTTCTTTTCTGCTCAAGAAAATCAAATGGATGTGTGTAAAATCCCCACTGGGCTGCTCAGCCCATTGCAAACCAGGAAACAAACTACCAACACACCGAGAAAAGCTTACAGGTTTTGTTATTTGCAAGAATTATAAATTTTAATGCCTAATTTATTATGACTGGGATTACCATACAACCCTAGGTCATTGTTATATTCTCAGCAATAAGGAAATTAACGATCGTGCTTAGCAGACTGCCCTGAGTTCTTTGAAGGCACTTTCAAGCAGAGGCCTGCGAACACAAAGCCTCACTGGGTCCACCTATCCTAAGGTTCTGAGAGGCCAAAAACATCAAGTGTAGCACTGAGCATGCCTTAGTTCCCTTTGAAGGCATTTAAATACCAACTGAAAAGCCAGGTATAATGTCTGAAAATAAAAACAATAAAGTGGTAATGCATGCCTTTAATTCCAGCACTTGGGAGGCAGACGCAGGCAGATTTCTGAGTTTGAGACCAGCCTGGTCTACAGAGTGAGTTCCAGGACAGCCAGGGCTACGCAGAGAAACCCTGTATTGAAAAAAACAAAAAGCAAAAAACAAAAAAAGAGAGAAAGAGAGAGAGAGAGAGAGAGAGAGAGAGAGAGAGAGAGAGAGAGAGAATTTAGCCCATGAAAATCATGATGGATTGAGTCAAACAGTAACAGACTATAGACCAGTAACACTTAGTGTGATAGACTTTTGTTGGTGTGAGCTTCTCCTTCAATGACTCACTTTGGAAACTATTGGTTTAGCGTGAACCAAACAACAGCAAAGTGTCTTTCTCTATAATAAGTACGGTAGGGATTCCGCCACCAAGTGGTGGCCTAGAAATAGAAGCACATGAGTGTTGCACTTACTGATTTCACCCTAGAAAAATGTATTTACGTAATAATTATATTACTTTTGTTGAAGTAAGTAAAGCCAAATATTTTAATAATCAGTCATCAAAAGTGACACATGTGGAATTAGTTTAAGGTTGTAAAGGAGAACTAACCTTTATCATCTATGCAGGAATGCTCCATATTTTATGGGACTCCAATTTTTGAGAATCTGGGGAGGGGAAATTTTAAAAACAAAAACATTAGACATGCAAAACTGATTACTAATATGAGTATTTATTACAAATTAGAAATCAACCATCAATTATTTCAGGCTTAAAGATCTTGCCCGCATTTCCAACATCTGTTTAGAGATTTTTTTTCCTCTCCCAGTACTCACATAGAAATACTTTCTATTTGCAACTGGGGTTCCCTCTCCCTTTTAAGTCACTTGACTATGTGAAAATAAAGAAAAAGAAAAATAAGGACATTGCCAGGCCAAACTGTCTTGACTGAGTTCTTGGCATCATATTCAGAGAATTGCAGACGAGCACAGAGATTTCAAAGGGGCAGCAAACATTATTTATAAAACAGTGACGGTTTCAACTTGGATGCACTGCGTGTGAGTAGCAGCCTCCATGGGTGAGATTATCCAGAGCCCAAAGTTATTGTCATCTTCCCTGTTTTATGGTGCCTATGACGGGAAAAACTGATTGCACAGAGGCCGAATGTGATGGACAGGCTCAGTTATGAAGGTCTTTCTTCTCTGCACTTGTCCCTTTCCCAGAATTCATCTGGTGTCAGTTGTAACCATGTCCAACTATGTATAGGCAGACAATGGTCATCATATTCCATTCTTTAAGATGGGATGTGCATGCAGTTGGCTGCAGGTAGGACTCCTGGGTTGCTGGGTTCATTGTCAAAAGAAGAATATTTCTGTATTCCATACCAAGGAAAGCTCCAGGTTGCTAATTTCTCTTGATGGTTGCTTGACTCAGAAGTACATTAAAGTCCTTAAAACCCACATGCAAGTAATAGTATATGTATTTTACAGGTTATCTTTAGAATTATGTATGTATATACATTAATGCATGTAATATAGTAAAAAAGAAGCTATGAATTTGAAGGAGAGTGGGGAAAGGTTTATGATGATGTTTGGAGGGAAAAAACTGGAGGGAAATTGTGTAATTATAAGGCAATGTCAAAAATAAGATTTAAAAAAATAAAACAAATTAGAAGATATTGAAAACAATATGGTAAAGAGTCCATTCCAAATGAAGTGCAGAAACCGTAAGAAGCAGCATCTTTGGAACTGCGGTTGCTGCTTAGAGTGTGAATTCTGGTCACTTCCAGTCTTTCTTTGACTTTCCTTCTAGAATAACAAGCCTATTACGTTGATCCTAGAGACTGGAGGTACATGTTAGGTCATCCAGTTTTGTTCCTCTATTCCTTTTTCTCATGTGAACCTGGTACTTTCCCATATTTTATGGCCCATGCATTTTAAAAAGAAATTTTATTGGTTATTTAATTTATTTACATTTCAAATGTTATCCCCCTGCCCAATTTCCCCTCCGCAAACCTCCTATCCCATCCTCACTACCCCCTGCTTCTATGAGGATGCTCCCCCACCCACCTACCCACCCACTCCCATCTCACCTTATAGCTCATATTTATTTATTTTTTTAATCAAAACAAAACTTTATTTTACATATGGCATCAAATATTGAATTAAAATTTTTGGTAGGTAGGTTCCACCTAGCTTTTAATTTTCAATATATTTATAAGGCATGTTTCACACCTATCTTAACATTCTAAAATAAATCAGTGTTATCTCTTTCCATATATTTCTTGTGAATAGCTCATATTTATAAGCCCTATGTTTCTGGAAACAGCAAGTCTGGACTGTTTAGACAGAGACTTTCCAAACCATCATTCCTGAGACTCTTATAAAGTCCATTCTCTTCTTGACTTCTGAGTTTGTTTTGACTGCTAAGAGCAATGCAGGACTTCTGCCATCATATTCAAATAAAAAAGGCTTGGATGCTTATATTTTATTAGCACCATATTAAAGTCACCAAAAGAGAAGTTTCTAGCACCTTTCTCTTCCTTCCTTCCTTCCTTCCTTCCTTCCTTCCTTCCTTCCTTCCTTCCTTCCTTCCTTCCTTCCTTCCTTCCTTCCTTCCTTCCTTGTAGTCCTGGAACAGTGCTATACCACGGACAGGCAACTGTCTACCATACTTCCCCCACACAAGATACTTTTATTAATTTTGGCTGAATCATATTATGGCCAGGACTGTTTACAGCTACCTCATATTTCACCCAGCTAAATGTCTCCCATCATTACCGCTTTGCCCCTGAGCTCTGGACCCTTTAGTAGCTCTTCTCCCCAGTTTCTTTACTGTCTTATCACATTTTGCTCTCTACCTAGAGACCATTGCTTTGCTTCTCACACCAACAGCATGTCAAAGGAATGACTCGTTGTTACACACAGAACAAAGGGAGCTTTCTATGAGGTTTCAGAATTGGGGAGGTGGGGCTCAGAAGCAAACTGAGAAAGATAAAAAGAATAAAAAATGCCGAAGACCAAAATAGTCCAGAGCTTTCTGGAAAAATCTACCTTTGTATCTCCCTGATTAGTGTGTTTTCCTGCTAAAGATGACAGATATTTTGTAGTTTAAACAAGGATTTTTCATACATAGTTTTGGCAAACACTCTCAACTCTGATCTATGTTATAGTTCACACATGCTCCAGTAAACATTTAAAACCTCCTGGTGGAAGGAAAACTATGGGCTTATGAAATCACTAATTAGATCCTCCTGCCTCCTCCTCTTTCTTCTAGCCCTTCCCAGGCTGTTTTAAAGATCCTCTTGGGAACATATCAAGACAGCACTCCTAAGCTATGTGTGAACCAAATTCATGGATTTGGAGTCACAGTTTACTGGAGGGGCTCCAGTGTAAACAGAAAAGCGCTTCTAAGACACTAGCCCAGAAGGCAGGGTTCTTCCTGACTGTGATCAGCACAGAAATTTCTCTGAGGAACAAGGAAGGGGAGAAGCAGCTACCCCCAACACACACACACACACACACACACACACACATCCAACCCAACCGTTTCCTATTTACAACTGATATTGAATGTTTGAATTTTCTAAAAAAGGAATTAATGAGAAAGCTAATAAATTTCCAAATCTTCTTCCCCCACATAAAGGCAAGGTTAGCAAAGGCAATTTGCATGTAAATCAACATTTACCTGACACGTGCACTTTTCGCAGTTTGAATAAACTGTGACATGAAAAAGATGAAAGACATAGGACGCGTAGAAAAATCTTTAAAAGGCAATTGGCAGATACGCGCTATAAATATTTATAAGCAAAGAAATGTCCTTTCTGTTTTCCTGCCACCCTGATTCCTGCTTCTTCGCTGTCCTCCTCCCCTTTCTCATTAGCTCCTGCTCTCTCTTTTATGCTAAGGTCCAGACCACATCCTTATGATAGGGGAGTAAAGAGGAAGGCACCTTAGCAAAGAGATTTTTTTTTCCTTTTATAAGCCTCTTTTTGAAGCTGTAGAAAAAGTCTGAGG
This sequence comes from Uromys caudimaculatus, assembly GCA_028551405.1. NCBI lineage: Eukaryota > Metazoa > Chordata > Mammalia > Rodentia > Muridae > Uromys > Uromys caudimaculatus. Next base: position 32,111,395 of record CM052713.1, read on the forward strand.
CCCAGCTGACTGCCTGGAACACTGGAAAGGAGACAAGAACACAAATTAATAGAGGAGTGAGCTTCAGATTTTCTTCCTTGCTCTCCTGCCGTCTTTTAAATCAGGTGCATGATGTCTATGTTGCTGGTGCTGCGATTCTCTCTGCTTCCATGTCTTGTGGGAAGACCTTGCTAGGAAGCGGGAATTCGAACATTTGACCAAAGGCTTTAAGGACTAATGGCCTTTCCAATATTTGAAGTGAGAGTAAAGTAAAGCTTAAAATGATCCCTGTGCCTCTGTGCTGTGTGAAGGCTTATGGTTGTTGTCCAGCCAAGAACTTTGGTGTCCCATTGAAATTATTTAAGCCCCACCTAGATCTGGCCCGCTCTTGCAACGAAAACTATCAAAACGTTGTTTTGTCTCTAGCTATAACATTTGTATCTTGTTTTTCCCTCCCTGAACTAACTTAAATATAACTTTCTATGTTTTTCCAAAATTCTCCTTTTAAATAGCTTTTAATAATTTCTTTTCAAACACCTTGTTTCAAATCTTTTCTTACCACATTTATTAATGGAGCTAAGGACCTATGGATGACGATCCCAGCCTGGTACAGACATAAACGTCTGTTCCTTTTATCTTGTCAGTCCACATAAAATGGCTTTAGCACATTTTTCTATATGTTATGATTAAACTTCCTTCCCTACAAATTTAAGAAGGCATCTATATCTGAGTCGGATATGTAGGACATAACTGTAACGTCATCAACTAGTGCTCAGAAGGCTGAAGTACAAAGGTTACAAATTACACATTTGAGATCCACTGAGAGGATTGGAGAGTAGTATTGATTATAGTACAATGACTCCTTTTAAAACTTTCTCTCTCTCTCTCTCTCTCTCTCTTGTTTGGCTGGTTGATTGGTTAGTTGTAGTCAGATTCTCAGTATATATATATGTCTGGTCTTAAACTGATGAGAGCCCCAGCTGCATGGATCCTGGCATTACTAGCATATACAACTAGCCTTAAAATTTAATTTACTTCCAATTTCATATAACTTTTTTTTAAAAAAGCCTTTCAAACTGAAATACATTGCAAATGAAGTATTTGAGGCATCTCTGGAGATTCCTGGAAGGACCCTGAAGTCTAGAATTGAGCTGAGAAATCCCTGGCCTACAAGTTATAGCACAACTGATTTAAGCTGATCAAGGCAGACCTTTCACTCAGCGCTTTATATAATAAAGGGCCAGGTATACAAATAATGGTGACTGTACTAGTTTGATCTAACACAACATCTCCTACTTTTTAAACAGATTTCAGTGCCTCTTGGAACTGGTCAGCTTCCATTTGCATAATTAAATTCTACTGTTCCTGTCAGAGTGGCCCCTATCTGGCCTATACAAATCTCAGAGGACCTGTGTTGATCTCATTTGGCCAAGCAACTTACACTGAGTTTTAGTGTGTTTTAATGAGATATTTACAAGGGACTCTTTCTTCTTACCTAGGCTTAAGTACACATTGAAGCCAGAGAGTCCATTTCAGTTGCGTCTGTGTGTTTGCCTTTCATGTCTCTATAAGGATTAAAATAAACATTCTTGATTAAATGTTAACTTATTTTAGGCATTTACTGTGGGTGTATCAGACATCCCCATTATGGTTTGTATGTGAACAGTACTTAATGTGGAAATTACTTTTTAAAATTTGACAAGGAGACGGAATAACTCATTCCAACATTCCTGCAGGTCTCACCTCCTGAAAAGCTTATTACTGAATCAAGAATGGGAAATTATATGTTCAAAATTCTAAGCTGCCAAAAATACAGGGCTACGGTTTGGAATACTAAAAGATTTTACTTACTTTATAAAATATTGCATAATTTATAAAATGTAAATTAAAGTCCAATTGAAAGTGGCATTGTACGAGGATACTATTGAGTAACTCTAATAGATTTCCTACCACTTCGCTGTGTCACTGGACACTTGAACAATAAGAAGTGTCACCAGCTGCTGAGTCTTTCCCTTTTCCACAAACTTTAATTTGTTTTTTGTTGTTGTTGTTGTTGTTGGTTTTGTTTTGTTTTGCTTTTGTATTTCTTTTAAAGGCATGGTTTGTGCTAGGCTGGGTTTATTTAGTCGGGCTATGGATTCCTTCACTCAGGTGATGGGAAAACAGGCCAGTTAGCAAGCCTCGTTCCAAAAGCTAGCCATGTCTACCAGTCTTTCATCTCTGTGACCTATGACTGCCTCTCTTCTTGTCCTTCTGCATCTGCCCCCCAACGCTGCCTACTTCAGACTGCCACAATCATCCATCAATGGGACTACTGTCCTTGTATCTAGCTTGTTTTTCAGGCAAGTCATTCATTGCTCACAATTTAGAATGGGAATCTCAAAATTAATTTCATCATCTTGCTTTTGCTTTCCTAAAGTCATCAGAAGAAACTCCATTTTATCCTAGGACTCCAACCCCTAATGTTACTATAATAGATCACACAGGGGTACACATATACACCACACACACACACACACACACACACACACACACACACGCATGTGCAGAGAGAGAGAGAGAGAGAGAGAGAGAGAGAGAGAGAGAATTTATGAATGAACTCTTTCTACATTTTTTTTTAATTTCTCACAGTAAGCATTTAACATTTGGAATATATATATATATATATATATATATATATATTCCTGGAGCATATATAGTGGATTCACTTATACTTTATTTAGAGTTACCCAGTTCAGGACCACCCCTATTCTGTAAGTTGTGGATATTTGTGTATTCACCATGAGTCCTGCTGCTGTCTACTCACAGGCTTCCCATGTACTCTTCTATGGGAATTGAAGTAAAGCTGACAATATCCTAGTTCCAGGAAGAGGTAGATGGGGGATTGAACTCCGCTGATGGCCTCTACCTGGAGACCACATCTATATCAGCCAGCTGACAGGAGCCATCTATCACTGAGCCAATGGCTGAGGCTGTTTTTAAAATTATACTGCACATCTAAAATTCCCACTGCAAACCAGGAAATCTTTTCCTCAAGGACTCGGTGCATCTGGTCAAAGTTTCTCAGACCTGCATCTTTGCTCTGCTGAATCCTGACTTCTCCCCATTTCCTTTTCTTGACATTGATTGCTAAACGCTGTCATCATTCTGTTAGTGTAGTCTCATCCTCTCTGGCACCCCTTATTATTCTCTTCTATTGATGGGTGGCAGGAGAACTGTTGACATATGACACAAGTTATGAAAAAGGTAGACTTGTAGAAGTCGAGACATTAACAGACCACACAGTCTTGTTTGATTACGGAAGGAAATATTTTTTGGAATGCCAAAAAAGTTACACATTCATTCAGTTCATTACATGGATAGCACCAAGATAAAAAATTTGAAAATATTTAAATTGACACATATTATTTGTATAAAATAGTAGATTTCATTTTCACATTTTGTGCATAATACGATGTATCCTATTTTCCTTTTTTGACCCTCTGTTGCTTTCTCCCCCCTCTAACTAGTCTTCCTCCTCTTCTCCCAGTGTGACTTGCCAGTAATGGAAGAAGGACCATATTTCTAAGAAGAATCTATCAAGAAAAAAATTCTTCAGAATTTCACTCATGTCATAACTTTTTAGAACAAAGTAAATTTCCTAGCACATAAGTTCACTTAAAACACCTTTGTTAATTTTTTACAGAGACACTGAATTTTATAACACCATATTTTCAAGACAATACAATATTTTGTTTTCATTTATTATAAAACATGATCGCATATAGACTTGAAATACAGATACCATCACAGAAAGCCACAACAGAAAGCAGAGAGAAACAGTCTTTAGGGACATACCTCTGTGCCACACAGAACCTGAACCTAAGTCTCATGAGCATGGCTTCCAAAACTTGCAAATATTTAAAAATGAAAGCATTAATTTCAAATGAATTCAGTAAAGACTAATAAGAGAAATTATGACTTTTACAAAAACAAAAATCTTCTTTATGTTACAGTAATAATTTCAAATATGCAGCACAACCAGAGTAGCATTAATCTATTATCATACACCTATCAGCTAACTTAAATAAAATTAAGTCCCTGTCATTCTTGCTGATTGTGTATCTTTTTTATGCTATCTTTATTTGGGGGATACACTAATTATTTTATTATTATATATTTTTGTTTATTATATATTATATATAAATTTTTATATTGTTTTATATAATTATATAAATTATTCATATACATTATTATATAAAATTATACAATTTTGTATAATTATATAAAAACATTGTGGGGTATAGTGGCATATGCCTTAATCCCAGCAGCTGGGAGGGAGAGGTAGGGGAAACACTTCTTAGTGAGCTCCTTTTGCTCAATCCTATTGCCTGCCCAGTGAATGGCAATAGAAAGTTACCCTGGGAGAAGAGGAGGAAGACCAGTTAGAGGAGAGAGGAATCAACAGAGGGTCAGAATAGGGATATATGATGGAAATACATTATATTACATAAATATCAAAATGAAATACACACATGTTATCTACATAGAGAATCCCAAGGTAGCCAGAACTATGTAGAGAATCCCTGCTTCATAAAGCAAACAAACATACACACATAAGTCATCAAAATAAAACCCCCAAACCATAGAATTACTCAGAACTTTAGAATGTGTATCAGATAGTGTAAACAATGTCATTTTGTTATAACCAGCATCATTTATAAGAATCCTGTAACAGTAGATATTGTTTAATATGTGTTCATTGTTACCTCTTCCTCAATTTTTCAAATTTCTATTTAAAAATTATTTTATTATTGTATGTGCATGATTGTTTTGCATGAATATATATCTGGGCATCACATAAATGTCTGATGCCCACATAATGCAGAAGGGAGCAGCAGATCTTCTAGAACTGTAGTTAGAGACACTTGTGACTCACAATGAGAGTACTGGGAATCAAACCTGGGTCCTCTGAAAGCACACTCAGTTCTCTCAACTTCTGAGTCATCTCTCCAGCTCTCAAGTCCCTTGTTTCTATTGCACTATATGGGTCAGATCTACAGAGTCTTCACATACTGTATTTAGGGTCTCTATTCATCTATAATCATTCCACTTAAATCTTTCCATCTCATTTATTTGTTGAAGAAACTGAGTCACTTGTCTTAATAGAATTCTCACACTCTGGATTTGGTTGTACTTTTGAAATCATGTCTTCTAATATTTAACATTTTCATCCCCCCTATTTCTGGTGGATTGAAGGTTATATTTAGTAGATAGATGATAGTAAGTTCTAACTTGTTTTTTTTTTTTCCTCCTTTTTTATTTTTGATACTTTATATACATTTCCAATGTTTCCCCTTTTCTGAGTCTCCTCTTTGGATACCCCCTATCTCCTCCCCAACTGGCCTCTAGGAGGGAATTGTTTTATGTATTAGGAATATTTTGGTGATCTCTTTGCTTACTTACATAAGAATACTTCCTTGGAGGTGTTTTTCTTTTGAATACACCACATCTAGAGGCATATGGTGGCAGGACATCCTACTATGCACAAGATTGATCAGTAGGTTCAACTTTACTTGCCCATTTCAATGTTACCCATTAGTCAAACAGTTTTAGCCAAGGTCTATAAATTCATTTGCTATATCTCTTGGAGCACTTCTGGGTACCTCCACAGGTAGAAGCATCTCCTTTGAAAGTACTATGCAGAACTTTATACCTAAGAGTGGGACTGAAATTCTCAAATTAAGCACATATGTGGCCAACTCAGTCCTGACAGCTTTTTCAATTTTTTGGCTGAAGCACATTATACATTCCTGTCTATAAGTATTCCACCCTCTTGTATTCTTCTTCCTACTCTTTCTTATCTGTTTTTCTCCTCTGAAAATACCTCCTCCTCTATACCTATCTCATAGTCTCCAGATCCTGGGCATCCACTCTGTGTCTACCTTCCAATGCCAGGCTATGTAAAACAAAATAAACAAAGGCACGAAGCTAAGTCCCATACATGCTGCCCAAATCGCATGGCTGGGCAACTTTGTAATAACCACATCACCCAAGGAAGAATGCTTCTTCTTCCTCTGAAGCTAACAACTAACAATAGCTCCTTAATAGGGGTAGAGGACTGAGGAGGAACTCCTGAATATTGCAATTTTGTCTAGGATCATCTTCTTCAGGTCCTAGGCAGGTAGCCATAGCCACTATGAGTTCAAGAGTGTAGCATCATGTCATGTCCATGAGATACCATTAAGCTACACAAATTTCCATCATCCAGCTCTTAAATTCTTCCTGCCTCATTTTCAGTGATGTTCCTGAGCACTGGTGTGTGTGTGTGTGTGTGTGTGTGTGTGTGTGTGTGTGTGTGTGTGGCCAGGGGGTCAGGGGCAGTGTTCCATCTAGAGATGAACACTCAAGGTCACTGTTTTTACAACACTTTGACCAATTCTGGGTCTCAGCATTATAACTCTAAGTCTTGCCCCAATACAGAGTAGGTAGAGGGACTAGTGCAATGCCACAATTAGTTAGAGTATTTGCTCCTAAACCTGATGACCTAAGAACTCACCAAACTCAGAGCTCATGTGGTAGAAGGAGGAAACCCATTCTAATAGCCCTTCTGCCTCTAACTTTGGGCTGTGGCATTCATATTCACAAAAACACATGCATGCACATGGGAGGGCACAGGCATGCGCGCGCACACACACACACACACACACACTATAAATATTAAGGAGAATTGGTGGATATAGGACTGTCCTAACAAGGGGAACAAGAAGACAGAGTCAACTGACAGTGCTTTCTGAATCTCAGAGCATCACTAGTCCAGGAAGCTCTCTCCCACAAAACCATTGATGACTTCTTTCTTTCTCAAGGAATTGATTCATAAGCATGTTTATTATTCTCATTTCATCTCCAAGGTTGGCTTTTGGGGAGAGAATCAATAGCTTCCGTGCCAGTTAAACAACTGAATCCTGACAACTAGAGAAATAACGGAGTTGTTTAAATTAAACTGAGTTTTACCTTAGAGCGAAAGAAACTTGAACTACAAGTGACACTAATATTAAGCTTGCTCAGTGCTAGCTGTAAGAAGGAAGGAAAGTGGAAGCGGCACCTGCGTGATATTTTGAAGGCCACAGATGAGAGGGAGAGGGTGGGGTTAGCGATTCATAAAAGCCTACACATAGGAATGCTGTCATAATGGTTTAAGTACAAGTTAGTCTAAGAGGTAGGCTGGTAATTGCCAATGCTTTTCATCCCGAATAAAGAATTGAGAGATGCTGCCACTATTTCACAAAAATACAGAGGTGATGAGGCTTTCTAATCTGTTATTACCTACTAAAGCAGTAATTTAAGAAAATCGATCTGGACGTAAGGAGCAGGGACAAGGTAAGGAATAGCCAGAATGAACATCTAACGGGTGCTGATAAAGGGAGGAGAAAGGTCAGCAGGAAACACACACACACACACACACAGACTCATACACATTCATACTCACACACACACTCACACATACAGACACACACACACTCACACACTCATACTCACATAGATATGCACACTCACACAGAGGCACATATATACTCACATGCTCACACAAACACACACACTCATACACACTCACAAACACACTCATTCACACTCTCACATTCACACATTCACACACACGGGCACACTCACACATGTACACACAGGCACGAGTGTGTATATGCACACACACATACACACATGCACACCAGGGGAAAACTAAGATAAGGAGTCACAGACACACACACACACAAACACACACACATACACAAACACATAAAAAGAGAAAAGTTCGAACATACTTTGGCGACAATATAACTTTGTAGTGAGAATCACCCCCACTGCTTGCTGACCTGCTGGAGAAGGAAAACCTTCTTCAGAGTTCTTCTTGATCTTCATCGTACGTTGCCAAATCACATTGTCTTCCTAGACAAGAATTTTAATGAAAATGAGGTCTAATAGCACTGGGTTAATTGGCTTCTCATTCCTCGCCAAACTCTGGAGAGGAGCTTGCCTTCTTTATCTTTTAAGATACATACATTATCCAATGTAGTCTGGTTTTCTTTGCATGTCCACTCCTTACTTAGGTTCCACAATCTGAAAACCCAAGTTCAAAATAATTCAAAGGCCAAGACATTTTGAGTGATAACATGATATCACATATAGAAAACTCTGCACCTTGCACCCATGACAATTGAAATTTAAACTCAGAGGTAGTCCACATGCAGTGGCCCATGCTTTTTAATGTCAGCACCCTGGAGGCAGAAGCAGACCGATCTCAAACTTTGAGGCCAGTTTGTACTACAAATTGAATTCCAGGATAACCAAGGCTACACAGACCCTGTTTCAAGCAGAAAAACAAACAAACCTCAGAGGCACTAAAATTATTAAACATAGCTACATTTGAGTGATGTGTAAAACTGTATTTGAAACATAAATGAATTCTTATTTATTCTTGAGTCCTACCTTGTTTTAAGACACTACATTCTGTGTATGCAAGTCTTTCAAAATCTAAACAATAATAGCAACAAATCTAAGATCTTAGATATTTCTGTTCCAAGAATTTTGATAACAAATAGTCAATTTAGATTTATATTGCCCGGTCAAACGGCAGACTCTGTGATGGACGTGCTGGCTGGTTCTCTGTAATTAAATTTTAATTATTTAGGGCTGAGTGTGAGTGGGTAGTTAAATCAAGCTTCTTTATGTTTATTTAATAGTAAGTTGAATCTTCTGGAATGTGTAGATTTGTTTTCAGGCATTTCCCTGCAAAGAAGGTTAAAAAAACAAACAAACAAACAAACAAACAAACAAAAAACAAAGCTAATCAATGGTGATGCATGACGCTGCTATGCAGGGACATTAAGTTTCTGAAAAGTCCTTGTCTCTGCTGTGTGCCTCTCACTCTCCAGCTTCCTCTCTGCCCTCCCCAGAAGAACCTGTTCCCACCAGGCAGTTTTCCTCACTGACAGCTCTCAGGCCTCCCAGCTGTATCTGTCCTTGGCTGTCATCTTGTCTGCAGTCTGTAGGATGCTTCACCACCTCCAGCCCAGGGACTTATGTTTCTGCTCCAGCAGTGGGTCAGAATAGCATTTTTATTCATCTCTCTCTGTCTCTCTCTGTCTCTCTCTGTCTCTCTCTGTCTCTCTCTCTCTCTCTCTCTCTCTCTCTCTCTCTCTCTCTCTCTCTCTCTGATTGTATTGTTGTTCAATTTATACACTCCAGACCTGTCATGCTGAACTTCCTCTCCCCGCAACAGCTGTCATAGTCCCTTGCCCCCTTCCCCCAAAGGAGATCATCAGAGCAAACAAAAAACAAACAATGTAGGAAGAGAAATTTCAAAGAGTATTCAAAGAAATGTGTTACATCAAAGGAGGGAGAAAGGTCCCTCTGGAGCTCATTACTGTAGTCAGTGAGATAAGGAGACAGGGAGATACTCAGTGGATCCCAGGAGATGGACAAATCAGAAAGAAGGTGGGGGTGGGGAGCTCAAAAGAAATTCAGTTTAGATATTTTTTTTAAAAAAAACTCTGAACTCTATATATGCATCATAGAAATAGAAACAACCAAGAGGAGTTTGTCTATGTAATCACAACAGTTATCTCAGCTGATATCCTAATCAGACCATGAAGGAGACTCCACTCCAGAGAAAACAGGAGCGGGGAAGGATCTAGGGACCACTGTCTGTTGTACAGTGACAGCTTAAGTAATGGGCTTCTGTGTCCCTTGGACGTACCCAACAGGTAGGAGGACAACCAGGGTACATCTGCAGGAACTGCCAGGCCGTTCTTTCTTCCCAGTAGTTCATTTTGTTTGAGTAGCAAAATTTACAGCTGTGGGCATGCATTTTAGGAAAAAAACCTACTAGACATGAAAACCCATTCTGACAACAGATTCTTCAAACTTTCTGTTGAGCACCTCTCTCCTATAGCTGCTAACGATATTTGTTCTTTCTCTCTCTCTCTCTCTCTCTCTCTCTCTCTCTCTCTCTCTCTATTTGTCTTACTCATTCAATTTTGACAATTATATTTAAGGAAAATGGTTTGTTTTCTTTAGTCATTTGTTTGATTTTTCTGAACTTCTCTCTTAAGGAGTAAGTTCTAAGAACAAAAGATGCCAAGTAAAATTATTTATGAACTTAGATAATTTTTGATTGGCAACTATTTTCAAAATGTAGGAAAAATATAAACTCCTCCCCTCTCTCTATATATATAATATATATATATGTGTGTGTGTCTGTGTTGTGTGTGTGAATTACACACTTTGATAAGTTTGAAGTAGAATAATACCCACTATGATCATAATACAAGATAGTTTCATCAAACACACACACACACACATACACACATACACACACACACACACACACACACACACACACACACACAGGCCTACATACAGATAGACGCAAGCATACTCAAAATACTTATTAGGTACACATACAGAGTTGCGAACTCTGTGGCTCAGCTTTCATCTTTCAGGACTAATAACCATTGACATACTCTCTATCCACACAGTTCCTTTGCCTAAAATAATACCATCATCGAATGATACAGTATGTGACCTTGGGTTTGGCTTCTTCAATTAGGATAATTCATTTATCCATTTCATGATCCAGATCACTACTTTGTGAATCTTTATTACTGACTTATATTTTTTCAAATAAAAAATAAAACATGTTATCTACCTATTTTTTACTAGAGAAAGTTTAGTTACATTCCCATTTGTAAGAAAATCAGGGTAAACCAATTTTTTAGATGTAAGTATTTAATTCAGTTGGATACATATATTAATAGAGACCACCTGAATAAATGGTCATCATGATAAGAACATTTTTCCTTGCTGTAAGCTATTTTCAGTTTCTTTCCACAATAAGCCACATATGAAAAAGCTGGTATTTCTAATGGTCTCACATTAAAATATTGTATACAAGATCACGATCCTATTTCCACCTGAAACTTCACTATAAAAGTAACAGTGAGTGGATAAGGGGGTAAATTTTTAATTTATATTTTTTCAGAGAAATTGAGCTATTTGATTTTTATAAAAATAATTTACTTCATGTGTATGCATATTTTGTCTGCCCATCCATCTGTGTATGATGTGTTCATGCATGGATGGTTGCCATGGAAGCCAGAGGTAAGTTAGATGCTCTGGAACTAGAGTTACAGATAATTGTGAACTACTATGTGGGTGATGGGAATTGAACTTGGGACCTCTGTAGGAACATCCAGTGTTCTTAGCCTCTGAGTCAATTCTCCATCCTCTTTGTGTTGTTTAGCTAAGTACATGGCTGTCCTGTGGTAGAGGTAAGGGAGGAAGGCTGAAATGCATCCCAGCCAGCAGGAGAGAATTTAGCATTTAAACCTGGTTTCCAGAACTAGATGACCCAATTTCCCCAGACTATATAGTATGTTGTTTTTTTTGTTTATTTGTTTGTTTTTATGTCACCTTTGCTTTGATAAGGCAAGAACAGCCAAAGACTTTCCCACCTTGGTGTCCAATGTAGGTAGGTGGTTCATTTGGATGCATTATATGAAAGTGTGACTCGGAACTAAAGCTATGAACGTGGGCCATATTCGCCATTAATTCAGTGCATAGTCTGAAAAGCTCACTCACAGCATTAGAAATTTAATTCCTTTGAACCAATTTTGGCTTAAAGCAGTTCCATAAAGGTACACTTCAGTGCTTTCTGAGTCTATCAAAATAATTTATATTAAACAACTATTATATCATATTAATTGAAAATGAAGTATATATTGCAAATTAAATCTTACACTAACTCCCATTTCTGAGTATTTCAAGTTCTGTTTTTGTCATGTTGAGATAGATGAAACTTTAAAATGTACCAACCACACAAACTCCCGATAAGACTATAGCACAAATACGGTAAATATGAACTCAAATCCTATGTGAGAATGCTCCTCCAAGAGCTCCATGGTTTCAAAATGAGTTTTAGGGTACTGAAAATTCAATGAAAACCATGAATCTGCTTTTAAATAGAGAAGTTCATCTGTTTATCCATAAATCAAATCTTCCATACAGTTTCTACAAAGTGACAGAGCAGTTGAAGTCCATGTTCTAATTCCTTCATGATCCGGGTCCAGTAGAAGAACTCTTGGAAAGGTTGCTTATGTCCACACATATTGTTTGATATTTGATTTAACCGTAGATGGGGATGCTTTCCCACCACAATGAGAATCTGATGCCAACAGCTGACCAGAGCTTATTTTCTTATCACTCGTAACAGACACAGTGCAGACACCCTCCATTTAGTAGAGCATGACCATTGACCAATCTAATATTTATAAGGGAGACTCAGAACACTTTCAAAGATAAGGAAGAAAAGGGGGAAGGGAGATCGAGAAGCAGTGTGGAAGAAACAGATGGAAAGAGATGTATGTGATAGAAACAAAAACAGTCTTCTAAAATCGGTCAGGGCATGGGTTGTGTTTCTTTACAGAAATACTGCAAACGTATAAGGAAAGAGAGAGGTTTCCTGCGTACATGCTAGTGTTGAATGAAAATCAAGCTAGGAGCCACATAAGACAGATTCTTCCCTGCTTCTGTGGCAGGGTGGGGCCTCATTCCCCTCTACCTGAGTCAGTCTTCGCAGGTCAGACCTGGTACCGTCAGAAGCGAACATAGAATACAGATGTCCCCCTCTGCAGAGGGGCTATAGTCATTTCGGCATTTCACTCTCTTCTTTTGCTGGGATGTGTTGTCCTGCTAACCTCTAGACATCACGTCCCAGAAAAGTCATTAAAATAGCACACGAAGGGGTTGCTACCTGATACTACCCTGGTCCTCCTCTCTGCCTCTTCCCATCCATTTCTAACTCCATGAAATCAAACACGTCTGAAGATTCTCATTGATTCGTTTGTTTGTTTGACCTTAAGGCTTGCTCTTTTGAGATGAGATCTTTCTCCTGGAGCTGAGGTAGATTTTAAATCTATGATTTTATAGCTTCGCTCTCCCAAGTGCTGATAGTACAGGCATGTCCAGAGCATGTCTAAAGTCTGAATTTTAATTCTGTTTCTGTCACCATCTGCCCCATTAAGCAAAGATTGTTGTAACTTTATCATGTCTCATGGTAAAAACTAGATTCTTGGAAAAGCTACACATGTAACAAATGGATACAATATCCCAAACGTTAGAATCTAGGTTGTAGATTTTTATTCTTTTAAGTGTTGATACACAGAAGTAGAAATGAAGTGTTTATGGTAGAGGCAGAGGCCACTACATTAAGGGAAAGAAAGGAAGGAAGGAAGGAAGGAAGGAAGGAAGGAAGGAAGGAAGGAAGGAAGGAAGGAAGGAAGGAAGGAAGGAAAGAAGGAAGGAAGGAAGGAAGGGAGGAAGGAAGGAAGGAAGATTGGCGTTACGAGTGTGTCAGCTGATGCTGCCTTTACTGTTCCAGTTAGGTTAATATGACCCTGAATGTAGGAATGTACAAACACATTGAAGAAGAACATGTGTCAGAACATACTTTATTTGTAGCTTTTCTCCCTCTCCTTCTCTTCCCCTTCTCTTCCATCCCCCACCAACCCCATATTTCCTAAATCTTTAAGGCCTTGCTTGTACTTTGCTGTAAAGAGGAAATTCTTTTTTTTTTTTTTTTCTGCAATCACATGAGGTTTATTGGGGGCCAGTGCACTGGGGTCGTGCTCATAACCCACGCAGGGGCAGAGGAGTCCGACCCCGAGCAGCTGAAGTCAGGGGTATTTAAAGGAAAAAACCACAAAGGGGTGGGGAACGGAAGGAATTTGCGTTATGGGGAAGTACAGAATGTTCTAAGTTAGTCATGAGTTAACATATCCTAACATACATGATCCACGTTCTTATTTATTGCATAAAGTCTTATGCTATTTCATTGAATACCTCTCTTCTAATATTTGGAGTGTGAGTCAGGGCATTTGTATGGTATGAAAAGATCCCCCTGGAGTTTAATGTTTATTTATGCCCCCATATTCATTTAATTCCAGAGAAACACATGCTCATAGAATACATTTCATGGTTTATGTAGTGTTTTCTTAGGAGTCATCACACCAAAACATGGAAACTGAGGTTCTGAAGAGGCTAATGACTCTCCACCAAGGTCATATAACAAGTGAGATAATGGACAGAACCTAGGTTACTTTTGCTTATTTTATACTTCCAAGTCAAAAAAGTCTGTAAGTTAATCAGATATATTAAATATATATGCAGGCATATATTATTAAATATATACTCGCACATGTCGCCTCCTAAACAGCTTTTCTGTCCTTGACATTTCATTAGTGCTTTCAGTGTCTTTGTGAGTTTGAAGAATAGCTTTAATTTTATAAATAGAAAACCTGAAGCTTGGTAAGGGGTGCAATGAATGGAATAGTCCTACCTCGCAGAGAAAAGCTTTAATATACTAAGGTTCACAGTATTTAAACATGTCATTATGAAGCTAGTATTCTTCCTCTGAGAAATTACTATCAGGTGATTTTCATTCGCTCTGTTAAATCATTAACAATGTGGGCACAAATTATATTGGCTCTGTTTGTCTTTCAGACGCCATACATGTGATAGAAGGTATGAATCCCATCACCTTCCCCTATGATACCCTAGGCTTCTGCATCTCTACTACCTTCATGAGCATGAACAGCCCCAAGTTTGACATGAAACAGACTTCACTGCCTTAGCAGACAGTCCCACATATTCTGTGGAATTACCGAATTTACATTTAAATTGCTCAGTAGTGCAAACTGTGCCTAACAGAGGCGCTCTCCATAAGAAACATCACTTTTTGTTGGACTCCTTTACTTCTGCTAGAGGTGGCTCCAGCCATAGGACAGTTCAACCACACAGAGGCAGAAAATGAGAACACTCATGATAGAGGAAGGAGGTTCTCAGGGATGAAATGAAGTTCCTACACCAGGGGAATGTGGACTTTGAAAGGAAATTAAAGGAGAAAAGACGCCATGGAAGCCGGACCCGTAGGACTCAGGATGTGATCTCAGAGTAAAATGACCCTGCCACTAGTCCAGTCAATGGAATGCAGCATCGATGTTTGAAAGACCGTACGTAGCTTTGGGAGCCAAACCGAAAACCAGAGGCCTTAACTTTAAGGTCCCCAGATGAAAAGGAGGTGGGTGGGTTCTGCAAAGTCCACCTAGTTGATCAAAAAAATTTTGCTCAAATTTGAAGACTGTACTGTGTCCCCACTGTAGTGCTGTGTTTTCCCAGGTGTTCCATTTACAGTTTCCTGGTATAGCCTTTCTACGGCCTCATTCAGTTAGCCCTTTACCGTCTCTGTCCACATAGATACTACTAACTCTCCACCCCACTGGCTGAGACTTTCAGCAATCAGAAACGTCCTTGCTCTTCCCAAACAAACTTATACACGCATGGCTCAGCTCTGATTTCTTCTTTCCCCTTCATTCTCTTCCAGCCTATAAAACTGCCTACCCACTCATTTTCTTCCCCGTTACACACAGCATCAATGGATCTATTTCTATCGCATCGTTGCAAGCCAGCCCCATCTCAGCAGAGTCACCCCCACCGCTGCCCCCAGCAATGTCTTTCTTGGAGATCATAATCGAGACTTAGTTCTCATTACATGTGTCCTTTTCTCCCCCACCACCACATTCTGCAATTCATGCTGTCACTTTCTCCTTTTCAAAGGTGATGTCCCTCTATCCTGATTCTGAGATTCACTCTCTATAGCTCAGGGGGCTTAATATCACTACTTAAGTTTCTTATTCAACCTTGAATCTTTCTGTCTTTTCAACTCCTATACATACCAACCATGCTCCTTTCAAGTCCTTCCAGGGCTCTCAACCTTGCTGAATGCTGGAATAACCTAAATAGAAGAGAGTGAGAGCCACTGTTATTACTGTCAAGAAGTAAGGAAGGGAGAGAGAAGCATCTTCCCCTTCAACTTGGCAGGTGAAGAAGAGATGGGAGAAGCCTGTCAGGAGCACGTGATTTCGGTAGTTCTCCTGAAGACAGAATTGACTGTGAAACCCTCCCTCCCTCTCTGTAACATTTTCTCTTTCAGTCTTTTTCAGTTTTTAGTTATACATATTTTAGAATACTTGATGTATGTACTATATCAGCTTCTGAACAACTGAGACAAACATTTTAGTACCATATATATAATTTTAATTATATATTATACAAATTATATGATTATAAAATTAAACATAAAATTAAATATAATAGTATGTATTCTAATAATATATAAAATATATAATTAAATTATATAATTGAATAGATATACATGCAATTAAATATAAATATATATTATATAATTTCATCACTATATCCCCCTCCAGAATTTTACATGTAACAAGCAGACTGTTAAGTACTTCAGAACCATTTTCCCATTTAAATATAAAAGATCTCAAAGTATGATCTCTGCATTAAGGA
The DNA here is from genome assembly GCA_028551405.1 of Uromys caudimaculatus. Classification (NCBI taxonomy): domain Eukaryota; kingdom Metazoa; phylum Chordata; class Mammalia; order Rodentia; family Muridae; genus Uromys; species Uromys caudimaculatus. The sequence goes on from CM052713.1 coordinate 32,127,769, forward strand.
ACAGATATCGGTCAACAGCATGCTCAAGTCATCCGTCCATAAAGGCCTTTCATTACAGCTTGTGATTCAGCCTGGTTAGGAAAAAATGTTTTATATATAAGTGGCATTTTGATTAATTTCTTGTGGAACAATTTTTTTTTCTTTCTAAAAAGGTGGGTGGGCTTCCAAAATACCAATATGCAAACTACCCTTTGATAAATTAGGAATCACCTGTTCTTTAATTATGTTAAATATAGGGTTGCTTATTGTCCTGTTATAAACTCACTCCTATCTAAACACTATGATTGAAAATACATTTTTTGGGGGGGTGGCTTTGTTGTCGTTGTGTTGTGTGGGGTTTGTAAATGCAATTACAATATCATATTGAAGCAAGGTTAAAAAAAGAAAATAACTACCAGAACCTGCAAATGAAAATTGTGCACTTCTTAGTGAACAGCCAGCTTCAAAGTTTAGCAGTGTTTAATTCTCTAATTGTTTTATCATGAAATGATATTTTTGGAGGGTTGTTCTTGCTTCAGCTGCAGGCAGCAGCAGGAATTGGTCCCCAAGTGCGACTTGTGTAACCCCTGAAACTAGCAGAAGGATAATGCTATGGAAACTTTTCCGTCTTCCAATCAGAAACGTCTAGCCACTTCCCATGGCCAATGAGAGAAGAATTTCTGGAAAACTGTGGGAGCTGCAGAACTTAACAGCTGAATGAATGCAGATTGTCTGTGTGTATACTTCTGTGTCCGGGCTCCCCCTAGCTGCACAGAGCCCGCATTTCCTCGCTGCAGCATTGCTCAGCTTCAATTTGAACTGCGGACTCTGAGCTCGGAGGAGCAAAGCTCTCCCTCCCCAGCCACTCTTCTGAGGCTGGTGAGGTTGTAGTAAACATTCAGTAACCTGGTCAGAAGAGGGTCCTGGGGCAGAAAATGAAAAGGAGGATACTGTTTGGGGATGTTTTAGAGGCGCATTCTGAATGTCTACAAAAATAACAGCAACTCTTCCTCGTCAATATCTTTATTGGCTTTTGCCTCCAAAGGGACCAGACTGCGTGTGTTCGCTTTATTAAGCTTCCTCCATCTCACCTGTAATCTCTACCTTGTTTACATGAAGTGGCGGTTCACCCTTGCAGCACCCACCTGCGGAGTCGACCAGGAAGACCAGCTTCACTCAAACTCAAAGCCACCGGTGACAGACAGTGGTCCCAGAGGTCTGCCCCACTCCCACCCCCTTCCTCCAACCAAAGCCACTGCAGAGGCAGTAGAGGCATCAGGAAGTGAGAAAATAGAGATGGTTTCGTTTTTTCTCTTTCTCACCAAAGCCTGCACATACTGTTCCTGAGGAATGACAACAGAAGACATCCCAGGAGGCCTGCGGAAGCCTCAAAGTTCTGCCTTTGGGCACTGCCATAGCACTGCTGCTTTCTCTTTTGTCTTTTGTTACTGTACTACAGGAATTAGGAAGTACCAAACAAATGTAGTATAATACATTGGTTAAAGCTATCTGTCCTGTTATCCACAGAGCCGGCTGAAGAGACAGAACACAGCTACTGGTAGTTTTTATGAATGCAACTAAACGAAGCCTTTGAGTCAACAGTTGTGATGCAAGAAACTATTTTGAGAACTAGAATATCCAAACAAATAAGTAAAAACCCATTCCTTTATGGGTTCTGTTCTCAAGGAATTTGTGACGGAATGGAAAAATAAACAAACAAACAAACAAAATGAAACAACAAACAAAAACACTTGAAGAAGAAGGTCGACCCGTGTGGAACCTTGGGAAACGGAAGCTTCCAGGGGCATGTGAGTGTGGACTCAGTTAGGAGAAGAGACCAGAGCCTACCTCTCTGGATTGTGAACACTTGGAGGGAAACCTGAAGAATGGACTGAGTTCTGACATGCTAGATATGGATCCTAGGAAACGGAGAGAAACGTCTTAAGCAAACTTCTAACACCTTCCAATTCACTTTCCTTTCTTAACTCTGCTGAAGTTCCTACTGCAAACGGTCTCATTTCCTAGATGTACATAGTTTGAAATAAACACAACCCCTTTACACACACACACACACACACACACACACACACACACACACACACACACACAGCCCAACAGCCTTACCATGGACCAAAATTCCTATAATTATTTTTAGCATAAGAAGTAAGCACAGGCAATTGAGACACAGGATTTAACAGGGAGCTTAGCAGCTGACGTTGACTTTCCAGCCCTCTCCTCCTGCTCTGCGACCATGAACTCAGAGTATGTAAAACCTCATCGTCCTTCCATGTTCCAGAAAGTCAGCCAGTGCTATAATGCTGAGCAACCTTTAGCAATTAATATATTTCTACTATAACAATGCAGCAGCTTTGGCAAACCATATGAGAAGAATGTAGAAGGATTATGCATATTGTATCTCCAGGAAAACTGAAAGGCTGTGTCAAAATAGAACATCACTGTACATAGTTTACCTTTTAATTTTTCTCTAATTATTGGATGAATTTCAAACTGGATTCTCTTTATGACTCTGAGACAAATTAGGGTCATTTACACCCAATTCCAATTAGAATATATGAATTTGGGTGTTTTTTTTTTTTTTTTCTGAAGTCAAATAGAATTCAGTGTGAACATTCTCAAAGAATTTAAATAATACAAAGTTCTTTCTTACAGGCCTGGGTAGATGGTGTAGTAAATGTAAAGAGAGTTAGGACTCTAAAGAGACTGAATTTTAGTGTTTCCTAGCAGGATTCTCTCTCATGCTCATGTGATAGGGGCAAAACTGGAGAAATTCAGACAGGAAGGGCAGATCCCATAAAGATATGCAGAATGCTTTCTGTGGCTTCTGAATCCTTCTGGAATACGATCCCAAAGTGGGTAAACTGATGAGAGCCTATGGGCCAGTGAAAAGCCTCCAGTCTTGTCAACTAAAGCACACTGGTAGATAAGAGGAAAACACCATTATTCCTAATTTCTGTTTTTGTTCTTACTAACCTTCACTGTGCACAAATCTCCACTAAAGTCGGATAAATCCTACCTCCTTGTCTACTGTATGAGTTACGTTACTATTGCTCTGATGAAACACTATGACCAGGGTGTTTCTGGAAGGAAGAGTTCCAGAAGACTAGAGATCATGAAGGGAGAAGCAAACCATGGAGAATGCCAGAGCTAAGGGTTCACATCCTGAACCACAGCCAGGATGCAGAGAGCAGAGAGAATGATCTAGAGATGGGGTGCAGTTTTAAACTCTCAAAGTCCACCTCCAGTGACATAGCTCCCAACAAGGCCACACCTCCCAAACCTCCCAAAACCATGGGGGACATTTATCATGCAAACCACCAACTTTGCTTTATAAGGCCTGGTTCTAGTAACTGTCCTCTGATCACATCATCTTCCTTTTTACAGAGAAACTGAATTCTCTACTGGGAGTCTCTTTTCTCTTTCTTCTGGACAGAGTTACCACGGAGTTCTTTTGGTTAGTGTCTAGCAAAGTTTAATCAGGGCTCAAAACAGTAAAAAGGAGAAAGAGATCTATAGGGAGGAAGGAGGCTGGTGGGAATGTGAAGGAATTGGGAGGGCATCAAAATAAATAGTGTACATGTGTGAAATTGTGAAAGAACAAGGTTTACTGAGGAGAAAAAATAGGCTCATGCCTGTCAATACTGAACCACTGTGAGTATCAGACGATGGTCACTTTCAGGAGAGAGAGAGAGAGAGAGAGAGAGAGAGAGACCTTACAAGAGAGCTCAGCTGAGGAAATTGTAGGTGCAGGGGAGACCTGAGAAGGTTTGCCATGTTTTGTTTTTCCTTAAATCATTCCTCACTCTAATACCTACTATTTTATTTCCACAGATTATAGCCAGTAAATTAGCATAATGACATTACCCAGATGCCTTTGCAGTCGTTTTCTTTCAAAGACCCATGTGAGTGAGGTTAGAAAATATAATGGATTAAGAAAAAGAGAGGGAGAATTTCCATATTTAATATTGTTTCCAACAAAATTGACATAGTTTATGGAGCCAAAGAATATAATGTGATTTACTTGTCCATTCCTGCTGGAAAGCAAACGGGTGGGGTAAGGAGGGGTATGAGAAGGAAGCAGCACAGAGTTAGGGCGATGGTGCACCTGTTAGAGAAGCAATTGTCCAGCACCTCAGCTGTCCGGGTGATATGAGAGAAGCCAGGTTTGTTACTGATGAAATCTGGGTGTGCTTTGAATAGCATTTCAGGAAAATTAAACATGGGACAGTTCCTAGATAATAGATACATGCATAGTTGAGAAAATACCTTGATCACAGAGTCTGATCTGTGCCTTGTGCAGAATCAAAATCTCTGGTGAAGAACACAAGGGACAGGCATGCAAATTGCTTTCACTCTATTACACACAGGCCAATTGCTTTAATATTGAAGGAAATATTCATAAATCCCCTTTCCTTCCATTGCTTTATGCTTCGCTGCCTTTTTTCCATTTGTGGTTTATAGATGGAATGGAGGGAAAAAAAGTGGACAGCAGATGGTAAGGAAGAAAAAGCTTCCTAGAAACAAGGTTGCAGAGCGGGTCTGAGTCAAGTCCTTCTTCCTTGGGAAACTGAGTTAACTGAGACCAGCCTCTTTGTGGATGCTTTATTGGACTTTATTTTGTTTTGGTTGGCTTTGAGAAAGGATCTTCTCAAGTAACCCAGGCTGGCATCAGATTCTCCATCCTTCTGCATGATGCTCCTGAGTTCTGGGTTTTAACGAAAGCACAATCACAACTGCACATGAGCTCAGACCTTCATTAGCCGCAAAGCTCTAGCATATATTATTGTTTTTTAATAATAGAACACAAATATTAAAAAAAAAAATAATGGGAAAAGAAGAGAATCAAGTTCAGACGTCAGGAAGTGGGCATGTGACAAAGAACACCTAAAGAGGCTAAATAGCTTGATGTAACAGTGTTGGGGGGGAAAATGATAAAATTTTAAAAGAACAATGGAAATTAAATGCATATCAATAAAAACTGTGTTAGTAAGACATGATATACAGGCCAAGACTTGGTGGAAGGCCTTTGAAAGATCATTGTTCCTACATCTTCAATCCCAGATGCTAATTTTGCTTATTTTGGCTTGTTTCACAGTGCTAGGGAACAGGTACGTGGGACTAGACATTTGTAAGGTAGCAGTCACAGATAAAGGGTCAGGCATCCGCTCTCTGCAGGATCTTAGAATGAATGAGAAACAAATTCATGGGCCAGCAAGTTTAAGGGATTGGAGCATAGTAATAATTCCATAAAGACAAAAGAGGTGACTGTGAAGCTAAAGAAAGTTAAATTAAGGGAACAGAGAGTTACTGGAGACTAGTTTGTTATAACAGGCTAAGCAAAGGATGCTTTTCCACAGTCTCATCCTCTAGTTCTGTGGAGAAGGATGAGATGCCAGGTGAGGAAACATAACGTACTAATGCACAGGCACTGCCTATCACTTCTTCTAATGATGGAGGGAGCTCCTCATTTGTAGTTTATTCCAGAGAACAGAGAACACAATGTGAAATCTGAGACTGGTTACCTAGACGCAACATTTTATGCAAAGTTGTGAATCAAATAAGATAAATTGTGCACTTTTGTTAAACTATAAACTATCATGTTAAGACCCAGCTTATTCTTTGGTTGGTGGTCCAGCCTACAGGAGCACTGGGGGCGGGAGGGGGGGCCTCAGGCCGGTTGACACTGTTGCTCCCTCAATGGGGCTGCAAATTCCCTCAGTTCCTTTAGTCCCTTCTCCAACTCCTCTATCTGTGACCTCACTCTCAGTCCAGCAGTTACTGTAAAGTGAAACTTGGGTATTCCGAATTTTTGGGCTAATATCTACCACCAACCAAAGAATACACATTGAGGGATCCATGGCTCGGACTACATATGTGGTAGAGGAGGTCCTTCTTGGCCATCAGGGGGTTCAGAGGCCCTTGGGCCTGAGGGTGTTAGAGGCCCCAGTAAAGGGGAATGTCAAGGTGGGAAGACAGGAGTAGGTGGGCGGGTGGGTGGGAGGGGGAATGCCCTCATAGAGGTGGGGAAGGGGGAGAGGATGGGAGTTTCCAAAGAGGAGACCTGGAAAGGGGGAAACATTGGAAATGTAAATAAAGTATCAAAAAAATTTTTAAAAAAAGAAAAGAAAAAGAATATGCTTACGTACACATTAAAAAAAAAGACCCAGCTTATTACTGTCTCATATAACATTGAATTATTCAAATAATGTTTATAGACTCTTTGCAATGCAGCTGCACACGTTGCTAGTATACCAGTAAATACATTGATTCTAAAGTTTCTAGGTGTGTGTGTGTGTGTAAGTGATCACTTAGGCTCAAAATATGCATGTATACAGTGTAATCAATTTCTATAGATAATATAAACTAGATTAAATTCTGCCTTTTGTAGCACTTTGGTAGCAGGCTTTCTTTGATTAAAAAAAATGTTGTAATTATACCCCAACAGCCTCAACCTATTAAAAAAAAAGCCTTCAGTGCCTGCCCCCAAGGCTTACATCTACTCACAAGCAATGAATTCTTCCAGTGAATAATTAATGGTTACTTAACAAGGGTTTAGAACTTTCCTGCCATTGTTTTGATTGCATTAGGTTTGCAAGGACTTCTGGGGCAAATGTAAAAGACATTTACCCTAGGTAGCAGTGATTCATTTTTGTCTGTTTTTAGAAAAGCTTTTGTTTCATTATCATAACGTAAAAAAACAAAACAAAAATGGAACCAGAAGAAAATGAAAACAAATCTAATTTGAGAACACCTGAAGCTTTGATTAAACTATCACAGGATGCCAGGTCCATTTAGTACTTACATAATATTATTTATTTATGATTTTGATTTATGTGGAGCTTCAAGTGGGATATTTCTCGTGAAATTCATCCTTCCAGCTATAATATTCATGAATCAGCATAGAATAGTTTGTTTCTTGCACCGGCATCTTGGTTCTTGCATGCTTGTCTTCTAGAGACTTGGAACTCAGAGCTTGATCCTGGATTGAGGACCCCATGTCAAGTTAAAGAAACTAGCAATTGCTAATCTGAATTTACTTTTCACGTGAGCAATGTTCCTTGGAGGAAACTTTTTTTGGTCAAATTGTCTTGTTGATTAGCTGCAACTGTTAAGCAACAGCCTCATTACACTCTCCACAGGACAAAATGTCTATTGGAAACCAAGAGAATTACGTCAGAAGGGGGCCAACACAAAACAATGACCACAATGAAAGAAGTAGTACAGATGTAATTAGAGTATTTAGTCGTTAGTTCTTTTATGGCTGATGTTCAGTGTGCACTTGGAAGGCAATAATGGCTTTGTTTGTTTTAAGAAAACCTTATTTTTTACTCTATGATGGGTGTTTCCCAAGGTTCTGTGGAGTAGTATCCATTAACTCTTGAGAAGATCCCATTTAGCAAATCGCAATCAGTTGTACCCCTCCTCAAAACCAGAGAAATCCTTTCAGAAGGCAAAGAAATATGACAGCCCCTATGATATATATTATCTCTTCTAAATTATTACTCTAGTTCAAAGGAGTGGAGCATTTCTTATCTAAATAGCCATAAGATTGCTGTAAGCATCTATCTATCTCTTCCCTGGTTCATCCAGGGATGACTATGCTAGTAAAGCATTTTTCTGTAGAATGGGGCATAGCCAGCAGGTACTGTGTGCAGATCAAACTCGGCTGTGTAGTCCTGGGGGTTCTAATTAGATATGAGCCTTCTACAATGCTGAGTGGGCCGTGGAAGAAAAGGAGAAGAATCCCTCAGTTATATATCAGGGTTGTAAGTACTTAATACCAGATTATCGTTCAGAACTTCAATAGGTTTAAAAAAACCTCAATTTTTAGTGGTCTTCAAACACAGATACACACACACACACACACACACACACACACACACACACAAACACCTATACATACTCATGCATATACATAATCACGTACACATATATACATACACACAGACACACTCAAGCAGAAACACACAGACACATACACAGACACAATCACACACATATGCACACACACACACATATATATACATATATATGTATATATATAATGTGTAATAGGTAAAAACGTAGACAAATTTAATTGTTAATTACCATTTTCTCATGATATTGTGATTTATAATGTTAGAATATTTAGACTAGACACGTGAGCCTGGTGGTAGATGTCTTTAATCCCAGCACTTAGGACCCAGAGGAGGGTATATATGTATATATATATATATGTATATGTGTATATATATATATACATATATATGAGTTTGAAGTTATCCTGATCTACATGGTGACTTCCACAGCAGCCAAAGCTACATAGCAATACTTCATCAAAAAAAAAGACAGACAGACAGACAGACAGACAGAAAGAAGATTATTTAGACATGTGTCATATAGGTCTGTATTTCAATTTCCATTTCCATTTCCATTTCAGGTATTAGATGGGATATGCTTTCTCCTAATACTTTATTTTCATTTACAGTTATTTACTCATTTATGTGCTTGTTTGTATGTATGTATGTGTAAAATTATGCATGTGAGGGCACATGTGTGTAGATCAGAGAACAGCTATCCATAGTCATTTCTCTCCTGCCATCTTAAAGAACCTGGAAATATAGCTTTGGTCTGTGAACCATCTACTACCTCCCTAACACTTTCTGTAAGTACTACCAAAACCATATCACTGTGATACACAGACTAAAAAAGAAAAAACTTGTCTAGTTTATTTCCAGATCTAAGTATTGAATTTATCTAGCTCATCCTTTAAGAGATGTTAGGACTCAGAATGCTGCTTTTTCCTTGGGAGCTTAGAGATTATACATGAATATATGAGTATCTCTGCTTCTCTCAAAGTTCTTTTTGTAATCCTTTCCAATCTCATCATAAGAGTCTGTTGATGCCCATGAAGGGCTTGGTAAACTGTGAATGCATGAATGCACTGCATTGCTTTTATTCCTGTCTTGAAGCACAATGGCCTTCCTCAGTGACTTCCCTCAGCTCTTTCTACAGAGAAGATCCAACAGCAAGTTCCATGTTCCAAGGAAAACATTTTTTATATGTAGAACCCTCCTCTTCTATCTTCAGGTTACCTTACATAAAATAGATCAAAAGAAATGCTATTGGGGTTACCCAAGAAGAAACAAGAATTCAAGAGAATCTTTAGGAGCAGAAATAAGCTAAACATTATCATGGTGGGTTCAGGTGTTAGTACTATATACATCATGACCATCAGTTGGATTTCCTTTACTCTTTTATCATGAACAAATACCAACTTAAAGGAGAAAGGGATTGCTTTTAGCTCACAGTTCTGTAGAGGTGGGTAAGTGGTGATTTTTCATTTTGTTTTGTTTGTGTTTGTGCTTTCAGTGTTTCTGGGTTATGGAGATCAGAGTACCACAGCAATATAAGTGTGTAACTATCTCTGTCTTATAGTAGCCAAGTAGAGAGATACAGATACAGGTGGGTCAGGCAATATATGCCTGTCAATACATATCCAGTGACCTACTTCCTGCCATCTGACTTCAGTTTCTAAGTCTCCACATCTTTCCTGTAGTCTGTTTAAATTTAACATCTGTCAGCGGAACTTTGTTAGGTCAGAACCCTCATGATTATATTATCTCTTGAAACAGCACAGATCCACCTAGAAGTTTACATTACCAGTCTCTTAGGTGTCTCTCAACCTCATCTAGTTGACAACCAAGAATAACTATTGGAATATATTGCAAAAGAAATTGAGTATAATGCAGTTTAGTAGCTGAACCCATCTAACCTGATTAGCCTAAGGTTGTAGCTCACACCTCAGTGCTATTACTCTGGAATCTATTCACTTAATCATACACAGCACTACCTACAGTGTTAGACTGCCTCTCATGGTGCTGTCCGAAACTGCCTACCATTTTAGTGAGAATTCGAAGCCTTGTAAATGTGGAAGTAGACATCAAACTTCATTAAATGAATATTATTATTATAACCCTTTTAAGGCTAAATTAAAATATACTGGCCTGTAGTTCATTACCCATTAGAGGGTCAGTACTTTAAACAATAAATATGACTGTGGCATTGTGACCTCATGTGTAGCTCAGGCTTGGATCTCATTTTTTTAATTAACAGCAAAATTGTCGTTTAATAAAACTAAAATTATAAATGTACAGATAATCACATAAACATTAAGCACTGTGTTTTCTTTCCTCACAAATTGAAATATAAACATTTATAACACAAGATAACCTTATGTAAATGCTACAGAGCCTTAAATATGCTAACCTCTTTGATATAGAGATTTGTTGAAGAAACTCCATTTTCATTTAGTAACATAAGGACTAATATAATAGTATTGGAATAAAAATTAAGTCCATAGTTTTTTCTTCTTCCTTTTATATCAACCTTAAGATCTTCATGTGACCTTTAAGAGGGTTTTATAGAACTATCAATTTCTGTTATACCTCTCAGAGTTTTTAAATATTTTTAAAAATTTGTAGCTTTCATAGTTAATGAAAGAAAGTTGACTTAAAATTCCTGGGTTAAAAGACCTGAAACACACATGCAACATGTTCAAGTAACATTATACACCCTGAGAAGGTGGTATATGTACGTATCAATAGTTAAGGAAAAGAAAGTCCATGATATATAAAGAAAGCAAGAGGAGGGGCATGTGGAAAAGTTTGGCGGGATGAAAGGGACGGAGGAAAAGATATAATTATATTATAATCCACAAAATAAAAGAAATGATTAAAAACTTAAAGCAAATAAATGAGTAAAAGACATATCTTTCTCCCCAAACTGAGTATACCTCATAAAACCTAGAAAACTGTTGATACTTTCCTAGGTGTTTCTGAATGTAATCATCCTGGCAGCTACCCCGTCTATAGTTCCTGTCCAGGCTTTTTCATTTAGTTATCTCTTGGCTAAGCCAATACCAACAGAGCAGTTACATGCAGGGCCGTAATGTGGTTTTGCTCATCCCCAAGCCTTGGCCATTGTCCTAGTAACTTCTACTGTATGATGATAACAGTTTCACTTGTCTCATGCCCACTGAAAGGAAGTCAATCCTGGTCTTCAGATTGGGTGGGATGACAGCCAACAGCTGTCAAAGCTCACTATGGATGCTAAGATAGAATATAAACCAGTAACATCCAGTAACAGAAATGCTAGCCTGCATGTCCTCAAGGGTGCAGGACAGAGCTCATCTGGAGTGCAAAGTGCTGTTTTATTTTCTGTTTACTCTGGGGACTAGGAACAAGTTTGGTTCATTTGTCTTATAGTGTAAAATGTATGATGTCCTGATAGTAATTAGAAATTATTAATGGAGTGTAGTTAAAAGGTACCCTTTTGTGTCACTGGCTACATTTCTTCTAGCTCAGAAATGAACCAAACAAAACCAACAGCCAGAAAAACATAGTGATTTTCTCATACACATTCAGACATGTTTAGAAGCCAAGGAATATGAGCCTTCTCTCTGTTGTCTTGTTCAATAAATGTGCTATTTACAGGCAAGGATGATTTGGTGCAATGTGGATTGTTAGGTCAAGGACAGTGTCCTACCTGGTTTAACATCTGGACTCATCATAAATGTTGGCAAAAGGTTTAGCCAATATCTATTTTCTGGATAAAGGAGACAATGAATGATTAATTAAAGGCATGAATATATGTGGTAGTTCACAGTATCTTCTGCATTGGATTGAGGTCTTGTTTTTCTGATAGGATAAGTAAATAAAGCCTAGTTAGGATATTTGAAGGATTGGTTTCAAGCTGGGTTATGGGGAAGCTGAGGTGGGAGGCCAGGCCGTTTAAGGGCTGCCTGGGATAAAAGTGAGTTCAAGGCAGACTGAACTAATATCCTATATGAAAATTAAAGTAAATAAAAATATAAGGATGGCTGAGATTCATCTAAGTAACAGACCATTTGCTTAGTATGTGCAAAGTCCCAGTTTCAATAGCAGTATCATTAAAAAATATCACAAATAATAATCAACAAACCATCAGGTTTCACAAAATAGTTAGGGCTGTGATGTAAGGAAAATGGACGAAGTATTTGATATGAGAAAAGAAACATCAATGTGTATGTAACATTTAAGGAATGTCTGTTTTATTACACATAATTGCTTTACTTTGATTAAGTTTGTAAAAACAAATTTACCATGAAAACATGGTTAATGTTTTATTTTTTAATTTGTTGTTGTTGGTTTTTTTTTCTTTTAGGTAAGTGTACAGACATCTGAAGTGTTCTGCAGAAATTGCACAGGTGGCAATTCTCATAGAAGAAAGAGGAAGGCAGGGACCCTTGAAATGGTAATGTTCAAGAATTCGCACACACAGGAGCCTCTCAGGCGGCTGGCAAAGCTGCCGTTTTCTTTTATATGGTTATATCTGCTTATGTCATTATAACTTGTTATGCCTTAAACCCTAGACTGCGAGAATTCTGTTTTCTTGTATGTGTGTTTGAGAGCCACTTACAATCTAATGGAAAGCTTCTGCAGTCCGTCCTTGTCAGGGAGTTCATTCTGTGTGGATTATTTAAAAGGGAGATGTCATTCTCAATGAATTATACAATGACACACATACACACACATACATAATACACACAATTTTAATGCTATATTATAAGAAACATGCCTAAATGCAACATACATAAATTCATATATATGTGTGTATATATATACATATATATACACACATATACATATACATACATATACATATATATGTGTGTGTGTATATATATGTATATATACATATATATATACTTTTTCTCTGTATACAAAACTCCAATTTGTAGTATAAAGTCTGCAAGACTTCATATCAGGTCAGTAACAAAGAAAGATGATGAAATTTCACATTATGTGAATCATTATGAATCAAGTAATATCGAATCAAGTTTGAGAAATATAATTTTTTAGAGGTACCAATACTCATGTTCAAACACTAAACTTATACCTCTAAACTAATATGTCTATTTTCTTTACAAAAGTAAAATCATTTTTGGATGAATATGTGGGTATTTTTAGTCACTCCAATTTTCATTATGAATAATTTTTGTCTTTAATAAAGCAGTTATTTGCTGAATTAAGTATGGATAGCTGGTTTCAAATGAAACTTTGAAACAAGAATATGTGTGCACATGTGAGTGTGTGTGCATGAGTGTCAGGAACCCCTGTCCTGCATTGTTATTCCTCACAGACAAGGTGGTCCCTTGGGACTTGAGACTCCTGGAAGAGGCCAGCATACACTGGGCATTAATATGTCTCTACCTTCCCAATGCTGAGATTATACGCACATACCACCATACCCAGCTTTTTACATAGGTGTCAGGATTTGATCTCAGATCTTCATGCTTCTATAAGAAGCATTGACTGACTAATTTACTTCTCCATCCCTGAAATGTGTCTTTATGGTTTCCCAAAGTGTTAAAAATGTAGTTCTCAGTAATCTTTAATATTGTAAAACATCATCAAATTGTTACATGCTAGTTATAAGATAAGTATTGCAGTGAAAGTTATGCCATCCACCATCAAAATGGAATTACTGGGAGCTGGTATATAACAAAGAAAATTTAAAGTTAATTAGAAGAGAATGTTGCTCTTATACTTCAGTATATTAAGAGGAGGTACGACACAGCAGATATTGGGCAAGAATAGAGTCAAAACCTTTTAAATGCAATTCTAGCTTTTAATCACAAGAAATATGTTTAAAAATTTGAAAGTCTAATCCATAATTCAAATTTGAAAAACGAGTATTTATTTTATATTTTCTTACCTTTTATTTCTAAGAGTGCCAGATTTTATTCACAGGGATATATTTCATTTAATGAGATACATAAAATATAAGTATGAAGAAAAGATTTAAAATATTTCCAATTGTTGGGTCACTTGGCTATTCCCATTTGAAGAAGTGACTCTCTCAAATACAGAGCATTAATTCGTTTGAATTGTGCCCAACAAAAGAGAATGTAGAAGTTTGTATATTTTGTTAATGCATGCCAAATCAATACTAGGAACCATAGTTACAGAAGCAATTCCTTCTCTAGTATGGTAGGAGCAAAGTACAGGTATAATATTCTGCCTTTTGCCTCTTGGTGCACTTGGCTGTCTTTGGGTTTTGGAAATGCCTGATGACTTAAGTGTAAATGAGCTGTTGGGAGCATAAGGCATAAATCTTTGGGATGTTTCATCTTCCTGATTGATCCTACCCCATGAACACATAAATGGTGCTGCCAATTGAAGAAATGAAGGAAGAGCCATAGGTAAAATGAATGCACACTGAAGAAAGAGAATATTAAAGAGGAAGTTTTTGCTTGGTCTCAGATACAAATTTGTTTCGATTTCCTGACCCTTATTTATAATTCAGAGATGCTCTGCTTCTTATATTTTTAAAACAAAATATGTCCTCTCCACAATTGCATAGTGAACTATGGAAATTATATTATATTAACTTTTTAATTTAAAATATTATCAATTTTATTCTGTCTCTTTTTCCAAAGGACAAGAGTTCAAAAGCATTATACCCAACAATCTTGCCTCTTTGCATATATGATTAAAAACTGGGTTTGTCAATACTATAGCGTTGGCTGATTTAATGAATTTCAGCTCTGAAGAGGAAGATCTGTTACATAACTCAATCAATGAATTCGATTTAAAAAGTTTGCTCAAGTACCTGCATAAACCTATGCTCGATGAGCAGAATGATAAATTAGAATACAGCTCTTTTTTCCAAGGACTTTTCAGCTTAGAAGTTTTTAGCTTCCTTTACCTGATCATCCAGCAGTTCCACCTTTGACCTCTTGACTGGTAACCTCAGTATTGTTTAGTCACATAAATAATCTCCATATTTCTTAGGGCCAGAAATAGGGGTCACTTCTTTAGCATATGATTTCCTTTAAAGGTCAAATGGAACTGGCCTTGATTTAAGTGGGTCCGTAAGATTCATATGTAACCAATAGAGTGGTAAAGAGTGTTTTGGCTTCTCCATTAGCTTGGAAAATTAGGATGTGACAATTACAGTGCTTGTTTGCTGAGGTCTGATAATCATGTCATGACATTTTTATGCTTCATTCACTGTTATGATTTGGACAGCTTCGTGCCAAACACTGGTTTACACAGATTAATATTGTGTCACAGTATTATGAAAACAAGGTAGGCTAACAGGATCGTATGCAGTGTTTAGAAGCATGCAGCTGTATATTATTAGCATGGCATCTGTAATAAAAACAAAGCATATAACATAAGAATACCAAACCAAAGAAGTTCACAACGTTGGCTGCCAATGGACATAACACTATTTAGACTTAGGGTTCAAAACCTTTGCCTATGGTGGTGGGTAGCAAACAAACAAAAGAGCATAATCTCACTCTACTTTTGGTATCTCAAATTCTTTACTTTTTGGTGTACTCCCTCATTTATTCTGTTAGTGATTTGGTGGATAGACTTATTTCAAGTGTGTTTTATATTAGAGATGAAATTGCCATTTTAACTCACCACACATGGTCGGTCATAATTTTAGAATTAGTAAGAACACACCATTCCTAGCCCACAAATACTATTATTTTGGAATTTGAAATGGCACGATGTGAACCTTTTCTAGTGTTCAATGTGTACTTTTTTTCAAAGTGGGAAAACAGTTTTCTAGAAAGTGAAGTGAAGACAAAACCAGCCTGACACCATCCAGTCTGCAAGCAGCCTCCAGTTCAGTGGCAATTTTTAAATAATGAATTTTAATGTGCACGGACCTATTAGCACAGGATCAGATTTCTAACCAATTGATTGGGCATGCAAAAAGAGTCTGTGTCCTAGATTTAAAGTCATTATACAGTCTTAAACACAGCTGTGCAGCAAGCCTTTCGAAGTTGATGGATTTGAACACAATGAATGTTGCTGAAGGTGATTGGCTGCTGAATTTGCTTTGATGAAATTATCAATAACGACAAATTTAGTGAAATCACTACTGTGTTGTTCGGCAAGCAATTGCGCATCCTGGTTTTCATAACTCTCAGGTGTGCACAGGAGAGAAAATACACAATTATTTCGGTAGAGCCATAGGCACTTATAGTTCTTTGGTTTAAAGTAGATATATCTAGTTTTAGGTTTTCCTTACCTCTCAAGGATGAAGATAATCCTTTCCATTGAAAATTTCCTTTATTTTATTCTGACTATCCATTAATTTCAACTTTTTGCTGTCTCTCATAATTTATTGTAATTATTTCCAGAGAATACATGATGAATTTTTGCCTTTATTTTGGTTGTTACCCATTCTTTATCTTAGGAACATATGGACATGCAAGCATGACATATTTTTAAAAATTTTTACAAGTATGAGCTACTAAGTGTGTGTTGTTTCATGTGGCCAGTGAAGTTGTCAGTCATGACAAGAGCTGCATTCTTCATTTTCTCCTCCTTCAGACTAAGAGCAGAAATCCATGCTTATGAAACCAAACACTAGCAAGCAATGAATAACACTGAACGAAAACTGCCAGGAAAGTGATTGTTTTCTTATACAATGCAGGAGTAGTGCCTATGGGTTTCAGGGAAACCTGCATTATGGTAACTCAGCTTTGTGTATAACTTCATTTCTGTTACAAAGGCAAAAGTACAAATAAATATGCGGTCACAAATTTCAAGTTGCTACTTCCCGTGCAAAGGTAATCAAGGAATCGCTATAGCCTCCCAGGAGTCTCAACAAAAGTTTGGAGATAAAAACAAAGAAGGTGATGGTATTTGTAGGAAGATAAACGTTTCCCTGACTGAGCCAATGTGTCAGGCAAACAAAGCAGAGAACAGAAACAGTTGTTTTGCAGTTCAATGTATCCGTATTAAGGGAATAATTATCCTTGTCCTCTTGATTAGGAGGAGACTATCTTGAGCAATATATATATATAATTTATTACTTCAGGTTAGTGGCTACTAGCAGGCAGTGAGGAAAAACCTGGTTTTTCCATTCAAGAGAAATAAGATAAGCAACCAAAGTTGATTCTTTGAAGTTCTGTTAAAAATTTAAGTCAAACACAGATAGCACGTTTATGGAATAGTGACAGGAAGTTAAGAGCTCTGGAGAAATGTACCTATAAAATAAAGATGCTTTTATCATTGTAAAGATTTGTAGATTATTATTACATGTCATTAGAAATCTGTAAAACAGCCACTCTTTCTTAGAAGCCCACACACCTCATAGAAATGTCTTGCTGTCTTTCTTTCCCTGAATTCCTTTGCTTAAAACTCAATAATAAAACATTTTAATAAACTAAATATTTCAAAAAAGGAGTTACATAAAATAAATATGAGTAATACACTTGGATTTTCTAGTATTTTTGAGATAGGATTTTTCTATGTGGCCCTTGCTGTGCTGCAGATTAGGCTGGTTTCAAATTTAGAGAGATCTGCCCACCTCTGCCTCCCAAGAGCTGGGATTAAAGTCAGTCACCGCTGGATACAATCTTGGACTCTATAGACTGGATTTAAACTTTGTTCAAATGGGGTTAAACTAAGGTATTTTAATGCAATCAAGAAGAAAACAGTGTAGTAATCTTCTATAAGCTTGTATTATTGAGGACTATTTCAGAAACTTCAAGGTGAGTAGAGTCCTCTTCTCTGAGGAATTGATATTCTGCAAAGAAAAAAAAAAAATCAGAGGTTAACAAACAATGTTCTTGTAACATAAGGTGCTGCTGCTGAAAGACAGAGGATTTCTTGTGAGACCACTGGAGAGAGCTGGTCAGACCTGCCTGTGAGACAGGAAGGGACGCTTGGGTGTTGGAAAAGTTCCAAGTTCATTAGGTAGGGAAAAGAGGAAAGAACACACAAGACAGAAAACAACATCTCTCTGTGTTTAGTTGTTTAAGTCATCTGAGCTGCCTGAAATGAAATCAACGAAGTGTGTAACATGCCCTGCCCTAATTTTAAACTTGTTTCTTCTTTTGTCCATTACTTTTAGAATTCTTTTAATGTTTTTCCAGTGTAATAGTAAGGGGAAATTAAACAGATTGGTATATTATACAATTTTTCTGGCACTGTTGAACTTCCAGAAATTATTATCCTTCCTGAAACAATAAGGATGGAACCGAATTGATTGACTTAACCTGTCTTTATCCATACACATCAAACAGCCCTCCCCACCACAACACTCCAAAGGCAATATAATCTACTGAGTCTTTTAATATCTGCACCTCCATTTTATTGCTTTCACGTAGACCTCAGAAAGAGAATAATTTTAGCATATTTTTTATCTAATTACATATTTACTTGGGTGCGATATACTGCTATTCATTTTCTGTGCAATGTCTAACTTGATCTTCATAACAACTGAAAGATAAATCCCACTTTCTCTATTTTATGTCTGAGAAAACAGATACATGCAAGATAAATAACTTGTCCAATTTATTCACCTAAATTTTGGAATTGGCTTTGGAACTGAGAGAGATTGATTCAGGGGCTGTGCTCTTAACCATATTCAATACTGGCCTGCTCCTTGTTGAGTGGACATTCTATAAACATTAAATATGGCCACGTTGTGCAAGACGATTGTGTGGAGCTTTTAATGACTTCCAGCTTTTTAGAGAATTTAGTGCACTTTCAGACTGTTATTTCATTTTTATCTTAAACACACTCCTATTAAGTTAGACCAGATGCAGAGCACATATCATTGATGAAAAAACTAAGACTTGAAAGGTTCAAATTGATCAATGTTTCACATGAGAGAGATTTAGAGTTGGGTCTCTCTATGTTATCCTGCTGTTCAGTTCAGACAAGAAAAGTGGCTACTGCTTGAGTGTCACTGGGGCATGTACATGGAGGCTTCATTCTATCCATAACTCATACAATGTCTCATGCAGATTTAGTAAAAAACTGCTCAACAACCAGATTAGGCTTAAAAATAGTGATGAGCATCACTCTGACAAAAGCCTGAAAAAGCAGAGCTGACCTTGTAGAAGTTAGCAGCTTCATATTACTAGTCATTTTGACATTAGTTAACAAACCTTTGTAAAAATAATTACATTGGAATTTTGATGGGGACTGCTTTGAATCCCTGCATTGCTTTTGGCAGAATGGATATCTTCACAACATTAATATTTCCAACCCATGACCATGGGACACTTTTCTATCTTCTACTCTCTTGTTCAAATTCTTTTCTTTTTCACTGTCTTAAAGACTTCGTTTTTAAGTCTTTTCCCTTCTTTCGTTAGATTTATTATAATAAGATATATTTGAGGCTATTGTGAATTAGATGTTTCCCATGATTTTACCCCTCTCTATGTAAACTGTGCCATATGTCTTTGGTTCTTGCTAACATAGAAAGTTGGCTACCCCAAATCATTCGAAAAGTTAGACAATGCAGGAAAAGTGACTCCACCGATAAAGTGCTTGCTGCGTATATGTGAGAGCCAGAGTTTGATCCTTAACACTCATGGGCATAACTGCTTATAAGCCAGGCTCTGGGGATGCACCAACAGAAGCACAAGGACCTGAGCTCCACCCTCAATCAGCCTAACTCAGTTGGTGAACTCCAAGTCTCTTTAAGAGACACTGCCTCAGAACACAACACGGAAAAGATTTGAGGTTGTCCTCTGGCCTCTGTACACACATGCAAACACATGAAACTGTACATACACATCTGCATACATGTACTTTCACACAGTCACACACAAAAAAGTTTAAATAAGATCAGAAGTTTGTATATAGTATAATTTTTTTTAGAAGTTTGTATATAGTATAATTTTAGCACTCTTATATCGTCACTGCTGATTACATCATGATAAGAGTAACATGAAGCACGATGGTGCTTCTATTTTAATGATGAATGTACACACAGCTGATGATAAGGGTTGATGAGAGGCTCTCTGTTTGCTGTTAACATCAAATACTCATTTCCTTCTGTACAGCTTCCTGTTTTCTTCCAGTAATTTGATTTTTAGCAGAATATTAGAGAGGTAATATATGAGAGTAGAGGAAAGTTTATCTCATTCCAGTACTTGGATTCATGCATGCAGTAGTAGGAAAATAGTTGAAACCTTTTTTTCTTTTTTTATGGGAGACTAGAATAGGGTGTTGTGGTTGGAATATAAAATGCCCCTCACATTTGAATTCAAGACTCCCAGTTGATTAAACTATTTTGTAAGACTCTAGAATTTTTTGGAGATGGGCTTCTTTGTTGAAACTGGATCACTAAGATAGAGAACTTGAAGGTCTAGCTTTTACTGGCTCTCCGCCTGTTTCTCTGCCTTCTGTCTACCATGAGGTGAATAGCCTCCTCTAAGGACAGTGCAAAAGTTATACAATATTCTCCCTCACTTGGAGGTCTGGAATTGATAGAGCAAAACTCCCAGGACTGACATCTCTGAAATCATGAAGCTACATATATCCTTCTGCCATTAAACTATTTATGCTAAATAAACTTTGTCACAGTGAAAAGAAAGGAAATAATTCAGAGAATATAGAAGATGTTGCCTTTAGGATTATAATCAATTAATTGTCTTATTATTACCATTGATAGTAATGTGGCTCATGATTTCATAATCTATTTCATTATTGTATAAACACATCCAGCAATGCAAACCATCACTGCTTAATCATAGGTCAAGTTTATTGTTATAAGTCACAGCACACTTCTGTCTTCTTCTCCTTCTTCTCCTCCTCTTCTTCCCTCTCCTCCTCCTCCTCCTCCTCCTCTGTTCTCCTTTTCCCATGAGGCCCATTCTCCTATACTAGTAGTTGGTAAGCATATACAAACATGTGCCTAACATACATAAGGTAAAATTTGGCCCTGCCACAAAAAATGGCTTCATGGACTGTCTCTGAGTAAGACCTTTAGCTTCTTCAATCTCATTTTTTTTTTCACCTGAGGTATTTTTAATTTACTTAAGCCACTCTAATTTCAGAACCATTGATCATTGCATGAAAAAATTATTGAAGAAAAATGCACAGTGGATTGACTGTGTTTATGGTAAGAAGAGACTTCAACAATAAGACTTGAAAGGATAGAACTAGGCTTCCGGTCACTTTCCAAATTTGCCTTAACTTCAACCACTCCAAATCTTAGCCCGCCTTGCTACTTTTTCAACTCAATAAAACTCATGTAATTCCTTCTTCCCAAAATAAAGTCTACATTTCTTGCTTCCTACTAATTTCCATATTCTTTACCAAGAATCTTCTTCAATGGTGATAAAAATGTATGACATTCTCAAACAATAAAATATTCCATAAAAAAATGAAGTGATTCTATTTATTATAGTCAGTGAATGGAGCAATAAGGGTATCAGTATTCAGTGATATACTTATATCTTGGTATGCATAAATTGTCATTTTACAGCGACATGAATTGCAGCAAAATTGTTCACAAGTAAGACTTCACAAGAACATGCCAAGCATTGCTAAGGACATGGAGCCCTTTCTTGAGACCTATAATAGCTATCAATGGACCAGGTTTGGGGAAATGTGATATCAGGCTATCAGGAACCAACTGTATATGTTTGGATGTTGCCTGTTTCATCTCTTCTAACTTCTTCTCATGTATTTCTATTCAGCTATCAAGAATCTGAGAAACCAAATAACTAAGCTCTAAAAAGAATCACATAATTTAAAAGTCAATAAAGCTCTGTGGGAAATCCCTAAGTGCCTTAACACAGGATTTTATGGAGGAGATTTCACTGACTTCTGACAATCTGGACTTCTGGATAATTGAGAAGTTACAGTATTTTAATAGTTTACTACAAATATAGAATAAAAATGTAGATACAAACAAAATTTAAATTAAGAGGTAGGCATAAACTCATCAAGACTATTTAAAATATAATTTAATATAATACTATTTCATTTGTATTTTTTCTATTATAGACTTGAGAGGTAAAGGGCCCAGCAGATGAGAATAATGAACAAAAGTCTAAATAAGTTACTGCTTGCACTTCAAATAAGCCAGCTAATAGTTTATTTATTTGTATAGCAGTTGTTGCCTTGATTATACACCATTAGTGACTATTAATAAATGAAGCCATGTTTTCATTTCCCAGAGCTATTTTGAATCCCATAAATTGTCACGTTTTCAATTAAAAAATGCAGCTTTCTCTATGCCTGATGAACAAGCACATCCAAGGCCTGTGGTGTGACTGTGAACGTAACATGAGAGCCGAAGAACAAAAACAACAAAAGTATATTTATGAACTTTCTTATCTTCTCTGATGGTGATATTTGTCTTGAGGTGTGTGTTACTGGCAGACTCATAAACTACAAAAATATTAAGATCCATTTTGTTCATTACTGAGAATAGTAATGAAACACCAGATGATACATCAGATGTCTTTATTCTGTTGTATTTCATACAGTCACATTGTCTTCTTCTCCAGTAAATAAAGAGGAAAGGTTAAAAAATAAAGAGTATTCTTCAGGCATGTGTCCCCTGAGAGGCCACACACAGGCTTTTAAACAATGCTAAGTGGACCAATGGATTAAAGTTAGAGAGAGAGAGAGAGAGAGAGACAGAGACAGAGAGAGACAGAGAGAGACAGAGAGAGACAGAGAGACAGAGACAGAGACAGACACACAGAGAGACAGAGAGGCAGAAACAGAGACAGAGAAGGATTGAGAGAGACAGACACAGACACACAAAGAAAAAGACAAACAGACAGACAGACAGAAGGAGAAACAAGAGAAAGAGCATAACTGAGACAAAAAAATAGTGGGGCAGATAAGGAAGGTTTCAGAGGGGAAAAAATGGCAGGTAGATTTGATCAAAACATGTTGTATGCATGTATAAAATTTTTAAACAACGAAAATACTTCATAAAATTATGAATTGTCTAGGCAGAATTATATTGGGATCTTGAGTCCTCTACTCATTGGCCATGAGACCTAGAACTTTGTCATTCTTAGCATAATTTTTATCCTTTCAGAAAGGAAGTTAATATCTTATTTATCTTGGGCACTCAATGAGGACATTATAGATAAAGGGGTTGGCATATGGGGGGTATTTAATCATGTGACTTCCTTTATTCCTATTAACATACAATGTAGATGCTAATGTATATGAAAGGAAACACAATATTAAATTATTTTATAATATTCACTTTCCTTGATGAATTCAGAAAACGAACAATGTTTTAAAATATATTGAAATTATGGTAAATAAACTCTAGTACTTCAATGCTATAGATTCAGGGTAGCATTTTACTAGATGTTGCCTAGAAGAATCCTAACAGGATGTCCGCCCCTAATAAGTCTCAAGTGGCAAAGCTGTTTTTGTAGCATCGGTTTCTATCCATTCATAGAAAGGAGTATGTGATGGGAAATGTCACTCTGATGTACGTCAGAAGGCCTAGAATCTGGTCGTGAGCTGTGACACTCATTCTGCAAAAGAGCAGTTTGCTTTTCCTCTCTGGCTTTCATGTATATTATGCAGAAGCAGAAATAAATGATTTCTGGGTCATTCCCCAGCTGTGACAAGACAAACCTCTCAAGCTGTGCTCTATAGAACAAAATTTTGTTGAAGTATTTCTTTTCTTTTAAAAAGTTACATTTTAAACAAGTTTGAGTATACTGAATATAATCTCCTCCTTAGGAAATTCATGAATTAAAGATTCCAGAATCTTCTGCATTACATACACTCTTATTCATGTTAGCTTCCTTTACAATTGGCATTCATTAGTTAAGGGCAGCATTGGCTACCCTTATGAAGCCATGGAACACTTCAATTGAGTTGGGGTAAGGAGGATTTCAGAGATCTTCACAGTTTAGAGAATAAGCAGTAGGTGGTATAATGCTTTCAAAAATACCTAATTTTACAGATTTTTATTTTTTCCAAACCTAGACTACTTTCTGAAAATAATAAAACCATGAAGCTGAGTGGGTAAAGAAATTCACTCAGATGAAATTGACTATATCTTTATAAAAGTAGATTGGGTGAGGTATTTAGCATCTCATTTCTTCAGAGACCAAAGAACTCTGAACCAATTTAGAGGCAGTGAGTACTATTTAAAGACAGTAAAACTTGCTTTAAGGGAGGTCCTCACTGGAAATTGGATAGTAGTAGAGCTATAGTAGAGCAGGAGAGAGAGAGAGAGAGAGAGAGAGAGAGAGAGAGAGAGAGAGAGAGAGAGAGAGAGAGAGAGGGAATGTGTGTGTGTAGTTGTCAATTTTGACTATCCATCTTGTTTAAGAGAGGTCTGGCTATTATAAATATGGCTGCTATGAACATAGTGGAGCACTTGTCCTTATTACATGTTGGAGGATGTCTCTCAACAGAGGAATGGGTACAGAAAATGTGGTACACTTACACAATGGAATACTATTCAGCTATTAAAAATGATGACTTCAAGAAATTGGCAGGCAAGTGGATGGAACTTGAAAATATCTTCCTGAGTGAGGTAACTCAATCACAAAAGAATGAACACAGAATGTACTCACTGATAAATGGATATTAGCCCAAAAGTTCAGAGTACCCAAGATTCAATTCACAGCAACCATTGGACTGAGTGTGGGGTCCCAGATGGAGGAGTTGGAGAAGGGACTGAAGGAACTGAGGGAGTTTGCAGCCCCATGGAGGAAGCAACAGTGTCAACTGGCCTGACCCCCCAGTGCTCCTGGAGACTGGACCACCAACCAAAGAATACACATGGAGAGACCCTTGCTGCTGGTCACTTAAGTGGCAGAGCAGGGCCTTGTTGGCCATCAGTGGGAGGAGAGGCTCTTGGGCCTGAAGGTGTTAGATGCCTCAGTATAGGGGAATGCCAGGGAGGGAAGACAGGAGTGAGTGGGTGGGTGGGGGAATACCCTCATAGAGGCAGGGGTAGGGGGATAGTATAGGGGGTTTCCAAAGGGGAGACCTGGAAAGGGGAAAACATTTGAAATGTAAATAAAATATCAGAGAGAGAGAGAGAGAGAGAGAGAGAGAGAGAGAGAGAGAGAGAGAGAGAGAGAGAGTTTGTATTAGGACTATATAGAAAAGTAGAACTAACAGAATACATATATACCCCAAAAGTTATGTATTAAATTGGCAGTCAACAGTGCTATCTGCCAACTAAATAGGCTAAGAACCCACTAGGTACTCAAGTCCATGAGACTGGAAGATGTAGACATCCCAATTTGTGGCCTAGAGGCTTCTCAAAGAGATAGTGGTGTTCACTCAACATTAGAATAGAGAAGGAGGTTAGCATGGATGTCCATGGAGGGTGGCAGCTACAAAACCAGCAACAAGCCAAAAGCATTCATGTGCTAGGCACAAAGAAAGTCAGGTGAGGCAACAGCTGCCCACCAGGGACCCCTTTACATCTGAGCTGCTGCCCGAAGGTAGTGTCCACTCTGGAGAGCGCTCTACCAGCTTCAGCTAATTTCTCCATGCCACCATTGCAGAATCCTAAAGGAGCACGTCTTAGTTGATCCCAAATTCCATCAAATTGACAACATTAGCACCTGCCTTCATTACTTTTCCATTGCCATGACAAAATACCATGGCCAAGGTAACTTATAAAAGAAGACTTTTAGTTTTAGACTCACAGTTGCAAGGAGTTAAAGTTCATGATCATCACAGCAGGGGGCATGGTAGGAAGCAGACTGGTAGAGTGATGGAGCAGTATCTGAGAACTCACATCCTTATCCACAAGTAAGAGGCAGAGAGGGCAAACTTGGAATATCATGGGATTTTGAAATCTTTCCCACAGACATGCCTACCTTCTAATCCTTCCCAAACAGTTGTTTGGGAAATACTGGGAACCAAGTATTTGAGTATATGAGCCTATGAGGGAATTCTCATTTAAACCACCCCATCACTATGAGTTCGCTTATTGTTCTAATTGCTTATGCTAGGCTAGCTGCATGACAAGAATGTATTCCTTTACACACACACCCCACCCCAGCCCACCTTAAGGAACACTAAGATTAGAGAATTATATGTCTGGCTTTACATGGGTTCTGAAGATTCAAACTCAAATCCTTATAATTATGCATCAAGCACTTTGCCAACTGAACCTTCTCTGTAGCCCACAATTCAGCTTTAATTGCAGTTGCTCTTCAATCTTCTTATAATCTTGAGTGAGCTACTTAACTTCTCCTAGTATATAACTCCTAATTCATAAAACAGAGGTCCAGTTACACACTTCATGTAAATCATTGTGAGCATTGAATAAAATAAATGGATATGACAACATCTTGAAAGTTCTTAGCAGTTTGTTCACTAGTTGTTTCTAAAGTTACTGTCATTTATGTCACCTAAGTCATAAGTCTGGAAAAATAATAATTGCCTTGGAATTTTAGGCCTGGATGCTCTTTGAACACCCTGCCATGGTTTATTTTACATAATCTATCAAAGCAGAGGAAGCTGGACAGAGCTCCTGAGGGCAAAGAGCTGGGAAGAGCAGCAGGGGGAGAGCTGCTCCTCTGATAGCTGTCACAAAGTTTTCGTTCACCACAGCCCCATTGTTATTTCCATAATTAGTCCAGTACTTGCACAGTAAATATTTGGAGTCATTGGAAGAGACATGCATGGGACTGGAGTGTTAGCTCAGTGATTCAAAGCCCTGGTTGCTCCTCCCAAGACCAGGGTTCAATTCCCATAATCCATATGGCAACTCACAACTGTCTGTAATTCCACTTCCAGATCTGACACCCTCACACAGGCATGTATGCAGGCAAAACAATAACGTACCTAAAATAAGAATAAAACCTTATTATTTGAAAAAAAGAAAGAGAGACATGTAGATCATTGCCTATGGTGTGATATTTTTTTGTAGCAGGGATCAAACTCATCATCTCCCATGTAGCAGAAAAACACTCAACCACTGAGCTATGCACCAGCCTGCGCTTTGTTTTTAAATTTTAATTTCTTCCTTTCTGCCATTAATTTGTCACATTTTTCTTATGTATTTCCATATATATTATAGATAAACATATGCATATGTGACATATGCTTTTCTACTCAGTCTTTTTTTGTAGTAAGATGTGATTGCATACCCTGCACAGCTTTATGTACTGAAAACTGTCTAAGCCAATGATAAAACTAGGATGGGATAGGCTCTGAAAATGCATTCTAGCTAGGTTATCAGATACATGTATCATACTACTTTAATCTAGTTAGTGCTTTAGAATATCAAGATGCATGGCTTGTAGTTGGAGAATAATTTCTTTATAAGTAAATCACCTCAAACTTTCATTTCTTAACTGCAATCTGAGGAATACATTGGTAGTATTACAGGATTATTTCTTAATGCTATTCAAAGTT
Source organism: Uromys caudimaculatus (assembly GCA_028551405.1). NCBI lineage: Eukaryota > Metazoa > Chordata > Mammalia > Rodentia > Muridae > Uromys > Uromys caudimaculatus. Next base: position 32,154,936 of record CM052713.1, read on the forward strand.
GATAATGTTGCAATGATTATAAGTTGCAAGTTGACTGGGCTGATCATAGAATATTGACTTAACAGCAAAAGTCGTGTATATTAAAATATGGTAGAAAAAATTCTTCTTCTGAAATCAAAGAGAGAGATTCTAGAGTCGTTGAAAGACTTTGCTTTACTTGGAAATTTATACTGAGAAGGCTCTTCTAAGTTTTTAACAGTTATTTCAAAAGTAATCATGAATGCAAATACCCTAAATTCCCCCATTAAAAAAAGTTAACAAAGTAACAATACACCTATCCCTAAGTGTAGGCATGAGTGTTGTTCAATCAAATTTCAGGAAACACACATGTTAACAAATAGCTCTTTAGAGACAGAGGAAACTTCCCCATTACAATAACTTATTTTTCCTGTGCTTTAATGGCTTTGAAGTCACGGAAGTGTCATAATGATATAAAGAAACACTCTACTAAATATTGCTCACTCTATCTTCAGTTTCTTTCTCAGTAATAACCTAGCTATGCCCCCCTGTGCAAGGCAGTTCAAATCTCTGCAATTTTCATTTACAGTGCATAAGAAGAGGTAGTAGCATGTACTTGAAGATATCCTATAGACTGAATGGATTTATTATTCACAGTAGTCAAAAACCTAAATCTATAAATTTCTAGGTCATCATGGGAAGACTGTAAGTAACCTCAACAGAATGTGAATAAAACCATTTATTTCTTCAAAATATCACTGCCAATTTATCTTATGCAAAAAAGAAATTCTTGAGCAACAAAGAATGTCATTTTGCTGAATTTTCACACATAGAAAAAATAGTCATTGATATTCATGTTCTTTTCTGAAGATAATTACATTAGATCAGTCCTGAAACATAACATCTGTGTTAGGTTAGGATGTACAGAAACAGACTAAGATGAATTTTCTTTTTAAAATAAAAGTTTTAAAATGTTTCATTATTATAGTTTTATGTGTATAGGTGTTTTGTCCGCATGTGTACCAAGGTACCATATGTATGTAGTGTCCATTTACTCCTAATATGGTGGTTTCTGGAAAGTATTATTGGATAACACTCATGGCCAATGAGGGAGGTAATACTGAGCAGAGGGTGTACAGAAATGCAATATTGCTAAACAGAGTCCTCAGACTTTTTCATAGTTAAGTGGATAACTAGAATTAAAATACAGGCTTATCTTCTTTAAAGGAAGAAATAGTAGTGGCTTCCTATGGTCATCTTCTGTCAAATGATATATTGTTGTCCTTGACGGATACCAAATCAGCAACTGTGAGTTAGTAGGTTGGCAACAGTAGCAGCCAAAACTAGATAAGACCAGACCTGATGAGTGTTAGCTTGTGCAGAGCCACAGCACCATGGAGATGCCATTCCTGTGCTAGCATCTGTGATGCTAATAAGAGGAGACAACTAAAGCTGTCATATTGGCTTAAATGCTTCACTTATTGGTCTTAGTGTCCCTTGAGACTCTTTAGTGTCAATACATGATGCAAAGCTCTTTGTACTTCATCAACTTCCAGATTCACATCCCAGTCCTACTCCAGATGTTCTTGAACCATTGAGGTGGCCCTTGCAGTTTCTGTGCCAATGAGCCAGGTCATTCACAGCTTCCTTTGGGTTCCCATATATTTACCTGTAAAAGTAATTTTAGTTGTAAGCAAAGCAAATGATCAAGTGAGCCAAATGATCAAATTCGACCTTGTTTTTTCAGGTCTATTGTTGAATAAGACAATGATTAAATAGCACGCTATCATGTTTATCACCTTCCTATGTGGGTTTATATAAAGGAACTTCCTTTCTTTTTCATCATACTTACCTACAATTGTGAACTGAAGGATAAGTACTAAGGGAAGCCAGTAGACTATATGTTATCTAGATTGCCTGTTCATGTATCCTAATGTGGTATCTGACTATGTTGATGGTGGTCCTAGTTTTCTCACGTCCAACCTGGAATAGGTTACTGTTAGGTCCTCCTACATTAGGGTATGGTAGTTCTAATAGAACTCAGATAATGAAGAATGTCTTGTCATAATGATCACTTAACAATCCACCAATAGCCACTCCACTCTAACCAGGGATCAATAGCTATTTCGTATATATCTTCACAAATTCTTGTAGTAGTATATCTTTTCTCTAGAACACTGTCTACTGTATGTTTGGTAATTATTCCAGATTTAACAAGTACCTTTTCTCATGAGAGGTACTTTCCATGACACAATTTCTACCCAAGCCTCCAGAATTTTATGTTATTGATGATATTAAAAAAAACATCCTTGGAACAAAATATTTACAATATCATAATAATCCAAATCTCTTTGGAGTGTGATATGCTAGAAAGGAGACACATTTATGAAAAACTATGATATTCTGCTTCTCCAATAGTTTTTTGTAAAACTATACCTGTTTCCCTGTCCTAATGTAAGCATAAAGGATCACATGTACATTATCGATAGCTTTTCATCGAGGCCCTGGGACCCTGCTATTATATTTCAACACATGTACCATCACAGTTGTCAACTTTAGCTAGAGGCATCATTTTATTGTTTTAGTTACCTACTCTATTTATTATTTGTCTCATTTCATAGAGCCCAGACTTGAGAATTAATATTAGAATGCATTAAGAAAAAAATTTAAGTATTTTATGTTTAACATATTGTATTCTAACCTCAGACAACTAGATGAAGAAAATCACAATAAGCTGAGATCTAGTTCAAAGAACACTGACTTTCACTGTTTTTTGTTGTTGCTCTGGGTTTTTTTGTTTGGTTGTTCTTTTAGTTCTTGGTTTTTGTTTTGTTTTTTGCTAAATCTAATGTATAGTTTTCACCCGAACTCAATAGAGCTACTCTTAAAAGAAAAAAAAAAAAAAAAAAAAGAATCTTTGCAAGCTGCAAAAGAATTCCTTTCTCTGACATTCTTCCTATGACAAAAACTTACAAACTTGACTGCCAGAGGCTTCTCTGTGATCTTATCTACGGATAACTCTTTGATTTTTTTCAAATCAAGGAACCCATGTAGATTTTCTGGAAAGTTCCACTAAATTTAGTGAGGCATGTCCATTTTACCTTATCCAGCCATGAGATCTCTCCTGAGCTATAGCCCTTCTTTGCTCTCTGGATCATGTATATCATCATTGTAACATGAGGGAAAATATAAACCTTGCAATGAATGCATGATAATATCAGCTTAAACCTTCGTCATGAGAATTTTAAATGTCTGGGCATTCTGGTTTCCTGAAAATAAGGATCCATCATTGTGGAATCACAGACTATTTTTGCTAGAGGCAATTAGTTATCAGAACTGACTTCATACTAGAAAGTTGGGTTATGATCGGGTTGTTTTTCTTGAGCAGTTGCTATGAACACTATTGATTATACATTTTTGATTTGGAGTGAGCACTATATACACCGGGCGCTACGTTTGCTGGATTTCTATCTACTGTGTATTAAGGAATTATGTTTTTGTGATCTTTTTTAAACATCTTCTCTTGGCTCACTTCTGACAATTAAAGCCTTAGGCCTGAATAAATATAATTCTTTATGGATGGTTGGAGGAGTGCCCTTGGAAACCCAGTCTGGGAGAGATAGGGACACAGAACTAGGCAGGAGGTGGAGTTTATGTAGCAATGCTATAAAAACAGACTACTATCAGTGTAGTGGAGAGCTCTATATCTTAGACAATCTCCTATTCATACCTAATATAAAGGACCTAGACTTGTGTATCCTCACAGGAACTAATTACTGGATGTAGATTGCCCTCAGATAATGATTGCAGGCTTGGGTGTTGCACTTCCTTTTAGTTAATTGCAACTACTAGCAAAGAATCCAACTATGAGGCAGAGGACGACCTCGATGGTCATCAGGGAGAGAGGAGAGGCCCTTGGGCCTGAGGGTGTTAGAGGCCCCAGTAAAGGGGAATGTCAAGGTGGGAATAGGGGCATGGGTGGGTGGGTGGGTGGGAGGTGGAATTCCCTCATAGAGGTAGGGATGGGGAGGGGATGGGGGCTTCCAAAGAGGAGACCCAGAAAAGGGGAAACATTGGAAATGTAAATAAAGTATCAAAAATAAAATAAATAAATAAATAAATAAATAAATAAATAAATAAATAAATTTAGAATGAGATAAACATATTAACTAAAAAAAAAAAAAAAAAAAAGAATCCAACTAGCATAAGGCTCCAGTCAGCTGGGAAAGTGGGTGCTTGGTGCTCAGTGGTTATCTGAGAAGTGTACTGCATTAGTCCTTATGCTGTTATTTTCTGTGTTGATTTAGGTAATCTTTTCTGTTCCTGCACAATCTTTTAAAATTTCTTGATAGCAACCTATTATCAGCCAAGCCAAGAAACTACTGAAAATGCTCACACTTTAAAACAAAACCTCCCATTTTGCCTATGCCCAACACACACATGCATGTGTTGGTGACCTATTACTGCTGCCCAGGCATGTCCCTAATGCTCTGATGTGAGACAAATAGTAGACACCAGGAATTATACCATGTGGTTGCACACTGTAGAAATTTAGCTGTTTCAGAGCTCCATGAAGTACTTCAGCATTCTACTCTGCTGCAAAATATTGACTCTGACATACCTCTGTCCTGAAATGGAGACACAGAAAAAGGTGCCTGAAACTCAACATCTTTCTTAACAATAAAACTGCAATTATATATCTAGAGTTTATTTGATTATGAAAGGTGTGGGAGTAGACAAAATATTTAAGCATAAAATTACATTGAAAATTAAGGCGGAAACATTGGAAAAGTTACACATTCTCTACATATTCTCTAACGTTCAATGGGTAAAACTTAAACTACTGTTAGAAGTATTTGTTTGGAGAGGTCCTGTTTCATAGTATGTGATTTTAGAAAAATTTAAATTTGTTCCCAAAGTGTAGCTCTAGACCAATTTCCTTTTCTTCTATAAGGCATAATATACAGAGAAAATCAAATAACCAGATTTTGAAGTTCTAAGTCTCAAAATAAACAGCAAGGTGTTGTATTTCCCCAAATTTCTCTATTTCTGCACACAATGTATTAATGCAACATATATGTGAGTGTGTGTGTTCATGCTTGCATGTGTGTGTGTTGATTATTTGTACTAATTCCTGTGTGTGAGTGTGGACATACATGTAGGACAGTGCCTATGTTAGGTTAGAGGGTAGTCTCAGGTATTGTCTTAAATTCTACCTTGTTGGAGACAGGGTCTCTTAGTTGTTTTTCTACACATACAAGATTAGCTGGCCCATGTACTGGACAATTGTCTGTCTTCACTACCCATCTTTAGTTGGACACAGGAATCACAGATTCTCCAGCTATTCCCGTGGCTTTTATGTTGGTTTGGGGAATCCTAAATTAAGTTCTTCTCTTTGCATGGAAAATATTTTTATCCATTAACCTATCTCTCCAGATTCATATTAAGACTTTTCATACTTTATGCCTATCATTCTGAGTCAACATCAATGTTAAAACTGCCTAGTTGTGTGTTATATATTAAATGGTTTTTGTTTAATTTTGTTCCATTCATCTGAGGTTTGCAAACTATCTCCTCTTGCCACTATACAAACTGCATGGCTGATATTTACATCCCTTCTTAAATTTTCTTGCATCCCATTTTATTTTTAGATCCGTTATCTCTCATTCTGTTCTTTCAGTCATACTGCTGAATCTGGCCCAGGATGTCTATGACAGTAGTTTTTAGTCTTGTGAAACAGCATTGATTGTGCTGGGCATACAGCTTGACTTAATTATGCAGCTGTGAGTAAAAGCATATGTTCATCTTTCTCTAGTAGCAGGGCAGGAGTGAGACATTGTGTGGGACACAGAACAGCAAGGGCAGGTATGCAGGTTAGACATGGCTCTGAAATAATGTTTGTATTTTGTGTAGAATTTTACTTCCAAAACACAAGAGTATTTAGCTATAATTATATAAACAAATATTACCAGTGGATTTACACATGAGTTAGTTATGTCTGGAGGGAAAACATTAGAATGCAAACCAGACAAAAGCCATGCTGGGCCCTTGTGCTATCTGAAACTGGCTAAGAAAGAGCAATTTAATTCTTTTGGATAAAAGCAGATGAATGGTGTGGGAACAAATGGCTTGGGGTGGAGTGAAGTCCTGCGTGTCCGCCCTGGGCTCTGTGGCTCTGGAAGGGACAGGACACGCAGGAAGTGGCCATGCGCCTCCACTCACAGTCCTCCAGGCTAGTCAGGCTGTGGGAAGTCTATGAGGAGGCCCAGCCTGTGGGTGGGGGAGGGGAGGCCGTTCCTGGTCTCTGTGGATTCTCTAGCCCTGGGCACCACTGGCACCACTGGCACCACTGGGTACCACAGAAGAGCTAGAAGGAGCACAGCTGGGGTTCCCGCCAGACCAGGTTGGCAGCTTGGGCACCAGCTAGCTGCTTTGGCTTGGGTGAAAGTCTGCTGCGACTGGAAATGCTGAGACGGCTTCAACAGGAGGGTAGGCATGCGGTTCATTAGGTGAAGGCCAGTTCTATTGTTTCCCACGGCAGATGAAGATGAATAGAGACAGTTCATAGTTCTAAGTTGTTTATTGACATGTGACAAATGGTGTGGATGAGATCGTACCCACGACCTCCAGGAGGAGAGAGGTAGAAATTGTTAACTGGGAAGGGGCATGGCTAAGTCTCTAGGTGTCTCATTAACATGGGGATGGGTTGGGGCGTAACCATGCCTCTACCTGAGGAGGGGCTTGGAGTGGGTTAGGGGGTCTGACAACAGGTACTTCCCATTGGCTCGGTCTGAGAGTTTAAGGATATCTTATCTGCATGTGTGAGGGCTTAGTGTGCTACTCCTACGTGACAGACCTCTCTATGGGGGCTGTAGGGGTTGTAGCTACTTGACAGGAGCCAAGGGCCTCCTGGGAGCATTGGCAAACGCTTTCTGGTTCCTTATAGGGCAAGCCCAACTGAGTCGCCCGTGATTAAGCCTGAGCTCGACCAGGAGCCAGGCTGCCTGTCACAGTCCAACGCCCCACAGAATGGCTCTCACCTAAGATATTTCACTTTGCATAGCCTAAGTGACCAGGTTTAGAGTCACATTCTGATAGAGAAAGGGGCACTTAGGTTTTCCAGTGAAAGCTTTATAAGCAGGGCCTGCTGCTTATGGCCATTTGCTCAGCTGAAGCTGTAAGCTTTAAAACCCATATTCCTAAACTGTGGGTCACAACCTCATGGGTTGCGTAATTGAATGCAGGTGTAATGAAATGAATGAAGGTATCAATAGCTCAACCCGCCAAACATATCTAACCTGTAGAGTTCCTGGCAATGCTTCCTCATGCTACTTCATATGACTTCATCCCAGCCTTTCTTCTGAACACACATGTACACTTTACAACATTGACCCTTTACACTATGCATACCAGCATAGCTTACAACCCAATGACCACTGCTTGAAAACTGTGACTTGGATTAGATGCTATTGTATGCTAAGTCACTCAGTGTTCTTATTAAGCACCTGAAATGATCCTATGAACATATATTGAAAAGACTTTTAATATTTTCTAACCATAATCTTCAATATATTAATATCAGATTAGTGTCTTTTTGGATTGCATTGTGCTATTATGTTTGATTTTTTTGAAAAAAAAAATAACCATTTGAGTTACTGACTTGAGTTTCACACACAGATAAAATAAATTCAGTAAATTTCGGTCTGGGGTTAAGATAGAATTTCCAACAACTTCTCAAATGACTCTAAACATAATTCTGCTATTTTAATCATATTCTTGTGATGGAAGGGTCTTAGGCTCAATGATTACAAAATCAAATATCAATCAACTCAGGGAACGCTGAAGAGATTCTACACTCTGCAATATAAAATGTGCAACCAAGATTTGATCCTGTATATGAGAAAGTTTAAGAACACACAACTTATTACTATGGAAATTTGTCTTTAATAAATGGTAAAATTATATGCATACCAAATAATTGTTTCAAAAGAAAGTTATTTTTAATAAGAATATTCTTTGAGAATTTGAAAGATGAATACAACATGATTTATGTATTTTCTCCTTTCAATCTTCCTCCTGTTTTCCCCAGCTTGTCCCCCTTATTTTCATAAATATTCTTTATTTGGATTACATATATGAATATTTACCTCATTTTCATCCATCTTCCTTCTCAATTTGCCCTATGTCCTCATTTACCTCTCAAATTCACAGTATCTTCTATAGGTATTATAGCAATACACAGTGATGCATGCAAACACACGTGAACACAACCTGTGAAGTTCAGCTAGTGTTACCCATATGCACATGGGTGTAGGACTACTTTAGTGAACAACCTAGGATGACGCCTGTCCCTAGACTTCCTTCTATATCAGCCATTATCTTTCTTTAGCTCTTCATCAAGTGTTGGAGCCTTGTGAAGTTCCCCATCTATTTTGACATGCTACTTGATAAGTTTTTTTCAGGAAACAAATTTCTTCAAAATGTATTCTCAATACATTTTGACTTATATATACAGTCTATACACCTACATGTTTTGGGTTACATTAAAATGTCTTGGGTAAAAAGGTATACACGTGGAAAAGGTTCTAAAAATTCCTGCCTCAGAGAGTGGGTAGTAACAGTAGTGGAGAGTCATTACCTAAAATGTCAAAATCCTACTTGAGTAACAAAGTCACTAATAGTGCACTATAACTGTTACCTCGAATTATTCTGGAGGCCCTGGGCAAAACAGCTAGGCAAGAGAAAATAATAAGACATCATTGAAGGGACAAAAGTTTAACTGACAGCATGATACCTTTGCTTGTTTGTCTACACAGAAAAATAGTAGACCCAAATGAGATAGTTCAGTTAGTCTTATAGGAAGAAAATGAATGCATAAAAGTCACTTGTATTCCTATACTAACACTAACAGCCTGGATACCCTGGGCTGACCTCAGGTGATCATTCTGTCTTAGCCTTCTAAGCACTGGGAGTATAGGTGTTGTCTATGTGCTTCAGCTAGAAATTTCAGTTATATTCAAAATTACAATAAGAGAAAAATAAGACATTCAAGTTCAAAAAATCAACTTAAGATCTATAAACCAAGGTGGATATGTTTAAAAATTATTTTCTGGAAAACTGAAAGAAAGTTTGAGTACATGATAAAATGTCCATCCATTAACAGAATGAGTAATATATACATCCTACACTAATCGTGAGCATTTTGCAGTTACTATCAAGAAGCTTGTGATCAGCATTTCACTACCTATTTCTAAAATATGTCCAACTACAAAGGTTCATTTCTTTATATTTATTTCTTTAACGTATGTGTATACATACATGAGGTCAAAGAAAAACTTGTAGAAGTCCGATCCTTCTTTCCAACCTGTGAGCTTCAGCAATAAAATTGAGGTTGTTGGCTTTGCCATCTTGCTTGCTGGAAGATACATTACTAACTTCACAAACCAGTGATATCATCCAGTATTAGTGTTGTGTGTAACATTCATAAAATCAGAGCAAAAAATGATTGTCAGAGCTTGGAAATTAAGAAAATGTGTCAAAGGGTAAAAGGTTTTATTTAGGCATGTAAACTAGTTTTGGAGATGTGGTCATTGTATTTAATAGCAATGTGAATTAATAGCAAAATGTATTAGTACCATTTTGTATATTTAAAACTCTCTAACAGGGTAGATCTTAAATATGCAAACATGCACACACATGTGAACACATTCATACACACACATACATACATACATTCAGAGAGAAAGACAGAGAGACAGAGAGAGACAGAGAAAGATACACAGAGAGAAAACAAACACAAGGGAATTGATTGTGTGAGGTACCTGCAAGGTTAATTAGCCTAATTGCAATTATAATCTTGTGATGTATACTTACATTAAGGCATCATATTATATGCCTTAATTCATATATATGTATTTATGCACATATGCATATTTTTCAGGCATATCTCAATAAATCTAAAGAGAAAATAGAGATATGACCCCATGGATATTTGAAAAATTTTGAAAATAAGATGACAGTTAGGAGATTGGCAGAAAAGTTGTCGAAACGAAACATAAACATTCCAAAGCATCTGCATAGCTTTTGGAATAGTTAAATTCTTCCCAATTAGTTATATCACACTGGAGTTGGAGAGATAACTCAGTAATTAAGAGTACTCACTACCCTTGTCAAGGACTGGGATTCTGTTCTCAACACCCACACTGTGTTTCTCGTGGGGGTTCTGATGCCCTCTTTTGAACTCCTTAGGCACTGCATGAATATAATACATACATACATATATATATATATATATATATATATATATATATATATATATATATGTACATGCAAAAAATACTCATATATGTAAAATAAAAATAACTACATTGTTAAGATTGAATAACATACATGAAGTTAAAATAAAAAGTAAATCCTTGAAAAGATTTTTGCAATATTGCATAAACACAAAATATCTACTGCCATGTATAAACATCTCTTCCAAGTTAAGAACAAAATGCTAAATAATAATTACAGTTGGAAAATTAGTAAATGCTATCATTAGCCAATTTGATGAAAAAGAAATGGGAGTGTTTAATAAACATGAAAAGAAATTAAAAGTTAGTTGGAACAAAAACAAGACTAAAAATATCAAAATAGCTATTATACTAATACAATAGACTTTCTTAATGATTTAAAGGACTAGAAATACTAAGCATTGACAGGAAGTTAAGGAAACAAGTATTTTATAGAAAATACATATTTACACATGCTTATGACTTTTGCTGAGAGGAGAAGTTGTTAGGATTAGGCAGGCCGACAAGATGTGAAATTCTCTGTGTTCCAGATCCAATAAGACAGGAAAAATTACTTCTAAACATAGTTACTGGGGTCGAGAAACACTCTCAAATGCAGGCAAGCAAATATTGAAGATCTTGTTTCATTTGACATTGCTCATTTCGGGAGAAAATTCTGACTGACCTAAATGTCCACCAGAGAGGAAAAGGACAGGTCAGTTGTGGCATATATTCCTTGCCGTTGCTAAATCGTTACCCTGGAACACTGTGTATACATATAGGGCAGAAAGAAAGCAAGTGTGTCCATGGTTGAAGATTGATGCATTGGTATGCTGGAGCTATCTTAACAAAGTCCCACAGACTTGGTAGTTTAGTCAACAGCAATGTACTTTCTTACAGTTCTAAACCCTAGACTTCCAAGGTCAAGGAGTAAAACACTCCATTCCGCTGAAGGCCCTCTCCTGGGCTTGCAGACAGCTGTGCTTCCTAGACATATTGTCTCATGATCTTTTTCTGTGAGCGCCAGCTCTGCTCTTGTGAGTTCACAGAAATGGAACAGATTTTTCAGGAAACTATTCAGATCAGATAGGCTCTCAACAGCATCTGCTCCTTTAATCAACTTCTGAATGATCCTGTCTCCAAATTCAGCCACATTTTGAGTTATGGGATTTGGAGTGTTCACTCCAAATGAGTTGGTAATGGTGGATAAGCATGTGGTGTAAGCATGTGGGGGAGAGTTGAGAGGAGTTGGGGGATGGATAGCATGATCAGAATATGTTATATAATTATTTTTTCAATGACAAAGCATTAAACACATGGAGATGGATTAAGTATCAGGACTTAAGACTTCAGACAATGGGGAACACATGTGACCCCTATCTGTAAAACAAATCAATACCTGTAACCAATGTAGCAAATAAATAAAAATGGATGGAATATTGGCATTGGCTGCATTTTTATAAAGCTAAAACAAGATCCCCATATAGAAATAGTAGAGCTCACTGGGGAAAATGGAAAGATACAGGTTTTGTTCTTCAGTTGTCTCCTACAAGCAAGTGTACTTCCCAAAGCAGTAGGGGACAGCAGAACAGCCAGGGTAAGGAGTAACTATCACTTTCTTATTATAAATAAATTACTTTCTGTCCATTGTCCAATGTTCAAAAATACAAATATTCAAAAGGACTTAAGCTTTAATGTGATGGATCATGGGCAAAGGTTAAATGTTGCTGTTGATGCTTTTGTGTTTTGATTAGAAAAGGGAGAATTTCAGAAAGCTAGATAAGACTTTGGATTGAGGAAGATAAGAAACACTGCATTGAGGTTTGAAAGAGAGTAGAACGCGGTAGGCTGGAGGTAGCCTAAAAATAAAGAGCATCACGGTTGTCACTTGTTGCTCTTTAATACACCTGTGCCTGGGGAAAGAGATATTTGTGGTCTCCACTGTGGATCGCAAAGCAAGTATCATCATGGGAAACAAAATCTAGGCTGACCCAGACCCTTGACGAATGGTGTCCTTTGGCTCAGTGTCACCAACCACACACTTCAAGGTCATCTTCTGCCAAGAGTGGTCTCTGGGGAACTCTACAGGCCAGCACGGTTAATTACACTAACAGCTGAGGAAATTATATCTGCCCAACACAGCCTAGGAAGATGAATACCTCTCTTTCTTAGTCGCAGGGGGACGTTAATGGTATTTTTATTAACTTGTGACCAGTTGACTGCTATTAGAATATAGATTGTATGCATAAACCAGGTCAGTGACTCCAGATATGATTATAGAGCAATTACTGCTGCAGCCACCAGGCTTCTGCTCATTGCTGCCACAGAGAATTTGTAAGACTCCAGGCTGCTGTTTGGAATTCTGCAAGAAGAAATGCTCAGGATCAAAGTTTATGTTGTCTCTTTGTGTCTCCTTGAGATTGCAATTTGTGATTTCTATGATTAGACTTGCAGACAAAGGCTCACAAAGAGAAAACTACAAAGGATAGATGATGATTAGGGTAATCTTAGATTGTGACTGATCAAGGTTGAAAATGTTCCTTATTGAAATGGTTCTGATTAAAAATATATGCAACTTGCTAGAATTCTATTGATGTAGGTATTTCTCTTATAACCAATGGCCGGATTATATTTTGACCTGTTACCTCAGCAATATGGAAATTCCCTTTTGCAATTATATACATTGTGATATGAAATATAGACTAAGCACTTTAGTCCTGCTCTTTAGAGACACATATTATTGGTAATGCCACTGAGTTTGCCAAAATGTTTTGAAAGTCGATATTTGAAGATGCTGATTTATATTCTGCAAAGTGCATTCTTTATTCTGCCAGTGCATTATTTATAATGACAACCCTCTCCCCTTTATTTGAAGTAAAGTTATGCAACCCCTTTTAAACTCTTGTCTTTGCATGTCTGGTGAGATCAGAATGGACAAATGGTACCTACCATTAAAACAATAAGTCACAGGACGACTGACTTGATTCAAGACATAAAGTACTATACATGAGGTCTTGCATCCTAATTTAGAAGAAATTAGTGACTGAAATAGAAAAATAGGGGGACGGAAAGATTGCTCAGCAGTTAGGAGCACGTGCATTCTTGCAGAGGACCAGAGTTTGGATCCCAGCACTTGACATATCAGATTACTTACAGCTGCCTCTTACACCATCCTTCTTCTGGCTTCCACAGGCACACATGAATGCACACACACATACACACACACACACACACACACTCAATGCATACACTTGACACAAACATACAAATTAAAGTACTACTACTAGTACAACCACTATCACTATTACTATTACCACTATCACTATTACTACTACTACTACTAATAATAACAATAAATAAAACTGGGCTTTCCAATTTTCTGAGCTGTGATAACTAAGATTCTTCATTTTAAATTGAAAATAGATTCTTCTCTCATACAATACATTCTGATCACAGTTTGACTTCCTTCAAACTTTCTAGCCTGCCCAATGCTACCATACCCACATATCCACTACTCTTCTGCTTCCCTTCAGAAAAGAGTAGGCCATCAAGAGACAACAACCAAACAAGACAAAGCAGAATTCAATAAGGCAAGGCAAAACCAAACAAAACAAAACAAAAAAGAAACCCTCATATCAAGGCTGGAGAAGCCAACCCAATAGGAGAAAAAGAGTCCCAAGAACAGGCAAAGGAGTTAGAGATAACACATGCTTCCACTGTTAGAAGTCCCACAAGCACACTATGTTAACAGCCATATCATACATGTAGAGGACATGATGGAGACCCATGTAGGCACCCTGCTTGATGCTTCAGGCTCTTGTGAGGCCAAGTACTTTCTAAGTGAGCCAGGAGTGGAATTCTTTTAGGTGCTCAAAACAGACTAAGAGAGTAACTGATCATAAAGATACATTTATTTATTTATTTGAATTAGTTTTTGTATGACATGAAGCAAAGTTCTACTCTGAATATTCTTCTGGGATAATTTTTTAAGTTCTTAAAATATTTAACTTATTTTAAGGTAAATGTAATTGTTTTCACTTGTAACATGAGGCTGCACTCAGAAAGATTGAATGGTAATTTAGTCTGGCACATTTAGTTTTTGGTGCTCAAAAAAAAATCATGATAATTGTAAGTTTTGCATCAAACTAATATTTCACAATTCTAATCTCGTTTCTAACCTATTAACAAAGTGAAATTGAGTGCATCCTGTAACTTTTATCAGCCTCAGCAGAAAGCAGCCCTTTCTAACAAAATTAAATGAATAAAACAGAATGAATATGGCATAGTGCTTGAAATACAGGAAGCCCACAGCACAGTCAGCACCCCTCCCACACTGTGTTTTCCCCCTCCAGGTTAGTGGATGTGAAAGCATTGAGTGCATAGGATTCTACTTGTAACTGAATAAGAAATTAGCAGGAGATCAAAGGAAATTTGTCATCAGTTCTAGATGGTGGCAGAAAACCACTGTTTTCAAATTGCAAAGAAAACTTGAATACCTCGAAATATCTGTTTGGCCTGCAATTACTTCTGCTAAATTTCTCTTCCAAAAGCCCAGAGCAAATGGCCTTTGAATTTTAGTCTTAATATGAAGAGAAAGAAGAAAGATGCTTGACATTTAAAATCACTAACACTCAAATTAACATTACCTTGATAGATTTGATTTATTCTCCTTTTCTTCAGTCATCTTTTGCTATCTTTTATTAAGTACATGAAACAGTCAGAAAAATGTGTCCTCAGGGGAGGTGGGGCAAAGAAGTGATGAAAGATCTCTCATGCCCTGATCCTAGAGATCTCTGAAAGAAAGAAAAACAAAACAAAACAAAACAAAACAAACAAAAACAAAAACAACACCACCGAGAAAAAAACCATTATACCCATAGAATATTGTAAATAGCAACAGTCATCTCATAATTATTTTACAATCTCTTTTAACATAATTAAATAGGACACAATATCATGTATGCCCACAGTTTATCCTCTTGGGCTTATTTTTATTTACCACCTTGTCTTCAACCCAGTAAGAAGCCTCTTAAAACAAAAGAAAAAAATTAATTCCCTTAGTGTTGGAAAGAAGAAAATGAGGAAGACCAGGGCATCTTGGGCAAGTTTTCTATATCAAACACAGGACAGGGGTGCAGTGATTCAAGGAGTTTAATATTGGCAAAAATTATATTAAGCAAAGGACTCTGTCTCTGTTTCTTTATATTTCTGATTAGATCTTTTAGCATGGAGAGAGGGAGAGGAAAAGGGGGAGGGAGAGAGAGCTATAAATTAGCAAAATATCAAGTAAGCCTAACATTTATCTACTTGACTATTTTCTCTGAACTGGCTTTGCCTATACCATTATTTTCATTAGTGTGGACATGAGAAGTCAATGAACACTGTGTTGAATGGAAAATATCATGAGCTTGCTAGAACTATGCATATTGAGGGAACCTTCTGATTTAGCATAAATTCTTTTCTCATTCCAGGAAAAAAAAAAATAGATCCATAGCACTTGAATCATATTCTGGGTGTCCAGACTGTTATATTAATAGATTTTGCATTTAAATAGTGAAAGCAGAGTCAGTCTAGGGATGACAAGTTATCAGTAAACTCAGAAAGAGGAATCTTCTCTCCACAGTGGCTGTGTAACTTGCTCTTTGGAATGGAATGAAAATGCTGTCACCTTCTCCATGATGTGTCTTTGAGGAAGTGAGCCACAGAAAAAGCAGGCTGCTTAATTCTTTCTTGTAACCATCCATCTTTTTATTTTATTTTAATTTTCTTAACCTGCTGAAAATTCTGATAATGTTGTACATTTAGGGCAAAACACTAATACACTGTCCTTCAGCCCTGTCAATCCTGTCTTGGATTTTTTTCTGGTTGCTGTGAACTAATACCCTGGCAAAAGCAACATAGGGGAGAAACAGTATATTTAAGATCAATGTTCCCGGTTCCAGTCTATTATTATACCAGGAGTGTTGCAGCAGCAGGAATGTGAGGACACTGGTTACATAACATATGTTATTAGAAACAGAGTGACAAATGCATGCATGCTGATGTGCAGGTCATGTTCTTCCCCCACTTGTGCA
Organism: Uromys caudimaculatus; assembly: GCA_028551405.1. NCBI lineage: Eukaryota > Metazoa > Chordata > Mammalia > Rodentia > Muridae > Uromys > Uromys caudimaculatus. Next base: position 32,171,242 of record CM052713.1, read on the forward strand.
GTTCAGTCCCCAGCTTGGAACCATACCATTCATGGTAGTTAGACCTTCCTGGCTCAATTAATCAAGATCACTTCCAACAGCCTTATCCACAGTTCAGCCTACTATAGACAATTCCCCACTGAGACTCTCTTTACAAATGATTCTCGCTTGGGTCCAGTTGTACCACTAAAACTAGAGCTCAGGATAAGCAGGTCATTAGTTCATCAGAATTCACTTGAAATGGCTACTCATAACTCAAAGAAATAGATAATTCCCAATGGTGCCCAGAATGTTCATTTACCTGCTGAGTTGTATTAAATTTTAAATTTCATTCCTTTATCATTCACTAAGGTATTGATCATTGTCTTGTGAAGGCATTTACAGTTGACTTGTAAGACAGTTCCAGGATGGACTTACTGACTTATAGGATGGAGTCATCCACCATCATAAAAGGACGTTGTTTTAATAATGAACATCTCTTAACCAATCACTATCTAGATTGTAATGAGAATAACCACATCAGAACACAGCAGCACATAGTTTAACAAAACAAATATTTATGGTGTTTGCCAGCAGTATATCAATTTCTTTGTCTTTATTTATTTATTTATTTTGGAGAGCCCCCAGAGAAGAGAAAGACACACAAATGCATAAAGCCTAAAATAGCTAAGAAAGCTAATACAGTTGATGTACATGCTGTGCTCCAAATGACTTGCATGAGCAGTGGGGAGGGGAGGGTGTGAGAACAGAGCTCCTTCTACAGGGCTGGCTGCATGACTCATCCTCCAGAGGCATTTATAGAGCTTGGGAGGCTGAAGTGTCAGATGTTTGATTTCACTACACAATCTTAAGCAAAACATACATTTTAAAATGGCTAAACATCATCCTAGCTTCGGTTTCACTTCCCATTTTCAACATCACCACTTTTCCTAGTCATTTTCATTTCCTGGCCCCGTTTAAAATCTCAGAAACGTTTTGATGTGGTATAGCACTCATGTAATAAATTATATACAAGTCATGAGTTGGCATACTGAAGAAGCAAAAGAAGCACATCTGTGTAGTCACCACTTAGAGCAACAAACAAATAGATGACCTTCACAGCAGGTGCTCACACTTCCATTGTTCATCCATTTTCAGTGCTGACTTCTGACATAATAGATTGGTTTGACAAGATTTCTAGTTTACCTGAATGGAAATTACTCACTGTGCTGTGTTGTATGTGACTTCTGTTGCTCAGTTACATTGATGAAATTCATCCTGCTTGTGGTATCTAAGTGTAGTTCATTTTAGGTGATAGTCCACTGAAAATCTACACAACTTATTTATACATTTCTCTATTCATGAACAGTTTTCATGGGGCTCTATCAAATGTCATACATTCTTATACATATGTTAGCATTTTATGTACCCACGTATTTTAGAAATGCCTGGAAGTAGACTGCTTTGAGACACATGGTGTAATATTGTATTAGTCAGCATTCTCTAGTGTCACAGAATTTATGGGTAGTCTCTACATAGTAAGGGAATTTGTTGCTGACTTACAGTCTGTTGTCCAACTCCCCAACAATGGTCAGCAGCAGCTGTGAATGAAAGTTCAAGGATCTAGCAGTTGTTAAGTCCCACAAGGCATGCAGGTGAAGAAGAGGGAATCTTCCTTCTTCCAATGTCCTTATGTAGGTCTCCAGCAGAAGGTGTGGCCCAGATTAAAGGTGTGTGCTACCACACCTGGATCTGGGACTTGCTTTGTCCCAGGCTGACCTTGAACTCAGAGATCTCTTTGCCTCAGTTTTCTGGGATCAAGGGTGTGTACTACTTTGCCTGGGCCTAAGCTTTTCATGACCACTATGCCTCAAGATCTCCAAGCCAAGATCCAGGTCAGAAACTGGTGTCTTCCAGGCTCAAGATCTGGATCACAGGTAAGCTTTCTAATTCTGGATTCTAGTTCACTCCAGAATAGTTAAGCTGACAATCAGTAATAGCCAAATAGCCACTACAAGTATGTTTAAGTTTATTATATAGTTTTTTAATAGTTACTTTAGCATTTCTATTCTCACAGTCAATGCACAAAAACTGCCTGCATGAGGTCAAGTAATTGTTGGTCTAAGTGATGACTTCACACGTGTGTTTATTTTGTGAACATCTGTGCCAACTCATGACTTGTATAAATTTTATTCAATGTGTGTTGTACTACATCAAAATATTTCTAGAGTTTTAAAAGAAACTAGGAAATCAGAATTACTAATAAAAAGGGGTGGCATTTAAAAATAGGACATTGGACACTAAAATGAAAATAATAGTGACTGTTGCTATAAGGTATTTGAGACTAGTCCTTGGTATACTAATATATACCCAGACTATATTTATTTACTAAATATAAGTGCAACTATTAAAATGACAATTTATTTTATTTTCATACATCTCATCATCTACATCCATATACATACATACATATAAGTATGTATACTTACATGTATGTATGTATGTGTGTGTGTATTAAGAATATGAAGTAAAATAGTCCAAGTCTCTTTTCACCCAAAGCAGGTTTTATATATTCCTATGATTTGTACCTTTTGTAAAGCAGGTTTTTTGAAAGCTTTGTCCATATTTTTATGACACAGCATGCTGGCTAGTTTTATTTTAACTTGACACAAATTAGAGTCATCTCAGGAGAAGGTACCTCAATTGAGAAAATATCTCCATAAGATCAGGCTGTAGGAAAGCTTGTAGGGCATTTATTCAATTGGTGATTGATTTGGGAGGACCCAGCCCATAGTAGGTGGTATCAGCTCATACCTAATATTCCGGGATGCTATAGCAATGTAGGATGAGCAGGCATGATAAGCAAGCCAGTAGGCAGCACTCCTCCATGGCTTCTGCATAAGCTCTTGCCTCCAGGTACTGCCTGGTTTGAGGTCCTAACTAGGAGTCCTTCTGTGGATTAAAGATCTGTGACTAAAGATCTATCTATAAGCCGAATAAACCCTTTCTTCTTCAAGTTGCTTTTGGTCATGGCATTTCATTACAGCAGTAGTAATGTACTTAGTTCAAACAGTTAACAATTTTGTATACAGAGCAAATAAGCCAGGTGTCCCTTATGCAGAAAATCATCAACCATGCTTAATTTTTCTGTTGAAACACTTTCATTTTATTTATTTTTATTTTATATGCATAAATAATTTGCTTGTTCATGTATATACACATCTAATAGTGAGGGTAATAATACTCTAGGTCACCTGGGAACTGAGGTTAGAAAGGAAAGGGGTCCCCTGGGCAATCGTGGTCTATAAGGAAATGACATTATAACTTTGTTACTACTAGAGTATGAAACTAAGCAAAACAAAGTGAGTCAAAATATTAAGACCAAACCCAAGCAAAGTCAAAGAAAGATGCAGGAAGCGATAGACTAATGGGAAGGTTGTAAGCAACCTGACGTATTTATTACCCTCAAAAACTCTTACCTTTTCATATCTAAAATCAATATCTAAAATCAAAGAATTTGCATGGTGATTTCAAATAATAGCTGCCCTACTCCCTTAAGGGTTTCTCTTGGTGATTTCAGTTAGAAAAGAGCTCGGCTACTACTTGTGGGAATCAGTTCTTAAAAGACAAAATCACTGGAAAAGGTGAGTTGGGTCTTTTTAGCAGTTAGCTCCATCTGTGAAAAAGCATGCAGAGGAAATTTTGCTCATGCATCACGCACCAGGATAAGCTAAACGGGGGGAAAAAAAATGACTGTCTATGGGCTCCTTCTCTTTTTTGTTTACTTGGACTTAATTATTTTACTTTTTGTTAAATTAAGAGATCACATTGGCCGAGGCATCCAAAATGCAAAATGGTAATTAAGAGTGATTCAGGCAGCTCCAGCTGGCTCCGGAAGAACTCCCAATAGGTAGGCTGACATTTCTACCCTTTAAGAATCCCTCCTCGGATGCAGTTCAGAGCAGCCAACCTTGATTCTACCCATTTGATTAAACAACAGAGAAACTACAAATAGTAAAAGTCACTTCTCTTGGGCCAGCTTAACCTGACATAAAATTCAAGGAAAGAAAGTGATGGGAAGGGAGGTGACTCCGGATTAGTATTTAAAAAGTCACTTATCACTTCACATTCTTTAAAGTGTGTATCTAATCAGTCAGTGAGCCTTCAGATGGTAAATCCTGTCACTGTCTCCATGTTAGCGATTTATACATAGCTGTTACCAAAATACTCAAAAGAGCAATTTACATGCAGAAATTATTTATTTTGGCTCATGGTTTTGGAACATAGAATCTGCAGTTGAACTTGAGAGGAACCCGTGGCTGCAGAAGCATGTGGAACAGGGATCAGCTCAGCTCATGGAAGAAAAGACTCAGAGAGTGGGGGCATTACAGATAAGACCTTTATGATCAGATCTCTCTCTATATATATATATTTTTTTTTCTAGTTTTTTGAGACTTTTTTTTTTTCTTCTGCTTAGTCCTGGTAGTATAACTCACATTGTAGTGCAGGCTGGTCTCAAACTCAGAGGCCCACATGCTTCTGCCTCCTTCACGATGAAATTAAAGGTATTTTCCACCAGGCCTGGCCTAGAAATATAACCTTTAAAAGCACAGGACCTACTTTTGTCAATGAAACTTGGCCTCCCAACCATTCCAGAACCATCAAAAACAGTGTCACCAACTGGTTTCAACACATGGATTCATCAGATGAGTCCGTGTGCGACATTCTTTTTCTGAGTATCTGGAGAACTGTTAAAACAATTTCTTTTTGCCTTCTCAAATGATAGTTATCAATAAGGACAAATTGTCATTCCTTTCTTCAATTTCCCATATAAACAGAGAACTCTGGAGGCGGTCTCTACTTTAGGTTTCAGTTCCTAAGATGCACTGCTTATCTGTGTGCTATTTCCTTCATCCTCATCCTACCTTGCATACTAGTGGCTGTTCCACACTATATGCAGGAGTCTGAGGACAGATTCAAGAATCATCAAAGCCCAGTAAGTTTCACAACCATAAAGTACCCATATCCTCAGTCCCTTCCTATCTCGTGACTAATCCAATGCCCTTATTTTTTTTTTCCTTTCTTATTTTTGATACTTTATGTACATTTCCAATGTTTCCCCTTTTCTGAGTCTCCTCTTTGGATAACCCCTGTCCCCTCCCCAACCTGCCTCTAGGAGGGAATTCCACCTCCCACCCCAACCCCCCCTCCCCCGTCCACCCATCCCCATTTTCCCGCCTTGACATTCCCCTTTACTGAGGCCTTTAACATCCTCAGGCCCAAGGGCCTTTCCTCTCTCCCTGATGGCCATCGAGGTCATCCTCTGCCACATATGTGGTCCAAACCATAAGTCCATCAATGTGTATTCTTTGGTTGGTGGTCCAAACTCCAGGAGGACTGG
>CM052713.1:32176700-32205391 GCA_028551405.1 Uromys caudimaculatus
ACAAAAACAAAAAAAAACTGCATGGTATTGGTACAGTGACAGGCAGGTAGATCAATGGAATAGAATTGAGGACCCAGAAATGAACCCACACACATATGGTCACTTGATTTTCAACAAAGGAGCTAAAACCACTCAGTGGAAAAAAGACAGCATTTTCAACAAATGGTGCTGGTTCAACTGGCAGTCTACATGTAAAAGAATGCAAATTGATCCATTCCTATCTCCTTGTACAAAGCTCAAGTCCAAGTGGATCAAGGACCTCCACATAAAACCAGCTACACTGAATCTAATAGAAGAGAAAGTGGGGAAAACTCTCGATCACCAGGGTACGGGGGACAAGTTCCTGAACAGAACACCTAAAGAAATGTTCAACATCCTTAGTCATCAGGGAAATGCAAATCAAAACAAGTCTGAGATTCCATCTCACACTAGACAATGCCCTTATTTTAAACAACCAGTTTTCCTCCTTGTGACTGCATCTGCTCTTTGGTCCTATTCTACCATTCCATCCATCACTCTAAAATCTTTTCAAAGGGTTAAAGGGGCAAAGATCTATTGTAAAATATTAATAAGAAAACACTACATCCTTACAACTCCTCTTTCCCATTCTCTCTTTTGGTAAATGTCTGTCTATGATTTTTGGTCAGTACTGAGCATCAGATGGAGATTTCAGGAACAGTACACCCACTCTAGGATAAATGCCATTTCTAAATGTGCTAAGCAAAGGTTGGAACTTATAAACACTGCATTAGGTTTAATCATCTATTCATATTTAGACCTGGCACTTTTCATGAGCGATTTGGCTATATTAGCATAAGATGTTTAAGGAAGTTATTGTTAATTATATTGCACATCTATGAAGGCAAATGAACTGGAGTCCTTGCCTTTATATATAATATCATTCCATCTTGCATGGTAATTATAGTCATACCATATAATTATGTAGGAAGTGTAGTTTGGGTGTATGGTTCTTACTATTTCAGTCACATGATACATCCTTAGAGTACACACTTTTCATTTGCCCCCAGCATCCTTCCAACTTTATTTTCTTAGTCTTGCCTCCTGCCCTCCCCTTTGCTCTCAAAGTATGAGTGACACTACCACTGATTTTGTTATCCTGGGTTTACCTAGAGTCTCCTATATTCCTGGGAACAGCAAAGTTCTATTTGATCCTTATATTTCTTGATGCGTTACTTAATATGATGTAAACTATGTGTGCCATATTTTATTAACATCTCCTTTTACATTTCTTTTACTTCCTTGCTCCCTTGCACTACCAAAGAAGGAAACGCTGTCATGCTCACCTCTACCTTTCTGAGTTGTCTAAGAATCATCTGTAATCTCTGTTCACACATCACGCTTCCTTCTATCCACCTGTCTAGGGTGCATATCTATTCTTAATCAAAATCATAATTTTTGGTTTAGGAATTTATAAATTCTTCACTTATTTTAATCTTTCTGTCCTCACAAACCATGGACACTGGGGTACTTTTATGACTATTACTTTATATAATCAGAATTTAAATCTCATTTCAAGAACTTCAGTGAGAGAGGATAGGTAGTGGAAAAGTGATGGAATTATATTTTAATTTTTAAAATGGAAATGAATTTTTAAAACACAATGTGTAATGATATCTCATTGAAGTTCTCTTCATTTTTCTTATTTTCTTTTATTGAAAAGATATTTTTTGTTAATACAATATATTCTGATTGTGACTTCCCCTCCTCCATCTCCCACCAGTTGCTTCCTACTTCCCCTCCTTTATGGATACATTGTGATTTCAGGCTTTGTGTTATCATGGAATTGTGTATATGTGAACATGTGTCTCTGCATCTATATGTATTTCTTGTGCTCTTCTTTTGGCTCCTTTTCTTCTGTTTGTTTCTTATTTTATTTAATTATCCCTTAGAAGCTTGTTTGCTTTTTAAGGAGAAACAGAAGGGAGTGGATTGGATGGTGGAAAGGCCCTGGGAGACAGTGGGGAAGGAGAACTCATAATCAGAATATACTGCACTGAAAAAATCTATTTTCAACAAAATAAACATAAGAATCCAATTATTATATATAACATATATTACATATCATGTTTTAAATTTATTTGCATTTTAAATTAAATATAATTAGATCATTTTTCCTCTCCAACCCTTCCCATATTATCTTCATTCCCTTACAATTTATTGCCCATTTTCATTATTATTTATATATTTGCACATACATTAATACAACTTGCTAAAGCCTTTTGCTGTTACTTGTGTGTATATGTTTTCAGAAATTATCATTTGTTATTAGATAACCAGGGAGCTTATCCTTTGAGAAAACTAATTCTTCTTCTCTTACCAGTCAATAATTGCCTGGAGTTTTTTGTTTAGGAGTGATTGACTCTACAAGAGCTCCTTCTTCTATATTAATATGTCTGTTGCCATTGTTCTGGTCTTCTTTAGGCAAGCATATTCTTTAAGTTTCATTAAGCGCAGCTTTCTGCCATTTCTATTAGACACTTGCAGCAGATATTATTGTGTCTGTCTCTTATAATATTTTGTAATCTTCAAATGATGTTCCCCAAGAATTATGTATAGGATTGGTACTGAAGAAGTATCTATTGAAGTAGGGAAATCAATGGTCAATTGTTCTCTGTGTTTTGATCAGTTGTGGCTTTCTATCTGGTCTCCATTTACTGAGTAAAGAGTCTTCTTGGATAAGGTGAGAACCACAGTTATCATGATGCAGAATGCAGTTGGGAATTACCTTGTTTAGAAAAGTTGAAGTAGTAGTTTCTCCTCTAAGACCTTTGACCTTATTCTGGGTATTTGGCTATGGTTCTAATATCAGGCATGATTTTCCTCCTATTAATGAGTCCTTAAGTCTACTTAGATAGTTTTGGTTACTGCCAAGATATGCGTACTTAGAGCTTTTTGGTATCTTACTATGCTAGTAATTGTGGTTCATAGGAGTCACAACTGGGTGAGTGCTTAAAATGGGATATCAAGATAGAGATGGTATAAAAGGAAAAGGAATAATGCCCAAAATTATCCACCACCTGTCCAAAGACCAGATAACTACCTAGAATGAGAACTGTAGTTCTTGGAAAACAGCAAAGTCTTATGGGAAAGTATGGTGGCTTGTAAATTTGTCTTTATAACCTCCTGAAAGCCATATATAGGGGCCATTCAGCTGGGATATTCCAGAAAATGTTGCTGGCTGTACTGTCTAGTTTTGTGTGTCGGCTTGACAGAAGCTGAAGTTATCACAGAGAAAGAGGTTTCAGTTGAGAAAATGTCTCCATGAGATTCAGTGGTAAGGCATTTTCTCAATTAGTGATCAATGGGGGAGGGTCCCTTGTGAGTGGTACCATCTGTGGGCTGGTAGTCTTGGGCTCTATAAGAAAGCAGGCTGAGCAAGCCAGGAGAAGCAAGCAAGCCAGTAAGGAACATCCCTCCATGGCCTCTGCATCAGCTCCTGCCTCCTGACCTGCTTGAGTCCCAGTCCTGACTTCCTTTCTTGATGAACAGCAGCATGAAAGTGTAAACTCAATAAACCCTTTCCTTCCCAACTTGCATCTTGGTCATGATGTTTGTGCAGGAATAGAAACCCTGACTAAGACACTGGCCAAAGTCCATCTCTTGTTCCGTATTTAATATTCAATATAGGTTGCTTCAAATTTGGCCCAAAATGGTGAAATTGATCTTTCTTCGATGAATCACAGGATTAACATTAAATGGGGAGAAAGAAAGGTTAATACAGAAGGAAAGTGAGGATGAAAATGTAAACAACACTCAGATTTTAAAAAGTTCATTCAAAGTAACCCACAGAAAAAATTATAAGACCACCATTGATGCCATTCCAAGGATATACTGGTCAACCTCAACAAATAATATTTTAGAAATATTTATCAATAACCTGAATGGTAAAATATTTCAGCTATAAATTTCACCTGGAGGCATCTATTGAAATATATTTGAACAAATATGAAATCATGTATAAATAGGCATATTTGCTCACATTCCTCATAATTAGTATTGTAATTACATGTATCCGCAACCTTGGTGAACAACAGGAAGTATTTGGTTTAAAATGGAATGTTCACTCACAGTGGAGTAAAGGTGGTGAAGAATCATACAGGATCATAAGTAATGTTTTCTCCTTACAGAGTTCACCCTTGTACTTCCTGAGAGGCCACGTATCTCTGGAAGGATGCACAAGAATTGCTAATATTGGCTGATTTCAAAGAGAAGGTTAGGTATCCAAGTCCAAGGGAGTGAGAGGCTCACATCTTAGTACCCAGTAAGAACATGTGAGAGGCTAACTCTCCTCAGTACCCACATCAGGAGGAATGACATTCTCACTTCCCTTAGGCACCCAATCAGAGGGGTTAAGGGACTAAGTCCCCAGTATTGAGCAAGAGGGAAACTTCTATTTGCATATCTATTTGGATCTGTTAAAATTTGAAACATGGTTTCATATCATCTCTGAAATAAGTGATTTGAAAATAGTAAAGTAGCCAGACAGAATAAACATAAATCAGAATAATATTTAGAAAGATATGAAAAGATAAAGGCAAGGAAAGGGATGACATACACATTCTCTGCTAAAAGATCTAATTCTGTTAAAAGTACTTTTTATGTTTTGAATGGCTCATATCTTATTTTTAGTAAAAAGTACACATGCACAAACACTCTTTTGTGTATGTATGTGTATCTGTGTGTGTTATTGTATGTGTGTCTGTGTGTATGTGTGTGTGTGTGTGTGTGTCTGTGTTTATTCCTGGAGAGAAATGCAGGTCTTTTGCAAATAAGGAATTGTGTAAAGTTTTATACAAGGAACCCATGAAAATCCAAAAAATAAATAAATAAAATTCTAAGTTTCAAAGGGTTGATTATTTTATTTTGTAGCTCAATTGAGGTATAATTCACATATAAAATCATATATACTTAAAGTTTGCAATGTAATTGGACTGAGGTATACATTGCAGAATGATTATCACAATTAAGATGATTACCACATCCAACACATCCATCCACTCTCATTTAGAGTTCTCTGTACTAGAATAGAAAGATTCACTCTCTTATACAGTGTAATGTTATGAACTGCAGCCACCAGGCTACTTAGTAGATACTGAGAACTCAGAACTGCAAGTTTGTACCAGCATGTCTCCACTTCCACAGTCCTGTCATTGTTATGTACTCTCTGTTTCTTTGTATTAGACATTTGATTTGGAATCAAAGATAAGCAAAATGAAAGACAATGTCTGTGTCTTTTCTATTTCATGCCATCTAATGTTTTACAGATTGATGCATCTTAGTTGAAATAGAAGAATTTACTAATTCTTAGACTGAATAATACTTCTTTATTTTAGTCACACACTATGTGTTTATACACAACATTTGTTATACTATTTATCTGTTGCCCCATGAAAAGATGCACACATTGATAATGTATCTTGGCTCTTGTGAACAATGGTACAATGAACTTGCTGTGCAGATCTCTGTAAGATAGCAATTTTATTTCTTTTATACTCAGAGCATGGGTGCTGTATAGTATGACAAGAGTACTTTAAAGGTTTTGAGAAGCCTCCACTCCCAACAGCAACGCAGACAAGTTCTCTGTCCCCAAATTTATTGATATTATTTGTTATCTCTCATTATTAATCTGATTTTATAATTCATCATAATCAAGCCCGGTGTCATAATGTTAATAATAATTCAGTAAAAGCAAACATGTGAGGGGCTAGACAAAGAGATGCTAATTCTAAACACTAATAACCTTCATTAACTCAAAGATAAATTTGGAAGTATTTGTTTTCTAATTTTGGATTTATATCCTTTAATGAGTCATAAAGTAAATTTAGCAAGTCAAAACATTCTTTTAGGAAACAGAGTGATTGGAATAGAATATTGGCCTTTGTAATGTTTAGCAATAACTATTTTCAGGGAGGTGTGATGCATCTGAATATAATCAGGATATAATGCATTTTCTTTTGTAAGTCACCAAAAGTTCTGACAGTCTCTGAATTTGGAGTCGGAAAAATAGACTGCATGTTTTCTGTGTAAGGCATTGAGGCATTCATATAATGAGAGTAGTAAATAGCTATGGTTTGTAAATAGTGATTTACGTTTGCCAAGCACACATTATCTTAATTAGAATTGTGTATGCACTTTTCATGCAAGATACAATTAAATTTTATAACACTATTGAAGGGCAACGGTGATTAGTCCTTACATCTATTTTCAATAAAAAAAATGGAAAAGAAAAGTTAAATCTCTCTCCAGTGACTACAGATCATTTTGCAAAAATAGCTAGAACTGAAGTCTAGGTGAGCGATTTTAAAATCTGTAATGGACAATCATTCTTTAGAGTAAATACATTCTGGTTTTACTTCTGGTTTTAAGCTTTCACTTTCATTTTGACTACATGTCCAGAAATCTCATGACTTTTGTCCTGAATGTTTAATGTGGTTTTGTTTTCTCTCAGTAGGAGTTCACAAAGCTCACTTCGTATCTGAACCTTTGGGTTCACACTCATCCCCTCCACACCAAGATGCCAGCTTTCCTCTGATTTAGAATAAATGCACAATGTTGTCCTCAGGAATCACTGAGATCTCAGTGTTCTCTTCTTGTAGCATTTAATTGTTCAGTCACCTCCCTTAATAAATAAAAGTGCTACGGGGATGTTCCTTACTACACTGAATGCAGTTTTCTAAGAGATAATATGCACAAAGTTGCTGCCTGGAAAATGACATAAATCCAGAAAATAGAAATTACTCTTTAAGAGAATATAATATATATTTAAAAATAATTACTTCAATATAGTTGGAATACCTATTTTTGGCGATTTATGAGCTTAATTGATCTTCAGGACTGTCTTCCTACTAATTTTTCCTTTTATTTTACATCTTTTAATTTTCACTTCCTAATCTATCAACTGTCCTCCAATTCCAATTTTTCATTCTTGGCTTTGACGGGGAACACATCTAATTCTTCTGTAGATTTCAATGATGTGACTTTTGATTTCTCAACAATGCAATGGGCATTTGGTAGAAGCTGTTTTATTTTGAAGTTTGTTCTTTTCTAATAGCCAAGGATTGTGCTCTCATTCTTCCAGTTATAATGGTGTATGCACACCAATTGTAAAAATAATAGGTTTTGTGATGTTCCCACCTATTCACACAATGCCCTCTGATCTACCTCCCACTTCTTGTGCCTCTTCCCTCTTCCTCTCCACATGACCTTGCTAACAATCCTTCAGCCATGTGCCATTCATGGAGCACTTGCTAAGCCTAGCCTCTCTGTGCCCTTTCTTGTTTCTGGGCAGCTGCAGGGAATTGCAGCTAAAGGTTAGTTTCTTAAAGGAAATTGGTGCTGTACAGAACCTGGTGTTACATTATGTCATCCCATTGGTTAAATACGTCAAAGCCTTTCTGCCACGTGAAGCACTGAGTCCTTAGCTCTAATTACATTCCCATCTCCCTAACACCTTGAGAACATTCTACTTTCTATGTGGTTTCACTTCATGTTGCCCTGGTCTCTCAGTACACTTGAAGTTCTCAGGGAAGTAGCATACATCTAAATTATCCATTCAGTGGGACTGTATACAAGTTTGTGAACCACTAAGCTTTCCTCCAGATGCCCTGTGGTATTTTAACCCTAGAGAATAATATATAGCCCATCACCCCATCTTTCCTTAGTAACAATACCACATTTCCTTTTTGAATGAAATTTTCTTATATTTCTTGAAACTCTTTTAACTTACTTACTCACTTACTCACTTACTTACTTTCTTTCTTTCTTTCTTTCTTTCTTTCTTTCTTTCTTTCTTTCTTTATTTATTTATTTATTTTGGATAGAGAGTCTTTCTACATAGCCATGATCCTGGTCTGGAATTCATTATGTAGATCAGGTTGGCTTGGAACAAACACACCCGCCTTGCTCAGAATTCTGGGATTGAAGGCATGTGCCACCACACCTTGCTTCCTTTAACATTTTATACTTTCCTAAAAATTATGCTCATGTTCCCTCCTGTAGCCATGGTGTGTGTGTGTGTGTGTGTGTGTGTGTGTGTGTGTGTGTGTGTGTGTGTATGTGTGATGACATTTTGCTGACTGCATTAATACTAGGCATTTTCTAATTATTTCAGAAGTACTGTTCAAAGTTTGCATAGAGGACCTGTAAGGTGACTCAGCAGGTCAAAGGCACAGCTGGCAAGCCTGATGATTGTCACTAGATCCCTGGGAACCACATGGTAGAAGGAGAAGAAATGACTCCAGAAGAGTCTTACTTTTGTTCTTTCACACACTTGTTATGGCACGCACGTGACCCCATTTCATAACCCCACATAATACGCCAGTGGTTCTCAACCTGTGGGTCACAACCCTTGTGCTAAGATCACCTAAGACCATGAAAAATACAGATATTTGCATTATGATTCAAAAGAGTAGCAAACTTAGAATTATGAAGTAATAATGAAAATAATTTTATGGCTGATGGGTCACCACAACATGAGGAACTGTATTAAAATATCACAACATTAGGAAGGTTGAGAACTACAAAACTAAGTGAAAACATTAAATATAATTAAAGTGAAGCTTCGACAAACTCCAGTCTGTAAGATCTTTAATGACTATATATATTGGTCCATTTAAAAATCATGCTTATTAACTATTTCCCTAAGCAACTGAAAGTCTTTATTGAAGGAAGAATACTTACAATGTTGTATTTTAGACTGTAGGATTGAAAAAGTTTATATCCAAAATAAAGCTGGAAGTGTCAGCTTGGCAAAGCCCCATTCTGTCAAACTTTCCTAAGGCTGCAACACTGATACCTCAAATCTTCTTTTTCTCAGTAAAGGCATGTAGTAAACGCTGACATAAAAAATGGAAACCCTGTCATCTGCTCCCTCACAAAGTAAGGCATTGGCTAGAATCTCAACTTGCTGCATGCTTTCCCCATCTTTTCTAGTTCCAAAATCCCTCCAATATCGGTGAGACTGTCGTACCTGGAAGAGTGTACTAGAATGTAGACCTACTTGATCTAAGAAAGTCAGCCCAGGTTGTCTATAAACTATGAGGCTTAAGTTTGCCACTGTGTTCCAGGCAATAGTCCCATTGATACCAATGGGAAGTTGGTGCAATTGAAAAGAATAAAATTCAACCCAACCAGCATGAGGAAATAATTTTACCTGTAATCCCTGCACGAACATAGAAATTTAGCTCTTTCATAGTAGGCTGAAGGCACATACCAACACTGCACAACAGGTAAGGGGCAAAAATGAGCAGTTTTCTGTCTGTTTTGTACTTTAGGCAATAGAGAGCCCAGGGAGGTTTGCTTTCTTCCTCACAATATAAAATCTGAAATAAATATGTTGCAGTGCAATTTGCTAGAGGCAAAATGTACTATTTGAGCACATTATTCTAGCATTATCATTTATGTGTAGCTTATATGTAATATCTTAGGCTAGTTGGAAGCAGCTTGTTTGTACATTTAAGTTTAAAACCAATAATTGTTTCTTTCAAAGGCAACCACTATGCAGAATCTACTAATGACTTCATTACTTTTGCATATTTATAACTAAATATGTGTAGGTTTGTGTACAACATGTTTAAAAGCCTTAGACTTGTATGCAGAAAACACCACAGGTAGGAAGAAAGTACTGATCACAGCTGTTGTGTGTGTCCTGTGGGGGATTTAACCTCTCAGTTGAGTCTCAGTCTCATGATCTGCTAGAGGAAAAAAAGGGGAAGGAATGCCATCCAGCTGAGATGGCAGCTGCCACCACCTTGCGTGTGCCCTCCAGCTCTCCAGTCACAAGGTGAAACGTTTTCAAGGGGAAGCTAATTGAAAAAACAAAACACAAATGTAATAAGAGCTCCAAGTGAAAGGATTGTGAACTAACAACTAGACAAAATGTCCAGAGACTTCCTTCTTTATGTCTCAAAGTGTGTCCCTAGAGTGGCTGGTGTGGAACTGACAGGCAAGCCCACCTCGTTCTTCACTGAAGCTTCTCTGTCTAATCAAGCTACAAGGACAGCAGCTGCCATGACTGATCCCTCATATTTTAGTCTATGAATTAGAACTACAATAAGGTTGGGTTTTCACCAAATGCAGAGAACTACTGAAGTCTTTGTTTTCATTGGTTACATTCACTTCAAGTTGCTCCTATAAACCATAGTTGGGAATGTGTAGAGGGCAGCTGTTTGGGCCCATAGTGACTTGCCCATAAACTCCGTGACATAGGAATTCATGCCACTAGCATTTACTTTGTGAAATAATCCCATATTTGGGATTTTTTCCACATAAGATTTACTGTCTAGTTCTTCTAAGGTAAATTTATATTCCAATAGATAAACCAGTTCTGATTGATAATCAGTCAAGTTCATTTTCATCAGATGTTCTTGTTATCAAGAATAACGTTCGCAGACAGTGCAGTTGCTTAACATGTGCTGACGAGCACAGGAGACTTTAAACTAAGCTTTAGACCATTTATCAAGGATTTTATTTTCTCTTAACAGATGCTGCTATGTGTGACTCTATCTGTATGTCATTGCAAAGGACTCAGTTAAGCTGTTTCACTTGGTTTACACACCACACCATGAGTCACAGTCTTAAAAAAATAAACAGATGAAAGAAATAGCTAGGTGGTATGGTTTAGTGGTTCAGTGGTGAGAGGTACTTTTGGTTTGATTTCTAGTACCAGCCACTATCAACCCCTTCTCCCACAGACACAGAAATAGAGACAGAACGAGAGACAGAGACAGTGACAAAGACATACAGAGAGAGGGACAAGGGGAGAGAGAGACAGAGACAGAGACAGAGAATCTCAATTTTACCTTCCTTAATCAGGTTAAATTATAGATAGCCCTAAACATGAGATTTAGAAAGATGAAAACATGAAATATAGAAAATTCTATAAGCCAGTTACTTACAAATATTAGCACGAAATACCCTAAGTGCATAAGTTCTGACATAGTAAGCTGGACATATTGTTTCCTCATAGAATGATTCCTTCTCTTATCTTTGACCAACATATAGTCTCTATGGAGCCACTTTCCAGTTGTACTGACCATTCATCTCAAAGGTGCCTCTGTGTCTTTGAATCCTGTTCTACTTGTTCAGTGTCAGTCCTGGCCCACTGATGGGTGTCCTGCACTTGCTCTTGCCTTGGCTTTACCCCTCACGCTGTTTTTTGTATGTAAACTTGACCGTTTATTCTTTAAAATGCTATTTTCTAACTTTCCCTTCATTCTCTTCATCCTATAATGTATTGTTTTCAAATTATCTCTACTGGCATGCAGTATCCACCCCTTGTTCTCTCACTTCCCAGTGTATATAATAACCATGTCTAAATTAGAGTGTCTGTGTCCCTTCCCAGCCTAGAACAAAGGACACTTTCAGCTTTGTCTTCCAAGCTCTGTTCTTCACATGCTTTTCCATTCCTGTCTCAGGAACCGTTCCTTTTCTCCATTCTAAGTTTTACTACTTTTTTCCTTCATTGTTGATTGTAATCACTGTTTCTATTTTCAACAATGATAAAATCCCATCATCAATAAAAATACACCCTGTCTCTTCAGTCAGTAATACCAAAAATCTTGCCTTTTCTCTATACAACTTTACATTCTTCAGCTGAGTATCTGCATATGGTGAATTGTCAGATTAATAATAAAATATATATGCATTAAAAGTTAATACAAAGATCATTTTTTGGCTCCTTAACCGTGCTTCCTTAACATCCATCTGCTGAGACTAGAGAGCTGGCTCAGTGGTTAAGAATGCTGGCTACTCTTCCAGAGGTCCTGAGTTCAACTCCCAACAACCACATAGTGACTCACAACCATCTGTAATGGGACCTGATGCCCTATTCTGCCATGCAGCTATACATGCAGATAGAGCACTCATTTACATAAGATAAATATGAAAAAGAAAAGTAAAAAGAAAATTCCTACAAATTCATCTGCTTTGCTACCTTTTCTCAGTTTCCCTTTTCAACTCCTATTTTCCTGTACCATTCTGCACAAACAAAATACTAATCATGTTATAACGTCTTTTATTTTTCTATCATTTTCCTCTCCACATTTATAGTACATAAAGGAGCCTACCACACAATTCAGATGTTGATTATGTATTCTCTTTTATGGTTCTTTGTTTCAAAGTTTGTAAGTCTCACCTGCCAACATTGACAACTCTATACCTTCTCAAGGGCAAACACTCTCTTCACTGAGCTAGATGAATCGATCACCAAGTGAGATCTATGGAGAAAATCAGTTACTGAGATGGCCCTCCAGCTGAATGAAGTCAACCATCACAGCTTTTAAAAATAGAAAGCTGACCTTGCCAACTGAGAGTGGGGTAGCCAAAGCATATGGGTCTTTCTTTCTCCTCAGCAGAGAATAACAGCCCTCCAGGCTCCACTGACAAGTGCATCCTTGAAGTTAACACTACTGCGCTCCGTTCAGAACTTCAGCTGAATAAATTATATCATGCTCATAGGGGAAAAAAAACCAGTAAGGCTACCATCCCCAGCATCTGATTATCTACTCGCTTCACCACAATGATTGTAGAATGGGTTAAGGGCAGATTTCACGCTTGTATTGGTTCATGACTAAGTTTTTCACAAATGTTCTTGACTGGTCTTTAAGTAGAATGTCATGGTTTTCATTGCTGGCTGAGTAGTGGCTACCTGTGATGAGGAGGTGTGTTGCTTCTGAGCTGGATGGCTGGTTTACATTTTCTTCTCTTACTGGCTATGGATTCTTGGCCAAGTTATATAACTCTTAAGCCTCAGATTGCTTGTTTGTATAAAAGTGATATTAAGTACCTGGCTCATAAGATTGCTATTCAGTTACAATCTAAGAAATCCAATTATACTACCTCACTCACAGTGAAGATTCAACATTAATTATATTTATTACCTAAAATAGACCAAACTTATTATGAGTTATGTTTCTGCATGATCTAGAAAATGACTGCTACAATTACTATATGATCATATTGAAAGGATAATGGGGACTCTTGTAAAATAATTTTTAGGTTTAATGTGTTGTGTGTGTGTGTGTGTGTGTGTGTGTGTGTGTGTGTGTGTGCAGGTGTTCAGGGGCTATAGGAGGGTGTCAGATGTTCCGAAGCTGGAGCTGTATGTGAGCCTTTTAATATGGTCCTTGTAACAGAACTCCAGTCCTCTGTAAGAGCAGCAAGTGCCCTCAACCACGGAATCCTCTCTCTAGCCTCCAAATGTTACACAACGTAAGTTTCTACACCAAAATATCTTGGTTATTAGACTTGTTTTACATAATTTATAAATTTCATTTATTTGTTGAGAAAGAATTTCAGAATCTAGTGCAAGTGGCACAGAATTCTTTATGTAGTACAGACTGAATTCTCCTGACTCAGCTTACTTAGTTTTGGGATCACACACAACCCCTACCATGCTGGGCTAGAAATCATAATCAATTATGAGAATATGGTAATTTATAGTTGATTAGATAATAATCATGTAATTTGACATTTTCCCTTTTTTTCTTATTTCCTGGATGTTCAGAAATAAAAATTTGAAATCACCTTATGCATATTATCTGAAGTGGTTGGCATGTGTCATTTCTTTTGGATTTGGTTTCATTAGTTATAATAAATAATCAAAGAACTTTTTGGGTTCAACTATGCTATTAAGAAATAGTAGTTATTGAATTGAATCTTCCCATCTTGTGGAATGCTAGCCATTTACTTACTTATTTATTTATTTATTAATTATTTATTTATTTATTTTTAAATATAAGGCATTCAATCAAAACAAGAAGTTATTATTATTCCTTTGTATTTTCAAATATATTTTTCTTCCTTATTTAATTTTTTGAGGGACAGAATCTTCTTAGGTTGACCAGTCTGGCTTCAAATTTATAATTCATCTGTATTAGATTCCTAAGTATTGGGATCTACATCCAACATCAAATTTTCTTGATGCAAAGTAAAAATACATAAATACGATTATTTCATATTTGTTATATTTGAGAAGTAGAACAATGTACATAATAATTTTCAGCTCGAACATTTTTCACTTTTTATACTCACTGTTGCATACGTACTATGCATGCTACTGTGTCAAATGGGAAATTTTCAGCAAGATTTTCTAGAGATCTTATGAGTGTATGCAAAGCCTGCAGCTCATTATTACTCCTGCAATTCTTTTACACCATGTCGTTCTACATTTCGATTAGCAAGTCCAGTTATACTGTTGACAGGTGTGGTATACAATACTACAACAAGAAAAAATTCACACGAGTCTTTTCTGGTATGCTTTTAAAACTGAGGAATAAATCTTCTGAACTAAGATTGCTGTGTCAAAGAATATGCACTCAAAATTTAATAGACACGATCCAAGTAGTGTTCAACAGGAAAGCCTGCAAGATTACAAGATAATATCTATTTCCACAAACTCACTAAGATAACATCCTCATACATTTTCATTTTGCTAATTAGTCAGTTTAACAGGTTCTTTAGTACCTTTGCATATTTTAATACGATTTGTTTTCTTATTTGTTAGCTGAACATATAAATCCTTTGCTCCTCTTTCTGTTGCACTTTGAAGCCTGTATTAATCAATGTCTTAGAACCCGTTATGTCCTAGGAAGATTGTCTCTTATGTTGGGACTAGTTGCAAGCATGCCCCGCCCTCCAGTCTCCCAGGCTTTTGTAAAGTTTTTACTTCCAAAACTTGCTAAGTTTGTTTGTACCATTCGCTAAGGAATTGTTCGAATGAATTTAGCTAAAGGCAGTATATTCTGGAACAGCAGGTTTTTATTTGAGTTGCATAAAGCCTCAGGGTTCCATAAGGCATGTCTGTGAGTTCCTTGAAACACAGCACAATTGTGGTCTAAATGTTAAAAATACATGAGATAACACTCCCGGAGGCCGTGCTAGGCAGCCGCACCCAATGCTGGAAAGTCAAGACATGAAGATACATGAAACATTACACAGGCTGGAGCTTCTCATGTAAGAAAAGCAACTCGGAAGTATGGGCGAACATGGTCTGTATGGCTTCATTGGGAAACTTCTACTTTGTATCTGATTATGTCTCTGGACCCCAGTTTCTTTCCTTTTTCTTTACATTTATATAATTATTTTTGAGACATGTTGTTATTATTGTTGTGGTTTTCTTCATTGTTTTCTCCTTCAATGGAAATTTATGAAGAGCTTGAAATAGTTTCTGAGACTGAAAACAGGATGTAAAGACGGAGCAGAGCCAACCCTCCTCATTCCCTGTGAGTCAGGTCCTTTTCCCTCAATTGGATCCAATTGATGGCCAATCTGATTATATCGGCCCATGGCTATTTTGTCGGAACCATGGCTGAGGAAGGATCAGAGATCAGAGATATACAACAATGCTGGTTCTAAATTAGAACAGGACCAGTGCTGTCCTAAAGTCACAGCCGCATTGCAGGGGCCAGAGCAGAAAGAACAATATCTAAGAACAGGCAACCAATTCTCTCTGGAATTCCCAGAAGTGAATTTCGACCTGTCTATCATTCAGTCTGGCCCACTCAGACCCATGTTTGGCTTCAGACATAAAGAACTCTAAGACAACAAATGTGTATTATTTTCAGTAACTCTAATACAATTGTTATTACAATGATATAAAACTAACACAGATGAGGACAAATGTGAAGCCAAATGCACTTGCAGCTTTTTAAAATCCAAGTGTTAAAATTGGGTAGCACACACAAAGCGTTGTGCAGCCAGCCTTTCCTTTGATAGCCACAATCCTCACACTGAGCCAGGCTTTGTTGGAAATTGCATTAATAACTCAAAGTACCATTTAGTCATTATTACTTCAGCGTGTTAGCTGTTATCTTGCTGATGGTGACCTAAGTCTCCCAAGTCGCTTTCAGAGAATTGCTCTTGCGCTGGGGGAAAAGTCATTTGTAATTAATCTTTCAGATTATCACTTTTAGAAAGCATGTTTGAGGAACATTTTGGAACCCTCTGTATATTACACCTGGGTTCTCGTGGTATTTGCTTCCAAAACAAAGGCCAATTTATACTAAGAACATTTCTAAACCAAGTTAGAGTTTTATTAATTTAGTAAAGGCTTGGAGACAACACAATTTTCACTGAGAAGTTGAGAACAATGAAGATCGCTTTGGGAGCTATTTAGAAAAACACAGTTTAAAAAATGCACCACCACCTGGGTACTCTCTCATGGGCCTGGAGCAGAGATCTGCACTTCTGAGCTTTGAGCTGCCTTCCAAAAAAAAATAATGTTTACCAGTTAGTGGGTAGTTAATTATTTTGTACTAGGCAATGTGCTCATTATTGAATATACACATCTAATCATTGTAACTATAAGGAGAAAATGTATCTGAAAATCCCATACCACAACTGAGAAAATAGACTCTGTGAAACTATGTCTCTCAATCAGGCCACATGTTTTTTCTCAGTCCTGAAATGGGATTCACTTGGTGACCAATCTGGTCCCAAAGCCCACATACTCCAATTCATGAAATTGCATGTATGCCTGTTACAAATGGCCACACTGTTGTACAGCTGTTCATGGCACTGGTCTTTAGTCTCTATTGCAGCACCAGAGATCATCAATGCTTATGGAATGGATTAATGAATAAATGTCTGCACATAGAGAAACTCATATTTGTATCTTTACAATGATATCGAACAAAATTGGTGTTTTAAAATATAAATTTAAGGACCAAATTCAAGTGAAATAAATTTAAAGTTAAAACAGCAAATTTTTAAAAACATGTTAAATATTTTTTTCTAAAGACAAAGGGTTATAATGCTTTTTGGTCTTAATTTCACCATGTCTTCTTCAGGTGGGTAAAAGCTGATATACACATGCAATACAGGCACACACATGCATGCATACATGTATACACACAGACACACTTTGGGGGAACAACACATTCACACATATTCACACAAATAGCACACACATGTATGTATACAGACACACATGCATACACACACATGCATACACATACACACACACTCATACACACACACACATAGTATGGTTAACAGATTTGTTATTAAGGAATTCATGTCCCTGTACTACAGAAAACTATTGTTTGCAGGTTTGTACTATTTTGCATAATTGTACAAAATACAGTGAACATCTGTAAAGTGGCATGTAGAATTTGCCTTAACATTACTGTTGTATCTCCAGAAATTCCTATTATTTCCAAGGTCATTCATTTTTGTCAAAATATACAAATTGAAATGTTGTAAGGTATTCACCACCAGAGAAGACTGTTCAAACATGGGTTCAAGCCAATAGCAAGTCTTTTATTAGCTGGCCTGTGATGATGCTGGGTGTTCAATATCGTAGAGCAGTCCTGGGCCTTTCTCAAGGAGGACTTTAAGGCATAAAAACCACATCCTGGGTTGACACATCTCAATTAGCTAGAGTAGTTAGCCAGAACTACAGAGGCCAAAAAGCAAGGCTAGTACATTTAGGACTTTCCCAAGACTTAAAGACTTTGATGGATTAGGTCTTTGTTCTCATTTGTCAGGTCCTACCTGCTGGGTTCCATGGCCTGACAGGTTCTTCCATCAAGGGGTCAGTTGGGATAAAGTCTAGGGTCCCATTTTATAAAAAGCTCAAGAATTAAAATAAGATATCATTATACACACAGCTTCAGTTTTGAGATGTAGATCTTGCTTTGCTTGTAACAAGGCTAAATCTTAGCATTGGTGAACACCAGGGAAGGAATGCACTGATCTGTAGAGCTTACTCCTGGGCAATTCCTGGTGCAGATTAGCTGAGCAGTTGTTTGAACTAGCTCAGTTGTTTCAGTAGCAAACAGCATCAAGAATCAAGTTAAAAATTGAATATATTTAATAGAATTGATACTACTTTTGTCCTTTTGTTGTTGAATATTGAAGTAGAGTGATAAAAGCTTAAGGCAGATTTTCTTTCCTTTTTTTCTATGACTTTCAGACATTTCAGCTAGATATTAGCAACGACGAGGAAACCTCTAGCTAACTTCAGGTGCCATTTTTGAACAATGATTAAATAAATATTCAACAGCCATAGAAGAGACTATTGGACATCCTATGGTCTTCACAACTGTGACATAATTACACTACACTTTCACTTACAGAAGGGAGAATTGATAGGAACCAAGGACATGCAACTTTTACAAAATTTCCAAGTTCATGGGACTTTCAATCAAGTCTTCCTGGCTCTAGAACCTAAGGTCAGACAAACTCCCCCATCCTTGTTTGGCTTTAGCATCTAAGTCTTAAATAATTCATAGTGTTCTGTTTTGGCTTGGGGCATGCTTGAAATTAAAATGCAAAACAACAGCACAGTACATCTGATCTTTTATCCCTAGAAAGGCATGTTTTATGTTGACCTTCCCAACCTCAAGGGGAGAGGTCAAAAATCTCAGCAAGGTAATTTCTTCACTTTTAGCTAGCCCACATTTGACTACAACATAAAATTGTTCCTACCGATTGGGTTTTAATGCAACATGTGATGAACTCTATGGATCAGAAACCAAATTGCTTGATGAAGAACACATGCCCATTAGTTTGAAAATCCAATCGTGTCACTGAAGTCCACTTCCATTAATCCTTCAAAGTCAAGAAATCCATGGCAAGCCTGGCAGTGGTGGTGCACGGCTTTAATCCCAGCACTTGGGAGGCAGAGACAGGCAGATTTCTGAGTTCGAGGCCAGCCTGGTCTATAAAGTGAGTTCCAGGACAGAAACCCTGTCTCAAAAAACAAAAAAACAAAACAACAAAAAAAAGAAATCCATGGCAAGATTTCTTCAGATTCCCTGCTGTTTTCATGGGTGATTGCACTGCCCCACATTTCCCTGAAACACAGCCAGCCCTGGAACCGTAGGTACAGCAGTGGAGGGCACCTTTGGGAGGCAGTGGGAAGGGTGTCTGTTCATAGTAAATTGAAATGGTAGCAATCCTGAAGAGGTCCCCAAAGTGGCAGCTGTCAATGGTGCTCCTTGATGCCTGGCATGGAACAGCAGAAAACATTATTTAAACCACGGAACTTGGGATACCAGTATATTCCCACGGCTTTCCATCACATGGAAGAAAAATGTACCCATCAGAGCCAAATAAAACTGGATACTGCTTGTCTGAGCCTAAGGAAATACTTAGTCTCCTTTGAAACCGGACAAAGTTGATTGGGGTTATCACAAAATGGCCACAGTGTGCTTCACGTTATGCAGACATTTACAAATCTATCAAATAAAGGAAAGAGAAACTATGCAAGTATGCAGAACAATCTGAGTTTCCACGGCCCCGTCCAACTTTTCTCTCCATTTGCAAAAATCTCCGGAATGCCTTCCTCAGCCTTAAGATCTGGAAGAGGATGAGGGTCATGAACCATCTGTTTTGCAGCCTGAGGACTAAGAAGCTGTAGAAGACAGGGCAGGGTGAACAGTGGGAAGAGGCCAGGATCCAGGAGGTGGGAGGAACAACTCTCAGATTATTTGAAGTATGGAATTATTTTATTGTCGTTGGCACAGAGAATAAATGAACGTCTTCACTACAGAAACACTGAGCTGTCAGTATATGAATTATATATCCAAGCCTGAAATCACAGCCTCCCTATCTCCTTTCCCTGTCTCTACTCTCCATTTTATCTTCCCAAGCTTCGTAAAGTCTTTTTGTCCATTTTATTTCAGAGACCTTCTTCCAGCCGCAGATAGCAGCTTGCTCCTGTGAGCCACAGGGATATTTGCAGTGCTTCCTTGGACTGGCCTTCTTGCCAGGCTTTGTTTAGTGCAAACACTGCCTGCAGCAATTGAAACTGCAGGGATCCCTGGCCTCCCATTCACAAGAGGCTGAAAACACTGGCTAGAAAGTATTTTCTTAACTGAATAACCACCTTGATAAATACAGCTCAACCAGAGTGGAAAAAATAAAAAAACAGTCTTGACCCGAATCAGGATCAGGCTAATGGGAATCCTCCTTCCTTATTTTGCTATTTTATTTCACAGTTTTAAGCTTTGAAATTATTGTAAGTTATGAAAATCTGTCTGTAAATGTATTGGCTAGAAAGGAAGGTAAGACTCTGGAGTCCTGGGGAATAAAATGTCCATTTCTACCATGTCTTAAAATAAATAAAACAGAAGACAAAAGAGAAGATAAATTCCTTTGAAAAGCAAGGTGTGTGCCTTCATTCTTAAAGAAAACCACTTTAGTAATGAGTAGGACTGAAATTATCAGAATAAAGTGAATAGCAAGCAAGAAGCACTTGCCTATTTTGAGAATAATGAAGAAAACACATTATTGAAACACTTGTCATTGCATATCAACAGAATCTCCATTTAAAATGAGTGTATGTTAGCAACTCAAATTCTTACATAGCCAACCTTCTAGCAAATAAGTGCTAGCTAGTATGGGCTGTGTGCATCTTTAGAAAGTGACCGTGTTTTAGAAGCAGAACATTTTAAATCATGAAAGGAAGTAGCCAAGGGGAAACAAAAAGAACTGCCTAGAATTGACAAGGAGCCACTTTCACTTTTATACTAGAAACTTCCACATATTAATGCAAGTCCCCATACAGAATCAACAAACAAAAATGTGCCGAAGGAGTTGTAGGAGTGGAAGGGAAAAACTGCTTGTTGGTTTACTTCCTTTCATCTGTATTTGTTCTGACCATAAAATAGTGTCAGACAGAAAAATGCAGTCCTAGTTTTTATTTCCTTTAGCCAGCATTTCTTCTAATTTATAATTAGTTGAAACTACTCTTTGGCATTTTTTACATCATTCCATTGTGCAAATGTAGCGGAAGGATGGAAGGAGGGAGAAAGGGGGGAGAGAGGCAGAGACTGATGAAAGATGCTAAAGGGTTAATTTCTCCTCTGAAGATGATTGGAGATCTAGGTTTCCTAAAATGTGAATAGTAAAGAAAATGGAATAAAACTTTGTATATGTGATGAGTGAACAGGATCCCAGAGTCCTCTGGCAACAGGGAAGAGAGGCAGATCTCTGGTCATGGACTTCCGTATGGCTAGAGCATGCACTAATCTCTCACACCTATTAGTTTTTCTGGAACTTTTGTTCCCTGAACATGAGTTGGCAATCTGAAAAATCCTGAGTCAGATGCTTTCCGGGCAACGTTGAAGTAAAATATTTCAGGACCTGCCCTTTCTCCTTTATAGATCTTTTATGATCAAGGAAAGTTTGAAGAGTAAACTACTGGACGACAATTACTTAGTTGTTAATGTTGAATTCCCTGCTAAGGAAAGCCTGCAACAGCCTAGTTTTGGATGGGTTTTTAATCCACAGTTGGATAATAGATCTTGTTACTTTGTAACCCCTGTAGCACTTGACTTTTAATGTTTACATATGAATTGTGTCATGCCAGCTCTGCTAGCTACTGCCTGAAGCTGGGAACATTAATATTGATGGCCAGAATGGTTAGGAGCTCAGGTATAAGATGAATCAAAGTTGGGGTTCATGGGCACAGCATCTGAGGAAATACATTCAGTGTACTATTCGTTTAACTTTTCACTGCAAAAAGTACAGGAATTTATTTATTTGTTTGCTTGTTTGTTGTTGTTTTCCCAGAGACAAGAGTTTCTCTGTTTACTGTTGGCTGTCCTCTAACTCACCTGTCTTTGCCTCCCAAGTGCCAAAGAGGTTATTTTTTAATAACATAAACAAAAATCAACACATGATTTTTCAACTTTTCTATTTGGCATAGTTGTTTTCTCTAGTCACCTCTTACCAGAAAAATGCATGAATGTCGCAAAGTCACGTGTGGCATAAACAAATGACATAAGTGGGAAAATAGAAACAGAACAGGAAAAAAGCAGGTGTGGGCATGATGCAAGCCCCTTGAAACCCCAGAGTTAATTATGGCCAGCTACATGAATGTCCAGAAGGCAAATCATTCCTTGTGATGTAAGAGAAGCATCTGCTGAGCCTGAGGCGAATTTCACATTAAAACTCAATTTCAATGGTGACCTAAATGTGACCAGAAATTCTGCGACTCTGACTGAATTACTCTTTGAATGTCACATCCCTAGCTTTTGCACTGCAGAACTGATGCTCACGGAGAAAAGGCCCATATGAAACAAAAACCACAGGAGCCAAACACAGAGCATTTATTGCCTCCCTCTGCCACACGGTTGCCCACTGTGGTGGTGTTCACAATTCAGATGTAAGCCCTGGTATGAGGAACGATCAAAGCTCTAGTGGACTGGCTCCTGCTCCAATGGAGAGGAGATTCGTTTACTTTCTATTTTCCAACATGCCTGCAGAGCATACAGTTTTATTTCCAATCAGAAACAGAAGTTCTAACCTTGGTTATCTTTATATGACTAGGAACAAGATAAAAAAAAATAGATTTTCCTTAGGAAAAAAAAAATACTAAGGCTAATGATCAAGATAGATTTGACTTTATATTTATTTTTATTAATTGCCCCACTACCTCCAATCTCTATCCCTCAACCAGCGAGGCCAGTAAAGATATATTACAATGTCCATGATTAAAAGAGGTTACTTAACTTGATGAAGCTAATATAGATCAACCGAACTGTATAAAAAAACTATAATACTATAGCTTAAACAATTAGCACATGCACATACATGCACACGTGTATATATATATGTATATATATATGTATATATGTATATATACATGTGTATATATGTTTATGTGTATATATGTATATATATACATGTGTATATATGTTTATATGTGTATATATGTGTATATATACATATACAATTTATATCATGTGTGTGTGTGTGTGTATGTGTGTTCTGAGTGAGATAATGAATGCTAAATGCATTCCTGTAGTTGAGCATCTAGAAGGGTGCTGTGAACGTGCTTTAAATGTCGCATAAAGCATCATACATGAACTTGTCAGCACTGAATCCTCCCTTGGATTAGTGTTTCCTTATCATGACCCCCAAGAGAAGGCTGCAGGACTCTACTTTAGTCTGATAGCCTGATTCAAGCCTAGCTGCCAGACATTAGCAATATTAACACATGGTTGAAATCATTAAATATGTTTTTGTTTCGGTATCTTCCAAAGATCTGCTATGGCACATGCAGGAAATACCTGTCTGGTCTTCTGGTATATCAGACCATTCCAAATCGACTGTCGCGTGAATTCCAAAGGGTCTTGGTTAAAATGCAAGTTTTCATCAAGTAGGCTTAGAGTAGTGCCTGAGAGCTGCATCTTAAGCATGCTCCCAAGGGTACTGACACTGCTGCCCATTGACCACACTGTCAAAAGACCAGGCACAGAATCAACAATGAATTCCTTTGTACAGCTTTGTTATTCCCCATGTTGGCACAGCATGCATGTTGGCATATGATGCATGTTTGCATATGCAATCTGTATGTACATACATGATGACAGAATCACGGCAACTGTGGATATAGATGTCACATGAAATGCATGTATTGTTGATGACATTCTGTGTCCCAGCACGTCTTTCTAACAATAGCACTGCATTTAGATTTAGGTAATAGGTTGGAAGTTTTGTACAGGGGAATCCAAGGTATTATATCCTTTCCCTCTGTAACAATCCCAGTAAAGAAAAAAATCTTTGATTATTTTATTAGATAAATTATGGCTAAAATTTTCATTTTCTTTTTCGAAGCAATAAAGGATTTTCAGGATTCATGTGCACATGCTTTGGTTTCTACAGAGCTGCTCCAGGGTTTCACACAAACTACATAGACTTGACACAAGGGATTCCATTAAAAGTTCTTCCGAAGTCTAAGCTTTTCCAGTTTACTTTACAGTGTGATATTTTTGTTGCATTTTACTGTTCCAAAATCCAGCATTTCAAGGAGGATTTTTTCTTCTGTTTAACACTTACTTTGTTCATAGAAGTCTGCTAGGGGCTAGAAGGATTTAAAGATTTAGTTAGGAAAGCCTGGGTCCAAATGTCAGTTCTCCCAGGTTCATTCACAGAATTTGGGATATATGTATATGGCTTAGTTCTCTCTTTCATTGTCTGTGAAATAGGAATAATAGCATGTAATTTTTGTAAAAGATTTCATATATATACATATATAATTTATATCATATATTAAATATAGTGTAATTATAATATATAATTATATAACACATAATATATAATTTATAATATATGAATATGTTTATATAGTTTATGCCTTTCTATGTCTGTAAGATGGGAATAATAGCATGTAATTTTCGTAAAGATATCTAATATATGTTATATAATATAAAAATGTATTAATGCTGAATAAAGCATGCTGAATTATGTGAACATTATCTTATGTCACTGTATAAGTATTCAGAATCATAAAATACCCAACAAAAGGTAAATAGAACCTATAGAGACCACCTCCAGTAGACAGGTATGGCCCCAGTAGGATGAGGTCATCTACCCATCTCAAAAATACTAATCCAGAATTGCTCCTATCTAAAGGAAATGCGTGGAAAAAAATGAAGTTGAGACTGAAGGAAAGGCCATCCAGAGACTGCCTCACCTAGGGATCCATCCCATCTACAAATGCCAAACCCTGACATTATTGCTGATGCTAAGAGGTGCTTGTTGACAGGAGCATGGTATAGCTATTTCTGGAGAGGCTCTGCCAGCACTTGACTAATACACATCCAGATACTCACAGCCTGAAGTCTGAGCCCGAGGACCCCAATGAAATAGTTAGGGAAAGGAATGAAAAAGCTGAAGGGGATTGCAACCCCATAGGAAGAACAACAATATTGACCAACCAGAACCTCCCAGAGCTCCCAGGGACTAAACCACCAACCAAAGAGTATACATTAAGGAATTCATGGCTCCAGGTACATATGTAGCAGAGAATTGCCTTACCTGACATCAATGGGAGGCTCTTCGTCCTGTGGAGTCTTGATGCCCCAGTGTAGAGGGATGCTAGAGCAGCGATGCACAGAGGAGAGGAGCACTCTCTAGAGGCAAAGGGGAGGGGGGAAAGGACGGGGGTTTGCAGAGAAGAGATCCTTGAAGGGCTACAACATTTGGCATGTAAAGAAATAAAATAACCAATAAAAATAAATAAATAATATGCCTGAAAGATTGTCTAGGCAAGATTATTTTTGTGTGCTATCTCTGTAGATGATCATACACTATCCACAATCCTGGTGGATATGAAATGAGTTTATTTTATTTGAGAAAAAAATTGATGGGGATGATGGATGCTTAAGTTCATGGAGAAGGAGGAGGAGGAGGAGGAGGAGGAGGAGGAGGAGGAGGAGGAGGAGGAGGAGGAGAAGTATGGCCCCCAAAGGAGCTTCTAGAAACATCATAAACTTCAGTCTGCTTTGGTGTCTTAACTTAATGCTTTGCAAAAATGAAAAATACAGAAAGATGAGATGAATTTTTTTAAAAAAGCAAGTTCTTTTGCCCCAAAGAGCAGGCGCCATGTTATTTGTCCAGTGTGTAATACAAGAGCAAAATTAGGCATTAAAATATTTGTTGAAATGAGTCCAACTACATTTTTCATTCACAGATGAAATATTTATTTCATAGAAAAAATCCTTGCTTTGCATGTTATAAGTGAAATATTTTAAACTAGAATAAACCCTAAGACTAAGTGGTCTTTACAAGATATTAGAATATTTACCAATGCATAAATGTCTGAAGACAGGCAAGAGAGTGAAAGAGGGCTGTCTGAAAACTTTTCTGTGACTACAGTATTGAAAACTGATACTTAGAGTAATTAATTCTGTCAGGAACTGTTCATGTGCCCAAAGCAACACTTATGGCCTTCTAAAGAGGATCCTAAATTCCTGTGAACATGAGAAAGTTATTTTGCCCTCTTGGGGCTTCATTTTTTCAACTGAATACTGAAAGATTGGTTAGCATTCAGAGAAACTTAACATCTACACAATTAAATTAACATCTCATCTCCTGGTGGACCAGATAATTTATCAATTGATACTTTAAAAGTAAAATGATAACTTTCTAGGACCCAACACCTTAAAATGTCCATCCATAAACTTCAGAAGGACACACACTACTAGTATTGGTTAACAAAGATAATTAATGACATTCATAAATTCCTTATCCCCATTTTAAGGATGCACCATTGCAGATAAGGGAATATGATGAAGGCCATTCATATTCAGAAGGATGAGTCTTGGAATTGAATTTGAGATGACTGCTTTCCTATACCACACTCTATGTGGAATCTATATGTTGTATATCGTGACTTCTTCGGTATAGCTCTTGGTGATGGATGAGCCAATGAAATGCTCAGGAGCAAGATTGTTCCAGAGAGTCCAAGCAGATCACTTCTGTGTGGCCAGCATACTTAAGTCAAGGGGTAATGAGAAAATATGAAGTGATGCCAAGGAGAGTAGGTGCCAGCTGATGTGAGAGCTCAAAAGGAGAACAGCTTACAATCCAGCCTACCCGGTTTTAAATGCACCATCATTTCTGATAGCATCTTGCATTTATCAAATCATATTTTTCTCATCTGTAAGTTGATCATATGTTATGAACTTCTCTTTGTATGAACTTGCTTTGTAGAGTAAAAGACAGAATACATATGAAACATAGTGTTCTGCATTGAGTATAAGAAGAGGGTAAGAAAAAAAAAAAAACCAAAAGCAGCTCACAGGGCTAGAAACCGCGTGCTGATAGTGGCTTGTACTGCAGTATCTGGCAGAGCATTTACTGTTAGTATTCTTTAAATATCAGGTGTCTGTGGCTGTCTCCTTTATCCATATTATAAAGCCCTTGAACCTAAAGTCTGGTCTGTCTGTGGTCTATGTTCCTGTAGTAGCCAGGAGGTATTCAGCACACAGGATCAAGGGGTTCCTAAATCCTTCCTGAGTGATACTTGAGGGATATCCTTGTAACTCTGTTGGGTTGTAACAGTGTGAAACAGGTAGATTTGCCAGCAGGCTGTTGAAGGGAAAATCAACATTTCCATCTTAAACCTACGAAGTCAGCAGTTCTGAAAGAGTCTGTATTGATTTGCTTTTTAAAAAAGAATAATATGTCCCTTAAAAATGTGGGTGAAAGAATAAACAAATTAGACCTGGAATTTATATACTAAGATATAGTCTGTGATTAGTCTCTGCTTTAAACACCCCACTGCCATTCTGCAGGTCCTTCCATACATTAATATTGATGCTGCCTGCTTCTGGCAGTGCCTGGTGGATGTGGCATTTCAGAATTCAGATGTGAAAATAAAAAGGGCTCACAATTTCAACTCCAGTGCCCTTGCTGTTCCATTTGAGGAACAAGAGAAAATGGAGTATATAAAAGACAGGGTGAGAGAACTGATATTCCTCTATTTTTTAAATAAAATCTGGTGAGAAATTTCCAGACTCTTATTTACGAAAAAGCCATTTAATGCCCAGTATCAGCCCCAATTCTTCTTGTATGTGCATAGACATCATTTTAATATTTGTTTGGAGTTGTTGATGGCTTTCCCCTTCATTTTCTTATTCAGTAAATATTTACATGGCGTCCAAGATGACTCAGAGGACAAGGGGGGTGTAACACTATGTCTGATGACCAGAGATTGCTCTCAGGCATTCACATGGTGAAAGGAGGAAGCTAACTTCCCTAAGTTATTCTCAGACTTCTACATCTTTGCGCCCCTACTTCATATACAATAAATAAAAAATGAAAAAGAAAATAAATATGTATTAAAACCCAGTATTCACCCAAGAGGATGTATTCTTAAACAATACAGTCATTTTTCTCAGGCAGAATCTGGTAATGGCTCTTTTTTGTCTCTATGCAGAAACCAACAACAATCAACTTTTAGTTACTTCACCCAAGTGATGATAATTCCTCATGAACATAAATCAAGCACTATTCTGAGTAAGGGCTCCTCTACCATCTGTGCACAGGGGCGCTCTTACTGAGCTAAACTAATAAAAGAAATGCATGCCAAAGAATGTGTACGGAAAGATAGCCTAGATGGGGGGCATAAGGGCATACAGGTGGGGAATATGTCACCTTGAAAAGTATAATAAGATAATTATTGGGGACAAAAGACAAAGGGGAAGGAAATGACAGTGGGAATATTAATATGTGGGAAAATAGAAATGTAACATCCACACCAATAGGAAGTGCTAAGAAAAGAAGACGACATACACATGTCCTTTACTGTGTAAGCCAGGAGCACCATACCAGGGGACGTGGACTTCTCTTTCTTTACAGTATAAGCTCCTGAAGTGTAGTCCTGCAGCTTGTTCCTGTTTATGTCTGTACCCACAGTGACTAATAAAGGCTCAAGAAAACCGTAGGGCATGAAGGGAAGCGACATGTAACGGAATGGCTAGGTACAGGGAATTTTGAAAAGAAGCCCCTGTTTTATCTCGAGAAAACATGTTTTGGATGTGTGTTATGCGTTGTTTTCTCATAGAGAGCAATGCTGGTGAGGGGCTTGTTAGCCGACCACTGAGTCAAACCCAATAAGGAAAGACAGCCATGTAGTGGGGCAAGAGAGAGAATGGAGCCTCAACCTTTGAGAAGGGAATCACTTCTCCCAGTGTCTCTTTAGCTTGTAAATGGTTAGAGTTCTTTAGTTTTGTGATGTTTGTTTGTTTGTTTTTTATTAATCTAATTATTTGATTTAATTATTGGTTGTTTGGTTTTTCTACAGTTCTAGAATTTTATTTTTTCCCTTTTCCCAGACACAGTTTTCCTACTTACAACATGTGTACTTTTGTTCCCAAAAAACAGTATCAGTAATCCAACATATACTACAAAGGTAAGTCAGGCCTTAGTAA
>CM052713.1:32205891-32273106 GCA_028551405.1 Uromys caudimaculatus
AAAAAAAAAAAAAAAAAAGTGCATCAGCCTGGTATTGGAATGCATGTGAGCAGATGCTCACCTCATAGTCATTATGATCTAGCTCTTTGTGAAAATTCTTCTACAGCCATTGTTTTTCTCTAACATCCTTTCTGTTTCTGAGTTTCACAGATGATGGCGTAGTGTATCACCTCTCTCTATTCCCTGGTGAGCATTGCTCCTGCACCTCTCCCCTTCCTGCGTGCTCACTTCTCCCAGATACAATCAACACTCTCTCTACTCCCCAGCACCAACCAGGGGTTTTAACAATTTGTACATCTGAAAGTTACTCTCTGTTTAAATCCACACTAAAAAATATTGTCACATTTCAAATTGTCACCAAGTTTATTTATATTATTATACCCTTAAAATGTCCTTAGAGACTATTGTTATCATGTGATATAAAGTATTTGTTGTGAATGAAAAATAATTTTTATGGAGCTTGGCAGAGAGTATGAGACTATTTATCCTTAAACAATTTTAATCTCTCTAAGAAATGAAATACAGACAATGTAAAAGATGGATGCTATAACAGATAATATATCCTGTAGCTTTCTAAAACAAAGTGTGAGATAAGTGATTAGTACATCTTATGTGTAGAAGGTATGAAGTCTGGGGTTCTACAAGCTGTACCCATGACATGGAGTTATGTTAGGAAAAAATAGAAAGCTATGCTTAGCTAATTATTTGGATGGTCTTGTGTGAAGGACCGAAATCTCTCCTTTTTTATGTAACTTTGCATCATATACAAAGTATATAAGCAGTGTTATGACACTATATGCTCCCCCTTGAAACAGAAACCTTCATGGAAGCTCTGGAATTCTTCCCCGCCCACACTGAAGTTGACTCTAGAGCTGCATTCCACGCTGGCTTTGATCTTTACCTGTGTTCCACACAGGCACTGAATTTGAGATCACGTGACCTAGCCTTCTGAGAACCCCTGGTTATAAACCTGAGCCAAAGGTTCTGAATTGTAACAACCCTTGAAACTTCACACAGGATGAAGATTATTTTTCAGTTAGCTGGCACATGGTTGAGTGCTCAGTGTGTAGATGTGTGGATGCATCACGTGGGCTGGAAACTTTAAAGCTCCTAATCTGAAACACATATGCCTTCTGATGAGGCATATAGATGAGGGGCAATCATGATAAGTATATATCTTATAGATACCAAGCATATACCAGATAGAAGAGGTCAAGATTAGGGATCAGAAGGCAATGATAAATAAATGCAAATTATCTAATAACTATCCAATTTGCCACATGCTATAATCTCTTATATGTGTTATGTTATGCTATGTAAATTTCTTGGCCATATTAACTTCCAACTTTTCTTTCATCATATTTCTTTTGTTGTTGTTGCTCATTAGCTGCTTTGGAACACTTTAAAACAAAACAAAAATCTACTAGGTTTACCATTTGAGTGTGATCTGACTCTAATTCTATATTTGTAATGAGACCATGCTAACTTATGCTGTGAACTTGCAAGTTTTTAAAGGGGCAGGCAGAAGCCATGAGGCATAGCAAAGGATGTGTTCTTTTGAAGTTGCTATAATAAAGCTCTAAGTTCACTCCTACATCAGCAGGAGATGTTTTCACAGAGAAGTTAGTAGCCTTCAGTGTGTCTCCTAACAGGCAAGAAGTATGGCAGTATAAGAATCAGAAATCCACTGGACACCACCAGGCTTTTTGTATCACTGTCTACTTTGTCTCTAATTGGCATGGGACAATAATTATTTGTACAATATAAGAACATGAAAACAGTCCTTAGAGAGAGGCAATCAGTTGGTACCTGACCATACACTGTGAGAAGATCCATCAGTCTCAAATTATTAATTGAAGTCATGCCTTCAGGGCAGCCTTTTCTGCATATGATTACATCATTAAATGGAAAGCCTACTGCCTTAGGAAGTAACTTGTTATTACTATGAACCACAATACAGTAGCAATCATTGTAGGAAGTGTTTTTCACAAACAGTTTAGGGGCTATGTTATCATCATTGTTGTAGTCACAGTTACATTGCTGTGATGTAATACCATGACCAGTGTAACTTGGAGAAGAAAGCATTTATTTGGCTTACACTTTCATATCACAGTCCATCCAAGAAAGGACAGAAAAACATGCATGTGTGGAGCCTGGAGGCAGGAACTGATGCAGAGGCCATGGAGTGCTGCTGCTTACTGACTAGCTCCTCTTTGCTTCCGCATCCTGTTTTCTCATAGAATTCAGGACGAACAACCAAGAGGTAGCACCATTCACAATAGACTGGGCCCTCCTCTCATCAATCACTAATTAAGAAAATGCTCTATAGCAATAGTTCTCAACTTGTGAGTCTGAACCCCTTTGTGGATTGCATATCAGACATCCTGCATATCAGTTATTTTCATTAGGTTTTATTGGTGTGAAGAGATACCTTGACCAAGGCAACTCTTACAAAAGCAAACAGTTTCAGAGGGCAGAAGGCATGGAAGCATACAAGTAGATATGATACTGGAGAAGAGGCTGAGATTTCTGCATCTTGATCCAAAGGCAGCAGCAAGAGACCCTGGCTTCCTCAGGCAGCTAGCAGGAGGCTCTCTCTATTCCACACTGGGTGGAGCTTGAGCATAGGACCACAAAGCTCAGTTCCACAGTAACACACATCCTCCAACAAGGCCACACCTACTCCAACATCGCCACACCTCCTAATAGTGCCAGTCCCTGGGCCAAGCATATTCAAACTACCACATACTCCTTGTACCTGTGCTCAAAATGCAACTGTATTGAGTAGAGCAATGCAGGCTTAAAGGAGGATGATAATCTTACTTGTGATACATTTCATTCTCAAATAACAACATATCACAGATTATTCAATGACATATAGGCATGAATTCTGAGTTTTCCTTCATTTCTTTTATCTAAATCCTTATTGATGTCCATTATGTTTACTATGGCAATGTCTCCATAATAAATCAAGCAACCAGACAGGCAGTAAAGATGCCATCTGACCCCAAGAATACACAATTCTCTGTGTGTCTATACTACAAGAATAGTTTACAGACAACAGAGGAGTCACCTTCTACGCTTCTGCTTCAAGTATTTACAAGAACGTCTTTTACTGACCTTCCTAAGTATTGCCTTGTGAGGAAATGTCAGAAAGCCTACCTCTATCAGATTGAATTAAGGATGAAAGCTGAGGTTATGGCCCTGATATAATTGTATTTCAGGGGTTCTAATCCCCCTTGCTCCCAAATAATATCAGGATATTTCTATGGCAACTCAAGGCAGATTCTGAGCTATTCTAACGCTTTAAGACTCCCTATTTCCCAGCCACGTGCTCCTTAGCCTTCAATTGGAGTCTTTCCCTGACTTTTCCTACTTTATGTGTGTCCGTAAGGCCACACTCTTTCTGGTCCCTCCATATCCCTCCATTCCTTCTTCTCTGCTACTTCTTTCTTCTTTGTTGGTTTCCTTGGGACTTTCCCAGTGGGCTCAGACATCTTGCTTCCTCTGTCTCTCCTGCTCAGCCATAAGCCAATCAGTTCTTTATTAACCAATCAAAAATAATAGAAAACAATGTTTACATAACATTGAGACTGGAGATACTTGTCTACAACAATGTCTGGTCTGCAACCAGATGTCTGGGCATAGAAATCAGCACAAGACCAACAGGTAACACTCTGATGTTTAGGATAGTGTGTGGATATCTCAGAGGGGAGACAAACTCCAGACATGCCTCATGGTCAATGGAGGGAATTTTGAGGTTGAGGTTAAAATACGGAGTTCTGAAAACTTCAGACAAGGATATTTCTTTAGGTCCATGTCTGGAGATGGAGATATCTCTCTCTCTCTCTCTCTCTCTCTCTCTCTCTCTCTCTCCCTCTCTCTCTCTGATACCATACATACATACACAAACACAAACACACACACACACACACAGAGAGAGAGAGAGAGAGAGAGAGAGAGAGAGAGAGAGAGAGAGAGAGAGAGAGAGATTCCCTTCCTTTGCCTCCTTTCTTGACTGCCTACTTGTCATGGTGGGAAGTTTGTAACTTGTGAGTCTTCCCTTTCTTTGCTCTTTGTCAATGGAAAGTGACATCTTCTAAGTACTTCTACATGCTTTTCCAACATTCATTTCTAACATAATTAGGTTCTATTAAAACTGATATATTTAATTCAGTGCACTGGCCAGTAGAATTTTGCAATGTGGATTGTTAGTAAATCCTTACAGACTATTGATGATACTTGCCAATGGATCGCCCATAACCAAAAGGGGAGGCTGAATCTTTCTTTATTTTGTCTCTTCTAAAGAATGACTAAGGAATAGCATGACACTCATCTCTCATCTTGGCCCACACCAGATGTGAAGGAAACAGGCCTGCACTATAGTTGTGCATAGGTGGTCCACATCCCATAAGGAGTTCTCTTGGCCCCTAAGCATGTTGACTCAGGATGGCCCTAATAAATTAGACTGCTATCAGTCTGATATTCAAGCTTGTTGGTTTAGTTGGGATAAATGCCTAAGGCTTTTGATTCTGTAAGTTCAAATAGTGATATTACTTGATAATATTAGTTGATAATTCTAGGGTATTTCTTTGTATTGTACTATGAAGCAATTCTCAGCAAACCTCTTGCTACTAAGTTACTGGAATGTCACAGTGGAAGGTATGTTTTACTCTTTCATTTTATTTCAATTTGACCTATAGAACTTCTTTGCAAGTGACCCCTGCATGCAAAACAAAACCTAGAAAAATGGAGAAATGTAGATAACAAAGAAAAATTTATGCTGCTTACTATTTAAATTTCTACTCTAAATGATTAAAAGATAAGGAGCAGGAACACTGCATTTGCAGGATTCTGGAAAGGTAGTTCTATTTTTTATGATGAAAACCCATAAGGGTAAAACATTATTCTCTGGTAAAAGGAAAACAAATATAAAAGGATGCCTGAGTTTAGAGAGGAGTGAACAGCTAGATCGAAAGGGTGGTAGGGAAAGAGTTCTTTCTAAAGAGAGTCCAAAAGGCTTACTGAGAGATGTTGGCTTGATGACTTTCATAGTAAAAGTGACCATGCCAAATAAATGGGTTTCTTTGATGTATAATATTTGTCTAGAGAGACATATCTGTTTCCCTAAATAATATTGAGAACAAAAGCTTCATCTGATGTTTGCCCTTCAATTCTTGAAGCCTACTGTGATGCTCAACACTTCAGAGGTAACCGATATTTGTCGAAAAAAAGGATATATATGTATATGCCTACTGTTTAAATGTTCTGCTACAATAAAGTTTAACATTAGTAATTATTATCAAAAGAAATTATTTATCTAAATTTATAATTCTTCAAAAACATTTAACTTAGAAGCTTGAGAACAGCATTGTAGTGGAATACTTGCTTAGTATGTAAGACACCTCAGGCTCAAGACTACAACTACAACCACACACACACACATTTATATACACATATATTTACATACATATCCACCACACATGCACAGGTACTCATAGATTCTACATATGTACCATCAAAAGTTGAAATCTTTCTTGGGTTTTAGACCAGAATATCTGAAGCAAGATGAAGGAGACTTGAAGGAAAACATATACTTATCCCATAAATTCTGGGGACTTATTAGTGATAACTTTGGAAAGAGGGTAAAATACTATGTTTCTGAGAAATAAGTAAGTAGTTATATTTAACCATCCACTATTATATTCTTGAGGTCTGGGATTAAGTACCTCCCCTTGCAAACTACGAATATCCCTACAAAAGTTCTTGATATCTCAGAAAGTTAAATTAACAGAGAAACCTCAGGAACAATTTGTATGTAAGGTGAAGAAGACTTGGCAAACTGATTCTTGCTAGGGTATTGTCTCCTACAAGCATCTTCTCGTTTCAAACAAGGACAAAGAGGCTGCAAGGACATGATTCACTGAGAACCATCAGCAGCTTCTGTCACATACTACAGCATGTCCATTCAGAGGGCCCCACAGTGGCCACTTCAGTTGCAACCATTAGAAGTAGAATGTATTTCCACATACGTATGTACTGTGGAGTGACACCATAGGATGGCAGCTTGGGAAGTCTGAGAGCGGAACCTCTGAGTCACACTCCAAAGCCCCTCCCATCTGTATGTCTTTTAAAATAATTATAATAACATTTGTGGCATTTCATGTGTCGACTATTACTGTTTTGTCTAAGTTTGTTTCCCAGCAGCACTTTGAATCTTATTACAAGAACCTTGTGATGTAAGAAAGCTGGAAAACATCCAAAGTTGTTTATAATTTCAATACTCTCTCCATCCTTTGTTTTACTCCTGTATCAAATTAGTTATACAAAAGGATATCTTTGAGAGAGGGAGTAGCCAGGCTACCTCTGTCTTCCTGAAAGCCACCCCATAGATTCCACATTAGTCAAGTCCAGCAAAGTCATTAGCATGGTTTCCAGTCAGAGATAGCTTTGGATGAGGGCACAAAATAAATTTGGAAGCTGAGGGTAATAAGGTTAATTGTGGGCCTCAGTGTTTCCACACAGAGAGAGGCAAGTTTGCCTCTCTGGCTCGCACTTACTTGAAAACCAAATTATCTAGCTAATAGACTAGATGTGGTCTGTATTTTTAACTTCCTTTTTGCTAATGTAGAGCAACAGATGGAAAGGTTAAAGAGGTGACAGTTGGCTCAGATGAGACATATCCGATTTCATTCTGGAGTGTTTTTAGTGTCATCTGTAGAATTTGTTACTTATTTCACTTTCTTTGTTTGCAGGCTTAGGGAATTAGTCATGTTCTCCAGGAAAAAAAACCAATGGATAGTGCTCATAAGTCATCAGCTCTCTGGGTTATTTATTTTAAACCGTCTCAAAGTTCTTTTCAGTTCCGCAAGTTCTTATCATATACTGGCTGAAAGGAAAAATGAATGGCTACACACTGTTTTAGATAGACAGTTAGTCACATAATTTAAAACCCTACAAGACAAGTAATTACATCATCTCCCTCAAGAAAGCAGAAACCCATGCTGAGTTCCATATGAAGCAGAATATGTTGGCAGATGCCACTGGAAAAAGAGTTATGCTCCTTGGTATCTGCAAAGGACCACTGTGCATGCATCACAGACTACCTAGCAAGTTTGTATCTTATGTGAAATAGAGGGATAAATAATATATTCATTTTTCCCTGACAAAGAAATACGGAAACAAAATGGAAAAAATGAAGAAAACTGCAGGGCTGGACAACTTGCTGGAAAATTAGAATAATTAAGATTACTGTCTCACCTATAAGTCGCACAAACTTCCTGTTAATATTAAGTGTGGAAAATGTTGTAGATCCCCTGGTTCTCCTAACACATTTTCCATTCTTACATCAAGAAAACTAATTCTGTCCTCCAAGCTTTCTTTTTAGGACGGCACATGGAGGGGGGAGGATATGGAGTTAAATATTGGCTCAAAGCTTGGAACATAGCAAGCACTTATTAAACATTTATCATCTTCATCATTATTATTTCATTTTTCAAAGCATCAAGCTAGATTATGAATTCCTAAACTTTTCATTATTGAATATCCATTTTTCCATGTACCCTATCACTGGGAGTATTTTTAAGCCAAACACAGAGCACTAATCAAGAAATAATTAAATTGTACTCCCATTTTTTTGACTGTTCAAAGGCATAGAGCCATCAATTACAGCTTCAGATGTTTGTGATAATGAATGGTAATCATAAAGTTCACATCCCAACTTAAAGTAAAAAAGAATGACATTTTAACTAGCTCATAGTACACTATACAGTCTTACGTTAGATGTATATGAGCTGACTAATAATTATATCATAAGGAAATACATGACTAGAAACCATGGGCAAGGACAAACAGCCTGAACACTCACATTTATAATGAAAGCTGCAGTGTTTCATGGTTGGAAATTTAATATCACTGACAAAAGAAGCCACAATAAAGGTACATACTACAGTTTCAGGGAGCTTAAAGGTATCAGTACTCCTTAAAAATCACATCAACTGAATAATACCAGGACTTTGATGTTAGAAACTGAATCTTAAAATCATGCAAGTATAGTAAAACAAAAATTTCCAATGTGCAAAGCAGTCAACAAAGATTTATCATGGTCTCCATATATCGGCATTTGTTTGTAAATAGCATAAATGAAATAGTTGAACTGGGGCAGAAAATATAAGGAGAAATATCTTTGAGCAGCACATACCTGAGGACAATCACAAGGGGCACAGGGCTGGGTATGGGGCTCCCTGGTATAGAACTTGTGTAGCAAGCCTGGGGGCTTAACTCCCAGAATTGAAAACAAACAAAAAACAAAGAAAAAACAGAAAACCAAGAGAACACAAAATGGGAGAAGGATGGCCAATCTAATTTGCCATTCTCCACTAGAGTTGATCAAGATTCAAGTCATTGTGGATCAAGACATCAGTAATATGTTTTAAGAGTAAATGATGTCATTTTAGGTTAGTTTTTATGTGAGTGAACTTTTTTCCATTTATGTAAACAGGATATTTTAAGAAGCACTCTCATTTGCTCTGCTAAGCATTAATTACTCTCTTCATTTCCCAGTCTCTACACAAGGTATAGCCACTGAGGCAGAACTACCAAACTAGCTCCAGCTGTCCTCTCTGAGACCCACAGGTTCTCCCAAACATAATGGCACTATAACCCTGGAGTCTGTATAGACAAGGAAAGGTCATATTCAGTCTTCACATACAGAGCTCTGGCTAGAATGGTGGGACTTCGTGCCTGTGGTCCCTGGTATACGGCACCACTTGTAAGATGCATTCTTAAGAGCCTATCAGTGGAAAGAGTGGTGATCCTTGAACAATTTCATACACAATAAAGTAGTCACAAGCAAAGGGGCAAGGATGGCTGAGGCCAATAAGCAGTGCAATTCCAAATATGTTCGTGGTAAATGTCAGACACCCAGACTGCCTGAGTTTGTGAGACAAATATCCTTGTGTATAATTATGAATGTATATAGTTTTCAAACTCTCAAAGGAATCAACTTATGATATACAATATCTTCCTTTATTAATTCAAACACCCCAAACTTCGGTGTAAAATGAGCTGTGGGTAACATAATTATGGATGGGAACCAAAACCTGTCCCCGTTTCTACAAGTTCAGTATACTAGCTTTTGTTCTATGGTCCCACCTCTCCACCATTTCTGTAACAAAATGTAGTCACTTTGCAGTGATAATGCAGAACTCAAAGGGTCTAGGAGGTAAACCCAGCACATCCGAACCAGTTGCATAACATTATACTCTACAACCTTTTTTTTCCCCCAGGGAGGGAGGGGAATGATTTGTCTCTAGTAAGAGGTATAGATTAAATAAGTAATAAATAGAAATCCTGTTTCATTTTACAAATTTCCATAATTTCTCCCGCTGCTTCAGCTAATTAATTATCAATGTT
Source organism: Uromys caudimaculatus (assembly GCA_028551405.1). Taxonomy (NCBI): domain Eukaryota; kingdom Metazoa; phylum Chordata; class Mammalia; order Rodentia; family Muridae; genus Uromys; species Uromys caudimaculatus. The sequence goes on from CM052713.1 coordinate 32,215,306, forward strand.
ATTTGTGTTTAGACAAGGGGGTTTGTCTGTTTCACAGCCCATCTGCTTCTTGGTAACCTTGTTGTGAGGTCATGGCAAGGTAGTGTTGCTGATAAAGCCATCATCTCCATGGAAACCTGCTGCCATGTCACAAACATAGGCATGTGACCTCAGTGTAGTTTAAAGGAGAAATAAGACATTGTGTGTTGCGGAAGGAGATATGAGTTTTTAATCAAACATGCAGTTTATTCATATATGATAAATCTTCTTTAAAAGGTTGCAATAAACTTGCTAGTAGTTACCAAGTTTTAAACAAATATTTACACACCAGAAGCACAATATAAAGATGTGCTTATATTTGGATGATATGTCCACTGAAAATACACTATTGATCCACTCAGGTTTCTGATCTATAAACTATGAATTTCTCCCTTCAATAATTTTTGTTTATTTTTATTAATTCCTCAATGATAATGAATATTCAGTATGCACAGCTTCCTAGAGCCACCATCTCATGACCTGAAGACCATTGTCTCCGTTTTCCAGATGACAGAACTGGTTCTTAACGAGACAGAGGAACTCCAAGTACAGATTGGTTAGAATGGTAGGTGGGAGAAGCAGACTTAGTACTGAGCCTGCAGCTCTGCTTGCAAAGTCTGGCTATTCTCTCTGTACTACACTTCCTGATTCTGAACTCTCCACCTCACAATGAAAAAATTGCTGGAGTTTCTTGATAATAAAGTTAGTGTGTCCACAATGAGAAATAAGTATAACATTTTTTTTTAGGTTTTGAGCACTGATGAAACATTGGCAACAGAAGAATTATAGCATAGCTGGACTTAGTTTTTACTGTTCTGTTATTTTATAGATAATCTTAGTTGTGGTAACCAACTGACCCAAGGCAACTCAGAATCACCTGCTTTGATCATGTATAATATCAACTACCAGCCTTTCTTCAGCAAGGTAGTTTCGGTTCTTCCTACCCTCTACAGAGCCTGAAAATTCCAATTGTAGTGCATATACTTTTAATAACATGGGGTCCTTGCTCTGCTCTATAATGTTTTGAAGTTGCTTGTGGAGCCTATAAACAGCCTTCAAGCAAGCAATAGCAGCAGGCAAGTAGTGCTCTTCTTGGAAATACCACTTTTGTGGTTCTATTTACCTCCTTGATGTGGTAATTTAAAACTAGCCACAGCTCCTTTAAAATCCACCTTTAACTATTTCCACAATGAAAAATATCATTTCATTTGGTTACTCAACTAGGATAAATATGAATTCAATTAGTTCTGGGCATAATTCAGTGATTTTTTTCTTTTGTTTTCTTATTCAGGATTTTTAAGTGTCCAGTTAATAATTTTATTTTTATGGTGTTACTATTTCATGATTACTTTACTATATATCCTCTAGCACACATGATTTATCTCCTGGTTCTATGTTTACCAAGCTTGAGCAAGCAGCAGCTTCTCCTCTGATGATTGCCTTCATTTGTACAGCAGCCCAAACACAGAAAGGGGGATTATGTTATGTAGCCATAAAATGTCTCTCCTAAAGGTATGACCAAACACAGAAGAAGAAGGTGGATTCTGAAATCGACCCACAGAAACTGTTGCCATAATTTCTAATCAACCTCTTGCTTTCTTCCTTGGATGGTTGGTTAACTACTTACTCAGTTGTAGGAAACGAGTTATAAATACTCCATCCTGAAAGTTGTGCATCGCTCTGCCTGTCAAAGAGCTGGGGAACAGCATTCATTGAGCATTTTGTAAGTGTATTTACAAGGTCATCTGTGAAAGCACTGTGGCCATGATGCGGAATGAGAGCAGTGTTTATGGCAAACAAGTCAGGGGGACAGAGTCGAAGATCACACAAATTGGCATGTTTATAGTTAATTTATTCAAGGGTTAAATGTTTAAATAAACTATTTGATCAAACCTGGCATTAAATGACAACATTTCATTTTCATTTCTGTTTGAAAAGACAGAATATAAGAACCCTTTACATGCTCATAATGGGGCAAACATGTTATGCTTTTTTCCATTTCTCAAACAAAAATTTTCTGGTAACTTTGGGGCATAGTCTTTATATACTATATAGTTTAAAGCAATCATTAGGTTCGAATCCATAGGCAGAGAATCCAGGCATTTTAGGACCTGTGTATTTGAGAACATTTGAGTTTATACAGATTTATTCTACCTAGGAAGATAAAATAGAAAAATGGTGTAAAGAAAAAGCCCAGAGACAATAATGAGTCCAGGACAGGTGGAATCTCCTTTCCCCTGCTCCTCACATTGGAAGAGACCAGAATAGTGATTGCCTTCCTTATAGCTTTGCCCACAATCTCCAACTCCCTTCAAAATCAGACAAATCATTTCCTTTTTTGTATCGCTGAAATGTGTGTCATTCCATCTTACTCACATTAGTTTCTCTCTTAGACTTTTAGGAATTAATGGAACCACCTAGGTAGACTCAACCAGAATTCATTTATTAATGGCAACAAATAGATTTTATACATTTTTCCACTTTTTGGATACTTAATACTCTGTCTACTTGTAGATTGTTGCTTAGATATCTTGGTCTTGTGTCCATAGATCTTTGCCTTCCATGTTTTCTGAGATGACAAATTTCTTCAGTGTATTCACTAGTACTGTTTTCTATTTGTTCCTAAAAGCACCAATGGAAAAGAAGTATGTAGGAGAATTAAGACACTTCAATAATCTGTCTTTGGAGGTGATTCAGTTTCCCTTGGGTAGATGGGTTTGGGTCACTGGTTGATCTCATTTTAGAGTTGTGAATTAGAGACAACTGGGAACTCAAAAAGGTTACATCAGGGATATAAGGTCAGTGAGTCAGTGATAGAGTGTACCTTAGCTTTTCTCTGCAAAAAACCTGCATGTGTGTGTGTGTGTGTGTGTGTGTGTGTGTGTGTGTGTGTGTGTGTTTAGATTTTAAGATTGAAAATGTAGAAATTACAGTGTCCTTTGCCTTACAGAAGCTTTGCAATTTTATGAGGTCCCATTTGTCGATTCTTGATCTTAGAGCATAAGCCATTGGTGTTCTGTTCAGGAACTTTTCCCCCGTACCCAGGTGTTCAAGGCTTTTCCCCACTTTCTCTTTATTAGATTCACTGTATCTGGTTTTATGTGGAGGCCCTTGATCCACTTGGACTTGAGCTTTGTACAGTGAGATAGGAATGGATCAATTTGCATTCTTCTACATGTTGGTTGCCAGTTGAGCCAGCACCATTCAGCAATCAACAGATTGGGAAAAGATCTTTACCAATCCTACATCTGATAGAGGGCTAATATCCAATATATGCAAAGAACTCAAGAAGTTAGACTCCAGAGAACCAAATAATCCTATCAAAAAATGGGGAACAGAGCTAAACAGAGAATTCTCAACATGGCATATACTCACTGATCAGTGGGTATTAGCCCAAAATTTTGGAACACCCATGATTCAATTCACACAACTGTTGGACTGAGCGTGGGGTCCCAGATGGAGGAGTTGAACAAGGGATTGAAGGAACTGAGGGAGTTTGCAGCCCCATGGGGAGGGAGCAACAGTGTCAAATGATCATGCCTCCTGGTGCTCCCAGAGACTGTACCACCAACCAAAGAATGCATATGTAGCGACCCATGGTGCTGGCCACATATGTGGCTAAAGAGGGCCTTGTTTACCATCAGTGGGAGGTGAGGCCCTTGAGTCTGAGAGTGTCAGATGCCCCAGTAAGGGGAATGCCAGGGAGGGAAGACTGGAGTGGGTGGGTGGGTGGGAGAATACCCTCATAGAGACAGGGGGTGGGGGAATGGGATCGGGAATTTCCAAGGGGGAGACCTGGAAAGGGGAAAACATTTGAAATGTAAATAAAAGATTAAATTTTAAAAAAAGAAAATGTAGAAATGAGACCATACATTTACAGTTGTATAATTTGGGTTTCTCCCAACACATATATACATTTTAAAAGCATCTCCTTTTAATCATTGAATTGTTACTTAACCTACTTATTTTTATGGATTTAAGTTGCTCAAGGATGTTTATTTTGGTGATATAAGGATTGTTGTGTTATTTTTCTAGGCATGGATTTTTGTAGAGTGGGTAAACATGGCTATAGAATAGAATTTGCTAAGTAGAGTTGAGGAAAACCACATGTATCATAGAATTTTATAGATATTACCATAGACTTCATACAAAAATCATCTATTTAAATGTATTTTGCTCAATATTATATAATATCAACATTTCAGATTTCTATAATTTCGATGTAAAAACAATATCAAATTAGGATAAAGTCTTTTAGTTATAGGTGAATTTGAACAATTGTCTTAGTGGAATTGAAGACTGGATGTTTTGTTCTTCTTTAAAGTGTTCAATTTTTGTCATATTTCTATTGAATGTTTAGAAAACTATATCCATAACTGTATTTTAATACTAATTTAAAACATGTTATATTATCATAGACTAGAGGTAGTATTCCTGGTGATCATTTATCTGCTGGTTTTCTTTATGATAATTTGGAATGTCTTAACTCTTTATTCTTTTGTATCATTTATTAATTATATAACTCCTTGTTTCTAATTTTCCACTCCAGGTATTTAATAAAATTACATCATATATTTCCCCTTTGTCTTTATGGTCACAGTTAGTAATTATTATTTCTACCTGAACCTTGATTTTATTTCATTGATACATATAATAAAAGTATAAATATATTGGCTGTTATTTTTAAAAGGACTAGCAGATTTCCCAATAATACATTCTCATTAATTTCCCTTTTATCATATACTAAATACCCTCAGGTATATATATCTTCATAACATTTGATTTGTTTTTCCAGGAATCTTCTATAATACAAACCATTTTAAAATTTTGCTGAACATGTTATCATATTTACTAATGAATATTTCCTCCAATGTAGTTTCTCCAAATTATCCTGCCTTTCCTATATGACTTTTATTACATAGTAAACTTGATCATCTTGGAACTTTGATTTGTGAGTACACTAATTTCACAGAAAAACACAATGATATAAGTATTGAATTATTACCCTAGAATGAAATCTTTATTTCCATGTATTTACTGCTCTCTACATGGGGTAAATAAAAGAGGGTCTTTTTAATAATATGTGTATTTCTTAGCTCTCTTTCTAACATGCACACATTCTGAGAGAAAGCAATGATGTTTATCTAACATGCTCCCTTCCCATTACTTGCTGCATTTCCTGATCTGCATATTCTCAGTTAGCCTTGAAAGTGTAGAAATCCACAGTGGTTGCTCATGTTCCTAAGAAGAGCCTTTTGCTGCAGAGGGTTAACACATATTTGATAATGCCCAGTATTATAAACGCCTCTGAGCAGCTGCCTCTCAGCTCTTTACTGGTGTACAGTCATTACTAGCACAGGATGGAGTGATTTGGATGAAGTTTGCTTAAGGATGACTGCCATTATATATTTATGAATAACAGCAAACACTATTTAGGATAAGCCATTCCCTGGGAATTGACATACAATATCAGAGGCTGCATGACAGAATTCTTAGCCCTATATTTGTGGCACCAGCAATCTGTTTCTTAAGGCAGTCTCTGCAAACTAACGATCACAGTAGAGAACAGTTTGTTCTCATTTTAATAAAATTTCTGAAGGGAGGAAAATAATATAAAAAAATAGGTGATGGATGTAATATTTAGGCTACATGTCACCAACACAATCCATTTAACCTTATTTGGAAAAATAACTGAAATAAAGGTGCCAATCTTCCACAGCCCTAGTACAACATTGCTGTTTGTCCTCATATGCTCATTTGTGTTCTATTTTTCCAAGAAAGGAAAGAAATGTGCCTTTATACCAATTAATCAATTATTCAGTGATCTCCCTTTTTTGTCCCTGTAGTATGTAGTATGTAGTATGATAGTACTATGTTTGGATAGGAATTACAATCACTGGAGTCTCCGAAGTTTATTCTAATTCCCGTTCTCTTTCTCATTGCCATTTGTTCACGTTTTTTTCAATAGGGAGCTATTTGTTCTCAGGGTGGCACATATCAGATTAACCTCTTACCATTGACCAAGCTTGATAGTTTTATATGTACCAGAAGTCAACAATGTACCATTTTTTCTACCTCATCTTTTTTCTTTCTTGATCTTATTTCTTGTCCAAAAATCAGTTTCCTCAATTTTAAACCCACCATGGTCAAACTTGACAGGTAAACACATGGGCTTAGTTACAGAGGATGGAACTAGAACTTCTTGGGTATTTACTAGGAATCTAGTTTTTCTTTGAATGAAGCAACTGATATAAAGTCCCACTATGTGTATTTTCTAGCATGAGATGAAACTCAATTCCTTCAAAGGATAGTGGGACCGTGCTTGAGTCTTGATAGGTAAGCTTATATTCTGTCTAGTCCATGATATAGGAATACTTAGTCCACAGATTTAGTATCTAAAATCTAACAGTAAGTGGTGACACCTTTTTCTGTTCATTTTGGTATTAATAATTAGGTATTAAAGTGATAAAAGAGGTAAATGCCCAGCTAATTCCTGGCTAGCCCCATTTTTACTAGACAGCATTGAACACAATGGAAGAGTAAGAGAAAGGTAAGAATTAGAAGTAATCTGTAAATTTCTTTACGCTCTACAAGAACAATGGAATAGTAAGTTCGTTTATATTGGACAAGATGCAAGCTTTCTGATTCTTATGATGAAGATACATTGTTGTTTCATTTGTTGTTTTGTTTTCTTTTTAGCCATGTTTGTGTGTATACCTCTTTGCAGAAATGATAATCTCTCATGAAAACTTCTGTTTTCCATGAGTAAAGTGTGTGCATTTAATTGAAAAATTGTGAGACAATATGGAGCCATTACAACAGATCAGGAAAAATTACTGTGGTAATTTGTACGTTTTCCACTCGTGATGCTCCACATGGTGGCAAGGATCTGGAAGTCTTGACCATGAATTGTCCCCAGGCAGCAGACAACTGCGCTGAGGATCATCTCAGGGAGATTCAGGTCTGTGCTCAGTGAGTCCTGAGGGAACTGAGACTACTTTTCACATATCTACATCCATTTAAATAACATAAATATTTCAGAAGTAAACAAGAGGACAAGAGCTCTCTATTGTCCCCTGGGTACCATTCTCCTAGCTCCATCCTAGGAGCTACAGAAATGAGTTACTCAAAGAAAGTTATGGTATTGTTCCAAATAGAATCAAGAATAAGAATAAAGCCATTATGCTCCTGTTTAATTCTCCTGTCTTGCTGTAGACAAATTGACCTTATCTCTTTCCCTTTTCCACTGAAAGGTGATTGATTAGTGAATCAAATCATGCTAATGTCCTATCCAAAATTTTCTGTTGCTTCCAGAATATAGATGTTGCTTCTTCTTAAATGGGAAAAGGGACCTTGCACAGTCAGGTACTATCAAAATATCCAGTCTCCTCCATATTTTTTCAGGCTTCCCTTCACCCTTACTCTTTTAGTTCAATGTCTTTGGTTCCTTTCATGCTGGTCCAGGATATTTGCTTGCTATGAGCCTGCTGCCTAGATTCTAGAGCATTTCCTTCATATTCTTTATTCTCAGACACCATATGATCTTCAGCTTTGCATTCATTCTGGAGGGAAGCATTTTTGACTTTTCTTTACAGGTGGAATGAACCATATTGATAGATTTTTGTAGCATGTTTTACTTGCCTTTGCTGGTCCTTGGCTGCAGTTTTCAAATTCTCCATGAGACTTGAGTGATATTTGCTCTTTCCGATTATGAATGACTTAGAAAGGAAACCTTGCTTGTATCATCCTTTTTTGGATTCCCAATGCCTTCAGTAATTCTTGACTTACAGTAAGTTCACACTGTGCTGAATGAATGAATGCTGATTCTAGGGCAGAGGAAGAACACCACTTACATTGATATTTCCCTGGACTGGCTGCAAGTGAAAATGGGTATGCCTATTTTCAGCTACCCTGAAAAGACAGCAAACTTGAGGTAAACGTGCAAGGCTGAATTCAGTTATGATTGCAGATAAAGAAGCACAATGATTGCCAAAACCCACACTTCAAATTCATAGGCCCAAGCAAGCTTCCAGAGAAAGGAAGTAAGTTAAGGCAAGAAGGAATCCTCCATATTGTGTAAGAATAATCTGTTCCAAAAAATATGAAAGCAGATAGCAAGCAGTGGAAAATTGGGACATGAATCCAGGGTCCCTTACTTATAAAGCAGTCTTCCTTTGCTGCTTTGTTCTGTTGATAAAAAACAGTAGTTCTGAGATACTTGAACTTTGAAATGAATATTCAAAAAAATCACTAGAATTCATATATTATTAAAACACAAACTTGTTCTTTTTAAAAAATATATGGGTGTGTACACACATGGATACACATACACACAAAGAAAGGGAAAGAGAGAGAGAGAGAGGCATCTGACCATTATCTATGAAATATTTTATGTGTAGAATAGCATATGGCAAAGGCCCAAAAAAGCTTTTATTCTTGCTGATGTATTGTTTGGCTACATTAAAACTAGTTTTTAATGTAAAAAGCATTGCCCCTCTTAGCATCCTCTAAATGAGAGATGATAAGTGGCAGGGGTGGGAAGTATAGATCAAGATCTATTCTAGAATTTGGCCAGTAATCTAATCAGGATGCTTCTAGGCCCTAGGGAAAGTTCTGCTTCCATAACAATCTAGTTTCAGTAAGTTAATGTCAAGATATTCGGCATGCACATATAAATATACTTCTTATATCCATAGTGATTGATATCCAATAGTCTAAAATTTATTATTTCTCTAATTAATCCAAGAAGCTTAACATGTGTCCAGGTCACAAAAAATAATCAAACACATGTAAAAGTAATAGATAAAGGGAAGAAAAGTCATTAACTACTTATAGCAAAAAGATATCATCTTGTAAACTGACTATATTTTGAATATAATTTGTATAATTCTGTTTAAGCATGTAATCACACATGCACACACAGTTCTGAAAAAGACTAAAATGGAATGAGACAGTATGATTCTGGTAGAAGTTTATTGTATCTCTTTGTTCATCAAATTTTATACTATTTTTCTTATTCAAATTGTCATTTTCAAAATGTCATTTTAATGGCAAAAACATTGAGAGAATTCATTTTTTCTTCCCTTCTCCAGCTTGTTACAAATTTCCCAATTCAGACTGGTCAGTCTTCTCTTGCCAGTGCCTAACTCTGCCAAGGTAGCCATAGAAAGTTTTAATGAGGACTGTGTCCAAAGAAATAATTGAAGTAGCAAGACATGCTTGTCATAGAAAAAGTCACCCAGAAATGGCCCCATTGTTAAGATAGAAACAGAAACCTTTCATTTCCATGACTCTTTGCATATTAATGGGGAAGGAAAGTACCAATGTAATATTCCTAATACTGGAATTATTTTTAAAGGACTCCTACTCCCAAAACATGAGCAAATTTTATCAAAATTTGTTCTCTTGGTACAAATAGCAAAAATGTAGGATATATATCTGATCATGTGTGCTGGCCATTAACTTAGTGCTAGTGAAGAAGCAGTTATCGCCCGTCTTATACTTATGACATTTGGGAAGCTGAATAGTTTGAACAAATCTAGCTAAACTGTTAGTAACTGTTGGCTGGTAAGCTGGCCAGCAAGTGAAAAATTCTTCTATAATTACATAATTTAGTCATAAAAATACTTGTTTTGTAGACACTTTTTATTCCCCTCCTCCAAATTTCATTGAACATTTTTTTCAGTCTAGTTGTGAAACATTGCATTAATTTACCTATAAGAGTATGTTCTATTTATAGATGTGGAGGTCCTTGTTTGGTGATGTAATCTACCCAAATCCTCAATTCTTCCCTAAATGATATAGTCCTAAGAATGAAATCTCAGCTTTGAAGGTGGTCAGTAATCAATGCCCTTGTGAGTCATAATGGCTTTACAATATACAGGGTTTTTTTCCAAACCCCTTAACAAGTGGTTCTCTTTAATCTTTGTCATATTCTTATCCTCTTTGTTTCTTTTGTCAAAACTCTAGAAGCCAGAAGGGAGGAAGTGGATAAAGAGAAGTTTTATGTAACTTTGAATTTCTGCCTGTGTCTTGGGTCAACTTCAAAGATGCCACATCTCTAGGGAAGCAGGAAAAAGGTCCCCTTTTTGAGAAAAAAAAAAAGAAGCACAACACTTTACAAAGGCAGTGCCTAGTAGAGGGGACAAATGTCCCTTGGAAGTATCTCAGAAGGTTAACATTTAAAATGAACTTGACACTGAAAGAGGAAAATGGAGTGACTGAGACAGTTTCTGCCAGGGAGATGCTACCAGCTTGGCACAGCTTCTGATGGAAGACCATATTCAAAGGGGAAACCTCAAGAGGTAATTCAGAAGACACAATGTCTCTTGGCAACTTGGCTCGTGAGAGCTCCTTCCCCAAGAGACCCAGACTTTTCTCTTCATGGACTTAAGAAGGTGGAGGGCAAATCTTTTGAATATGTCCTTTTGTTGTTATCATTCTTTCATGATTTTAAGAAAAAATGGCACACAGATATAATTAACTTGAAAATTCCCACATCTTCCTTCAAGACATAGTAGGTATACAATAATTGCTCTATCTAAAGGGAGGACCTACCAGCAAAAACAATTATCTTAATAATAGTAAATATTAGGTCATGATTACCTCCTCTCTCTGTGTCTTTCTCTCTGTAATTCTCCTTCTTTCTATACATCTTCCTCCTTCCCTCCATCCCATCCTCTGTCCATCGGTCCCTCCCTCCCTCCCTTCTCTCTCTCTCTCTCTCTCTCTCTCTCTCTCTCTCTCTCTCTCTCTGCATGCATGCATGCATGCACACACTTACAAGCCATCCACTAGAGCATGGGAGGTCTATCAGTGGCCACACATTCAAAAAGACATTACTCATTCTCTTCAGCACCTTTCTGACTGCCCACAGCTCTTCAGTGGAGGATTGGGCCTACATTATCTATCAATGCTGAAGTTTTGGATGGATTGATTTTGTGCATGTAGCTACTGGGCTTCAAGTTGCTCAGTGCATTCCCTGTGAGAGCAGAACAATGCATTCCACAACATGCCTCCTTATATTTCATCTCTTCAATGCATCCTGCCTCCCCTTCCAAGATGGTCGTTGACTTGGCAATAATGGTAGGACTGGTGAAGATGTTCCATGTAAGCCTAAATGCACAGCTCTATTTTCTTTTGATACCAACTCAGAGAAATCATCCCTCTGCTCCATTTTCCAATTGAAGACATTGAGTCTTAGGAAAGTTTTCCCATGATTAACAGATGTATCAATAAGTAGATCTACTGTTTGCATATAGCAGAAGCTAGCATGTGTGTCCATCTTTGACATCCTCAAAGGAGTCCTCTTTTCTAGACGGTACCACTTGCAGGCAATGAATTATGGCTGCTCATAGAGAAGAATATTCATTTGGTGCACATGTTTTACTTTAAGGAAATGGTTAATAGAAGAGGGAATAACAATTATGTAAAGTCGACAATAGTTTCATCCCGTGGAAATGGATGGACACTCTGAGGGTTGGAACCAATACTAACAATTCTGAAATTGGAATCTTTAGAGAACTCATATACAAACTTCAAATCTGCTCATTGCAACCAAAATATAACTTTATTATAGGGAATTTATGTTTCTGTCACTACTAATGCTAATAACATATACCGTTTCTGAATGAAAGAGAACATAAAGAAGAGAAAGCATGTTTTATCTAGATTCAAAATCATATTGGACTGTCACAGATATTGACACCAAGGCATTGTAGCAGCTAGTTACAATGATCTAGACTTTCTGGGGACAAAGATACAGCACACTCTGTAATACTGTACATGCAGAGGAAAATTCAGGGAAGATGTGAGAAAATGATGGCTAGTTCAATACATTTCCATAAAATTCATACTGGAAAAAAAAAAAAGCCCATTGGTTCTCAGTTGAACTCAGAGCTGCCTCTAATGAACATCGCCATCTGAAATCTTCAGGCTGAGCAGACAAAAATCTGTGGTTACTGAAGTAGGTTGAGTGTTTTCCATGCCTCACTGCATAGCTCTGAATCTGTTGCAGATTGTGTTTGAAGATGGACAATGTTTCACCACTAGCTTCCTCACATATGGGATTACTTGTTTTTGTATGCATTTTCCCCACCTACCTCTTTCTGAGACAAATTCCCTCAAATGAAGCAAATAATTTACAGTGTTAGTATCACAGCAACAGCAGGTCTACGTGGGTTGACTGTTGATTTGTATCTGAAATGAATGGCATCTTTCATAATGAAGGCTGTGCATAGCAGGATGCATGGCAACATGGGCTTGCTTTGGGTAGGTAAGCCCTTGTGCCAACATGTCTGTGCTAGGGTACTTGAGCACATCTGCAGCTAATACAATGTGTATTCATGCTTGACATCCTCATGAGGTCATTTAAAAATCACTCACACACACACACACACACACACACACACACACACACACACACACACACACAACCACACACACTTGTCCTTAAGTACATATTCATGTCTCACAGAAGACAGGAAGAATTTGTGTCTTAAGAACTTTTTTTTTCAATATATGTGGGTATCATCATGCCCAGAGAGTAATTCACCTATTGATTAGGGAGAAGATAAAGAGCGGCATATATTACATAACAATCACAAAGACACTGAGTCCTTGTGTAGAGAGCTCTTCCTGCTGGGCAAACATGATATCTTTTAGCTACTGAGGTTAGAATTCAGAGTTCTCAATTCTATTTATGTCCTACATTTTTATTTCTTCTCCTTTCCATCATTTTATTTTTTTCATTGGATCTTATTTTCTTTTTCATTATTTATATTTTAAGTTGTCTTTCATTACTTCTTCTGTACTGCTTTTTCAGACTAAAACAAAAGTGGGCCTACACTCAATTTACCATCTGTATGTATAAGTGTGTTTTATTTTTTAATTCCCTAAATCTCAAACTTGCATTGTTTACCCTGGTATTTTATCATAATATAACTCACCCCAAGTTTACTGATACAGTGTAGATGACTTTTTAGAATGTATTCAAGTCTTACATTCTAGGCAGATCTGGCCAGACGTGAGCAGTCTCTGAGAAAGGCTCAGATGATTTAGCAATTGCTGAATAATTTTTTTCAGTAGATAGTCCCAACTTTCAGAAGCTAGGAATAGAAAGAGGAATTGTCTTAATTCTGAAATACCTCTCAATATATTGTTATTAAACTATGATAGAATAGATCATCTTTACAATTATTACTCTCGACTAGTCTACTTTATGTATTCATGAGTGAAAAGAGAACACATTGATCCTTTGGCTTTGACTGTAATGATATTTGACTCTACTATACCTCAACCTTTGTTACACCATAAATACAGGTTGCTACATTGAAGAAAGGCAAGATTGTACCACGAAAATGTGGTGTAGAAGAAAGATTACATAAAAATAAACACAATAAAGTTTGATATAGTTGAAAACTATAAAGAAAAATATGTGTGTATACTATTTGTTATAGCTATACTTATATAGTTTTAAATATACAAACACAATGTTATCAATTCATGTAATGTTAAAAGTATGTACTTAGTTTTAAATCTGACCACATTAAACTGTTAATAGGATATGGTTTTTGAAAAGACTAACTCTTCAGAAAGTCAACAGTGTTCATATAATCTGTTTTAATTATTTGCATGTACAACAAAGATTCACAGCATTTTGCTTTCAAAATCTCCATTATACTTAATATATTCCCAAACTAGTATTTATGTTTAAGACATTTTTTTTAAACCTTAATATGCCAAGGTGCAAGTAAAGTACATAGAAGTATGTCCATTCATTTAATACATAACACTGAAATTCACAGTAAGCTAAAACGTAAGTCAACTTGAACTGAGCTCCTGGGATATCCAACTCTTTGATCACGTGTTTGAGAATGACATAAGTGGGATAGAATTTTACATATAACAGGAGCTCAATACACATTTGCTAAGTTTATACTCACCTGTGAAGCACATTTTTTCATGGTCTAGATAACTGTTCCATATCTTGACTTTTTTTATATCACTGGTTCTAATTATTTCTACTATACATGTGCTGGAATTTATGCCCTGGAATCTGACCCATATAATTTTCCTGATTTCTTGGCCACCACAAGTCCTGGAGAAGTTCACCCTTTCTTACTGCCAACTGGACCCCTGTGCCTTCCAATTCTATCTACTCTGCCTCCAGCTTTGTTTTATTTTTTGATCTTCTTTATGTGGACTGGCCATTATGTAAGGTCTAAATTTGTACTAGATACAATTCAATGATACCAATAAATTACTTTTCAATAAATAATTTCTAAATCTGTGCATACAAATAATTCTACAATGCTAAGCAAAAATTAGAAATAAGAGGCTGTCTGAGAAAATCATGTTTGGTAATCTTATTAGCGTGAGCCAAGAATACCCAGCAAGAAATGTGTGCAGAGATGTGAGCCATCTGGTTTCCTGGGGAGCTTTTTATTGTGGCTTCACTGTTTTTTTGAAATGGAAAATGAACACAACAAAGACACCTGTATGTAAGCAAAGTCATTTGGCTTACTTAGGGTACTATTGTTAGGCTGAAACTCCATGACCAAAATGCATAGGAGGAAAGGATTTATTTGGCTTATACTTTCATGTCATACATAGTCCACCACTGAAAGAATTTGGGGTAAGCACTCAAACAGGAAAGAAACCTAGAGGTAGGACTTGATGCAGAGGCCATGGAAGGGGTTCTGTTCACTGGCTTGCTCCTCATGGCCTTCTCTGCTTGCTTTCTTATATAAGCCAGGAGCACAAGCTGAGTGATGACACCACCCACAATGGGCTAGACTTTACCTCATCAATCACTAATTTAAACAAACTGGCCTACAGATTTGTCTGCTTATAGCATGATCATATGGAGGCATTCTGGGTTGAAGTTTCCTCGTTTCAAATTACTATGGTTTGTGTCATGTTGAAACAAAACAGTCAGTCACAGCCATGCCTGATATGACATTAGTTACTCAGAATGTATCCTGTTGGAATGCACTCTTGCTTTGTCTTCTATTTAAGTGAAGTTTTCAAGACTAATCGTTTTATGAAACTTCTTTAACCTCAAAATAAATATGTACATATTAAAAGTATCTAATATATAGGAGAGAATATATCACAATTATGCATATTCATGAATGCTTTGTAAATAAAAACATGCAAAATACATTGTTTCCTCTTAAGGTTGTTTGTGCTGTGCTGCTGGGAGAAGAAAAACAAAAGAACAGCTTAATATTTGAAAACAATCAATATCTAGTGCAAGCAAAACACAATTCATAAAAAATGAAATAAGAATTCATTACTCTCTACATGATTGAAACACTAATAAGAAAAAAAATTAGATTTTAAAAGGACAATTGGATATCAGAGTAATTATCTTTTGTTGAAATAAAAAAAATAAGATACAAAAGGTTGAAATGACGTACGCAAGCCCAGAAAGAGAATAATTACCCATTTTCTCAGGCAAAAGCTGAGAATGTGAAGCACTGTACAGTTAATGCTCATGGTAATTGTTCACACGCACATTTGCTAAAGCACAATATACATTTGAGAAGTATTCCAGAGGTTGGACCAGTTTGAAAGTTCTAGGAAGGCAGTACTTACACTTAGTAAACATAATATCCATCGGAAATAACATGGCTTCATTTTTTGCAGCATTTGAGATTTGCAGCATTGAAACATTTCTTAAATTTAGTGACTGAGGTATCAGAGCTAAAAGACTCTATGTAAATTTGTAAATGGCCAGGGGGCCTGAAATGAAAACTCAGATTCTAAATGAAGACTAAAAAAGCAGAGTTGGGAGATTCTTCATAACTGACATTTTCACGTCTTTAATCCCTTTGAAAAAAATGTATCACTAGCAACCTTGTTACTACAATTAGTATTTCTCTAAAAATAGAATTCCAAAGACATCCCAAAAGTTTATTTGGTCTGGATATTTTTCTGGATGAGATTTGACTTATGTTTCAGCAGAAAACAACAAAAAAAATCAAAATAAAATATCATATGTCTTTCCATGTATACTGATAGTTTTGCCAGCAGGAACATTTCTAATATTGGAACTTTGTGAAACTCTTATACTTGCTTTCTAGCTTGTGAGAGACTTATGTACATGTTCGCCATCAGAAATATGGTATCTCACCTCCACCACACTTGAGACCAAGAGAGCTGGTGGGAATGTCTTATGTCATGACTACTCAACTGTTGAGATTCAGATGGGCTTACTGTTGCTTCACAAATCAAAGTATGGAAATAAATGAGATACTACTAAGGAGTTTATTGATCACTTGACATATACCACTTCTGCAAGCCACTCTCTGTCTGTTCTCAGAAAAGGCAGCATTCACAGCCACATTTTTCCCCAAAAATGTAATGGTAGGGGCAACCAAGGGAAATAAATAGTAGAAGTCTCTAATGGTTTGGAAGTCTCTCCTATCCAGCTATGACATCTGTGAACCAGGACAACATCCAGCATGGTATATTAACCCTAAAAAGCCAATAATGACATGCATAGCTTCGTGGTAACCAACAGCCCTCTAATTGGCTTTAGACCTGCTCAACAAGTGAGAAATCATGTCTCATACTGGAATCCTACCCAGCTACCTGTGACTAGTGCAGTCATATATGGGGGCAAGAGAGAGAGAGAGAGAGAGAGAGAGAGAGAGAGGTTCAAGGAACATTGCAGAACAGTGGTTGAAAAAATGCAGGAGCAGGAGGATCAGGGAGTTTGTGGTAGGATGTGTCTTGTAGTAATGTCAGAAGCTATACCCATAAAGTCTCACCAACCTAACTGCCTAAACATGAGTTGAAGAAGCATAATAACAACAGACCTACTAAATTGGACACTATAAAAACCAGAAGACCTCAAGCCTACAAAACAAAAAGAAAAAGAAAACAAAACACAAAAAGTCTACTGGCAACTAAGGAATGCAAGAGTGGAGAAATAAACTTCCCAAGGGATTAATGCATCAGTCAGTTATCTGATACCAAATGGTCAGCTCTGAAAACATAAATGTGAGTATATAAGTAACGTTATAAATACTAAGCAGCTTCTATCTAAGAATATCTATGCACACACATAAACATATTTTCATGTAATCATTAATAAAAAAGAGGCTGAATTTAAAAGAGATCAAAGACATATAGAAGTGCACGGAGGGAGGAAAAGAAAGAAGGAATTTCAAAAATAAAATACTTCATAAGTTAGGTCAATGTTGGAGAGATGCCTTCGTGATAAAGAACACCGGCTGCTTCTTCTTTCAGCAGACCTAGTTAGATTCTCAGGTATTGCACAGTTGCTCACAACCATCTGTAACTGCAGTTCTAAGGGATCTGATGACCTCTTTGGTCATTCTCATTAGCAGGCATGCATATGGTGCACAGTAGTTTTTAAAGTTATAATATTTCTTAGGTACATTGGTCATAGCTTAGATTTCATGTAACTCACTGAGATCCACAGGAAACAGATAGCACATTAGTGAGATATGGTAACAATTATAGCAGTTATTTACTGATTTAATTTACTTAATTGCAATATTGCTAATTTCCAAAATGCTCTCATTTTCAATCCAGTATTGTTGCTATTTCCCAATACCCTTTAACATTTCACTAATAGGCATAACCCGGATGGTAGCTGCCGTTCTCTGCCAGCTCTCTACTGCTTGCCAACTTTACCTTTTAAATGTTAACCTATCCAGGTATTTTTATTTAAAAATTTTCACCTCTCATATTCATGCTTTCAATTTTTGCTAAAATATAATTTTGCACATCATATGACTCAATTGGCACCTAGCATATATACATGAGACATTCTTTTATTTGTTTTTGTTTCAATTTATACTGTGGTTTTTAAGAGGGCTAAGCGAGGGCTTTGCACATGCCTGACATTCTACCATGGTGTTGTCCAAGGATTTTGAAACAGATTCTTGGATGCTAAGTATACATATGAACCATTGAGGCTGTACTCAAAGCTGCCATGCCCCCATGAATCCCCTGGGTCCTATGCATTTATGCCCCACCATTGACTTGCCTGGCCTGATTCTGTAGTCATGGCCTCTGAGAAAACAGGTTTGCGGACAATGCAGAGAAAAGGATGGCTGTATGAAAGCCGGGTGGGATGCAATTCTCTAATCTTTTCCGTAACAACCATGATAAAAAGAAGATGAATATGAGGAGCAAGGAGAGCTGTTTGCGTGTGAGCTGGAGCCGCTGGTTAATTTCTTTTCACTGAAATAGGCTCTGGCATGAATCAGACCATGGCAGACAGAAGTACTTTGTTCCATGTCAGGAGAATTAACTAGTTTTTCATTGTGGACAGATGAAAAAAAAAAAAAAAGGAAGAAGATAAAGAAAGTAGGAGCTTAAGAAACGAAGTGGACACAGTTATTCTTTGTACTCTACTCACACTTTGTGCCATGGGGGTGAAGCAAATTGAGAATATTAGGTCATTAATTTCCAGGCATTCTAGTGAGGGAAGACTATAGAATCTAATTATCCTTATTTTTCAGATACTGGGAGAATAGCCTCCTGTAGCCTGCATAGCTCGCTGGTGGTAAAAACCCAACCCTCAGGTCAATTTGATATTTCCTGGATTTGAGTAGAGTTTTACAGAAGCTGTGTTCCTGAGAGGGAGCATGTCCTGGACACCAGATAGACAGCAATGGGCTGCAATCCTTTGTCTATAAGATGTGTACAGAATGATGGTGAGGTACAGAGAAGTGGGGCTAGGATGTACCTGCTTGTTTAGAAAAATGAAACTAATGACTGTGCTTTGCCCATTGGCTCATTTATTAATGTCATATTGTCATTTCCTAAAACAATTCATTTTTAAGGGAAAAAACTATCACAAAAGGAATCATTCTCATGGCCATGATTTCCAGACTGATAAAGTGGTGGAAAATGACCTTTGGATGATGCTGTGATCGTCATGCACTTCCTTGCCTTGCTGAATTATCTCTCCATCTTCTAAAATAGCTTTTCTCAATACATAGAGGGAATGCCAGCATTAGGAGAGAAGAAAAAGGTAGACAGTGGAATTTAGTTTTATTAGGATTTTAATGGGCTAATCATAATTTTAAATCACTTTAATTGTGGAAGAGGATTTTGCATTTTAGAGTGATGACAAGAGCATAACTGGATAGTTTGAAGTTGTAAGATATACAATATATTAAGTCTAGATAGATAAAAAATATCTTCACCTTCCAATGTTGAAAGATGAGTACGTTTGCATATATATTTAAAATGAATAACGTTTATCAGATATTGTTGTAGGAAGTTTCATCTTCAATATACCTACTTAAAACACTTTGCTCAATTCTAGACATATGTGCCTGTCCAGTCTGACTTCTGCGTTACACACTTACACACACACACACACACACACACACACACATATACACACACACACATACACACTCATACACACACACATACACATACACACACACACTCACACACACTCACACACACACACACGTACACACACACACACACAAACATGTACACACACACATGCCCCATTGACAAATCATTCTTTCTATTTCTCATAAATATGTACAAATTATATTTCCATCATTTCACCCAGAAGTCACCCTAGGAAAACTACTTGTCACGAGCACATGACAACAAAGGATAGACCACTGCTCGAGTATGGCATCTGAGCCAGTACAGAGCAGGCATGCTGTGAGAACTCAGGAATGAGAAGCAGGGTAGAGAACCCTCAACAGTAATGACTCTGTTCTCAACCAAAGTAGTATTATGCCTTGCACAAAAGGAACTTTTATAGAACTAATATGAAATGGAAGAAAGGGGACTAAAGCTCAGCATTAGTAAGTCAGAAGCCTAAATACTTCACTAAATACTTCTAAGAGTGCTGCAGGAGCAGACATTCATGCTGGCCTGAACTATTGGTAAGGCTGGCTTGCCTGGACTCTAATTCAAGCTGTCTGAAGTCCTGAAGCAGCCTGGCCTAAGGAAGGGACTCAAGCATCTCTTGGCATCGGTGTAACAACAAAGCCAAGCCAACAGGCATTTATATTTTTATTTTATATTCATACATTATTCATCAATTACCATGTGTTAAACTGAGACCAAATAAGAGAGACAGAGAGAGCGAGAAAGTTACCACCCATAAAGATGAAACAGAAGAGTAGACACAGTTAAACACCAGGAAAGAGTTGGTGGCAAAATGACAAGGATATTCAGAAACAGGAGGCTATTTTTTATTTAGAAGTTTTGTTGGAGGAGGTGACATTCAACTGTGACTCAGAGTATGGTTGAAATTCTGTAAGAAATCTACCACAGCCTCAAGAAAACGGAAGAGGTAAAACATGATAATGCTGACTTTGGGGTCCAAAAGGCCCTGGTCCTCTGAGTTATTCATCTTCATAGCCCTGGCATGTCCCTGTCAACATATTTATCTGATAATACTAGCCAATCAACAGTGTTTGGATTTTATGATTCAATAAAAAATGAAAGGTAAATTTGGGAAACATTTTTATTTAATTAGAATGGATTCGTTGTTGTTGTCATTGTAGTTATAGCAGTTATTGTTGTGATTGAAGTTGTTTGTTTGTTTGTTTGGTGTTATACACTCTGAGTTTGTCACCAATGACTGGAGAAAGTGAAGAACTTCTTTGGATGTACAAATGGTTACTCAAATTGTGTTACTCAAATTGTATAAAACACTTGATCTCTTCCCTCTGCATAGCTTGCCTACATGGCTACAGCTTTTCAGAAATGACCTAAAATTCTGAACTATTCTTCAAGTATTTGCTTTGAGAGAGTAGACAAATGAACATATGTTCCCATGTAAATGAGCACCAAACTGAATTGCTACATTTATATGAATTTACATTTGGAAAGGGTTTTTCACATCTTGTCCAATTATCATAATAACTCTGCAATAATTTGGGTAAAAATTACCAATCCTTATTTTACATAGAAACAGGCCAGTGGGGCTCCTGCAGTTAGAAATTCAAGCACTCAAAATGTATTTGTTATTTATTGCCTTGATTAACAGCATCACTTTCATTCCAACCATGTCAGGCCCTTTGGTTTTGCTTAAAAATATGACCTGTGAGTGCAGCTACATTTGCTTTTTGATGTGAGCTGTGGCTGCTTTTCAAATTTTTTGTAGAAGACTCAAAAATGTACTCCATGGAAGTGCATTTTTCAAAGGCTAGAAATTGAAAAATGGTCTAATGATGATACCGGCTAGATGGGACAGAGGCTTCATTTGACTCTTCTATATCTGACATAGAAAGAACTTAGGATGTCTACAAGAGGACTCTGAAAGTTATTGCAGATGGGCATTATAGCAGTGACTGATGTAGGTCAGTATTATTTTCTGACTTGCCAGTGTGTATTTCAATCACTTTTAGCGTATAGTCATACAAAACTAAAATCAAACATAGAGTGCACCTACACCCAATACTACTGAGACTGTCTTGGATTTCTTGCTTCAAGTATCACATCATGGATGTTGGATTATAAGAACACATACAGAAAACTCACAGGTCTATACCTGCAACTGCTGATGGTGTGTGGCCTTACTGATACAGCGACAGTGCTGTAATCAATCAGACTCTGGTTCTTGTATTATCAAAATGTGTCAGCCAGCTATACCTTAGCTCCTGCAGATAGACACTGCCCCTCTCTGGTCTAGGTAGATCGTTCTCTCGGAATGAAGAATACACAATATACTTTGGAAATTTTTCCTGCCTTCGATTTTTTTTCTCCTGACCCCCAGAGAAGTTCTGAAGCCCTCTAAAGCTTCACAGAGACTCACCGGTCAGCAGGTACCCTCTGTGAGAGCTTTTTCTTTCATGAACTGATCAGACAGCAGAGAGATGGCCTGGGTCACTCTCCCAGTTGGAGACAATGGAGATTTATATCTACAATAGGACCACCTAGTGGGCAGTCTAGACAGGTCACTTTTTGCTGGATACAATGGTTGAGTATCTGAAAGGGTGTCATTGCACTAACAGCTATCGAAGATAGAAGAAATACATTAGACCAGAATTGTTGAGGAAAATCTGAAACAAGCTCTACATTTAAGAAAAATCACAATCGATACCTTGCAATGTGAACCAACACATGTTGTGAGAATTTAGCAAAGGGTAGGGGCATAAGATTTAACTGTGTGATTATATAATCTTCTCCAAAACCCTAAAAAAGGCTGAAGAGAAGGACCTGACTCATTCTAAGAATATGGAATCTATTTTTTCACCCATCAAAATTGATTTTAGCTTCAAGCTGGAGGACTATAATCTTTTCTCCTCCCTTTCTCCCCATTACTCCACCCACCACACTTTATTTACATTGCTGTCTAAGCTTTGTTTAGGACATTGGATGTCATATATCGTTTCTGAGATAATAGCTCCTTCTTGCAGAGTCTGATTGCAGACAGACCTCATCACCATGCTTCGGATTCCTTTCATGGTAACCCCCTAGACGCTAGAACTTTTCATAATGAAGAATTCTCCATGACAGTTTATCCTTTACCTTGAACCGTTAAAATTCGGTGGCTCATTATGTCTCTGATCAAAAATATTCACACTGTCATCAATTCAAAAGATTAATTTAAGAGCTTAAATTAAGGAAGAGAGGGAGGATGATACAACGTAACAGATAATTAGGTGAACTTCTCTCCAGCCTCTTCAAGATAGCTTTCTGGTCCTTGAGCTACATTTTAGAGAATAATGAGTTTTTATTTCAAACCCACTCTGTAGCCAGCTGGAGTCTGGTTCTTTTGCTCAGTGTGAGCTGTCCCTGGTAAAAGGCTGTTCACTTCTGCGACTCAGCCTGCTGCTTACTGCTGACCAGCACTGACTGGGCTAAATAATGAGGTAAAGATCAAATGGACTCCTGTTCTCATCTGCCCAGGAGAAACCAACAAAGGACATGCATGACTTCAAACAACAGGAGAAAAGAATTGAAATTTCAATTAGCTTATTGGATTAATTAACTAAGAAAAAAAACCAGTCTACCCCCCAAATTAACCAGGTGACTGCCTCTGGTTTAGAGTTCTTTCATATAAATATAGACTAAAATTTTTGTATCACTTCACAAAGATTGAAGAGAATATTTTAATTTATTTTAACACTGGTCAGGGAGTCTCTCCAAAATTAGGAAATGGATCTCTTTTATTACATACAATCAGACCACATTTATCACAAATAAGAATTGAGATGATAATCTTACGATCATTGAGGTTTTATGAACAATACCTGAAGTATATTTTTTCCAGCTGGGCTATAATTTGCAATATCAAATTCTTAGCTAAATAGTTTAGACTACAGTTTGGTAGTCAGTTAAAAGCTCATAGACCCTGAAGACAGAACATTTATATTCCAAACAAGCTCTCATCAGCATAAGTTATTTAATCTTAAACAAGTTATTACCTCTAGGAAAAATATTGAAAATGACGACAGTATCCTTTAGATTGGTCATCGAGGGGATGGAATGAGATATTTAGAATTGTAGTGGAAGAATCTGGTTCTCTCACAGGGCTTTCCTGATGATATGATCTTTAATTAAAGAGACATGCAAAAGTCTTAAGTTCTATTTTTGTTTTCTTGATTGAAAATTTCGCACACAAGCTTAGATATTGCAATCAGTATACCTACTTAGTGCAGAGTGGTCCAGGAACACAAGGGCACATCACAGGCAATGGACTTCCTGTGCTTTTGTTAGTTATGTAAACCCCTGAGGTGAAACATCTAGCTCAGGATCCAGATATTCCCTATCCTCCCTAGGCAGGTGGGCAGCATGCAGCAGGACTGGAGAGAAATAAGGTATACCTTAAAGCAGCACTGCTCTCTTCCCTCTGGTGTTTTTAATACTCTCCTTTGTTGTGCCATGGTCCCTCTCGGGCTCTGATGCACTTTTGTTGACGCATTAAAGGTCTTTATAGTAGAGGAGACCTAGAAAGGGGGAAACATTGGAAATGTAAATAAAGTATCAAAAACTAAAACTAAAAATATAGTAGAGAATGGTTAAATACTTGAGTTGTCATTTTGAACCATGTGCCAATCAAATCGTACTGTGGTCCTTGTCATCCTCACCTATTGATCCTGTCTTCTCTCATCACTTCTTGCTCACCTCAGACTTTGGCATTGCTTGTCTACCTATAAACTAATCTGCTCTGTAAAAGACATGTAAATCTTCTACATTTAGACACTGCCTGGGTCTGAGGATTCACTGTTCTAATACAGCCCAGTGCCTGCTCTCTTTGACTCACATTTTCTCTGTATGGTCATCATTTCTCCTGAATTTGCTAAACAAGATGCAGCTACTATAGGACCAAGGTGGCTCTATCAAGTCCTTTGTATCTCTCTCTCAGTTCCATGCCTTACGCCAATCAATTGAGTTCAGTTCCCTGTTTACTATGCATGACTGTACTGTCATTTACATGACATTTCTTTCAGCATGGGTTTGCTAAGTATCCCAACAAGAACATATGTGTCAATTGTTATAAGTTGAGTCAGTCTACTGTAACTAATAACTCCTCTGATCTGAACTGGTAGTAATGAAGTTCCATTCCATCTTGCTGCATATGTGTAACATGAGTTGTCTGTGGTTTTAATTACATGCCATCTTTATTTCATCTTTCCAGTCCATGGGACAATTTTTGTCCAGAGCAATACCATCCAATGGGAAAACCAAACAATATAACCATGTCTTACTTCAACATATTAGAGTCCATTATAGGGAATCTTATAAAATACGATAGACAGCAAGGTGGTGTTCTCTTATAATAAGTGAAGTCAGTTACTATAACTGTAAGAATGACCACGAAAACCTTAGATATTCTCCAGATTCCTAACAGAGGATACTCAAAACGCTGGTTCTCTATATCTCCAAATTGCACAAAATGCAGTGAGGTACCATAATTCAGAAATTATAGTTTTTAAATTAATAGCAAGGTAGATTTTACCTTAGTTTAAAAATAATCCATATAAAGCCATTTCTTTGAAGATAGATTGTGGTGATTAGAGGAGAATCACACACAATGATCCCTCTTTTTGCCTTTCACTTTATCAGCTACAAAATGATCAGAAAAAGCAAATCAAGATTCTTCTATAAGATATGGCTTTCTTTGATATTATATAAAAACATGATGTAAATACATGCACTGAAAGCTGATTTTTGTTATAAAGAGAAAGCACACACCCAACCAATTTATTCAGATCAATAGGACATGGTGAAAAACTTAAATTAATAGCTGATGAAAATGAAATACTTAGTAATAAGCAGGCTAAACAAATGATAGTAAAAATCTCATGTGATCTCTTGGGAAATATAATGTTATAGTAAGAAAGCAGACACCAGAATTAAACTAATAAATGTGAAATGCAGACTGCATCAGTGCAAGAACACTGAAGTTGCACTATTTTGCTTTCCCAATAAACCTGCTTATTTATTATATATTTCAGACACAGTAGTAAGTGCTGAGAATTTTTAAAAAGCCAAAGCTATTTCAAATTCCTTTGCAAGAATGAAATAAACAATGTAACTAAATTTCTAGGGGCCATGGAGAACTTGTTTATTTTAGGCCTCATAGAAGCAAAAGTGTTCCCAGCTCAGATATTGACATACTTTTAGTAAAAGTATAAGAACACTGATTAATTTAGACATTAGTGAGAAAATGTTACATTCAGCAGATATGGCCACTAACTTTTTCCTTTTATCCTTTAAAAAAACTTTTTATTGCTTCTTTGTGGATTTTACATCATACACCCTAATCCCACCCACCTCCTCTTCTGCTGGTATTCACCCTTCATCCTTAGGATCTCCTGTTCCCCTGGTACCCACCCATCATCCTTGGGATCTCCCCCCAACAGAGGAAACAAAAAACTTGCCATGGTACTGTAGTGTGTCACACTGTGTCCCACAGTATAAACTTTTGCCCACAGTTCTTGGCTTGCAAATGTTCATTGAGATGACTCATTGGTCTCTTATAAAAGCTCTGGTTTATACTACTCTATAGATACTGGAACCTTCCTGGGACTCCTCTCAGATATCCTGCTATTGCCATGTGTCATGGAGATCCTGCAGCTTTTGATCTGTAGGCCTGGGCCCTTCACATACTGCAGCAGTTCATCCACGGGACAGATGTTGAAGAGGGCCAATTCAAAGCCCTGGATTTGAACCTGAGAGATACCTGACCTGGTCAGCTTGCTGGCCTTCCCACTCTCATACCCTCTGGGCATGAAAAACCTGCTCCCCAGGTGAGGTACAGGGCCAGTTCTCCTAAATGTTGCAGATGGTAAGTGACACAGCCAGTTCTCCCACTCTCATGACCTCAGGTTCGCCTTATAACACTTTATATCTCTAAATGTTTTCAGTCATGGAGTTATTTTTTTCCTATTACATCGTTATTTTAATATGCAAGAAGGATCAGTAGTTAGAGTGAAATTTGCTATTGTAAATTAAACAAGTAGTTTCAAATGTGGAAGTTCCTAGAAAATAGTTTATGTAAAATGTGATAAATCTAGGACTTGAGAGAGGACTCAGTGACTAAGAGCATTTGTTGATTTTATAAAGGACTCAGGTTCAATTCTCAGATCTCAGATGACTGATTACAGCCATTCTTAACTCCAGTTCCAAGGATCCCATGTCCTCTTCTGACATATAACACAATACATAAATGAAAGTGACACATTCATATACAAATTTATATAAAATAAATAAGTCTAAAGCAAATTTTAAGTGAATCATAAAACTCTGAGTTAAAATAGAGAAAGAATATAGGAAATTAATGCAACAATGAGACAGAGTTTGAGTGATTTTTTTTTAAATTTTGTCTAACAAGGACATTCACCCTCCTTAATGAATTAGTCATCAATATCTCCCTGAGAACTTGCTATCAAAGGACATTTCCAAGTGTGATTTGCATATATAAAACAATTTTAAGAAGAATTAAAGATACAAAATATAAGTAACAGCATCTAAAAAAATCTCACGTCTAAATTGGGCATGACCACCAAGCAGACCAACTGTGTCTCTGTTAAATATAACCCACAGAATAACTCACAATGGCTATCTTATCTATCTGCAGTCTCCACTTTGAATCATCTTCATAATGAAATTGCTGGTGGGGAATTAACCTTCCTAAATCTTTTGAAGTTGAAAGGACTTGTGGCAAAGGCTAATTAGAAAGGCCTCCATAGACCTCAAAGGGAAGTATGGCCTCATAGCCATCCCTCTGTGACTGAGCCTGAGGACCAAGAACCTTAGAGATGCTCAAAATGTTTTGCCACTTGGGAAATTAAAAATTACAGTGACAAAATTGCATCTGTTAAAAAAAAATGCAAAACAAAACCAAAAGAATGACTTCAATTAATGGGTCAGCCTAGGGAAATGGATTTTTATTTGTTAAGAACCAAAGGGACTAAGGAAAGATCCATCAGTGTAGAGTACCAGGTAATTCTAATTAACAACTGTAGGCAAGGAGTTTATCTCACTTAGTTTTCGATCCACAGGGAAGAAGCACATCATTTCTGTGCACAATGACTCTCTACCAAGGAAACGGTCCCACTGTCCACAGAAACATTCCACGCTTCTTCTCCAACTATGATTTTGTAAATCAGGATTCAACTAGGTAATTTTCTCAACCTAGAAATCTTAAATTTAAATTTTATAATTAATTGATTCTTGATCATACCATATATATGTATGTGTATATATGTATATATATATGTATATATATGTGTGTGTGTATATATATATATAATATACAAAAGGATGTTAGACTTGCAAGGAAAAGGGAAAAAAACATGCTGTTTCACATTGTGAGGAAAACTAGAGATAAAGACTTATTTGATCACTAATTTCATCAACCTCATTTATATTGTATGCTAACTTTGTGGCCTATTGCTACTATTTTTTGAAATGACTATTTCCTTTTCAAATTTTTTTATTTTTGAGAAATTTATATATAGATATAATGATATATTATCATATTTACCTCAAATTTTCCACCCCAATTTACATATATCCCTAACACATTCCCTTTCCAACTTCAAGTCTTTTTTTTTTTTTCCTTGTCAAACTACTAGATCCAGTTAGTGATGCCCTTATACGCATGGATTTGGGACCATTCATGGAAACATAGAAAAACTACCAGTGGCCTCGTCTCAAACAGTGATTCTCCCTCCCAAGCAATTATTCACCATATTATGTGGGACCTAGAAATCATCTAACCCATCTGTAATGGGCTTTTGGCTAACTTGATCTTACATAGGTCTTGTGCAGGTAACCACTGCTTGTGAAATCATGACTGCAGTAGTCTTATCATATCCCCCAACCTAAGAATTTGATGGCATTCCGCCCCATCCTCCAGCTCTTATTTCCCCCTGTCTCCTCTCTCACAATGCTCCCTGAGCCTTTGTAGGGTTAATGAAGATGATCTGTTTAAGGTTATGCTGTGAGACTCTTACTCTCAGCACATTGACATATCTCTCCACCGTCTTCTGCCCAAGGAAACATGATGCTTCCTTGACCGAGGCTGAGAGCAGCATTGGGCTGTGGGGATAAATATGAACTCTTTAAAGGTTAGTTTATAGTCTTGTCATTTATAAAAATAAGCAGACTCTACTCTAGAGCCTATGACTTCCCTAGCTACAGAAATTTGATCAGAATTTTACAGTGCCAGGAATAAATTTCCCTTCTATGAAGCAGGCCTCAAAAACAACTCAAAAGTATTTAGTTATTCCCAGTCCTGTCAGTATTATACCAGCAAATTCATACTGCACAAGATAATATTGCATCATAAGAGATCCAGTGCTGGGTAAGACCATTGATGTCTTTTATCTGCAAAAGCCTACATAGCAAGTCCTAGAACTGTAAAAACCTAGCCAGCAGTGAGGACATTTCTTGGTTGGTTTGAGATTAATTTATTCACTGAAAAGCCAATTTCTTTACAATAAAAGTAATAATATAAATGAATTACCCCTCTGTATTTTATACATATATGTATATGACATACATGTATATACATCATATATTATATGACATATATGATATGATATATATAACATTGTATGTATTTATGATAAATATGTATATATATGAGCATACACTATATTTTGAACTACAAATTTCTTTAATATACAAAACTATATTTCATTTGCCTAAATAATTACAGACTTATTGGCTATATAGCATTGTGTAGTGCTAACATGTTGAAGTTTATTAAGCCTTTCACTAATATAAATATATGCATATATATGTATCTTTATTACAACTATTACTAATTTTGATACTATTCATGTTTCTATTCATGCTGAGTTATTTCTTTAAGATATATCTTAAAAGTAAATCTCTTTAACAAGTAGGTAAGCCTGTACTCATATAGATGGCACTTAGAGAATTACATCTATTTCTGTATTTATAGATGTATCTAAATTTATCTATCTAAAGTGTGTGTTATGTATGTATGTATGTATGTATGCATGCATGCATGTGTGTATGTATGGCATGTATGGATCAGTGCCTACAGAAGCCAGAAAAATGATGTGAGATCTCCCAAAGCTGAACTTAGAAGAGGTTGGGGCTGTGAGATGCTGGATATTACAGCTGAACCATAACTTGGATCCTCTAGACAAGCACGGAGTGCTTTTAACCATTGAGTCACTTTCCTGGACTCCTAATGATAAATGTGTGTTTTGGTTTTTGCATAATGGCCAATGTGCAAAACTAATAGAAATAATTGTCTGTATGTGTGTATGTGGGGGGGGGGTGTCTACGACACGGCCAGCAGTGGAAGTTATGAAAAAATTATAATTCATTAAATGTAATAGTGTTTCAAGCTCACTTAAATTTCTATTTCTTTGACAATTAGACAGTTAGAGTGGAGCTAATTAAAGCCACTGGAATCATTAAACTTTGATTCTCTGAGTTATTCAGGTGAATATAAAATTGAGTTTTAGAAACTCTACAAGTGAAACTTGTTATACAATTATATATTACTAAATAAAATTATTTATAAGGTTGAACTGCCTCAGTTCCTTCTAAAAAATGAAAAAAGAACCTTGGGAATAGAATAATCTCATTTAAAAAGATCTTCAAGGGAATTCATTAGAACAAGCCATGAACTCCACGTTATGGCTGAAGTACTTCAAATTTTGTTCATCTTTGATTGAATTTTTCATTTATTAATAGCATTTTACTGATTCTTTTCTCAGTGTGCATGGTGTAATTTATCACTATTTTTTTCCAAGAAGAAACAAGAAAATCCTGTTCATAAAATCATTGTTTGATACTTTTTCTATAAGAATATTTAACTTAGCTATTTATAAGAATGAGAAAAAAAATAACCCTTGGGAGGATGATGTTGTTTTAAGAACACTAAGAAAGTCATGAATGAGGTCAGGCCACTTATTTTGTAGTAATGATATGATTTTAAGGGGACGGGCTCACAACCATTTGGGCCAAGAGTAAATTCTGTCTCAAATAGTTTGGTTCACGGTTTCAGAGGAGGCCCTCAGGAACATCCCCATCCGTTTTTCAGATCCAGCTTCATTACACCTCCCAAGAACTCCTTGTTTAAAAAGTGAAGTAATAGTTATAGTTGATTACAGTGTGTCTATACTTGTATGACAGGTGTCTACTTAATACTAGTTTTCAAAAAAATATGATCCCAGGTACAAACTCTACTGTATCTATGACCCAATATGTCTTATATTTAAAAACATATATAATAAATTAAAATATTCCTCCTCATGGATGACTCTTACATCTGTGATGTCTATCCTGACCTGTAAAGCTAAATATCACCGTTTCACAGATTTCTGACTTTCTGTGTTTCAGAATTTCTGAGCCTATATTTTATTTTTTTATAAACCATCTGATATTGAATCCAGAGTGACACTTTCATGGTGGCATGCTCTCAGAGGAAAGGTTGGTAGAAATTTAGATATATGGGAGATGTGATTGTTTCACTGGGCTCCATTAAATAATGCCTTTAATTTGAGCCAAGAAAAGAAGAGAATACAGGGATTTAGGAATGGCCACATATATATGAAATGTGTCAGCTCAGTAGAAAGGGACAATTTCCCTACAGTCTCCTTTCCATTTACCCTTCCCACCCCTTCCCTTCTTTCTTGCTTCTTCTTCAAACGTCTGTTTACTTTCCTCTTAAAAACTAGATGTATCAGAAGATATTTTAAATTTTTAGTTTGGGTAGGTCTCGTGGAGGAACAGTATAATTCTCTAGACAAAATCAAGTTAGAGCGTTCATGTTGACGTTGTTTAAAAACTGATGGCGTAAACATTGATAATACAAATGGAGAGAAAGCTGCCTTCCAGGGACAGATCACCCATAACCTTCATCTCTGTTTAAATGACCCAGTAAAGCTCAAAGATCTAGTAAACAAGAATGCATACATTTCAAAAAATATATTTTAATTCTAATACAATGATATGCTAAACTTTGAATTATCTAAATAAATACTTAAATTGAAAACTGATGCTTGGTCTCCATTTTGTGTTTGGATATCTATCCAGGTAGTCAATCTCCCCCATAGGTATGTCTTCAACCATCTCCATCTGTAAAGATATATCTAATGTATAATACTAATCTATTTATAATAGAAAAATATGTAATATAATTTATGTGTAATATATAAAATAGATTTAACATGTTTTATAATATAATGAATGTGCATATTTTTTATAGAATTTTGGTTAAATTTAGTCTACCTAGAGTTAAAGATTTTTTAAAGAAACAGAAAATATTCTAGATGAGGAATGTCACTCACTTTGACATTTCCTAAAATCTCACAGTGTGCATAGTAGAGACATCTTCAGATTTAGTGTAGCTCATTCCCACAAACAGAGTTAACTATAAAAATGTTGAAATGGGCTCCTTTCATCTCAAAAGTAACATAACTGCAGATCTCTCTGTCTCTCTGTCTCTCCCTCTGTGTGTGTGTGTCTGTCTGTCTCTGTCTCTGTCTCTTTCTCTCTCTGCCCCCCCACCTCTCTCTCTCTGTTTCTCTCACTTTACTACCAGCATTCTATAAAAAGAGTGTCTTTGAAATACAAGTTAGCCTTTCAATTTGGCCCAGTCTCTCCAGTAAGGTAAGAGTCCTGTGCTCATTCCACAGAGGCTTAAAAACCTGTTGAAGATGGAACCTGATAAGCAAATTTTTGTATAGTTCCCCTTGTGCTTTCATTTTTCTTTTTCACTTTTCATTTTAAATAATGAAAGAGATGTGGCTGGAAAGGTCAAATGCTTTAGGTTTTGTCAGGCAGTTTGGGATTTCTCTGGCAAAGAATATATCCCAATTCCCTGGAATGTCAAATTGCATCCAAATTGGTCACTAGAATCAGGACAGATGGGGTCCCCTGGGAAGGTTGGCCCACTTTCCTTCTTAGCATGCACAATTAAAACTTGAAACTGTCGATCTAAAAAAAAAAAAAAAAAAAAAAATTTAACAGAATAGAAAAGGAACTCTTCATTTTTAAACTGGAGAAGAGTTTAAGCCACAGCTTTGGGAGCCTTTTCTCAAAGCAATCATGAGCAAGAAATCATATATGTCATTTTGTTTGGTTTAAGAGATATATTTTTTCTATACATTTCCAGGCAGAAAGAAGCAGAATATGATTTTGAAATAACCCATGAAGCCATTTCTGTTCTGTCTTGTGGGTAGTGTTTAGCATTTTCTCTGACACAAACAAGTTTGTCCTACAGTTTCTTGAGCAAGGGGGTCATTGATTTGTTGTTAGGAGACTTGCAGTTTGCGGTAGAAATTCTGAACAATTTTGGCCAGAGAATTAAAGACTTTTGAATAGTGCCTTTCTCTTAAGTCTGAGAGAAAGAGTCTCATAAACAGGAGAAAGATTAACAAGATATATAAATAGTGTTCCCAATTAGCTTAGAAACAGAGTATATGAATACTGTTAGTATTGTACTATTTGTGTAGTGTCAAAAATGGTCAGTTTGCAGCAAAGCATTTCTATCACACTGCCATTTCAGTCAGGCCTCTCCACAAAATGGTAAAAACTTTGGGATACTGGTTTTGTTGTTGTTGTTTTGGTTTTTTGTTTGTTTGTTTTTATTTTGTTTGCTTTGCTTGTCTTTAATAATGAAGGAACCAGAGTTTTCTTATTAGATGACAATAAAAATCTCTCACAAGAGAAGTCTTCTGAGCCAAGCCTTGTAACAAAGAGCCATGCCACCTGTCCAGGCTCTTGATTGGGACATGAGTTTGAGATCTGCAAATATGTTGGTCTGTGTTTATCACTATCTTATGATATAGCTCTTGGGCTGCAAGTAGGGCTTGCTTTGGGAACTAAACATGAATGTGGTTAGAAGGTGTGACAGGACCAGCAATATATTACTTATGACTGAACCGTAAAGAAAACAGAATAAATAATAATACCAGTAGTTAAAGCACCAAGACATCTTTTAATATTTTTCACTGTCCTTTTTAAGGGTTTTACTCTAGGAGAAGGAAAATGTAATATGATTTCTGAAATACCCAGCTTATTCTAGTAAATTTCCTAGTCTCATGAGAGTCCTCATAGTAGTCAGGCACAGAGTTCCACTGGCATATACACAATTGGACATATTCTGACTTTGTGAACAGGGAGACTGAAGACTTAGCTTTTGTACTTTTTTTTCCTAGTAAAAGAAAGATTTGACCAACAGACAAGTATTTATACTGATGAAGTGGACCATGAGTACATTAGTGTATTTCTATAGAAAAACATATAAATATCTCCTTAAACACACTTGATTGTTTAAAAATAATGTAAGAGGTATAAAGTTATCAAATGATACAGAATTATATTAAAACATGTTGAGGGTAAAATAAATACAATTTACTACATTAGAAAGATAACGCCCTCATAGAAGCAGGGAGAGAGGGGACGATATAGGAGGTTTCTGGGATGGGGGGAGACAGGGAAAGGGAAAGACTCTTGAAATGTAAATAAAGAAAATATACAAGAAAAAAGAAAAGAAGAAAGATAAAGTTAAAATGAACAATCATAAAATGTTAAGTAAAGTATTAATAAGACAAAGAATTATAGAAAGCAGGCGTTTAAGCCTATTATTTAAAAGAATAACAAATAGTCAAGAATAGAAAGAAAACAGTGGTGGAATAAACCTGTATTGACACAAGAGCAGCTTCACCAATGATCACACTTTTACACTTGCTATTTCACCTAACCCTACTCATTCAACTTTTTTGAAGCATTGCCACTTTTTGAAGGTAATAATTCTGGAGTGTCACTTTATTCCAACCATAAATAAGCTCTCATGATTCATGAACAGACAAAGCACACGTTAAAAATATTACCATAAAGAGGTAATCTCATCTACCAAAACTAAGGCCGTCCTTCATTTATCACCAAAAATTAATTGTTCAAGTGAGTTGTACTGGTATTTTATAAACTTAAATCAGGTTCTTTGATTACATTCATTCCATATTATACTCTGTTCTTTTCTTCATTCCTCTGGTCCTCTTCTCTCTGAATAGGCCCCCTCCATTTTCAGATCCTTTATAAATAATCCCGATTCTACTTAAAATAGAAAACATGCACATTTGTCTTTCTGAATCAGAATTTGCATGACATAGCCAATGTTTTTTCAGTTCCATTCACTTTCTTTTTTTATTTTTATTGGATATTTTCTTTATTTACATTTCAAATGTTATCCATTTCCCAGTTTCTCCCCCTCCTGGAAAACCCTATCCCATTCCCCCTCCCCCTGCTTCTATGAGGGTGTTCCTCGACCCATCTGCCCATTCCTGCCTCCCCTCCCTTGAATTCCCCTACACTGGGGCATCTACCAAGCCTTCATAGGACTAAGGGCCTCTCCTCCCATTGATGCCTGACAAGGCCATCCTCTGCTACATATGTGGCTCGAGTCAGGGTCCTTCCATGTGTACTCCTTGGTTGGTGGCTTAGTCCCTGGGAGCTCTGGGGGATCTGGTTGGTTGATATTGTTGTTCTTCCTATGGGATTGCAAACCCCTTCAGCTCCTTCAGTCCTTTCTCTAACTCCTCCACTGGGGACCATGCGCTCAGTCCAAGAGTTGGCTGCAAACATGTGCCTCTGTATTTGTAAGGCTCTGGCAGGGCCTCTCAGAAAACAGCTATATCAGGCTCTATTCACTTTCAAGATAGTAGCCAGTTTCAGTTCTTCTGTATGGTCAATATGACACCACCAAGCAAACCCAATTTTATTTATGCATTCATCTTTTGGCACACACCTAGGCTGATCTAAAAACTTGGCTGTAACAAATAGTGTCACAATAAATATACACATAAAAACATCTGTGCTATATGCTGTTTTTGATTACTTCAGATATGTACCCAAAAGTGGTATAGTTGAATCATGTATTTGGAGTTTTTTGAAGACCCCCCCATATTGACTTTAATAATGAGTGGACTGACCACATTTCCACTGTGTATAAGATTTCCTTTATTCTAGAATACTCACCAGGGTTTATTGTGTTTCTGAGAATAGCCACTCTGACTGTGGTATGAAGAATTCTCAATATAGTTTTGATTAAAATATCACTGATGTTGCATGGTGTTGAGCATTTTTCATCTGTCTAGTGTCCATGTGTCCTTATTTTGAAAAGCCTAAACACTAATCTATTAGGGCAATTTGTTATTTTGAATTAAGATTCTGTGATTCTAGTTAACTTGAACTGAGTATTCGGCTGTGTTTAACAAGAACAGCCAGATTTACTAAAGTAAAACCATTGCTTTGCTAGGATACTCGATGCTGGTCAGCTGGAGCTGAACAATTAGCCAGGCTTAAGGAGAGACAGGAGTTATTAAGGTAAAATCCACTTGAAACGGTTTCCTCAGAGTTAGCACACAACTTGTGTTCTATGGGCAGCCAAAGTTGTACCACCAGCTGGCAGCTGAACTTGATAGTATAAGAGTCATCCAGGTGGTACTGGTTTCGAAAGCATGAAGGATCATTGAGAATTGGCACTGTGAGAGGCCAGGAAAGGCCGTTGGTGAAGATGCAACCTCAGCAGCAGTTGACAACCCAGGATTGAAGGGGTCTTGTAGAAAAGGTGAGGCTTGTCACCATGGAGAAGGCTTAGGAGAGGCTATTGGTGAAAGTACAGTCAGTTGTTGCAGAAGCCCCAGCATTTTGGAGATGCAAGTACCATGTGATGACCACCAAGACCAGCAGCATCACTGGAGTGGAACTGGCCAGAACTTAGAAGAAAGGCTATGTTTGCTGTAGAGGATGGAGCTGGAGAAGTTACCCACAACATTTGGAGGAGCCCAGATCATGAGTGAATCTCAGACATTGGACACTGAGTTATCTACGTTCAGTTGGAGTTCAGTTTTGCTTTGTTCAGGTTGTGACTCTGTCCTAGTTCTTCCCTCTTGAAGTAAGAAGGTACTTAATTTAATTTTTAGTTTACAGGAGCTCACCATTAGTAGACTTTAAATATTTATTTTTAAAAATAGATTTGATGTTTTACAGAGAATTTGTATATTTTAAAGGAAACTAAGCTTTTACTGTGCTTGAATTTATAAGGACTGTGGGACCTTTAAAGTTATTTATGCTTTTAATGTGAGACCTTAGGAATGGATGAGAATGGAAAAAGTTGGGGCTTTATGGTGATGTGTTTATGTGTCAAGATGACAAGGAGCCAATTGTTCTCGCTAGTCTTAGGTCAACGTGGCAAAAGGTAAAGACATCTGAGAGGAGGAAACCTCAACTAAGAAAATGCCTCCAAAATAAAAGCAACTGTGTGTGTGTGTGTGTGTGTGTGTGTGTGTGTGTGTGTGTGTGTGTGTGTGTGTGTGTGTGTGTGCGCGCTTAGTGATTGATGGAATAGGGACCAACACAAAGTGCATGGTGGCACTCCTGGGGTAGTGGTCCTGGGCTCTATAAGATAGCAGGCTGAGCAAGCTATGAAGAACAAGCCAGTGAGCAGCACCTCTCTGTGGCTTCTGCATCAGCTTCTGTCACCAGGTCCCATGCCTGTTTGAGTTCCTGACTTTCTATGATGATAAATAGCAATGTGGAAGTATAAGTTGAATATATCCTTTCTCCCCACTGCTAAAAACAAAACAAACAAACTAAACCACCACCACTACCACCATCACCACTGTGACCAGCACCACCACCACCACCAACAAAAATAAAAACACAAAAAATGCAGGTAGTATATAAATTACTTAATTATTTTAAACATACTTTTTCTGTACTTGGATAGCTCAAAACGATCCAAAGTGTAAAATTTTTATTTGATTGTGTTCTATCTTAAATCTCTATTTTAAATATAATCTTCTGTACCTTTGAATCTTGTTTGTTTGGTAATTGGGCCATTTGGTTGGGGAATTCTATCCTAATTCTATGTGTTCTCTAATCGTCTGATTATGTTTTATCATTTATTCCTTCTATTTCTCTGTTCTCATCCTTCTTTCTTTCCTTCCTTCCTTTTTCCTTCCTTCCTTCCTTCCTTCCCTCCCTCCCCCTCTCCTTCCTCCTTTCTTTTCTTTTCTTTTCTTTTCTTTTCTTTTCTTTTCTTTTCTTTTCTTTCCTTTCCTTTCCCTTCCCTTCCCTTCCTCTCCTTTGCTTTCTCATGTCCCCTTTCCCTTTTCTTCTTTGTGTCTTTCCTTTCTCATCCTAGGAATCAAACTTAGGGCTGTGTGCATTCTGGGAAAGTGTTCTGGCCCAAGTGACACTCCCAGCTCCTAGCTCTTTGCTTGTTGCTGTTTAAGTGGTTCTCATATTGGAAATACATCCCAGTTAAAGCTGGAATAGGCTTGGAGTTAACTTTTCCTTTAAATAGATTTACAGGCAAGATATGTTATCTTTAATTTCCACACAAAAGCAAGACTCAAATCCCTAGTCATCATACTTTAAGTTATACAAATTGACCAGTGGGTTGGGTGCAGTTTAGGCTGCCTATCTCTACTATAAACTTTCTCATTAGTATTCTACCTATTAGTCCTCTTAGCTACTGATAAGGCTTGCCTAGAACCATTATTTCATTAAGGCTCTCAAAGTAGTAATTTTGAGTTCAATTATTCTATTTCCTACCTATAATTCTTGCATATAGAAGAACTTTTTCTCATAAAATATTTGAGTACCCTGAAATACACTTAACCGTTTGAACTATCATTTATGAAATGAAAAAAAAATGTAGTTTGGTGGTTCTATAAAGACATAAAGGAATTCAATCTTTCTGTTAATCTATGCATCATATATATTAACATACTACATCTGTGTAAGTGTCAGGGAGCCTATGTAGAGAACCCAGAGTCTGAGTTTAAGAAATGATTTTCCTGTAGGACCCTAGTCCAACCTC
Organism: Uromys caudimaculatus; assembly: GCA_028551405.1. Lineage (NCBI taxonomy): Eukaryota > Metazoa > Chordata > Mammalia > Rodentia > Muridae > Uromys > Uromys caudimaculatus. The sequence continues at coordinate 32,253,626 of CM052713.1, forward strand.
TTAATTTCCAACAATTATTTTTGCCTGATGTGGGAAAAACTCACAATTCTGCTGTGTGCAGTTTAACAAATGTTAAATCATACACATGGTGGTAACTTTCACTTCAAAGTCCACACACAATTTTATCATTACCACTGCGGCTTCTGATGCTGATCACACCTACCCATCTCCTAAGAGTTGAGCCTTTTGAAATTTCTGATGTAAATTTCCATAGAACAGGTTTTCTGGGTCTGGGGTTCATGTCAATTGAATTTTACAAGGTGGAATTTTGGAAAGGAAGATGTCAGACACTGGAAAATACTGGCCTAGGGCACTGTGTTTGAGAATAATATTGTTATGTGTTGTTCTTACTTATTCTTGTCAGTGATGATTGTTTCATTATATGAACACACTACTTATTCATTATTCAAACAATGATATCCTGACTTTTTTCTAATATTAGAGTATAATTAGTAAGATACCTATGATTTTTTTATAAATCAGTGTTATAGATATTTATTTTTTAACTTTTTAGTAATATCCTGAGGATAGAGACTTCTAAACTTACAACAAATTAATTAACTTTATTAAAATACAAAATATTTGAAGTGTCATATTTTTGAAATGCATAGTACTTTTATTAATCTTTGCAAATTCTATGCATTTATACAAATATATTTTGATCTTATTCACCTCCATTCCTCACCATAACTTCTCCCAGATTCATCTCACTTACGTCTGCACCGATTCCAAATTCATGTTTTATTCTTTATAACCCACTAATAAAATTTGTGCTCCCTATAGACTATGGGTGTAGAGTCACCCACTGGAGCAATGTGTCTCTACCAGGGGTCACATCCTTAAGTAAAGCTGATTTTCACTTTTACAGAAGCCATCAACTGTCAGTGGCTCCACATCTGGTGAAAGGCAGTTTTTTTTCTTTTGTTTTTTTGGTTGTTTTGGTTTTGGTTTGTTTGTTTATTTGTTTGTTTTTACTTATTCACTTTATATCCTACTCACTACCCCTCTCCCAGTGACCTACTCCCATAATCCTCCCTCCTCCATTCTCCTCTGAGTGGGTAGGAGCATGCCTGGTTAAGCCCACCACCACCACTGATATATCTATCTCTGGGAGTTTAGACATAACCTCTCCCACTGAGGTCAGACAAGGCAGCCCAGCTAGAAAGAACATATTCCATGTACAGGCAACAGCTTTTGGGATAGTCCCTGCTCAAGCTATTTGGGACCCACATGAAGTCCAAGCCACACATCTGTTACATATGCAGGGAGGTCTAGGTCCAACCCATGTATGCACTTTGGTTGGTGGTTCAGACTCTGACAGCCCCAAGGGTCCAAGTTAGTTGACTCTGTTTGTCTTCATGTGGAGTTTCTATCCCCTTCTAGGCTGCAATCCTTCCCTCTATTCTTCCATAAGAGTCCCCAAGCTCCATCCTCTCTTTGACTGTGATTGTCTGTCTGAGTCAGCTGCTAGATGGAGCCTCTCAGAGGACAGCCATGCTAGAATCCTATCTGTAAGTATGACAGAGTACCATTAATTGTGTCATGGACTGGTGCTTGCTCATGGGATGGCTTCAAATTGGGCCTGTTACTGGTTGGCCATTCCTTCAGTCTCTGCTCCATCTCCCAGAACAAGGATTTTTGAATTCCTCCTTACACCATGCTGAAATGTTGACTGGCTCATTTAGGAAAGCACTGCTGTTTTATATTCACAGAACAGGAGTCCTGTCATCATCAGAAGGTCCTGATTTTTATGTCTGTCCATTCTGATCTCTCACTCTCACAGCCTTTATTCTCCATGTTTTATGATTAGCTCCTGGGGAGCACTGGGAGAAGACGATCTATATGCATGCCCCATTCACAGAAGTGCACTATACTGACACTCATTCTCTGCACTCTGGCCACCTGTGAGTTTGTGTGCTAAGGATCATGTACTGTGCAGGATAAGGATGTGAGAACTGTGCTCATCTATGGGTAAAGAGACACTTAGCACTTAGAGGGCATGAGTGTTACTTCTTTTTGAAATTTAAAATGGTTTTTGAGATATCCTGCATGGGTACTGTATTCACATCCTATTCTTTCGTCTGTTTCCCCCCTTCAACTCCTCTCATGTCCCTCATCTGCTGTGCAAATCCATGACTTTTTCTTCTTCAAGCATCATATCTATACAGGTCATGCTTTTGTCAGTTTGAGCATATTCATTTACACTTGAAATCCTAACCAAATTAAGCACGTCTCCCACACTCTAAAAGTATTCTATGATGATATGTAATACAATCGTATGTCAATAGCCTATTCCTAGACACCACTAAAATATGACTCTATAGTAGTTTTCAGAGTTTTAAATAAGTGAAATTCCTAATATGCATATTTTCCTGGCTTTGTTCTCTCATAACAGTATTTAGGATGGCACACGCTGTTGATAACAATACCTCAATTTACCTACTAAAAAGTCTTCTCTTCCATGTGCACATCTCTTCTTGCTTCTCAGTTCACCTGTTTCAGTCCTTGATATAATTCCAAGTCTCACTAGACTCATCTGGTCATAGTGAGAGTCTTGAGTCTTATGGTGAAGACACTTCATGTGAAATGAAGAAATGCCCTCTTCATTTGTACACTAGGAAAAGAGAACTTGTATTTCCCCAAATTCTACTTGCAATTTATTCTATGCCATACAATCAATTTGAAATATTACACTCTTCAACATGAAAACCAAATCCATAACACACTAGAGAAAATATAAAATAATAAAAATTTAACTTCATGGAAGCTAAATATTTCTTCATTAAGTACCCAAATTAATAACTGTAAATAATAATTAAAATCTCATAAGTTGTAGGTCATTAACATTAAAATTATGTACATAACAAAATTTACCATTAATAAAAAAATTAAGGGATAAAGGGATGGCCCAAAAATTGCTAGCACTTGTTGCTGTTCCAGAGTATCAGCCCCCATATAATAACCTACAACCATCAGTTCCGAGGGATCTGATTCCTTCTTCAGGTCTCTGTGGGCACCAGACATGTACGTAGTGCACTGATATACTTGGAACCAATATACTCAGACACATAAAAGAAAAATAAATAAATCTTAAAAGAAACAGAAAGGAAAACAAATGAGTTATCCACAGCTTGGAAGAAATATTCTAAGTACATATCTGTAAAAACAAATTTTATGAAGAATAGAAATAGGGCTCCTAAAATTAATAATAAAAATTAAAACTTTAATTGAAATTAGGAAAATTATTGATTAGTTTGCTAAGGAAGATATATGAAGGTCCAATAAGAGTGTGAAGCTCCTTCACCTCATCAGCTATCTTGGAAATGCAATCAGAAACCAAATGTAGAATCCAAAGCCAAACTTTAAGGAGACATTGTCAAATAGAATGTCTAATATTTAAGAAAACAAGACAACATTAAATGTTGAAGGATAGAAAGTAACTAACATCTTCATAATCCTGGAGTATTTAAAATGCAGCAGTCAGTTCAGAAAGCTGTTGGGTTGTGTCTTGGAAAGTAAAATATGAAGTCACTAGAGGGTCAGTGTAAATCTTTTCTCTATCTCCTACAGCTACCCAAAGAACCCAGATATCTTTTCAAAGTCACAAATAGACCCGGTGCTATCTCTTATTTATAAAAGCTGATTCATTAGCCTCTGCCCTTACGCTGTCTTAAGGCTTCTAAGTGGGGGTGCATTGATACCTGTCTCGAGAATCTTGTCAATAGAGGTTCATCTGATGCCTCCTCAATGACCTGGGACTGAAACCTTCAACACTTGAAATAGTCTCACTCCCTGAATATGTCAAGTATCAGCTCAGGAAGGCTCTGAGTCCAAACAAGTTACTCTCTCAGGCAAAGAAAGACATGATAAAAGGTGCACATAAGTGAAGTACCAGGAAACAAGACATAAAATTAAGAGGAAGGAGGAGGGGGAGGAGGAGGAGGAGGAGGAGGAGGAGGAGGAGGAGGAGGAGGAGGAGGAGGAGGAGGAGGAGGAGGAGGAGGAGCCTGGCAGGTACAAACTCACATATTCTAATAAACACAAAGGAGTAGAACAAAAGAAACAGGAGGCTGATTTGTTACCCAGGCCAGTTGATATTTAGATTGTGATCTCCAAAATGAGCACATGGCCTTTTCCTGCAGAATTTCCCTGTTTGTAACTGTACCACTCCGCGTTTATCCTTCACCAGTTCCACTCATCCCTTAAAGCTCCATTTTGTTGATTTCTGATTATTTCTACAATTTAGCAATGTCATTTTAAATTCAAATAACATTCTCCAGAGTGCTGCCCTTTGTGAACTTTTCTGAGTTTCATTTGCAAGTTTGGGAATAAACTCTCTATTACCATTTCACGGTTGGAAATATTGAGCATGCAGTTTGAAATGCATAATAAAATTCCCTAAACAATTTCAAGGCTTCACAAACATAAAGAATAATCAAAGACACTGAATCTTCTTGATTTAGACTCAGATTTTTTTCATAAGACATTTACTTCTATACATAGTTATTTGCACATGGGCAGAAGGAATTCTAACAACCACATACAATGGAAATAAGGAATGTCATTTAATGTAAAGACAGGGTTAGAGAGGCAGAGTCCTTTGGTGATTAGCAAATAAAGAACAATGTACGTGCAAGTCAAATTTATTCAGAGATGGTTGTTAAGTAACAGCTCAAAATTCTGAAATTAAGATTGCACTTTATTGCAAGATGTAAACAGGTTCGTGAATTAAAACGTGCTTGAAGACAGGAAATATTTTAATTTTCATCTGATATTTAAAATAGTTTCTCAATGGAGGAGCATGAGTTTGGTGCCCTCAGACTAATGACTCCATTTGTCAGATTTACAACGGTTTTAAACAAAAAGTAAGACTGTCTCATTCAATCAGAGTTTACAGTGATAGACAAGACATAGTCTTCCCTTTTTACCCCATATGCTATGAAAACATGGTATTCTCCATAATATCTCTCCATTTAGCACTTCCAACCTCTTTTCATGGTCACCTTGTTGCCATGAGTGTGTGGTATCTCCTTGGTTTAGAAACAAGGCCATGTGATCATAATTTCCACAGACTGTACAGATTATCCAAATGAACGTCATTGAACAACTTTGCAAAACAAAAATGCAGATGCTCTAAAGGTTTCCTTTTCTCTGCCCATGAAGCATGTTCCTTGATTCATTAGTTAGTATTATCCTGTTGAAAAAATTCGATAAAGTATTAGTATTAGTCCTCAACATAGAAAATAATACTCATAAAGGTGATATATATCTATATATATATATAGATATAGATATACCACCTATGACACTCCTTTGGTTAGTAATGATAGTTGTAACAGCTAACATTTATTCATTGTGATCTGTCAGGTAATGCTCTAAGTGACATGTCTATTCATTTAATCTTTAGAGTAAACTCAGTTTATAGGGCAGCAGAGAGAGGTAAATGGTTTCCCAGGCAGTATGCACAGAGTTGAAGCTGGCCCTGGCTGGCTGCACCTGGAGTTCATGCACTTTACTATCACATACTCAGACTTTTTGGTGGGCTTTGGTTCCAACTTTCAGAAGGCAGTATCTCTTTTCTTAAAAAGAACACATGTTTGAGTTAAGGAAAACTGGACATGTACTAGCCCCAAAGAGCCAGCTTTACCCTTGAGTTTGTTAGGCAGATTATCTACCACTGAGTTACAACCCTTTATGTATGTCAAAGTTTTTGTGGGACCACTGGAGAAGTGACAGGTTACATGAAGAAGTTATAGCCATCTCTTCATGGTGCATATAGTGAGAAGCTTACAGATGGGCATGTGGGTAACAATGCCAGGTCGCTATTCCAGTAAGTGTTATAACACACAAATGATAGAAAATAAGGAAAAATGAAGATTCTCCTATAAGAATTAAATTGCCCCTTCACTATTACTTTTGATGAATATATTTTTTAAATATTTCAAGATTCAATTATAAATATATATATATATACAGTTACCTTTGAGTGGTATAACAAATTGAATATTTGTGTTCCTTTCAAACTGATATTTGAAATCTTATGCTCCCATTTGAAATTATTTGGAGTTGGGAGTTTATAGAAGGATATTAGTCATAAATTAAGAATTCATGTGACTGGGATTAATGGGAATAATAAAAGGAGCCTAGACAGTTCTCTTCCCTTCCATGCTGTGATGATTTTATGATAAAGCAAACAGCAGGGTGCAACCTTTGCAGCCCCTTGCCAGAGCATGACCATGAGAGCAGTCAGACCTCAGACCTGCATTTTTAGAACTGAGGAAAATATGTTTATATAATTTAATAGTAGTCACTATGTTTGCCTGAAGGAGCTTAGGAAGAAGGATGTACTCTAATCACATAGTTCCCCCTTTGTCGAATATCTACATGTTTCTAACTGTTCATCTTTTTGGGTAATAGTGCAATCAGTATCTTCATATATGGACAATAATCTATAGGCCATTTGTTGGATTCTTCCAAACGTGTTACTCATCAAAGAAGGTAGTCTTCCTTAGAGCACTGAGATATTTTGAAGGATACATTTTACTGAGCCCTGGTTTCTTTTTTTCCTACTGAAAACAAGAATCTCAGGAATACAGCACTATCAGCTGGTTAGGTTGAAGAGCACCAGGCTGACATTCACATCTTACTTGTCATAAGAAAGTTATCCCCTACCAACTTTTCAAAGTCAGTTGCAATGACCAGTCTCCTCCTATTTTCTTTTCCAGGGAGATTACCTGTGGAAATCCAATACAAACTTTAAACAAACATCTGAGAAACCTATTATTTCTGGCTAAGCACTGACATCATATTTTAGATTGTTTGATATAAGAATTACTTACATTTTTTTTCTCTGAGTATCCACTGAAAATTTGACCAAGAATTTCATGGCCTCTGGGTAAATATGAAAGGTAATTTGTGTCAACACTTCCCAAGATTCTTTCTGACCCTTTGACACTGTGGACTTATGGAAAATACCATATTACCCCATGTAAGCCTTTGTAATTGGATAAAATGGTGTTATTTCATAGATTAGAAATTTGAAATGTAGTAATGATTTAATTTAGTACAAATACTATTAATTTGAATTTCATTATGAAATGAGAAGTTAAAAATCTGTAAATTAAGTAGCAACCTGGACAAGTTAAGCATTTATTATTATTATTTTATGTTTATTGGTATTCTGCCTGTATGTCTATGCACTACATGCCTGCAAAGGCCAAATTATGGTGATAGAGCCCATGGACCTGAAGCACTGATTATCATGAGCCACCATGTGGATGTTGAGAACCAACCAAGATCTTTAGGATAGCAGCCTGTGCTCTTAACCACCTCTCCAGGCCATAAGCTTTAATTTTCAAGGATAAAGACAGAAACTTAGTGTGAATAACTGACTTTAGCTAAATGTTCCCTGAACATTCAACTAGATCTCAGCATCTCATATGTGTGGTTGGTTTTTAAGCCATTGTTTTAAATCTGAGAATTCTTCTTTCAGTAATCTGCAATATAACTGATTATATTGAAGTTTCAAGGATTATTGACATTTTCTTTGAAGCAAAAAAATGAATTTTCTGTGATAGATTAACTATTTCCTATTGTTATCTCTAAGATGTTACAGAGCAGGAAGTTAATTCAGCCCCACTATCAAGTAGTTTTTCTTTAAAAAAACATAAATGCAGTACAGATATAAATATGCATCCAGAGAGTAGACAGAAATTAAATCACTAAAAATAAAATTGTACTCTCAATATTTATTAAGTAAGCTCCAACAAAATATCAGTTATTAAGAAAACAAAACAACAAGAAGTTCAGGCAGGTATGGACAAAGGAAACGCTGAGACACTAATGATCATAGTGAAAGCAGAAGAAATAATATACCCCATGGATGAACTTCTCAATTGGCTACCCAATAGCAAGTGGTCAGCTCTGAAGTCACATAAATACAGGGAACAGTAAGCAGACCAACCAGATTATATTTATATATTGAGGAATATATATGTTGCTGGCGTGTGTGTATGTGTGTGTGTGTGTGTGTGTGTGTGTGTGTGTGTGTGTGTATGTGTGTGTAACAGAAATTAAAGAAAAAGAGAACAAAGGACTTGAATTTAAGAGAGAAAGGAGAGAGATTGAAAGAGAGAAAGAGAGCAAGTGATAGAAGATATCTGAGAGGTCTTGGAGGTAGAAAGGAAAAGGAAAATATTTTAATATAAACATTTTAAATTTAACAATATCTGAAAAATAAATCTACTATATGAGCATAATTTGGTTTCACCCACAGGCCCACAGTTAGCCTATCCCAGGTGTTCTTGTATATTAGTATTCATTGTATCACTCTTCACCCTAGCCAAATATGGCAACACTGTAGGTGTTCAACAACAGAGGGATGGATATGGCAAAACTGGTACATAGTCACAAGGACATTGTGCCAGGTATAAAGGAAAATGGAGTTGTGACTTTTGCAAATAATTAGATACAACTGGTGTTAATCGTATTAAGCAAATTTAACTGGATTCAGAAAGATAATTACTACATTTTTTATTAGTGTTTCTTTAGTCAAATAAAAAATCATGCACGTGTGTTTAACATGCAAGCTAGGTATGACATTGTCTAGGGTAACAGAGGAGATGCCGGAGGAAAGAGACATGAGAAAAACAGGGTATTAAATAATGGGATAGAGAGAATGTATTCATGATACATGTAAACCTTTCCTAAATATCTTTAAAGACTATTAAGAAGACCATTGAATACATTGTCTTGGGTATGTCCCCTGGAGTGTGGTCTGTCTTCCAATACATACATTCTTAAAGAAAATGGAAAATCCTTCTATCAAGAGCTGTCAATTGCCAGTAGTACCTCAGCTAAAGGTGGCACTTCATGTAAAATGTTCTCTCCACTCTGAGATAGGAAATAGAGGATACTTAATGGGAACAATTGGGGAAGGAGATGAATAGGATCAAAACATTACATGAAATCCTCAGAGAGCTAATAACAATGTTAAAAAACAAAACAAAAAGATTTATTATCAAGAGTACATTGGTTCCATATAAGATAAATCAATTTTAAATGTATGGAAAAATTGCTTGGAGAACACTGGCAATGTGATATTGTTAACTAGATTTCTTAGTTCTGTAAAGTAGGTAGTGATGCTTCAGTCCATAACACCATAAAATATCGAGTATAATATGAAGGAGTGAATGCTTCTATTGCCTCCAATTTGCAACTTTGAAGCCATAAGAAAATACAGCTATGTTTGTAAACGAGACCTTTAAGCAGATAAAATTAAATGAACTTATGTGTTGGTATTACCCTCTAAGGTTAATCAAATAAATACATTAGTAAACTTAGGTATGTACAAGACTCCTCATCCTTCCCCTCTATATTGGTTCTGTAAATGTGTGGTTAATTTTGCAACTTCTGAGTTCTTTTCTCTTCACATTTTCTTCCTGTTTATAATTAGTTTTGTGCTCATTGGACTAATTTTGAATTGTCTTCTTTTTACAAATAAAGCATTTCTCAATTTATCACTTAGTAAAATGTATGCCTCCTATAAGGAAATAGAAGATTCATGATTATTAGAAGACACACCAACATACACACACACACACACACACACACACACACACACACACACACACGAATATACAACTGTCCAGTTCCACATATACACTTAAGAACGCCTTTAAAAAAATGACAACATGAATTTTTCAGGCAAATGAATGGAGCTAGAAAACATCATTCTGAGTGAGGTAACCCAGACCCCAAAGGACATACACGGAAAAGCAGGGACAAATTAAAATGGAGCAGAGACTGAAGAAAAGGCCATTCAGAGACTGTCCCAGCTTGAGATTCATCACATCCGCAGACATCAAACCCTGAAACTATTGTTGATACCGAGAACTGCTTGCAGACAGAAAGGAGCCCAGTAGGGCTCTCCTCTGAGAGGCTCTGCCAGCACCTAAGACAGATGTAGACACTCACAGCCAACCATGGGACTGAGCCCAGAAATGCCAATAGAAGAGATAGAGAAGGGCTGAAGGACCTGAAGGGGATTGCAACCCCATAGGAAGAACAAGATCAACTAACTAGACCCCTCATATCTCCCAGGAACTAAACCACTAACCATAGATTATAAATGAGAAGCTCTGTAGCTCCTGTTACATATGTTGCAGAGGATTGTTTTATCTGGTTTCAGTGGGAGAGGAAGAGCTTGGTCCTGTGGAGGTTTGTTGCCTAGTAAGGGGGGATGCTAGAGTGGTGAGTTGGGAGTGAGTGGATGGGTATGGGAGTATCCTCTTATAGGCAAAGGGGAGGGGGAATGAGATGGGTATATGGAGAAGAGACCAGAAAGGGGGTCAACATTTGAGATCTAAATAAATAAAATAATCAATAAAAGAAAGAAAAAGAAAAGAAAGCCATGTGGAAACATAACACAAAGCTGGCTGTTTATGAACCAGAAAGAAGGTAACTATCTTCTTAAGTTCCCTGCCTGTCTTGTGATTCATGCATGACTAACATGGCAGAGTGTAAGAAAGGAACCTTCTGTTGTTTCAGCTGTCCAGCTGGTGGTATTTTATTATGGAAGTCCTAGATAGCTAATACTGGCATTTCCACCACAGAAAGGAATATGATTTGGTTTAGGGGTGTAGTTACCGGATGTCGTGGCCAGCTTTAGTATTTCTCTGCACTGCTGTTCCTACATAGATTTACATTGTTTTGTAATTATTGTAAAACTCTTTCTCTTCTTGAATAGTGAATAAAAGGAACGAAATTAACATTTATGCGACACTTAACATGTGCCAGGCACCATTTTGCATGTGTCTTCTCATTTAATCCTTAGAAACATCTTGCAATGTAAGTATTATTATTCCAATAATTTCAGTTAAAGAGATAAATTAACTAGCCCCCACAGTCACTTAGCTAGTTAATTGGCAGATTTGGATTCAAAACTGATCATGCTTCCTATTTGTGATTCTACAAAGTCTTGGGCTTTTCGTTATTTAAAGTTGAAGTGTCCCTTCAAAATAACAGAAAACTTTCTACTAGTTCGCACGGAGGAAATTGACTATACTGGGTATAGGCAGATAAAAATTTAAACACAATGATAAACTGACTGGGGTGATTAGGAGAATAGCGGAATTCCATGGAGCCAAGGATTCAAATTCCTAATGGAATCTGTGTGATTCTTCTCACATGCTCAATCGTATGACGTCAAAGAGAAGCTGCCTCTCAGAGCTAAAGTGGCTACCTCAGCTACTGCTTCAAGCAGTGAGAGATTTTAGGAATTGCTTCAATACTTCTGCATTTTAGACTTCAATAAGCAAAATCCTGTCACTAACAAAACCTCCAGGAAGACTGAAAGAGAGGAGCTGAGAAAACACATGGTAAAACATGTCAGAAAGGGAGCAAGTGCTGGCTCCTAGAGGAAAGAAGCAAGTGTCCTGGCTAGTCAGTGCTATGTGGCTATTCAGTGATGACAGCTCAGTCCTACAGTGGTTTAGAAAGTGATATGCTGGCATTTATGCCTTCATACCCGAGAAGGCTTCCCAAGTCACCTAGTTAAGACTATGAGCCAAATACAGAATTGTATTACTAAAGATTAAAGAACTAGTAAATAGTTCTGAAAGACAGTGTAACTTCTCATGTCGTGACAGTGTCCTCATAATTTTCAAGTTTGATTGGGCGAATGTCTTTACTTGAAGTGACTATGGTTTAAGAAGAGAAGGCAAATTCCACATTACTAAGCAGTATGTTATTGGTATAGAACCACAAAGAGCATTGTCAAAACCAAGCTACTGAGGTGCATTAAACCCGTTACCATGAATGATGGTATGACTTTTGAGATGCTGGTTCTATATAAAACTCATGTCTTCTTTGCCATCAGGGGAAACACAGAATTATCATTATGCTATTTTAAATTGTTCTGTGACTTCCCTAATTTATATCTTCTCTAAATTAAGTGAATATAAAATGTATTATCATAAATAGAACTAAGTTCATATTTCTTAATAGATATGATTTGATAATTTTTTAGAGGGTCATAGCCCTAGCCTAATCTCAATATTACATATAACCTATGGGTGATAAGTAAAAAACATCTTTCTAACCTAAATGACAAATATATTTATTTCACCTCATAAAAATTCATAGCAATTTCTTCTCATATTCTTGTTATATTCTTCAATAAACCCAAGAGAAGAAAGTATATTTCTGTGTTCTCATATTTGACCTGCATAAAGAAAAAGAAAACATGGCAGGCAAAACTTGATCCTTTTCTTTGCTTTCTTTTAGACTACAAGTGTACAGCATTACAACTTGTAAAGTGCTAAATAATCTTATTCTGGAATTTAAAACAGTTTTTCCTATGAGATAAAACTGTGTTCATAACTCTGATCTCTTTAAGACTTCTTGAAATTTCTTTTCTTTGCCTACACAGTATCCATGTGTTACTGCTAATGCCATCTGTGGTGATTTGAAAATGCTTGGTCCATTAAGTGGCACAATTAGGAGATGTGGCCTTGTTGGAATAGGTGTGGCCTTGTTGGAGTATGGGTAGCCTTGTTGGAGTAGGTGTGGCCTTGTTCGAGTAGGTGTGGCTTTGTTGGAATAAGTGTGGCTTTGTTGGAGGATGTGTGTCACTATGGGGTGGGCAAAGAGAATTTCCTTGAAGCTGCCTGAGGATACCAGTCTTCTCCTGACTGCCTTCAGATCAAGATGTAGAACTCTTGGCTCCTTCTCCAGTACCATGATTGCCTGGACTGTGCTATGCTTCCTACCATAACAATAATGGACTGACCCTCTGAACCTGTAAGCCAGCCCTAATTAAATGTTGTTCCTTATAAGAGTTGCCTTGGTGATGGTGTCTCTTCTCAGCAATGGAGACCCTAACTAAGAAACCATCCTTGGGCTGCAATTTGGAATATAGATGATCTTGAGAAAAACCCATGTTTCTTATATAACTGTGTTGTATGTTGCCAGTGTCTTCTCCTTCAAACATTCTCTTCCTTAGATTCTCTCTTTCTCTCCTCCGACAGTAGAATATCATTCAGTCACTGAATATAGACTGTACTGTGACTTTGGGGCTGAGTCTTAGTCATCTGACATGTGAACCTGGTTCTCTAACCCTTACTTAGAGAGGAAACTGCCCATTTATCTATGAAAAATATTTGCATAGAGAAGTGAATATACCATCCCTCTCTTTGTGTATTCAAGATGCCAGCAGCATAATGGCACCATAGGGTTATAGTGTTTGTTGACTACTATGGCAATGTCCACACTACAGAATTGCAAAATATGGCCACTTTGCAATTACACAACTATTTTATCTGAGCCAAGAAAATGGGAGGAGATATAAATTATTTGTGCAGGTTTGAATTACATGGCCATTTAGGCTGAGCTTGCCACCTTGCCGTACTAATGTGGTTTCTTGATGTTGTGTACAGGTTCAGAGCATCTTCCGACATCCTCTACATTTTCAATATGCATCTAAGTTTTCTCTCCTGATTCATATAAGACATATACCCCAACGGTTTAAGGAGACTTTTGTGTCTTCTATCTCCCATCTGTTATCTCTACCACCTGCATATGTGTATTCTGTCCACAAGGAAAGAAGTCCTGCCTATCAGCTTTTCTTTTAACCACCACGCTAACACATAATCACATGGCAAGAAAGAGGCTTCTCTAAAACTCATATATGGTATGAAACATTCATCAAATCCCTTTTTCTCATGGAATCAGCAACAGTAATTTTTATGAACCAAATTTGCAGAGTATGTATTCTTTAAATTATTAATAGAGAACTTAAAATGCATAAACTAACAAGGTCCCAGGAGTGTCTTTTTGTGTTGAAAACAATTATAATTATTCTTTTTTTTCTTATAATAAAAAGGAAGAAATAACTAGCATTTCTTTCTAAGATGGTTCATTCCAGACTGCAGTACTGGATGTTATACGGTCTTTTTATGCAGCCTTTTCATGCATAGGGCTAAGCTGCAGTGACCATCTGGGCCTCCCAAATGTAAGGAAGGCTGTGAGGTCTTCAGTGGTTGACCCCCAGTCACATGGCTGGTGAAAGGCAGAGATAGCTCTATTGCCAAGTAATTTTGAATTCCACAAACATTATACGATGTATATTCAAAATAAGGGTGTAAACTAAGAAGTGTTCATTTTAGTTTCTTGACTTAACAAAATCCAATTGAGTGGAACAATTTCTCCTCTGTATTCTGAGCTTCTTTAGTGCATGACACAGCCTCTAGATTCAGACTGATCTACTTCATAAGCTTCTCATTGTCACTACCTCCCTGACAGCAATGCAGGGACTTAACATCTTCAGTTCTGTGAAAACCATGAAACAGATTGTACTCACAATTATTCCTGCGATCTTTAGAATTCTTCATTCTGGTTACCCTTAGCTAATAAAAATTGCACTTTCTGTTTCTTAGGCATTTAACCTTTACATTCTTCCACAAGACCAAGTTTGTTTGTTTGTTTGTTTATTATTTGTTTGTTCTTTTGAGGACAAAGGAGAAGCCAACCCTAAGGAAGAGGTTATTTATTTATTACTTCAGTAGAAAACCCACATTGGCCGTAAGGAAGAACTTGAAGGAATATGGAGGCTTGCTTCCTAACCATTTGAATTGTTCCTTGCCAGTTACTTCTGCAAATGTCCACCTCATCAAATCAGACCATTTTGGATATCAAAATGTCATGTTAATTTTTGAGTTGAAAAACCCAAAAGGGTTAAATTCATCAACTCCATCAACTCAGTAACCTCTGTTTTTAAGTTTGTGTCAAATACATCTTCCTATCACCTGGCATGACCACGCCTGGGCTTTGCACATTTGTTTCACAGTGGTCGAGAAGGAAGCAATTGTCAGTTCCAGGTCTGTGCTCTAGCCAGGCCAGTTATAGCCTAAAGCAACAGGAGGAAATTCTCCCTTCCCAGCCTAGCTGCTCTTCCTTGATCCGGGGTCCTTTTAAAGAAAACAACAGAAAAAAATAGGAAAAAACCTACCGTGGGGAAGCCTGAAGCTGCAACACAAATAATGATTATTCCTGTCAAGGTTTAACTGTGGTTGCTAAGTTACTGGCCTTCTCTGCAAAACCTTGAAGTATGGGACACATTAGGAGCTCGTTAGGTCCCAGTGACTTGCGGTAAATGTACAATTTGTCTCTGTGCTAAACACACTTCAAAAATAACAATAATAAAAAAACACCCCAGATGGCTTAAAATCTGTGACCTTTCTGTTGTTACCCTTCCCCTCCCCTTTATACCTCTTCTCCTACTTGCATGTTATTATGGAAACTGCTATTGGAAAAATAAAAAAATTTTGCCAAGGAACTTGATCTATTAGACTACAGCGTTTGGCATTTAATGAAGGTTTTCACAAAGAGAACCACAGGAAGGGTCAAGGAAAACTAAAGGGAGTTTCTGTAATAATTGTTTACAGTGCACACAGCAGGGCCATCAGCTCAATCTCCAAGAGCACCTGTAGTGTGTGTGCGCCTGGCTGCAAAACCTTGCAGAAGCAGGAAGCATTTGACTCTTCCATCCATTTTCTATTTACACTAATAATATCACTGTCCTATTCACAGATCTTGGAGTTAACCTAGCAGCAGATATTTGCACTTGAAAACTCTGACATGATTTGTGCTGGAACTTAGTGACAGTTTTAGTTGACCAAACTCATTTCCGTGGGAGATTGGAAATCCCTTTCTTTATGCTGCTGCAGATATGTTTCTACTTGGTCCCTTGCTGCTGCTCTGTGCTTCTAAACTCTTGCCAAGACGTAACGCGCTAATGTGAATGTAGCTATGGAGGAAGTGGTGTTAGAAAGGATGCAGGAGAAAGCAGGGATAAAATGTGGGTGGCTGAGTGAATCGGGTATTAAAGGAAGCTAGCAGATATCCCGGGCAGCTTCTGGCTGTTATAATGCTAGCAAATTATGACAATGGAAAACAGCGATGTGAGTGTTCCGTGGCTGTAGGTATAACTATGTATGACTCTGGTAGTGGCAGGGAAGTAGGCCCTAAGAGCTAATGGTAAAGCTCACAAGGAGGATCACATTGCCTGTGCCAGTTTCCAAATCCATATTAATTGTAATTGCATTGACCTACAATCTGGGCTAAGAGATACCTTTTGCCCATAAAATAGGGAACTTTGCAGGATGCTTAGATCTGACCACCCTCACAGAGACAGAGATCATCTTTTTTGCTCTTTTGCCAATAATTAATCAGAATTCATATGGTATTATTATTTTTGATAAAATATAATACTAGGTGAAACTACACACACACACACACACACACACACACACACACACACACATATATATATATATATATATATATATAGAGAGAGAGAGAGAGAGAGAGAGAAATATATACATATTTTCTTCTTTCAAGAAAGGTAACTTTCTAACACACTACTTCATGTAGCAATTGAAATCATGTGGTTTCTCTATCCTTGGCCAAATGAGCCTCTGAATTGTTTCAAATCATCTCTATCCCTCTCTCCCAGGCACTTGCATTATGAAACAAATCTCTTATTATTCTCCAGTTTTCAGATATGCACAGCTTTGTCTGTGACCCGTTCCTATGTAAACCATAGTTTCAAATGATAAAAAATTAATCCTCCACATTAGTTTATTATTCTCCTAGCTGAGGAAAAGCAAAAATAAGACAATATAATACTACACTTTTCCATGGTAATTCTACATAGACTTGGTATAGCACTGTCCCCAGAGTCTAAAACAAGCTTTGTGCAAAAATAGTATCAGCATTTGCATTCAATCTGTACATGTTCTCCTGTAAACTTTAAATCACCTGTAGATTACTTATAATATTAATACAATGCAAATCACAGGTAAATAATGGTTGTGCTACATTGTTTGGGGACTAGTGAGAAGAAACAAACAGTCTGTGCATATTTACAAGTTAATATGTTTTCAGTTGCAATCGGTTGCTTCTATAGAAGCAGATCCATCTTGAGATACAAGGGCCCAGTTGCACATACTTTGGAAGGCAGAAAAAGCCAAGTCTTGTAAGGACTAACTCCATGTCTTTTTCATTCACCAGATATTTCTGTTATGACAATGTATTATTTTCTAAGTTGTGGGACAGTAATGGCCCCAAATACTTTGCATATGAGGATGACAGAAGTCGACTATCCATCCCCCAACCTGGCTCCACAAAGCTAGCTCCCCCCACCAACCCTACTAAGAACTTATTACCTTGACAGTTATCAGACTTCACTCCTTGTTTGATCTTATAAGGTCCCAGGCCCATGACCCCACCTAACCTGCAGCCCCTGAGTATGCCGATGAAGCATCCTCCAACACCCCTGCCCTGGCCAGTGGTACACAGCTGTACAAACTCTGCCCCAGAGGCAGTAGCCATGTCCCAGGGGCATTATTAACCCCTTTCCTCCCCAATAAACTGAACCAGTTCTCTGAAGCTATTTCCTGGGACCTATATCCTGCATTGCACCCACATGCCAGGCTAAACTTCCCACCCTCTACTCCAGCCCAGTGCACAACGGGCCTGGCTACCTGGAGGTAGTAGCAGACACGGACACCGGGCAGCACTGAGTTATTTCTGGTTTTGGAATTGGTTAATAATTAAAGTCAACTGGGTCCATTTATTCCATTTGTGTGGACATCCTAGATGTTAGAAGATGGCATTACTTAGCTGCAGATGTAAATATGCAACTTAGGTTTGCTAAATTAATCACTGCAATTCAAAGAAGAACTTTTAAAAATGCTTCTAGAAATGATATACCCCCCACAATGTGTATGTGTATATATATATATATATATATATATATATATATATATATATATATATATATATATATATATATATATAGAGAGAGAGAGAGAGAGAGAGAGAGAGAGAGAGAGAGAGAGAGAAGGAAGGAGGGAGGGAGAGGGAGAATTCTCTCTCTTTATATACTGAGCTTACTAAACACTGAAAGTGTGAACCTGAACCTGATGGCTATGTTCTTAGAGAAAGTCTTCAACTATAACAGAAAGCCAACAGGTACAAATGAGAAAGGCAGACACTGTGAGTCCTAACTACACACTGAATCAGAATTCTGGAAGCTCTATTTTCAGCTGCTATGGGTCTTTTATCTGCAGTTTTCCTTTCTATTGTTAGCATAGACATATTCCTATTAACAAAAATAATAATATTCCTCTTCAAGGCAAGGCAAAAAGACTTTAATCTTGTAGGACTTCTAGCTAATAATCCTTTTCTTTCTTAAATGAGATGCTCATATTCTCCAGTTCTAACAGCTATTTCCCATATAAGTGTTGGTTGTTGGATCTGACTCCTTCAAAACACTAGGGGTGATATATTCAACTTACATTATAAAGTGTAATAACTGTGCTTAGTATTTAAGGATTACATCACCAACGTTGTGTCACCTGCCTCTCTGTCCTTTTCCCAACTCACTGCCTGCCTTCTCTAGAGACATGCTAGTTTGTGTATTACATTCTTTTTCTCTCTAATTCCTAGGATCTTTATCCATTTTCCATGGGAATCATGTGACCTCACTTCAATGAGTCTACTCATTGTTTCTTTGTACTCATCATTCTCTTAAGTGCATACTTTGTGCTGGACCCTGGTATTAGCCAAAAGGCACATCCATAGACAGCTGAAAGTGACTCTGTGACAATCAGGCATCTTTATAGCCAGCTCTGGAGGGACCCTTTGACAAGACAAGTCATCTCTAGCTGTCTAAAAGGAACTCTTATCCATGTCCCTCTGTTCATGCACCATGACCATAATAAAAGTCACATTCTCCTTGCCCCCATTCTCTTCTTTCATCTCTCTCCCAAAGGCTACCTCTACCTTCCCCCTTTTAAAAGTAACCCTCCCACATGAGACCTGCCCAGCAGTGTGTTTCTGTTCAGTCCCATCAATGGGTGAGCATCACACGGGCAAACCTCTGTTGTCCTGATCTTCACTCATCAAGAGAATTGACCTGTGCCATTATTATTTCTCATGGACACCTCTTGTTGTCTCTGTCAGCCACTGTGCTCTTTTTTTTTTTTTTTTTCTCAGAAAAGAAAACATTTAATTGGGGCTGTTTTACCACTTCAGAGGTTCAGTCCATTATCATCATGGCAGGAAGCATGGTAACATGCAGGCAGACATGGTGCTGAAGGAGCTGAGAGTGCAACATCTTAATCCATAGGCAGCAAAAGAGGACTGTCTTCCATAGGCAGCCAGGATCACACTGGCTAGATGTAAGAATATATGAGACATCAAAGTGCTGCCTCCACAGGGACACACTTCCTCTAACAAGGCTACACCTCCCCCAATAAGTCCATACCATCAAACAGTGCCACTCCCACAGCCAAGCATATTCAAGCCACCACAGCCTCCTCTTTCCAAGTTTACAACCCTACATTGCCTATCTTGTAATAGTATGGGCGTCACTCCTGTTAACCTTGATTCCTGCTGCTTGTTTCTTTTTTTTTTTT
>CM052713.1:32273606-32291263 GCA_028551405.1 Uromys caudimaculatus
AAAAAAAAAAAAAAAAAAGAAAAGAAAAGAAAAGAAAAGAAAAGAAAAGAAAAGAAAAGAAAAGAAAAGAAAAGAAAAGAAAAGAAAAAAATCTAGCGTAAAAGAAAGGTTATCTATGGACTAAATGAAATTGTTTGTTCTATGAAATGCAATGTAAGCTAGGGGTGGCTGAACTGTGGTTATTAGTGTAATCACCTTATTTTTGTATTGGATACTAAAAAGAAAGGTGAATAAGAATATGGAGTAGTGAGTACAAATATTTGAGGAGTAAAGGGGATTAGGTATTTAAAATGCGTATGAGGGCTATGGACAAGGATAAGCCCTGATGTATAGTCACTGTACTTACCATCAAAGTTATTTCTGAAAATACTGCATCTTAATACAACAAATCAAATGTATAATGAACGTAGATTATGAACAGATCTTGAGAAGTGCATGGAGGGGTTCAAGTAAAGATATTGTTTTTGGCAATGAGAGCTGTGTTTGTTAGCAAAGGGAAAAATGTATAATTTTTAGGAGAGACTGAAGATATTAAAGATGATGTATCTGATCTGATTGAACTGACATGAAATACATCATTGCTAATATGTCAGAGGTCTCCCTTGGAAACCTACACAGAACTCATTTCCTGAGAGAAATTGCTCTTCAAAATTACAGTAAAGATGGCTGCATGAAGACGGGTCTTTTGATGATTCTTGGATGTCATATCATCGGGAGAGACAAGAACTGTCAGAGTGATTAAGGAAGACAATAGACACCTTTATACAGGAATTTTACTACAAGCTGGAAACACATTCTGGCTTGGCAGTATTTGAAGGTCTGAATAGTGGGTGAGCAATTCTAGGGAAAGGGAGTTCCCATTTGATTTCCATTACTGTGGTAAACACAATGGCCAAAATGTGAATTGGAGAGGAAAAGATTTATTTGGCTAACACTTCTTTCACTGAAGAAAACAGATAAGACTGGGACTGAATCAGAGACTGTAGAGGAATAATGCCTACTTACTTGCTTTGTCTGGGTTGCTCAGATAGCTTTCTTATACAGTTAAGGTTTACTAGGTGTACTGGCTAGTTTTGTGTGTCAACTTGACACAAGCTGGAGTTATCACAGAGAAAGGAGTTTCAGCTGAGAAAATGCCTCCATGAGATCCAGCGGTAAGGCATTTTCTCAGTTAGCAATCAAAGGTGGAGGTCCCCTTGTGGGTGGTACCATCTGTGGGCTGGGTTCTATAAGAAAGCAGTCTGAGCAAGCCAGGAAAAGCAAGCAAGCCAGCCAGCAAGAAACATCCCTCCATGGCCTCTGCATCAGCTCCTGCTCCTTGACCTGCTTGAGTTCCAATCCCGACTTCCTTTGGTGATGAACAGCAATTGGAAGTGTAAGCTCAATAAACCCTTTCCTCCCCAACTTGCGTCTTGGTCATGATGTTTGTGCAGGAATAGAAACCCTAGGGATGGCCCATCCACAATAGGCTGGGCCCACATATATCAACTAGCAATTGAGAATGTACCCTGCCAACCTACCTGCTCATGGGCCAATCTGATCACTAGTCAAGGTGGTTTTTCAATGAGAGTCCCTCTTACCAGGTGTTTCAACAACAGATGCCAATACTCTTTAAAATCTTTTTGCCCCTGCCTTGTCCATGGTACTAGATATGATGTAGATGTTCCATTTAGATGTGAAAATATTGCATTCTCTACATGCTGACTAATTGTGGAAATCTGTGTTAATCATCTACTGCTAAATGATGTTTATCTGATGAGGGTGGAGAGATGAACTAGTCCTTGAGTGGAACAATCAATCATCAGTCAGTTTAATGCTATATCCTTTTAGTAATAATATTAACAGCTCTTTCCAAGGACTATGAACTATCCAGCCATGGGATCTTTTCTCCTATCAGTGATCCAAGCATGAGTTTCATTTTGTAGACAGGGTCTTAATGCTTAGTAGAAAGCAGTAGATCACTCTGTTAACATTTAGAGCACTATTGCACTAGTGGGTCTATCTTGCCAAACCAATTGTTACTTCAGTTCACAGGGTTCAAATTGGGTAAGATAATTGAGAGATGTTTATAAAGTACCACTTTTCTATTTTGAAAGGGGCATAAAACTCAGATATAAAATTGTAGTTTATATTCTTCTGTGCCTAAAGTATGGTATATAAATAATACATTTCTCCATTGGACATTCATGACACTGTGTCACTCTGAGAAAACTGGTACTGAAATTTTCATGGAGAAATGTTAAATCTGCCACATTAACCATTTTATGGGGCAACAATTAATACTATTAACTTCTTTGTGGGCTGAGTTAATAATTTTATATTCCTCTCTAGTAATCTTTGCTTTGCCAACTCCTACTTTCTATGGCCTCCTGGACACTTGCACACCTCGCCACATGATGAATGCTATTTTACCACAATAAAAGTAACACTGAAATTACAATAGCAATAACTAACATTTGTATCACCTTTATAGCTATTGAGTTTTACTATAACATCTCATTAACTATCTTGTGAACTAGTATTATTGTTATTTGCATTTTCTCTTCATACTATGAAAGCTCAGAAACTATAGAGTTGCCAGAGGAATATAACAAGTAAAGCAATTAGGACTATGAATTTTTCTGGCTATAAGTCCTTGATTTTTTTGGCTTCAATTTACTCTGTGGCTGTTCACAATTACACCACAAAATTGGATTCCTAGGTGCTTTCTTTAGATTGTTCAGGCAGAAAACTGTTTCTTTTATCTGAGCAATAAATTGTTCCCGCACTAAAAAGTTATAGGATAAGCTCTTGATACTCTGGTAATGTAGCACCCTTTTGGAGTTTGGGGAATATGTTCTAAAATATAGAGATGTAGATAGATTTTAATTCAGTCAAAACTCCAAAGCATGGAGAAGAGACGATCCTCATCAAGCATGAAAATATTCACTGGTCAGTTCTATGGAGTCTTATGTTTCCAGGAAACAAAGCTTGGAACTCTGTCCCTCATGGGGTATTATGATTGGCTAAATGAGAACAGGGTTAGAAAATGTGTAAGATTCATTCACATTCCATTACCTACCTCCATTTGTTAGCTATGTAGACATTAAACATTTATTCCACTGCTATTCCTCGATTTCTCATTTGTACGATGTATGATGGAATTTTCTTGATTTAGACATTCCCTTCCTCTTGGATTAAGGTAATCTACATTAAAAGAGTTCCAAGAGCACTGGGCAGAATGTAGTTACATTATGGCCATTTGTGATATGGATCAGTGGAATCACCCTCTTTCTGCAACTGGCTATTTTAAGACATGGCCTTAAAAAATGGGAATTTGTCCTAGAGATAGCATTATATAGGCTTTAAGGAGACTTCATGCACTCACCAACATCTACCCTGTGCATCTCCCCACAACCCTTCTCCTTTCATAATAACAGTGGCAGGTGAAAGACTACCTAGAAGAAGCTGTCCCATTTTATAATCTGTGCATGCATCAGCATAAGTACTTTTATTCGATTTGGTAATTCTCTTTTATTGTAAGAGCATCCCCAGGAATTTCAGGACCATTAGCAGCCTCACAGGTTGCAGAATACGCTTTTTTTCTATGTCTGATAACACAGTTGATCAGAAGATTTTTCTGACGTGCTGAAATCAAATGAATACAGATTGGAACTACCTGAACCAAAAAGTAAATAGTTTTTCTTGTGCTTTGTTGGTAGCATTGTAGTGTCATAAAGCAGAAAGAAAAGAAATGAGGCTTGTGATAATTTTTATTGTGCTGGGTCTTTTTCATTCACTAGGTACCTGTGATCATCAGCTATGCCTAAGAGATGCATGCAGTCCTATCAGAGCATAGGGCACACATCACACTGAATAATAAAAGGGGATCCTAGCAACTGCATCAAAGCACATGAGTTTTTTATTTCTTTTATAAAAAATGCTTTTACTATAGTTTTCTGTAAGGATGAAAGCTAATAGGTTGGCTCATTCAGTAAAATATTAATGGAACTAATCTGGCACCCTAACTCTTCAAAATATATTCTTTTGCTGATCCTGCTAAAACAACAGCTTTTGAAACCACAGAAATACTATAATGTGGTCTAAGGTGGGTCTGTAGCTCTTAGGTTAGATCTCCATTCATTTTGGGAGGGGCTTTGTACGTTCACCTGGGCTTGGGAGGAGTCTGGGGTTTTGGATGCCCTATTTTAGTGGAGATAAACCCCTCTCAGATTCAGTTTCTCCATGTGAAACTATGAAGCAGTTTTCTTAATGCAATAAGAGAGTATGTTTAGACCACTTAATAGGAAGACTTTACATGCACTTAACCAGTAAAATCTAGCTGCTTTAATTTTTATCAGTTAGTTTTTTTCAACATTGATTGAATTCCATACATTAACACAAATGAGTATACAAAATGTCTATACAAAAATGATTAAGACACTAAGAAGTTTTTGACTTAAAAGGTATTGTCTGCAAGAGTGGGATCGAAGCTTCTATATCCCGAAGGCTTCAGTACCAGAAAGCATGACAAAAGACTAAGTCAAAAATGTAATTGAAAGCCAGCAGTTCAAGGTAGCAAGGGAGGCTTTCAGTCACCTGACCTTCTCTCAGTGGAAAAGACAGGGTATAAACTATCACAATTGTTGGCAAAATTTCCAGTAGAGAAATATATAGTATATATATTTAGCTTTTTATTTCACTGATAGACCCTACTGTAGATACTCAACTCTGCATGAGTAAAGATCAGTTAAAACTTCCCATAGGTGAATGTGAATGAATATATGCCAATCAAATCTATTTACAAAATCAAACCTGGAAGATTCAAGGTCCTCCAGTATGGGGTGTCTGTGTGTGTGTGTGTGTGTGTGTGTGTGTGTGTGTGTGTGTGTGTGTGTGTGTGTGTGTGTGTGTTTAGAGATTTATTTTTAAGAACTTAGTTCACATGATTAGGGAGATTGGCAAATCCTGACTTGTCTGATGGTAGACCAGCAGGCAGAAAAGTTCCTCATGGAGGAGCTGGTCCCACAGTTTGCTGTTTATTCTGCTGCTCTCTTTTCTTCTTGCTCAGGGGAGATCAGCCTTTTGATCTTCTCAGAGCAATAGCAATGTCTGAATTACCGCATTATGGGTGGCAATCTTCTTTACTCAAATTCTATTGAGTTAAATGTTAATCTCATCTAAAAACACTTTAAATTGACATGGAAAATTATCACAAATCCTCACCCAATTTGATTTGCTAACGCTTGTCATTCTCGGAACGGAGAGGAAATCTTCTCTGCTTAGTAAAAAAAGTAGGTTGGGTTACTTCCTCAAAAACCAATAGAGTTCTGATCCTGAGTTGCTGTGAATTAGTTACTGAACATTCCACCTTATCTTACAGATTTAGGACCTGATAGAGTTGGGTGTCCCTAGAAAACCTCTTCAACTCATCATATCCAAATTATCCAAAAAGAAGACAATGAGGATGGAGAATAAAGACAAGACAAATAATGGTCTAGAAACAGTTCTGTGAGCAGAGGAAAGAGATGATGAAGAAGAAAGATTAATCCCCCAAAGAATAAGCAAAGTCATGTTGATAATAGACACATGCTTAATCCTACCTTCTGATTAACTAAGTAATTGGCTTAAATTCACAAGGATAGATTTGTGTCAGGTTTGGATAGGGCTCAGTTAGGAAAACAGCTGTCATGACCAAGATGGGGAAAGAGCAAAGCAGAGTACCAGCACAGGGGCACACAGTACAAAAATGGGGGTATTTTATTTCTTAAACTTTAACTCTAAGCCATTCTTCCTTAGATTTTCTATTTCAAAAACAAGTATTCAGTAGCTCAAAGGATATGGTGGAGCTTAATTCATTTAAACTGCAAAGTACTTCAGAACTCACAGATGAAACATATTATTGAAGTACAAAGCTCAGGTTCATTATTAATAAAATCAGTCCTTCAGAGCACAGTCTTCTTTGAAATGATTGGCTCCTTGAGGATGCCTGAGGTGAGTAGGAGATGGCCTTCATCTAATGAAAGAATCAGACAAATGGAGTCATGTATGCATGTTAACCCTTTTATGAAACCTTTGTAAGAACCATGTCCAACTCTAACTTGAAGGAAATTCCTTGGTGCGGAGTAGCACTTGCTGCATGTCAGGGCTGTGTTCAAAACATTTCCCCCGTGAGCTGTCCAGCTTGTCTTGGCCCCACAAAACATTTCCAAGAGTGAAATCAATGGAAAATAAACCACATCTTGAGTTCCTTAGTGAAGCTAATGTGATTCAATTATATACAAATCTGATTCAGGAATATCTCATATTTTCAAAATATTGAGACCTCATATGAGGGAACAGTCTTTATATTATCTCAGAGATGATTGACCCTAGTTTCCTTTCCTTCATCTCTAGCATAATTACTGAAGAAATTAAAGTCTAAAATACATTAAACATTTTTAAAATGCTTCCCTGTGGCTGCTTCTTAATAGCCTAGTTGTACTGCTTTTCTACTGCCTTTGCTTCTGTGTGTTCTGTCCCATCTACATTATGTGCATTGGGCGGGGGATAAAAACAGTACAAAACAGTTGTTTGGAGTTGTTTGTATGCATTTCTTTCAAAACTGAGATGATGTATGAATACATGTGTTAAATAATATTTCTATAATAAATAAGAAATTAGTAATGCCAATCTTGTAGATGAAACTCTAAAACATTTGTGCCAAAAGGGAAACAAACAACTTACAACTTTTCTGTTGCTGTTTCTGGGAGACTTCTTTATATTATTCATGAGTGTTTGGTGTACCTTTTATTTATCTTGACTCATATCTTTCATGCCACATATCATAAGTCTCTAGTAACTCTTTGCTACCCAGTAATACTGCTGTCTCATTCTATAATTCTGGTGTTTTGTTAGTTCTCTTTTTATGGCACTGTGGGTTGAACCAAAAGCCTCCTAATAAGTACTTCACCTCTGCCCAAAATCCCCACCCCTTGAAATTCCAGGAATCCTATCAGAGACTGCTCAGCATGGCCATTTCCTACAAAGAGGTTGATTGAAGAGAGACTCACCTGCCCCTCTGTTTTCTTACCCACCATTTTTTCTCTTAGCAAGTGTTTTCTACAAGGAAAGAGACCTGTGATCTTGTACCTGGAGCTAAAATGTGAAACACAAGCTTGCTCAGAGATTTAGCTGAGTGAACCAGGTAGGAAGAGGAAGTATCCAAATGCAAGGTTTATATCTCACAGTTCAGAGTAGCCACTTGATTCTGTCATTGACATTTAGTCCTCAGTTTTTTTCTGGTGTGCTACAACATTCTTAGCTCCTATATTACTGGTATTTGACATTAATAATTCTTGTCATGGCAACTGATCTTTGCATTAGATGATATCAGTGCAATATATACCCACTTTTATTGGGTTCATGTCAGTAACACCTAACCTCAAGGTAAGATAACGAAACACTATCTCTGGAGACATTGACAAATTAACAAAATTAAACCTGGTTGAAAAGTAACAAACATCTCAGAAGAATCCTTCCTTTCAATCTCTCAAGTGACTACTAGCTTTGTCCCTTTCTGATAGATGTATCTATCTCTGTGTATAAGACTTATAAAGGCAATGCATTTGCCATAGTAAACAGGAACATATGCAGAGCTCAACCAACACCATTGTCAATGATTCTTTACGGATTTACCCACATTGAATGCTAGAATAACTCTTAGCTATAATTCTAGATGATTCCCTGAGTTCTAGAATTCTAGGATATAAATAATATTTGGGGTTGCTTGTTTGTTTGTTTGTTGTATTTATCTCTGTGTGTATGACTTACAAAGGCAATGCAATTGCCATAGTAAACAGGAACATATGCAGAGGTCAACCAACACCATTGTCAACCATTCTTTACAATTTACCCACACTGAATACTACAATAACTCTTAGCTATAATTCTAGATGCTTACCTGAGTTCTATGATATGAATAATTCTAGAATATAAACAATGTTTTGTTTTATTTAGTTTTGCTTCTGTCTCGAAGATTCCTATTCATTGACTTACAAAGTCAGTTGTGTACCTAATTCAGCTTCCAAACAATTCTTTGTGTACCCTAACTACAGGTATTTACTTTCTTGATTTTTTTGTTTGTTTGTTTGTTTTGTTTTGAGAAGTAAAATGATGTTTTTACCTCTTTAATGTGTCTGTTCTAGTTTTTGTTAAATTGATTGAGCAATTGTGCTTTTCTGCTTTATCTGATGTGATTTTGCCTATAATTTTAATAGTAAATTGAAACCTCCATGTAACGTCCCACAGATGGTTTTGTGGCTGGCTACTTGGACCCACATCTACAGACAATGTGAAGTACTTTTTTTCCCAGACCACTATTACTCATCCATGAACAGGACTCCTTCGTATGCACCTAAACAGAGAACAGTTTTGAATGATGAGTCTGTCATCAATGTATTTTCAGCTTACATTACATCCAGAATATTGATAAGACCATCATTACTGGTCAGTGTATTTGACCTGATTCAATAATCACCTCACTAGATCCTTCAAAATCTTCTGATACAGATCACAGAAATCTTAGAGACCATAGAAGGTGAGACACAGGTAGGTCAGCTTATTTTAATTGAAAAACTTATTTTCAGCACATTTAAGACTGGAATTCAGATTCACAGGTTTTCAACTGTTTTTTGCAGAACTCAATAGAGCATAAGAATGCTCCCACAGCAGACATGAAACAGATGACTGACTATTGGTTGTCTGATTAATCTAGGCAACTCTGTCAAGTCTGATGCATCTGCTCTTAAGGTTTACACGTGGGGTTCTGTAGTTTTCTGGGTTAAAAACATGAACAATTCATTTAGTGCAAACCCATTGAAGAGATGGTAACAACAGTGTCCAGAGGCTATTTTCCTCTGTTAGGTTCTGAGTTCATTGTAAGCTGTGTCTCACCATTTCTCACAACTCTTTCAAGTAGTTCATTGAGTGGAAAGAAATCAGAATCTCCATCTGAAAGAATACATACTTTTAAAGGTAAAACAAACCATTTTCCCTAGAGATAAAATATATTTATGCGCTGAAGAGGAAGAGAGGTTCACACTTCCCATATGATGATAAGCAATAATGAACTCATATTCTCAGAACCAATGCCATGCCTGGTGCTTTTTAGTTTGAAGTTTAATTGATTGACCTGATTTTTTAGGTCAAGTCAAAATCTATCATTTTATCTGTAATTTTACTATATGGAAGACCCCACAATGTTCACAGATATTATTTTTAATTGAATGTCTTACCTATATCAGTTTCCCTTTGCTGCATAACAAACCATTCAAAACTTAGCAATTTAAAGTAATAGTCAGCCTGTTTCTCAGTAATTTATCTTGGGCTGAAATGGCCAGCTCTGATCTGGATGTTCTTGGCTCTTCTCACTTCTGCTTTTGAAATCATCTGGCAAATGACCAGGGTTGCTCAGCCTTGAATGATCTTACCTGGCCTACGAGGCAAATGATGTCCTCCCTATGACTCCAGATATTTGTAGGCTGTTGTATAAAACTTATGACTACATATCAGAAGAGGCTTTGTATATATGATCGATTTAAGGGTACAGGGTTGGGGAGGTTATCCTCTGTTGTTCAGGTGAGTCTAATAAATACAACTGGCCATGGAAGAGAAAGGAAGGAGGAGATATTCATGTAGAAGGAATACTTGACAATAGAGGAATATGGAGAGAGACTGTGGAGAGGATGCAGTGATAGCTAAAAGCTAAAGCATGCAAGCAGGTACCTAATGCTTCTGAAACATGCAAGGGAAATTATTTTACCTTTTTTTATGTACAGAAGAATAACTAGGCTTAGTGTTATATTAGACTTGAACTCAAGTAGACGTACTGAATATTTCCTTTTTTTCTTTTCTATTATTTTATTTATTTACATTTAAAATGTTGTCTCCCTTCCTGGTCCCCCCTCCATGAGCCCCTCACCCCTTCATCTCTAAGAGGGCACTCCTCCACCCAATCATCCATTCCCATCTCACCCCTCTAGCATCTGCCTTCTCTATGGGATCAAACTTCCACAGGACCAAGTGTACCCCCTCCCAGTGAGGCCAGACAAGGTAGTCCTCTACTACGTATGCAGTGGGAGCTACATACCAGCCCATGTATGCTCTTTGTTTGGTGCTTACTCCCGGGGAACTCTGAGGGGTCCTGTTAGTTGGTATTGTTGTTCTCCCTATGGCATTGAAATCCCCTTTAGCTCCTTCAGTCCTTCTACCAACACTTCCATAGGGGTTCCTGTGATCAGCCCCATGATAGGCTGTAAGTATCTGCATCTGTCTCAGGCAGGTGCTGGAAGTACCTCTCAGAGGACAGTCATGCCAGGCTCCTATCTGTAAGCTCATCTTGGCATCAGCCATAGTGTCAGGGTATGGTGTCTGTGCACGGGATGGATCTCAGTTTGGGGCAGTCTCTGCGCCATATTTTTGTCCTTGCATTTCCTTTAGATAGTAACAATTCTGGGTCACTACAAAATTGTAAGTGAAAAAAAAATTCTTAAAAACTATTTTCATTTTCTAAACCAATATTATTTTGTCCTAACAGCAAAGGAAATAAATATGTCTTGGGTGGTAATGACTGAGGACTGTCACCAAATACCAGTCTTGCATGGCTACAGCAGACTACTACTAGCCTGATCTTTTTTTACAAAGCATTGGACAGAAACTCCAGGTGACTGGGGTTGTGGGAAGTGAATCAGGGGATTCCTCTCTTTTTTATAACAAAGGCCAAAGAAAATCACAATGGCACCCCAGAGTCAAGAAGCAGAGAAATGGGAGGTATAAAAATATTATTGCAGGATGTTGGAAAACAGGATGGGCTTGGATCACAGTCACTTTCCTAATCACTCAGGGTTGTCAACTTGCTCTACACCAGCCTTCCCACTAATTATGTCTAAAAGTAGTATTCCTTTATGAAACAAAGGAATTATATTACTATATCTAACTCTTCCTCTTTACCCCCTCTACAACCTTTATAAGTACATGGATTTGTTTGAGCTTCCGAATTATTATCAAATCTTCTTTTCTTGAGTCTACTTCAAAGCTTTATGCTTAGCTTTGAATTTTGTCTTGTTCGTATTTTTTCAAATACCTTCATGCCCTACCCCTGTTTCTCTGCACATCTACTCCACTGATCTAACATAGCAGTGACATGTCTCTATTGCTAACAGGATAATGTAATTCATATTTCTCATGACATTCCAGTGAGACTTCCTGACTGAAGGAAGGCATCATTCTTTGTCATTTTGTCCCTGCCGTTCCCTTCCTTCCTCCATTCTTTCTTACGTTCTTGCTTCCCTTTCCTTTCTATGTTTTCCTGTCCGTTTGGCATACTTTCTGCCCTCCTGTCCTACTGAACTTTTAACTGAACTATGGTATTCCCAAAGTCTAGAAATAGGTCATAGTATTTTCTTTTTTCTATACTCCTTTTAACATTATGGCTTTGTTCTGATGGTGTATATTAAATGTCGAGGTTTAGGCAATGAAAATTAGATGTACAATAGCTATAAAGGAATGCCTACACAGATGGATATGGGAGGGTTGGTAGAAATGCATCATTAAAGTGCTGCATTCATTAGGTTTGTGCAGCCCATTGAAATAATCACTATTAATAAGGACTACTACAGTGAGTTTGCCACATGATATTTTAAAGTGGTAATATAGTTTAATGTAATATCAATACTCCACTCATAAACATTTATGTGTATCAATATTTGCTTCCAAAAAATAATGCCTCCATTTATAATATCTTGGGTTTTCCTGCCCATGATTCCCAGGGTGAGAAACTCTATCTTCTCATAGCTTCTGTCCCCCCTCCAACGAATGGTGATTATCCCAAACATTAATTCTTTGTGATTTATCCTCCATGCTCAAGCCCCGTCACATGCCCACTTGTTCTTGTGCCCTTCAGAAGTTCAGCAGGAAGAAACTGGACAATCCCCAAGGAACAGTTATAGATCCTGACAAACACCTTAGTCAAACACTGCCTTCAGCCTCGCAGGTGCTGATATCTCAGCGAAGATAGCCATGTCTACTTGTGGATAAATAAACAGAGCCATTTGTCCTATAAGAGCTAAATTATTCACACCAGACAGATAAACGCCTCTCAGACAGCAGAGAGTTGCAGGAGCTCAACTGTGTTTGATAAATGCACCCAGTCATGTCCATCAGTGAGTGAGAAATAACTGCAGATGCCACCACTGCAACTTCATTTATTATTTGGAATCTTTCTTTCTCCATTTAAAATCATTCTCCAAACCTAACATTTTTTAATGAAGTCTTCATATATTAAACATAGCTCTATTCAATGTTCACAATCCTATGTTCATTTTTCTCTGATTTCCTAAGTGTGGGGGCAGAGGCTTATTTTGTCTTCGTCATGAATTTACAACGTGCAAGATGCACCCACAAATATTCATGCATAATCAAAATAATGATAATATGTATTAAAGATGGAAGATACAGAATTGCTATTCCAAACCTCAAAATTGCAAAGAAGAATAAATAGGCTATCTGAATTTCCTTAAGGCTTTTCTCTCAAATCTTATGTTTAGACATAGATCACAATCTATCTATTCTGGAATGATTTTGTTCATTGAATATATGTTTGGTCATATCTAATACATGTCTACACAAAAACAGTATTTTATTTATTAAAATCAGTTGTCTTATAAGAATGGAGAATTGGTTTCATGGTACATCAGTTTGATGGAATATGACATAGACATTAAAATGATAGATGTATAGACTATAAAGATACAGGAATAGTACACACTGTGAGATAAGTAATACACACTGTGATTTGATCATATCTATTGAGCATATTATTTGTTATTCAGAAAGCTTAGAAGTACTCACAAAAAATATATATATAAAAGTTTTCACAGAAAGTTTTTGTAAGTTTTATGTATTTATTTAAGTTGTTTTATAAAGCAAGACATTTAAATAATATTTACTAGGGAAAAGCATGTAAATTGTGGAGCCATATATATTCTTGAAATTTATTTTATGGCTCTTGAAATAAAAGAGACACTGGAAAGTCGTTCTCGATGTCACCTTTTAAATGAAGACGTTGATTAAATACTTTCCTAGTTTTGATGATTCATGACAATGTTTCCAGGAAGGAGATTTCCCACCTCCAGTTTATGAAGATCAGAGGAGATTATGGGTATATCTATGGGGCTGTACTGGTTTAAGCCATCAGCTGTTAGTCAGTGAGCTGCGTACCCTTCAGCATTGATTTCCTCGCATGCGAAGTCGCGGCCATCAAACTTTACTTTGTGATGTTTTAGAAGATTACATAAAAAGGCACACAAAGGCTTTGCCCAATCCTTGGCACACACTCCGTTCTCTCATACTTACATACACATAGCCAAGGCTAGGAGAGATTTGCCAGTTGCTTCTCCAAAAGTAAAGCCAGTGAAAAAATATCCAGAGGAATGATACTCTGCAATGTTTCATCCATTCTAGATGAAATTTCAATCATTAGGGAGTTTCTTTTTATTTCTCTAAAGATGTTTTCAAATACTCAGACTTAATCTAGCAGTGGAAGAAGTTTTGTATGGTGCCTGTAGTAGGTGACCTTTCTGCAGATGGGGCTTTGTGTTAGAGTTGCAGGCATTCGGGGAACTCATTGAATATCTTGTGAATTGATTCTTTTTGATAAAAGGCACTGGAATTTGGGACTAAAAGTCTTTAGACAAGTTGAACTGTCAATCATTGTGCATTCAATATTTAAATGTCTGAATGGATCATTTGTGGATTATATCATCTTATTCTTCACCCTCCTTTGGTAAAGCACATTGAAACGCTGGGTCCATAATACAAATGTTTGTTAGCTCTCATGCTGACTTTGAGGATTATATGAGCTTTAACCTGGTATGCAAAGAAGATAGAAGCAGATAT
The DNA here is from genome assembly GCA_028551405.1 of Uromys caudimaculatus. Taxonomy (NCBI): domain Eukaryota; kingdom Metazoa; phylum Chordata; class Mammalia; order Rodentia; family Muridae; genus Uromys; species Uromys caudimaculatus. The sequence continues at coordinate 32,287,521 of CM052713.1, forward strand.
TAAAATAACCGTTTAAAACATGATCAACTTTCTTTTTAATGAAATGTCTTTGCACACATCTTAGCCTCATTGTCAATATACTTAGAAAAACCCTGTGATTCAAGAAAGGTGAGATTTATGGGTACTTCTACCAATGTAAGGGAAAGATGCTACCCATCTCTTCTGAAAAGGGATGAAGGTTCATTTCCAGAGAAATCTGTATTTCCTCATTATCCAGTAAGAGGTCAAGCAAGCATTCTAAGGCCAAATCTCTGCCCCTGAAGAAGTTATAACCTAAGTGTGTCAGAATCATTTTCAAGGACTAGGCAAATTATGAATGAATGCATCCATTCAATTGTCTTAGGATATAAAATACTGAAAGCCTTATTTGGGGAAGATGTGAATTGGTCCATACTGTCTACTCTTAGTGAGAGCTTTCCAACATTTATAAAACAGAAAGGACATGGAAAACCTGTTTTCTAGATTTCTAGTCTACTCTCTCCCTCAGGTTATGGCTTCACAACTTCCTTTGTGAAGTATGTATCTTAACAACCTATTTTCCATAAGTGGCATGGAGCCCTTGAGAAGACTGAAAAGGAAAGATAACTCCTGTTTATTTGCACAGTTTGTAGTCCTAGATAACCAAACAGAAATAGCAAAGGGCATATGAAAAGGAAGAAGGCAAAAACACATAGACTTACACGTAGAAATGTTGTAGGTGAACAGCAAAAAATTCTGTTTTCTAAGTCAGCATGGGGGAGGGGGAAGCTTGATGCAATAGAACACTGCTTGTTAAAGATATCTTAAGCTTGCTTGCTGAAACTCTTTCAAGTTTAAGAAAATGCCATTAGATGTGTGTCAAATCTACTTCCTGCTGACTGATTTTCTGTTCCCATCTCCTGTAAGATTGGTTAGATTGGAAGCAGTTTTCATGGACATAACTAATGAAATGGGAGGCATCTGTTAATGGCACCCCAGTGCTTCTTAGAGTAGACGCTCTTACATTTCAGCCTCTCTCCTGGGTTGTTGTGGAATTCAGATTTGACTATTCTGTGTGCTATTTGTTTTCCCATGTACGTAATGGGCAGATGACACCCTGTCTATCTGTTTATGTGTGTGTGTGTGTGTGTGTGTGTGTGTATGTGTTGTTGTTGCTGCTGCTGTTGTTGTTTGGTTGATTTTAGTTGTTGTTATTTTTAGTTGGGTTCTTTTATCTTGTTTGTGTAATATTGTGAATCAAACTCAGGGCCTCACACATTCTAGTCAAATGCACTAGCACTGGCACAGATTCAGGCAAGGTTCCCATCCTTGGACTCTGCTATGGTGCAAACAGTGAAGTCCAAAGCATTATCAGCATCTCTTGTCAAAGGAAAGTAGGGCAATACATGTTGTTAGAAAGAATGCTTGATTCTTAACAAACTGGGAAATGAGAGTGATTTGTGATACTTTGCCGTAGACAGATGGATCTCATCTCTTTTACTTTATTGGAAATTACTTCTCACTTGGAAGTCATTTCTTTCCTCTGAAAATCCCCAAATCTTGGCTCTCATTATTCAGGCCTAAGTAAACCTCCAAAGATGGACCTAATTGAACACACAGAGCAAATAGTAACTTATCAAACGTGGGAAAATCCTATTTGCTAATGCTTCACTTTGAAGAAAAATTTAAATAATATAATGTACACTTTTACAACCATGTCAGTAACCCCCTTTCTCACTCTCTTTAAAGGCAGAAAACAAATAACTGAAAATTCGTGGATGCTATAGAATGATGTCTTTCCCCCAGACATCTCACTGTGTGTTAGTTTATAATGATACTTTGTAATACAAGGTACACAGAAGGACTCCTGAAGCTTATGAAAATTCATATGGGTGTCTCATTCTCTAGCTCTTACTAAATATCCCTTAAATGCCAGAAGGAAAAATGACAATATCATGGAATAGTGGGATTTGAAAGAATATTGCCAAAAAAAAGCTTTAAGTTCCACTCCAACAAACAGTAAATACTTATAGGTTAGCTGATAAGACATGAGCAGTTAGGATACAGGGCAATTTAAACCGCAGACTTTTACAGGGATATGTTGTTATCAGGAAGCCTCATTTTACTCACTTGGATATAAGCTTCCATTTGGTTCACTATTGTGATTTCATATGGAACCAGATAAAACCTAACGGATATTCATAGAATGCTCTGGAAGCTGCATGTCTGAATGTAGAGCATGCACATATGTCAGGTGATTGTTTTGGAGGTTGCAGCTACTGCTGTTTCTGCAGCTACTATTCTACTCACCCCTGAGGGCTGCCACATATTGCTGCCACTACTCCAATAACCGTTGTGAATGTTTGTGTTCCCATGATTGTCACCATTAATGTTAACACCCAGCTCATCATCATTACTATCATGATTCTGTGTATTGAGTGACAGAAAATGACATTTCCCAATATGGGAAAATGTTTATTTTAATTCTTCAGATAAGTTTGACATGTCTCATCCTGATCCTAGTAGAATCAACTTTTTTGCACTTGTCAGTGTAGACCAAGAAAGAAACCCAAGGCAGGAACTCTCTGGTACAGTTCTCCTACAGGTGAACTTGTTTAAAATCTGTAATGGAAGCCATGTTTGTGTGATCAAATACCTAACAAGCACCAACCTGAGGGAGGAAGGGGTTATTTACATTCTCAGTTTGAGAGTGCAGTCGATCATGGTGGCAGGAGCATGGTGGCAGGAGCATGGCACATGTCACTGCATTGTGTTCACACTTGAGCAAAGAGAGGCCGGTGCTGGAGCACAGAGACCTTCCCATTTTACCCTTTTCCTATAGCCTAGGAATCCAGTTCATGGAGTGGTGTGGCTCACATTCACAACGCACCTTCCCCCAATTAAACTCTCTGGAAATTCTATCAAAAGACAATATTTTTTTCTATGTGGTTTCCAATGCAGTCTAGATGATGAAGATTAACCATTGCAAAGTGTAAAACAAGAGATGGCATGCAAAAACAAACATATTACAACTTTTATAGAAAAACCTATATAATTGAAAATAAATATAAATGGGAGAGAGGATAAAAAGAAGATAAATATTTTCTTTTATAAATTTTAGAATTGTTGAAATAAGGAAAGGGAGAAAAGGAGGTGTGTTGTCTGTGAAGTGAGAACCTTCAAGTATCAGTGGATTTAGGGCAAGACAAGCTAAAGAAAGAAAGGATGAGCCAAGAAATAAGGCATAAGCAGTGGGGAAGAAAGAGTGTTAACTCAAAGCAACCCTTTACCAAAAGAGAGAAAATTGAATGGAAATATTACGAAGTGAACTGAAGTAATGAGCATCATGTAGGTGGGACTCTCCCTCCTTCTTAGAGAACTTCATCCATGTGGGGCAAAGTTTAAAAATCTTGGCTGGGAGGAAGCCATCACAACAGAGTCTTAAATGTATTCCTTGAGGGAGCAAGAGCATCAATGGGCCTGACCCTCCCCCTGGTCGTCCTCTAGTTCAGACCACTAACCAAAGAATACACATCTATTGACCCATGATTTGGACTACATATGAGGCAGAAGAATCACCTCGATTGCCACCAGGGAGAAAGGAGAGGACTTTGGGCCTGAGGGTGCTAGTGGCCCCAGTAAAAGGGAATGTCAAGGTGGGAATATGGGAATGGGTGGGCGGGTAGGTGGGAGGAGGAATTCCCTCACAGAGGCGGGGAGGGGGAGGGGACACGGGGTTTCCAAAGAAAAGGGGAATCATCGGAAATGTAAATAAAGTATCAAAA
>CM052713.1:32291763-32307237 GCA_028551405.1 Uromys caudimaculatus
TCTTTCTTTCTTTCTTTCTTTCTTTCTTTCATACCACTAATAGATTTTCAGATACTTGCAGGTTATGATATACTCTGGATTTACATTGAAATTGTAACAAAACAAAATAGAGAAACACATAAAGTAGTCTCTTTGGCTCATAAAGTTCAGAAGGGAAGATGATAGTATCATAAAACAGAAAGGACTATTGTTATTTTTTAAGAGTGCCTTACTGATAAAAAGTGTGAGAGAAAAGTCAAGTGTGGAGACTTAAGGAGAGATACTGGCCAATGAAGACTGCAGCATAGCCCCTAGGTCTCCATCATTCTCTTTCAGTTTCCCACTTTCTTACTTTCTGCTTTTCCATCTTTTCCCCAATTATTAACCTAGTGATTGTGGTATGCTTTCATAGTTTGCTCTATTCAGCTCACTGTCTCTCCAGGGGTCTCAGCTATGTGCAGTCTACAGTTCTCAATGTTGTTTGAGAATAGGCAATTTCTTTTAAATTCATTTTTTGACAAAGATCTTTTCCCGTTCTATAGGTTGCTATTTTGTCCTATTAATGGTGTCCTTAGCCTTGCATTGGATTCCACTGGATTCCCATCCCCTAACTGGACTGACTGGTTGGGTCTCAGTGGAAGAGGATACACTTAGGCCTACTTTGACTGGATGTCCAAGGATGGAGCCGTGCCTAAAGGGGGCTTCCCCTTCTCATCCGAGAAGGGGAGAAGTCAGAAAAGGGAGGGATAATGAGAACAGGAATTCGTAAGTGTGGGACTGGGAGAAGAGGAGAAATTGAGTGGTCACAATCAGCATTTAAGTGTTTTTCCTGAATCTATATTTATGTTTCAATTGAGTATAGTACCTGCACAGGCAACAGGAGGTCATCATATCCCTGGGATCTGGGGATACAATTGGATGTTACATACCATGTGATTCTGCAAACTAAACTCTGGTCCTCTGGAATACCAGCTCTTGTGCTTAACCACCGAGCCATCTCTCCAGTCCCAGCAATGCTATTTAAGCCTATGGGGTTTTGTTTTGTATATATAGATTATTAATCTACTTTAAAATAAAAAAGGAAGTAAATATATTGACATCATCTAGGGGGATTATCTCTTGGTAAATAATATAGAAAACAACACTGAAAAAATTATTTTTAAGAAACACAAATTTATCTTATAACTGCTTTTCCTCAGTAAATTAATGTTAACCACTGTTTATGTTGTTGACACTCATGACTCACCTTAATGTTAATTTGCTGATAATTTCCCTTGGAAAAGCTTATCTCTAGCCTTGATTTTATATTTTGTAATACTTAGACAAGTCATAGGACTTAAGGAAGAACCTACCACTCCTCTTTTCCTAAATAGACATTGAATTAGTCTCACTACTATCAAATTATCTTTATAGATTAAGGTATCTCTCAACAATTCTCAGAAGAGCTTCTATTTGTAATAGATGGTGGTTAACACAGACTCATATGTTCAGAAAGTGGAAGACCATGGACTGCTCACCCCTATTTTGGACATCTGTATTATATTCCACCTGTAAAGCTTCAGGCATTGTGTCAGAAGAGAGAACTGAATGAACTTTTAGTGGTTGTGACAATGAGCACAAAACCAGTTCAGAATTAAGCCAAACTTTCAGTCTGAAAAGGGGAGGTGATCATGAATTCCAGTCTCAGTTGAGCAAGTAATGAATGGCAATTTACAGTGCTGACAGTTAGTTTTCTTTAAGAGTGTAGCTCCTGATTAGTTAACTATTCTTGCATGAAAGCTGCACATCTAAGAATATATGGGTACCATATAGGAGTTTAAAAGCAAAGGACATAATTTGGATAGGTAGGGCAGAGAAGAAATTGGGATAGGGGTGATTATGATCAAGGCACAGTGTATAAAATTCTTAATTACCCTGCACAAAACCAAAGTCCAAGTGGATCAAAGACCTCAACATAAAACCAGACACACTACATCTAATAGAACAGAAAGTGGGGAATAGCCTCATTGGTACAGGAGATAACTTCCTGAACAGAAGAACAATGACTCAGGCACTTAGATCAACAATTAAGAAATGGGACTTCATGAAACCAAAAACTTCTGTAACTCAAAAGATACCATGATGGGAGTAGAAACTTGTACAACCACTGTGGAAATCAATTTGGTGGCTTCTCAGAAAATTGGGTATTGTCATACCTCGTGACCCAGCTATACAACTCATAGGCATATACCCAAAAGTTGCTTCATCCCACAAGGACATTTGCTCAACTATGTTCATAGCAGCTTTATTTTTAATAGTCAGAAACTGAAAACAACACAGATATCCCTCAACTGAAGAATGGATAAAGAAATTGTGGTTCATTTACATAATGGAATACTATTCAGCTATTAAAAACAAAGACATCATGAAATTTGTAGACATATGGATAGAACTAGAAAATATCATCCAGAGTGAGGTAACCCAAACCCATGAGGAACTGCATGGTAGGTGCTCACTTATAAGTGGTTATTAGCCATAGAGTAGAAGATGAACTCATTACAACCCACAGACGCAAAGAAGCCAAATATCAAGGAGGGTCCAAAGAAGGATGGTTAAATTTTTCTCCAAAAGGGGAAAAAAATGATATTGAAGATGGTTAAAGGTAGGGAACTGGGTGGGAGAGGGGAGGGGAAGGGGAGTGGGTAGTGGGGATTAGGTATATGGAGAGTAGGCTAGAGAGAACAGAAATCAGTAGTGGGGGTGGGAACAATCTCTGGGTTGTGACAGAAACCTAGGATGGGGACAGACCCCATGTCTATGGGGGCAACTTTAATTGTGACTCCTATTCAGAGACTCTGCCAGCCTTGTGTCTGGCACATAGAGTAGAAGAACAATGCTGAGGTTTGGCCTTCCAAGGTGGCTCAGATACTCATTACACATATTCAACCAAGGTAGTAGATATATCTTTATTGAAAATTCCGCAACAGAAGCTACAAAAAATCATTTTGCTTTATGTATAAGTCAAAGCCATCTCAACTGCCTCAAAACAAAGGGGGACAAGGAGCATAACTCAACATAGGAGGAATGCCAATGAACTTGGCTGTGTTCAAAAAACAGAACAAAATAAAACAAAACAACCACCACAGACTCATACAGAATACACAACATACTTCTTTTATATAATAGTGAAAAAGATGAATGTTCAATAGAAATCAGATATGCCAAAGTCTTCAGGTTGGAAAAGAATAAATTTATGTTTTGCTTTGCATAAGTCCTATTAGAATACTTCAGTATTCAGAGATTACTGGGAAGATACTAGACTATAAATGATTTGTAAAACTTCTAATGGTGAATATTAAGTGAGATTCATCTTGAGAAAAGGTAGAATTTGTTGATGTGGGAAGGCTAAAATGAAAATATCAATGCATACTTTCCAGGCAAACACCAGCACTTGTAGCAATGACTTGCATTTAGACATGAAAGTTGGGCAAGAGTTGATAATGGAGAGAATACCTGGTAGTAGGCCATCTCATCTGGCTTCATAAATCCCCTTAGTAGAGATGTCTCATATACATTATTATAGCAGAAGAAGCCTTTCAAGTTTACATGGCTCTCTTCTACATGTGATAGGTTCAAAGCGGCCCAACATTTAACCTTCAGCCAATGATGTTTACATGGAGCAGCTGACTATTTATATGTGGGTTCATATGCTATCTTCCTTCTTTGGCTGACCAGTTTTAGAACGAAATTCTTCCTAAGTGATGTCAGATATATGTTCCACTGTGTGGGCTACAATGTAGAAAAAATTAGCCCTCAAAGAAAACCAATGATAGCAGTGCACACAGAGAAACAAACCTTAAGGACCTGAGCAGACAAAACATTATCAAATACCCAAGCCTTGTTTTCCCTTTGTCGGGGTATTGTCCTGCTTTGTGAAACAGTTCTGTATAGTTATAATTTATTTTCATATTTGTGCTATGAGGCTTCTATAACTAAAATGTAAATACATTTTATTAGTCTAAAACAAATGATAACTAGATATTAAGTGAGCCTGTAACTCCTGTCAGTAACTTCCTACTACAGAAGACTTACTATATGTAAAGCTGACATTACACATGTAAGTAATGACATGACCATAGAAATCCTGGGAAATATGAAGCTTCAGAAACTCAACTCATATGTTTAATTTCACACTAATAGAAGATCAGAATTGAGAATCTGATTGATCTAGATTTTATTAAAGACATTGCTTTTCGCTAGTACAGTTTATTAATATCCTTAAATTCAAAGAACCATTCACAAGAAGTAGATTTGAAATCAAAGACAGAAAAGGCTTCCTGGAATCAAAAATTCATTTTACAGAGAGTCATCAATAATCTTTGAAACAAATTAAGGTATCAAAACAGTGATAAGATTCTTTAGATTAGCATTCAGAATATTATTCATTGGCAGGACAAAAGCCCAGCAGTACTGTCACTACATTTATGGGGACAATAATTACATACTAATGTATATACTTAGATATTTTAATATATAGAGGTATATATACACATAAATATATTTATATACACATACAAAAATATAAATTTTTTATTTATCTGGTTAAATATTGGGAGACTGTGGATTCATATTTTACTTATAATGTATACATTTATTTAAGTCTAGTAATTACATACATGTCAGCCAACATTCTGATGATAAAATACAAATTTCTACATATTGGGTTAACTACTCAAGCAGGATTAAATATGATGGAGCTAGATTAACACTTCTTCACTAATAAAAGCAGTTTATATTATTATAAATGAAGGCTATGTGAGAAGAATGTTGTTATACCTACAATAACTAGCATGAACATCCTAACTGACATGAAGAATGATGACGTTCTAAGCAAAACAATATATTTGTCTCTAGCAAACTACAGTGATGTTTTCATTTAATATGAGTACAAATTATAGAACCTCTGAATAACTCATTTATTTTGGAGTGATTTTTGTTCGTTGGAATCTAAAGAATGGAGGACCTATGGAAGTTACTATCATTTCTCCAAAAAGACAAAGAAATGACTTGGATTTGGACTGGAAATTCACAGGTTGCAAGGTACTTATAAATAACTTCCAGCTTAAAATTGAAGAAATACTAGTTTGTATACAAAACCTCATCAGAAATGCACAAAGTAGTAGTTAAGAGTGAAGATGGGCTGACTAGCACTGCATGTTCAAAGCGAGAGGAGGAAAAATTAGTTTTCTAAACGGTAATGGGTTGTGTGAGACTTAGCTTATCCTAACCAGAGGTATTTTGCTAGCATTTGGGCCTAGAAGGTCATGAGATGTTCTATAAAAGAATGGTGGGTTGTGCATTAATGGCATTAATGAGGGTTATTATGAGCAGATTAGAGGGAAACTAGGTTTTTCTAAGCATCAGACATCATACAGACAGCCTTTCAGCAATTCAACAATGTGCAGGATGCTTACAGCATGGTAACCACCCTGGCCAGGGGAGAAATGTACTAATCAAAGAATCTGATCAAAATCAATAGGAGAAAAAGGAATGGTAGGGAAGCAAAATTTAGCAAGGAAGGAATACTCTGCTGGTGTAATAAATAAGAAAGCAATTACAAACAGAATGTCATTGCCAGTAAATTTGTTACCGAGAACATTCACATAAGCAAAAGTTTCAGGTGAGTGGACTACACAGTGAAATGAATGAGAAACTTAGCAGGTGGTCAAAGTGAAAGCTGTAGGTTCAAATAATAGACAAAGATGCTGAATCCCTGAACACTAGGTATGAACATAGGCAGAGCAAATAGAATTGAAAACCAAGAGTTAAGTATATATATTTAGGGAATTTCACTGTTTCTTCACTGCGTGGAAGAATAAAACAGCTCTTCATACGATAAGGGATGGAAGTCAGGCCCAGAAACCATGAAGGGCAAGGATGAGATGAGAAGCCTGTAAACAAAAGCATTTCCAAAGGGAAGCAGACAGACTGATGCCAGAAGCTACAGTTCAAGGAAAAATTAAGCCTAGGGAGAGAAGCCAGTGTGTTGATAAGATGTTTTCAGTAGCTCTTAAGTAAGAACATTTGAGAAACAGCAGGGTTATTATGAAGATGTCAGAAAATAGGCAGGTGGGAGACAAAGGCAGAAATACAGCTGGAAAGGTCAAAGGGTTGGCAGCAAAATGAAAGCCTGAAGAGGAGAGGATAGCAAGGTGAATTCCTAAGACCAGGCAAGCGTATTTAGAAAGGTTATCCTGAAAGAGCCTGAAGTAGGGGTAAGCTCATTCCTAAGTATGTTCCACAGTATCCTTTTTTGGCAAGAAGAATTTTGTCTTGTTGTTTTTCACTGATGAGCAGTATCTTGACACTTGAGCATTTGTAAACTGATGTATACTCTTGAGGCTGAGGAAAAGAATATTAACTGCTGCAGGAGACATTTTTCTACAATGTATTCAGTAAAATGTATTCTTTTTAACGGTTTCACTAATCCATGCCACCAAACATCCAGAGTGTATCTTGGATTTTGTCACATTAAGTGAGGGCATCTGTTAATATCTTCCATCATTGATCCCTTTTACATTTGTACTAAAAAGATTTCTTCTTATTGGCTTTAATTAATTTCTCAAATTTAATCAGGGTGTACTGTGAGCTGATTCAAACTTACATTGTGTTAAGGTGCCCTTAGACTCATTACATTTATAATTTATGCTCTGCACATTCCCCTACTTGATGCTATAAGTTTTAAATGACAATGTTCATTAATATCATATTTAGAGGTGTTTTGTAAGAGACTCAACAGAATATGGCCTTCCAGGACTACAGTAGACCTGTCAAGGCCACCAAGAAGAGGTGTGCTGAGCCATTTTTCAGTGTTCTAATTAAATTAACACTTCTTTTCTATTTGTATTGCTACTTTCCTCCTGTTATAGGCAGGCCTATGTCTTGTTTACTCATTAGGATTCTCTCATTGCATTCTGAGAAATGAACTTATTTGTATTAAATTGTTCACTTCATGCATACTTAGCTAAACTGTAAAGGGAGATGGGTATAAAAATATATGTGTGTATATACTGCCTCTGTTTTTGGCAAACAATTAGACTGTGACATTTTGGTAGCCCTGCTCACAGTGATGTCACAGAAAGGATTTATCTTTTGGCAATGAAGAAATGAAGCCTGAAGAAAGGAGGTCATAAATCCCATTTTCATTTTTTATTAAAATCATACTTTGTCACGGTGTAATTTTCTTTTTCTGTTACAGGGTGATTTATTCTGTGACCTTGGACTATGCTCCTTCGCTAATCTGAAAGGCTGAATCAGTGTCCTACTGATATCTGCAAGTTCACACAGCTTTCTCTAATATAAAGCCTTTTTATATTCAGTTTTCTGATGAATATTCATTTATGAAAGGGATTATTTTGGAGAATTCCTATAGAAAAAGCAAAGGTTAGCTCATTAGATTTTGAAAGTGAACTACAATTAAAAAGATACACACAGAAATAAACAATTACATATTACATCTAGATTGAGTGTCATATTGGTATAATGGCATTTAATACTTTTAGGATGCCAGTGTTCAATCACTTATTATCATAATAATATCATAAACCTGCATTAAATAAGATGAAAAAATAAGGAGCCATATATAAATGACTGGTTAAATTGAGATCTTTAGATAATTTTAGTCTTATTTTTAAATCAAAATTTAAGCACAGCTAATAGCTTTACTACTTTTTAATATAAATCCATTTATTTATTATAGATACTTATGCAAAGTAATTTTGAAAATGAACAGAAAAGGTAGTCACTTTGGTGGCTGAAGATGAAGGCTGAAATAATGGCTTCTCATGCTGCCAGTATGTTTCTTCTACCAGTGCTGACGTCTATCCTAACCCCTTCTATCCCATGCTCACCCAGATCAGTTGAAAGTCAATCACCTGCAGACAATGCCCTGCTTAATTTTATAGCAAACAAAAAATACAACTCAAAATATTCTTGAATCTTCTTTCCTGCCCCATCTGCCCTAACCAGATCTGAACAAGGGGATACCAATGGCCAGGCTACCACGGAAGGTGAAGCTTACTTGGGATCAGCCCTAGACAAAGAACTACAGGCAGCAAAGGAATACAGAGTTGCAGAAATAGTCTTCCCCCCTGGGAAGACCATGCCAGTTTGTTATCCAAAAACAAATGATAAGCCCTGGAAATGTATGCATGAAACAATATTTTACAGATGGCACAGGTTGAATTTATGTGTTTTGGAATATATATGTATGTATGTATGATATATATATATATGATATATATATATATCACACATACACACACACATATAGGTAACAACAATTAAAGAAAAAGAAGCCATGCATTTGAAAGACAGCAGAAAGCAAGGAGCAATGAGTGGGAGAATTTTGAAGGGGGAAAGAAAGGGAAAATAATATGTTAAAATATCAAAACATAAAATATATTTTCATAAAAAATTAAACAGGTATATCTACTCGTATGAAATAATTTCAAGAAATGCTTTATTAATAAGCAAGGGAAACTACAGATATACACATAAGTATGTATATGCAGTCATATTTAAGACAAAAGAATGTATTTATAGGTGATCAAATATGTGCTTATCAATACATTGCTAACAAAATCTTAAGGGCCTAACTTGTATAACTATCCAATAAAATGGAAAGATTAATTGACGAAAACTTTGTATTTTAAAAATATCAAATTATTCTTGACTCTGCTTTCTTTTCTAATCCTACCCAACTGATCCTTGCTAAAGAAAGTTATACATGTTCTTATAATAATGGGCCAACCATTTCGAATTAGGTTCCTGAATATCTATGCATATGTATGTGAAAAAAAACTATGAAATATTTCATATAAACTATGAATCAAACCATTGTAAGTTGTGAATGTGGTTCTGTAGTTAATATATACATTTTGATTGTTAGCAGACTTTAAGGAAATTAACAAATTCTGTCTGCCTTAATTATGAATAATCTAAATATCATTTATCAGACTGTGTTTCAGTTATGAGTGTACATGACAGATAAATATATTAAAATTGAAATTCTTTCTGTGATTCATAATCAAAATAGTTCACTGCTCTATCACTCTATAGGATGTTGATGAAGATGTTGAAAAACTGGAATACAGTGATTTTGAATGGAAATATCAACTAGATTAGCACATTGGACAGGGGCAATGGCCACTTATAATGATATAGATATGCTTTCCATATGACTCAACAATTCCAATAGTGAGTTTAGCACCATGGAAAATGAAAATATGACTTTCAATTAATTGTGAGTTATCTGTGATGCCCAAGACTGAGCCAAAAGGCGTTGCCACCATGTTACATTCCCAGCCCACATCTCAAACTTCCACACTTCACAAATGTTTTGTTTAGAATGGATAAAACACAATCAAACTATCCATAATCTCCAGGGAATGGATAAGCACTTTGTATCCCAAACAATACTCTGCTCTTGAGTAGTTTACCATTGGGTATAGCAATCCAGAAAGCATTGTGCAATATAAAACTAAATAGCCAAGCAAACAAATAAACAAACAATAATGCCAAACCTACAGTATGTTTTCATTCATATGAAATTCTAGAACACTGTATATTTTTGAGGTTTCTAGGAACTGTGAATGAGAAAGGGTATTGATTCCAAAGGGTTGTAAGGCAACCATTAGGTTAATGGAAATGTTCTGTGTCATGATTGCAAGAGAGCATATATACTTCCTGTATTTCTTGGTTGTTTTCAACTGTGCAGCTAACACCAGTGACTATTATCTGGGTGTGAAGTCTCACACCTATAATCCCAGCACTTAGGAAACTGAGCCAGGAGGACTGTGGTAAATTTCAGGCAACATAAGCTACATAGTAAAATCCAGGCTTCAGCAAACAAACAAACAAACAAACAAAAAGCAACAACAACAACAACAAAACTAGGAAACAACAAATTAGTCACTAAACTGTGGGAAAAATATCTCACCAAGAAGGATGAGAGTATGAAAATAAGTATTTTTATAACTTATTTTTATAAATTTTATAATCCTGAATTGGTTTAAATATATTTATTGATTAAATATATTGCTAGATTTTATAATAGTAAACATTACATATAAGTAATATACAGTGACTTTCTAGTATACTTTATAATTCTACCTTAAGTCCTTCATCTATATAAATATAATGATGTTGTGAAAGTTTAACTATTAGTTATATATAAGTATAGTTGATAGGTATGATTTTAATATTTCATAAATATCCTAACAAAATTATTTAACCTTTTTCTTGGAAAGATGTTTATAAGTATCTTTTTTACTTGAGTGAAAACATTCTGTTAGACAATAGGAGCCTATTTAAAAATTAGTCTTGTGGAAATAAAATGTTATAAAATAGATTTTCTATGGCAACAAGTTCAAAGGGTAATTTTCTCATTATTGATCTTTCTCAGAAATGATTTCTTTGTAATTATCCTCCCCCTTTCCACTGAAAATTGCTTCAACCCTTTCTTTAAACAGTTCTTTAGAGTCTATCTATCTTCCACCTACTCCTCTTTCCATAACCACTGATTCATTAGAATCTGAACAGCTGACTAAGCTAGAATTATCTTCAAGGAAGACTACGCTCCAGGGAGAGGCAGATGGCACCAGAGATGCACACTGAAATAAGTACAGAAAACGATTCAGTATCTGCCCCTTGAATTAAAAAAAAAAAAAATCTGTAGTACTATAAACTGAATCAAAATCAGAGATGGCATCCCAAAAGTTCATCTATAATAAATTAAACATCTTAATGTAATGATTTTATGATTTCAAAGCAAATGTTAAAATGCATATGTATATGTTGAAGATATCCTTTTATATTTAGTGTAGGATTCACAGGTATAGGCTGGATGTTAATTAAAACTATATGAATAGCGTATATCTGTCAGCCACAATAAAGATGGTGTGAATTTCACTCATATGTGCTAGTACCTGCACACACATGCAGACAATCAAACTCACAGCTAAATGCACATACATACCATCCACGCACCCACACCCACACACACACATACACACACTGCCTATGAAGAAACATAAATTACAAGATGCTGAACAGAAATTATGTTTCTTATAATTTATGATATAAGCCTTTAAAATACGAGATAATCAGGACTGGGGTGCAGCTCAGTGTCAGAGCACTAGCTCAGTGTGCTTGGACCACACCACTCGATCATTGACATGATATTCATGATACAAGAGTGTCAAGTTCTGCACTTGGTTGTGGGTGCCAAGAAGAATAGACATCCTTGCTAGAAGATCCATGAATGAACATGTCTGCGTGCCATATCTCTTTTTGTTTTGTTGTCGTTTATAATAGCAACACTTCTGTTATGGGAATTTGATAATTTGGTGAGCTACCAAATTCTTATAAATTCAAAGTGAATCTTCCTGTAAAATGTATGCATCATCGAGAGGGCACAGTATTGTGTTCCTTACAAGAAAAACAAAAAAGGGTCTGAATAAATAATGGTCATGTGAACCATCTGTGTCAGTAAGGTAACATCATGCCCTGCTAATTTTGAGAGATTAATGAACGGTACTCTGAATTTTAATTCTGAGGCCTCCTTAACTTGAACACATTTCAATAGATGTTTGCTTATATTGAATATTAAATATTTCATTTTTCAAGAAGGTACATTCTAAAATCTGAAAAATCTGAAGAAAATGTAGATTATATTGATATTTTTTTTTAATTTAAAAAACTATAATGAGGAAATAAATTTAAAGTTCCAAATTTACACTATAAAGTAGATGTTTTGATAGGTCTGTGTGTGGTCCTTGGATAACACTTATATATGGTAAAATTATTTAATGAAGCTAATTAAGATGTTCATCATTTCATATCTTCATTATTTTTTAGTTAGGACATTTCAGGCTTACCCTCCACAGTATAAGCATCTCCTTAACTATGTGGCAGCACAATAATTTGTATATGCATAGCAACATCAAAAGAGTTATACCACATTAATTTCCAGGATTGAGTTCAGGTTTGATCACGGTGACCTGAAAATGAGTAAGTTCAATAGAGAGAGATTTTTGCTGCCCAATAAATTCTCTTGAATAATATCAAAATAGTTGAAGGCTTGGAATATATATATATATAATCTAAGACCTCATTGAAGGACAATAGCTATCATACAATTTCAAGTTTTAGACTTCATAAGACACTGCTATACACACAAACACATACACACATACACACACACATATGCTATGTGTCTTGTGAGTAAGTAAGCAGGAAACTGCTGGAATGTTTCTCTGGGTTAAGCTAACAAATGTCAATGCACAGGGTAATCAAAGCTGAATGAGAAATGGTAGAAATAACTCTTCTTATACACTAATCTCTTGTTGCATTTAATTTGATTATGAAGCCATAAAACTTTAACATACAGTCAGTCCATTCCATCATGGTATATTGAAATCCGTAACGCGAAACATTTTAGCCTGGTCCCACAGAAGCTTTGCAAGGCTTAGTGAACTCTTGTGAGAATACTGAGAGCTGAGACGTACACCTCACCATACTGTATATGTTAGACATGTAAGCCCATCATGCATTGTTCATGTACTTCTCCCTCTCTTTCCTTGCCCATTGTCTATCCTTTTGAAATAACTCATTATCAATGATATTAAAATCATATATTAAAAGTCATGACTGATCCATCTCTGACAACTATTGAAAGTTGACAGCTTCTAGGGGAAAATAAGTTTTCTTTAAGATGATGGCCTGTGCTTCCAGTTATTACCTTATATTCATAAGAATATAGCAAGTATAACCTGGACATGGTAGATGATTTTTACAAAAGAGAATGGACAAGAATTTGGAAGACAGTATTGTATTTGGGGTGGATCTCTGAGGAGTTAGAGGAAGAAGTGAGAGGAGATAAATATAATCAAAATACATCTTATGAAATCCTCAAATAAGTAATAAAATACTATATAAAACTCATAACTAAAGAAATTAATTTTAAATTTTCTTGGTTCACCAATCTCATACATGACCATATACTATTTTAATATGAAACAAGACTATTGCTTCTATGCAATGTTTCAGCATAAATTAATTATCAAAAATATTACTCAAATTCCAAAAGTATTTTAAAGATACTTTACTGGGCTAAGTTACTTAATGTAGATTTTTTTAGATTTTAGTTTTTTCAAAGCAATACTTCTTTAGTACATGGATTTCTCAGAATCTACTAAAGAAGATATCACTAATATTAATTTATTGGGTGTCCTCTTGGAATTTATCCAGGAAAATATAAGAATATTTGAATATATGTGTGTCTTACTCCATTTGAATACTAGCATCAAAGGCATTCAGTTCCACTCTTTGCATTGTTCTATGTGTGCTAGTTTCACTTGCTTAATGAAAGCTTACTTTCAAACCAGACTCATGCTACTGTCCCCACGTTTAAGATTACATGATCTGTAGTTTCTTCTAGTCAACATGAGTTCAAAGAAATATTTAAGAGAAAATCCCTAAATCTTGGGTTGGAGAGATAGTTCAATAATTAAGAACACCTAACTGTTATATTTTTGGTTGTGAGCCTAGCCATTAATGGCTGAGCCATCGCTACAGCCCATGTTCAACATCCTTAGTCATCAGGGAAATGCAAATCAAAACAAGTCTGAGATTCCACCTCACACCAGTCAGAATGGCTAAGATCAAAAACTCAGGTGACAGCAGATGCTGATGGGAATGTGGAGAAAGAGGAACACTCCTCCATTGTTGGTAGGATTGCAAGCTGGTACAATCACTCTGGAAATCAGTTTGGCGGACCCTCAGAAAAATGGACATAATACTACCTGAGGACCCAGCTATACCACTCCTGGGCATATACCCAGAAGATGCTCCAACATTTAATAAAGACACATGCTCCACTAAGTTCATAGCAGCCATATTTATAATAGCCAGAAGCTGGAAACAACCCAGATGTCCCTCAGCAGAGAAATGGATACAGAAAATGTGGTACATTTACACAATGGAATACTACTCAGCTATTAAAAACAATGACTTAATGAAATTCACAGGCAAATGGAGGGAACTTGAAAATATCATGCTGAGTGAAGTAACTCAGTCACAAAAGAACGAACATGGTATGTACTCACTGATAAGTGGATATTAGCCCAAAAGTTCGGAATACCCAAGTTTCACTTTACAGTAACCGCTGGACTGAGAGTGAGGTCCCAGATGGAGGAGTTGGAGAAGGGACTGAAGGAGCTGAGGGAGTTGCAGCCCCACGGAGGGAGCAGCAGTTTCAACTGCCTGAAACCCCACTCCACCCAGTGCTCCTGGAGGCTGGACCACCAAAGAAAGAATACACATTGAGGGACCCATGGCTCTGACCACATATGTGGCAGAGGAGGGCCTTGTTGGCCATCAGGGGAAGGAGAGGCCCTTGGACTTGAGGGTGTTAGAGACCCCAGTAAAGGGGAATGTCAAAGTGGGAATAAGGGAGTGGGTGGGCGTGTGGGTAGGAGGGTGAATTCCCTCATAGAGGCAGGGGAGGGGGAAGGGGATAGGGGTTTTGAAAAGAGGAGACCTGGAAAGGGGAAGACATTGGAAATGTAAATAAAGTATCAAAAAATAAATAAAGTTTAAAACAAAACAAACAAAAAGAACACTTAACTGCTATTGCAGAGAACTCAAGTTTGGGTCTCATCACTATCCAGATGGTTCAGAGCTACCTGCAACTCCAGCTCTATGGGATTATATGTTCTCTGCTAACCACTGTGGATAACACATGCATGTATAGAAAACAAAACACAGAAGAGAGAGAGAGAGAGAGAGAGAGAGAGAGAGAGAGAGACAGAGACAGAGACAGAGACAGAGAGAGACAGAGAGAGAGAGAAACAGAGACAGAGAGACAGAAACAGAGAAACACACACAAACACAGACATCAACAGAGAGACAGAGTCAGACAGAAAGGAGGAGAGAGACAGAGACAGAGACAGAGAGGAGAGAGAGACAGAGAGAAACACACACAAAGAGAGAGAGACAGAAAGTTAAAAATGTCGTCAAAAGGGAAAATAAAAATTAAAAAAAAACAACTGCTAAGTTTCAAGTTGTATGTCTTTCTGAGAAAGAATGACATTTTTAAAATATTTTTTTTCTTTTTTGTTTATTTTTTTTTATTTTTGATACTTTATTTACATTTCCAATGTTTCCCCTTTTCTGGGTCTCCTCTTTGGAAACCCCCTATCCCCTCCCCCTCCCCGCCTCTGTGAGGGAATTCCTCCTCCCACCTACCCGCCCATCCATTCCCATATTCCCACCTTGACATTCCCCTTTACTGGGGCCTCTAGCACCCTCAGGCCCAAAGTCCTCTCCTTTCTCCCTGATGGCCATCGAGGTGATTCCTCTGCCACATATGTAGTCCAAACCATGGGTCAATAGATGTGTATTCTTTGGTTGGTGGTCTGAACTCCAGGACGACCAGGGGGAGGGTCAGGCCCA
>CM052713.1:32307737-32354097 GCA_028551405.1 Uromys caudimaculatus
ATGTAGACCGCCAGTTGAACCAGCACCATTTGTTGAAAATGCTGTCTTTTTTCCACTGGGTGGTTTTAGCTCCTTTGTCAAAAATCAAGTGACCAAAGGTGTGTGGGTTCATTTCTGGGTCTTCAATTCTATTCCATTGATCTATCTGCCTGTCACTGTACCAATACCATGCAGTTTTTATCACTACTGCTCTGTAGTACAGCTTGTGGTCAGGGATGCTGATTCCCCCAGAAGTTCTTTTGTTGTTGAGAATAGCTTTTGCTATCCTGGTTTTTTTGTTGTTCCAAATAAATTTGAGAATTGCTCTTTCTAAGTCTGTGAAGAATTGAGTTGGAATTTGAGACCACAGTTACACTGATACCAAAACCTCACAAAGACCCAACAAAGAAAGAAAACTTCAGACCAATTTGCCTTATGAATATCAATGCAGAAATACTCAATAAAGTTCTCGCAAACCAAATCCAAGAACACATCAAAACAATCATTCATCATGATCAAGTAGGCTTCATCCCAGGGGTGCAGGGATGGTTCAGTACCCGGAAATCCACTTCATAAACAAACTCAAAGAAAAAAAATCACATGGTCATTTCATTAGATGCAAAATTCAACATCCCTTTATGATAAAAGTCTTGGAAAGATCAGGAATTGAAGGCCCATACCTAAACATAGTAAAAAGCAATATTCAGCAAACCAGTAGCCAACATCAAACTAAATGGAGAGAAACTTGAAGCAATCCCACTAAAATCAGGGACTAGACAAGGCTGCTCTCTGTCTCCCTATCTATTCAATATAGTAATTGAAGTTCTAGCTAGAGCAATTAGACAACAAAAGGAGGTCAAAGGGATACAAATTGGTAAGGAAGAAATCAAATTATCACTATTTGCAGATGATATGATCGTATACTTAAGTGACCCGAAAAATTCCACCACAGAACTGCTGCAGCTGATAAAGAACTTCAGCAAAGTGGCCGGATATAAAATTAACTCAAACAAATCAGTAGCCTTCCTATACTTGAAGGATAAACAGGCTGAGAAAGAAATTAGGGAAATGACACCCTTCATAATAGTTACAAACAATATAAAGTATCTTAGTGTGACTCTAACCAAGCACGTGAAAGACCTGTATGACAAGAACTTCAAGTCTCTGAAGAAAGAAATAGAAGAGACCTCAGAAGGTGGAAAGATCTGCCATGCTCATTGATTGGGAGGATTAATATAGTAAAAATGACCATCCTGCCAAAATCAATCTACACATTCAATGCAATCCCATCAAAATTCTGAAACAGATCTTGTTTAAGCAATCTTATTGTTGTGATTTCTTGGTTGCAGCATCTCTGTCATGTGTAGAAAACACTACCAAGCTGCAAGTGCCCTGGTCTTCTGGCTCTTATGTTATTCCTCCCTCTTAGAAGTATGATGAATAAGTCTTGTAGCTATTTCAACAATAAGTATAATCTACTGATACCACTGGAATCTTACCTTTCATTTTACCCTCATCATAGAAAATCCATATGTCTAACTCTACAGCCATCCTGTCTGGGCTCCTCTTAAGATCTGCCATATACCAGCAGTGGATCATTCAAAGTATCTGTGCATCATTTATAGTTATCTCAGCTTGGGGACTGAAGCAATATAAGCATAGTTAGTACTGAGTGAGACAAGGCTAGCCCAGGTAGTTTTGTGAGATACTATCTTAAAATATTAAGTTAAATATAGATAGGGGATATATAGGTCAGTAGTAAAATATTTCCCTGGTAGATTCAAGCTCTTATTCAACCCTTAATTTTACAAATAAATGAACAAATATTAAATTAATATTAATTTTAAAGTCTAAAAATCCATTTAAGTAAATATATGTGATATATATATATATATATATATATATATATATATATATATATATATATATAAAATTTTACCTGCTAATGACCGTGTATCTATATCTGTATCTAAATGTGTTATACGTATAAGCTCTAAACTTATTGTTTGGATTCAGGCCTTATATCTCCACTATATCCTTCAGCCTACTTCCTCTGCTTCTAAAGGGGACTTATAAGGAAGGGTATTTCTCCCCTAGAGTTGTTTGGAAGGTCAAATGAGTTAATGCATAGGACACACTAGAAACATATCTGACACATGGTAGGTGTCCAGGAAATATCAGTTACTATACAATTATCTTCCTCAGCAGACAGAGCAATGCTATCTGTGTTTTCTTTGTCACTTGGTACTAAGTTCTTGGAATGCCCCTATCTATGCTCTCTATTTCTTCTGTTATATCATTCAATATTTTGTAGATCTTGAAGACTATGGGATTTCTGCTCTCCCTTTTGTTCAATGTTCTCTCCTGTGTGTTAGGCGTAAGCATTGATGGAATTGACTTACTATAATTACAGTGCTAACATCTATGCATTGGCATGTAGACCTGCATAAAATATATCCATCAGCATGCATCTTCGTCATATACATATGTCTTAGTGTTCCTATTGCTGTGAAGAGATGTCATGACCAAGGAAACTCTTATAAAGGACCACATTTAATTGGGGCTGGCTTACAGGTTCTGAGGTTCAGCCCATTATCATCATAGCATGAAGCATGGCAGTGTCCTGGCAGGCATGGAACTGGAGGAGCTGAGACTTCTACATTGTCTTCCTAAAGTAAACAGAAGACTGGCTTACAGGCAGCTAGGAGGAGAGTCTCAAAGCCTACACACACAGTGACACATTTCTTTCAACTAGGTCACACCTTCCAAATATATTCAAACCACCACAGCAGATTACCTTCGATGCATCAGTATTTAACTGATAGTTTAGGAAAGATAAATATTTAGCCATATTTGGTTAGTGTCATACAAAATTCAAACCCATGCTTTCCATAACCAGTGGTATTGTTTTTACCTAACCCTGTAAGGTAGGAATTTTCACAGGCTCCTCCATAGACTGGCAACACAGCCTTAAAATGATTTTTACCATGCTAAAGACTTAGAGACCTTGAGAATTCATACAAATCAATAATTGAGGGTGAACTTCAGGCAATTAAAGCAAGGAAAGGTTCTAGTCTAGATTGAGAAATAAAAGATCTAAATTGAGAAGTCATTTCAAATTCCAGTCTAGTTTTCTATCATAATAGATGCTCTGGGGAATTACCAAAGAGTTCCACTTCAAGAATAAAGTAAACCATTTACAATAGGCCTATATGTCCTTATAAACAATAAGCAAAAATGACTCTTTTATAAAAGAAGTAATCTTATTTTTAGTACTAAAGGTAATTTTGATTCAATACAAAAAATCAAGTTATCATGCATTATTGCAGATTCTAAATTAGTTGAGGCTTGTTTCAATTCAATTCAATTCCATCCAATTTGATTTATTTCAATTCTATTTGATTCTATTCAAGTCAATATACATTTGCAGAGTACTATTACAGGCACTATATTATGCATAGTTTTGACATAATTAGTTTTCATCTCACCTGTGTCAGCACAAGGCACACATTAAATCAAGAAATAAAGTGTTCTGGTTTATTTTATGAATATACTAAAATTTCTAATCATATGTTCTCCAAATTGAAAATATAAAGCCTCTAAGAGATGATATCTCATAAATATGCTTGACTTTTTCATCCCCATTTTGGAGAGGGAATGGGCAGAGAAAGCAAGATAAATGTAAAGAGTAAATAGATACCTTTCTTGAAATGATCAACTTGTGCTAATAATTTGGCTTGTTTTGATATGAATTCTATGAGTCATAGATTTATAGTGCTTCCTTTGGTATGGCTTAACACCTTGCAAATCATCTGCACATTAGGGCTAAAGTTTTTAGGTGGTATTTTAGGTAAGAAGAGACACACCACACTACTGACACCTTGTGTCTGTCCTGGAGGATGAAGACTTTTGCCACACAGTCTTATGTCTCTCCATTTGACTGTAAATTACCAAAGACAATATTTGGGTCTACCTAACATGTCCTCACTCATTTCTGCATCAGACAAAGTGACTAAGATAGGAAAGGCCCAGTAGATACTTGAAGTGGATTTCATCTGTATTAGATCCTCTGGACATAAATTAGTCCTCTCCAAAATGCTCTTCAGAGCAAAATCGTAACTATGTAACCCATTGTCATCCTTTGCTTTTGTTCTATGTGCTCATATGGAGAAAAGAGGAGGCCATGTGGAGTCCTGATAGAGTCCACCACTCTGTCCCCCATTTCCTTGAGTTTGGTCTATCACTAAATCTGAGCTCACCATTTTTTCATCTAGCGTGGCCCTCCAGTAAGCCTCAGTTAACTTTATGTTGCCACTCCTTCATGACTGGGGTTACAAGTGGCTACACTTTGCTTTTTATGTGAAAACTAAGGAGATAAACTCAAGTTCTCATATTTTTCACAGCAAGTACCCACTGAGACATCTGCCCTGCCTTCAGACTCTATTTCTATCCAGTGTCTGCTACTCATCATATGACTGAGGTCATATTTACCTCATGTCTCCTTGCCTCACATACTCATGCTCTCAAAACACTGCAGTTCAGGTACCTCCCCAATTTGGTTATCAGTGACACGTTCTACATGTATTAAAATCTCATGAATCAAGAATTAACTCTGGCTAAACTGAAAGGCAGTGTCAGTACAGCATAAACAGAACAGTGCCTCTGACGAAACATCAGCATGGGGACCTGGAAACTGATGGCTGGCCACTGCCATACGCCATGGCACTTATGGATATCCTAATCCCCACATGTCACTCCAAGCAAGTCCTGAAAAGTATAAATTCAGAAGGAGAAAAATAAAATTTTATTCTTTCTTCAATTTTCTGAGGATTATACTTGATCTGAAATTTCAGGCTATCTATTCTGGAATGAATAGGGCATAGGAACAGTAGTTAACTGAAAATTCTCTTCATTACAAACAAATATAAGACTAGTAACACTATAATTTACAAATTTAAAAAATTACATATTTTACTCCTTTATAATAGCACCAATTTAGGGAATATTGAAATAGTTCTAGAACCATCTGTGTGTGTGTGTGTGTGTGTGTGTGTGTGTGTGTGTGTGTGTGTTATCAAGTCCTAACTAACCTGGGACTCACTATGTAGAACAGGCTAGTCCTGAACTTAAAGAGATCCACATGCCTCTGTCTTCAAAGTAGTGTCTCTATTCAAGCATTTAGAATCAATTTTTTTATACATAGAGTATAGATTCTGCTTCCTGTATTGGTAGCATGATCAGTGCTCTTGTACACCTCTTGTTACACAGAAAGTGCCTAGACCAGGCGTGCCTTTTATTTAATGCCCTTGTCTTCCAGCTGAAGGCAGAATTGTTTGTAAGTTTTAATTAGAGACATTAATTAAGCTCTCACCCACTGATAGACGTATGCTAGGCAAAGCACTAGCTAAGGTGATGGAGAACTTATTAGTAGGAGAAACAGAGCCTACTCTATGTTGCAACTTACATTTTCTCTCCTATTTAAGTCCATATCTGCTGAGGTACCTCACTGGCTGTGTGCATGCTATATTCTAGCCCAATCTCATCGAGTCTCCTATTGGCTGCACTCAGCTAGATGCAAGAACAATTTCAATTCCACTTGCTAAAAATGGGTTTTGAAAAGTACTAGTAGTTGCGACAATCAGATATAATGCAGTCCTTTATCCATATGGAGCTTGAAAATTCTCTTCAACCATCAAGGCATTTACAGATGATGGGCAGACGGAAAGGGGGACTTGACAGAAAGTAAATCAAAACAGCAAAAAGGCCTGAACCCCACAGCTACCACAGTGAGGGGCACAACCGAAGATAGCAAGCTCCTTTTAAACCCAGACTCGAAGGCTAATAGCTTAATGCTAAGAACACTCAGTCCACGGTTAAGGATCAAGCTGACTCATAAAATGCATTTTGTTCAGCTTGCAATCCTGTTGTTTCTCAAATGGCCTTCCCTGGCAAGCACCGAGGCTAGGAAGGGAAGGCGCGTGTAAACAGAGGGCGGGGCCAGCGGAATAAGCCTGCGTGTGAGCAGCTGCAAACAATCCATTTTAATTCCAAGTCAGTGTTTAAGGACCTTGAATGTTACAGTTAGGGAGGTAGAAGGGGAGGTGGGTGTAAAAGGAGAATTGGATTTGGCAGGCATGCATTTTCCTGCGAACTGTGCTGATTCCTCTAATCATAGTTATTATAAATGTTTCTCTTCAATTTATTCCTCTTGTCACTTTGTGCTTTCGTGTTCTCCCCACCATCTGCTAGAGAAGGGCCTGAGAGTGGGTTTTGAGCTTGGAAATAATAAGACAGAGAGGTGACATGTTTTAAACTCCGTAAACACATGCACATGACTACCCACCCCACACTTTGCTTCTACCCTGAGAAACTGAACGACCCTGGACGTTTTACATAGGTTAGAATTATTTGCAGTGTGCAAGGACCTTGATCATACCATGTAAATTTTTCAAAGTTCAATGTCTGTGTGCATCATAGAAGTACCTATAGCTTTGGTCACTTACCTTGGTTCTTTGGGTCTCAATTTCTCCTTCAAAAACCAGATCGATTCCTAAGGTCTTTATACGAGTAAATGAGTAGTGATATGGACAGCGGGCCATCCTTCCAAAAATACTTGGGGATAATGTATAGAAGTAGAAGAGGATGCATGATAAATTTAAGGTCCGTCACCCCTGCAGCTTCTGTTCTGTGGGACAGTTCAGATTCTCGGCTATCTTGCCCTGTTTTATTTTATTTTTTTTTAATTAGCTGGTGATAAGTTCAATCTCTTTGGTGGTTCTCAGCCTTCACCTATTGAAGCACATATGTGTTCCTGATAGAATCATAGATTGCTCTATAATAAGAATTGATTTAGTGTGGGAACCATTTTTCTATTGTCCTTTTTTTTTTCTAGAAATTTAACTGAGATGTTAAAGTGCGCCTCTAGTGTTCTGATTCGAATTCTTAAAGCTTTAAATAAAGTTCTTTTGATGGGTACTGTATTGGCTTTGGCATCCTGGCCCCAGTCCAAATGAGTAATTACATTCCTTCCTGATAAAATCTTTCCTGTAGTTTTAATTGGAGATGA
Organism: Uromys caudimaculatus; assembly: GCA_028551405.1. Taxonomy (NCBI): domain Eukaryota; kingdom Metazoa; phylum Chordata; class Mammalia; order Rodentia; family Muridae; genus Uromys; species Uromys caudimaculatus. Next base: position 32,314,783 of record CM052713.1, read on the forward strand.
CATTCTTTATTTCTTTACCTCACCTTGTATCCATTGTTTGGGAGCGTCTGCTGAAATGGCTGCATTTCACTCCAATGGAGAATTCTTCATGGTAGTTATCACAGTATTAAATAACCGCTTTAAGTATACCCCATTTGCAGCTTATGTGTGGGCAAGCATATGTTATGAGCAGGTGTGAGCAGGGACCCAAATGTGATGATTTATAAAGTGCCTTGGGATCTGGATGGAAAGAGCAATTTAGACCAGAGTTATCAGCTTTATGGAAAAAAAAATGCCTCTGTGAACCAGTTACTAATTCACAATTACCTTCTGTGGCATAAGTAAAAAATGGTGTGATGATTTTCAACAAATTCTGGTTTTAATTAAATAATTCTTAGAGACAAATGATTAATTGCATTGAGCTGTCTTTAGTAGATGCAATTTAGAGTCAGTCATTTTTTAAAATATCTAAAACACCATGATAAAGTAATTGCAATTTATAATGAATTTGTGTCCCTAGAATAAATTTTTATCTAATACAAAACAAAATACATTATTAGTTTCTCCCTTGCATTATAAAAGTCAGCCTGTAAGTTCAAATTTTAATTCTCAATTTGCACAGCGACGCTCCAGCACAGGATCCTACTTGTGAGTTCCTACAAGCATCCAATCAGGAGGGCCCAACAGATTCCTAAGAAGAGTCTGGGTTAGAGGTTCTCCGTGTTGTGAGCTTTCATTTTAGTCACTGATTAGTAAGAGTTACAGAAGAAATTAAACTCTAGATCCCCGTTTCTGACTCTGAAGAGGAATAATAGAGCTTATTTTGTCACACTAAAAAGCTGGGAGAGAGCTAAGATAGGGACCATTTAATCTTCCCTGAAGACATTTTAATATCTCATGTAAGAGCACAGATACCTGACTAAATGAAGTATCTATACACTTCAATGTACTACATACACCATTCAGTAAAATAAATTCAAAACCATTTCTTCTGAAGAGATTACAGTATTTACAGTTTGCATAGGCAGTTAGGAACTTCATCTTTTCTTATTCCTTTAAAATGAATGATATCTACCCAATCTTAATAAGAAATACAGTCTTATATGATAAATTGGGCTATAATGACCAGGATTAATTATTGGAAACACTAAAGTAATGCATTGGCTATACCCCATCCTGATCTAGTGTAGGCTCTACTATAATGTCAAAACAATATAAGCATTCCTACACATATCTGTGAAAACTAGCATTAAATAGCCAAGCAGTGAGTGGTTAAAACAGGACAAATTATCTTTGTTAGAATTACATGGTCCATCACTTGGCACACGGTGAGAATATTTCTGATTTGACTGCTTATCTACTGACTTTTTTGAAGATCTCAAGGTGGCCTATACCATGGAAAGCATTCTCTCACTTGCATATTTTTGAAGATGTTAGGCTCATTTTGAGCCTGAAGGGCTACAGATATTCTCTGCATATTTGATGTTACATTCATTTTCTACAAAGCCTTGGTCACATTTGCAACATAGAAACAGTAGCAGTATGTATTGTCTGGAGCAATTAGTAGGTCAGTCTGTGATGAATTAAGTAGAATAATCCCAATGTAGTTTTTCTTTACTTAAATTAACATCATACTGGCAATTACTAAGGTTTCTGTTGCAAAAGGAACTTTCCTTTGCTTATGCGTGTTTTTTCCAGACTGAGCTATTCATTATAATTATATAATTGATGCTTAAATGACTATATTTCATAGAGCTTTATTGTAAGTCTTTTACATTTTTTCTAGCTCCTAACATGTTACCCAGTATCCTTTATAATTATATGTGATTACATTTAAAGAGACACATTGTATTTCATGGTTAGGTTTATTTGCAACATCTTTTACTTGAGCTGATAATTAATAGGTCAATAAATGAGTTTTAAGTTCATCCATTGGGTTTTGGGGTCCCAGTAGTCTGCTTATATCCATTAAGCAAACATTCATTCTATATTTATCCATTAAGCAAACATCCATCTCTATTCAAAAAGTTTCATAAACTAATGATACCTAAGGAAATAAATCATAGTCACTATTGTCGAATACATTTATATACACATCTTGTTTGATATTGGTACTTTAAAGGACAATCATTTTAACAAAATTTAATAGTTTCCTATGACATTTTAAAGCAAGTCGATAAGTGATGATCTTTTTTCATAAATTATTTCTGAACCAGTGCTTACAACACTTCACCTCTCTATATTTTCTTGCAAATTCACTTTATCTGACAACCTGAAATTTCCACTTCTTATTAGACAAATTTATTGGTTCTTGTGGTCTGTTAACAAACATAATGGGTCTATAATGTCTATATTTCTATTATGGGTACATGAATGCTATGACATAGAATTCAAAATTTCTTATCAAATTTATATGTTTCTCAACTGAGTGTTGGAATACTTTCTCAGACTGTATTCATCTCAGTCCTTGTGACTCATTGAGACTTTTCTCCTTTGCTGCACTGGATCTATTTAGATTCACTTGAATTGCTTTATGTTTTTTTCTTTTCTCCTATTCAATTTCAATTTTTTGGTCACATCTAATTCAAATCTGATCAATTCTAAGCAATCATTGCCTTATTCCAACCATGGAGGTGATTCTGACTTAGTTCTGAGCAGCCCCACTTCATCAGTATTGGTTTTAGAGCTACCAAGTAATAAAAACATAAAAAGGAAAGAAAGAACAAAGAAAAACCTTTATACACGTAGCTTGAAGATTTCTCTTTAGATAATCTGGTATTTCTTTTATTGTATTTTATTAGTTCCTATTGGTCCATTTATCCATCAAACACCAAAAAAATGCTAAAAAGCTCAGCATTGCCAGATAAGCTAGTGAGCTTGCCAAAGGCAGAAAAAATGAGACTTGACTATGCACTACAGAGCCACATCATCTTTTATTTTATGGGTTCTTTTATTTATTTAGATTTCAAATGTTATCTCCCATCCCAGTTTCCCCTCCACTAGCCCCCTATCCCCTCCTCCCTCCCCCTGCCTCTATGAGGGTGCTCCCCTACCCTCCCACCCACTCCTGCCTCAGCGGCCTAGTGTTTCCCTATCCTGGGTCATCAAGCCTCCACAGGACCAAGGGACTCCCCTCCCAGTGATTCCAGATAAGGCAATCCTTGGCTACATATCTAGAAGGAGCCATGGGTATCTCTTGTGTACTCTTTGGTTGGTGGTTTAGTCCCTGGGAGCTTTGTGGAGTCTGATTGTTTGATACTGTTGTTCTTCCTATGAGGTTGCAACCCCTTCAGCTCCTGCAGTCCTTGCCCTAACTTCTCCATTGGGGTCCCCACACTCAGTCCAATATTTGGCTGTGTATCCGCATCTGTATTGGTAAGGCTCTGGCAGAGCCTTTCAGAGGACAGCTATACTGGGCTCCTGTCAGTAAGCACTTCTTGTCATCAGCAATAGTGTCTGGGTTTGGGGTCAGCAGGTGGGACAGATCTCTAGGTGGGGCAGTCTCTGGATAGCCTTTCATTCAGTTTCTGCTCCACTCTTTGTCCCTGCATTTCCTTTCGACAGGAAGAATTCTGGATTCATATTTTTGCAGTGGGTTGGTGGCCCCTTCCCTCAACTGCCGGCTGTGCCTATCCACTGGATATGGTCTCTACAGGTTCTATCTCCCCTTTGTTGGGTATTTGGGCTAGTCCTTACTGTTTGGTCCTGGGAACCTGTTAGGTCCCTGGCCACTGGGACTTTCTAGTAGCTACCCCACTGCTACACACCTACTTTCAAATTCCTGACCCTATGTACTTCTCCTCCATCTCCACCCATATCTAAGCTGCCCCCTTTCCCCCTCCTCTCTTTCTCCCAGATCCCTCTCTCCCTCTACTTCCCAGAAATTATTCTCTTCCCCCTACTAAGTAGTACTGTAGCATCTACAATTTGATGTGATCTTCTTTCTTCTTGGGTTTCATATGGTCTTTGAGTTTTATCTTGGATATTCTGAGCTTCTTTTTGGCTAATATCCTCTTATCAGTGAGTACATACCATGTGTGTTCTTTTCTGACTGGGTTACCTCACTCAGGATGATATTTTCTTTTTTTTTTTTTTTTTAATTTTTTTTTTTTTTTGGTACTTTGTTTACATTTCCAATGTTTCCCCTTTTCTAGGTCTCCTCTTTGGAAACCCCCTATCCCCTCCCCCTCCCCGCCTCTATGAGGGAATTCCACCTCCCACCCACTTGCCCACCCATTCCCATATTGGGCCTCTAACATCCTCAGGCCCAAGGGCCTCTCCTCTCCCTGATGGCCAATGAGGCCATCCTCTGCCACATTTGTGGTGCGAACCACATATGTGTATCAAAACAAGTCTGAGATTCCACCTCACACCAGTCAGAATGGCTAAGATCAAAAACTCAGGATGATATTTTCAAGTTCCATCCATTTGCCTGCAAATTTCATTAAGTCATTGTTTTTAATAGCTGAGTAGTACTCCATTGTGTAAATGTACTGCATTTTCTGTATCCATTTCTCTGTTGAGGGACATCTGGGTTGTTTCCAGGTTCTGGCTATTATAAATATGGCTGCTATGAACATAGTAGAGCATGTGTCCTTGTTATATGCTGGAGCATCTTCTGGGTATGTGCTCAGGAGTGGTATAGCTGGGTCCTCAGGTAGAACTATTTCCAATTTTCTGAGGACCAGATTGATTTCCAGAGTGGTTGTACCAGCTTGCAATCCCACCAGCAATGGAAGAGTGTTCCCCTTTCTCCACATTCTTGCTAGCATCTATTGTCACCTGAGTTTTTGATCTTAGCCATTCTGACTGGGTGAGGTGGAATCTCAGGGTTGTTTTGATTTGCATTTCCCTGATGACTAAGGATGTTGAACATTTCTTTAAGTGCTTCTCAGCCATTTGAGATTCCTCAGTTGAGAATTCTCTGTTTAGCTATATACCCCATTTTTAATAGGGTTATTTGGTTCTCTGATGTCTAACTTCTTGTATTCTTCAAAGATTTTGGATATTAGCCCCCTATTGGATGTAGGGTTGGTAAAGATCTTTTACCAATATGTGGATTGCCATTTTGCCCTAGTGACAGAAGCTTTTCAATATTATGAAGTCCCATTTGTCAATTCTTGATCTTATAGCATAAGTCACTGATGTTCTGTTAAGGAAATTTTCCACTGTGCCAATGTGCTCAAGGTTCTTTCCCACTTTCTCTTCTATTAGATTCAGTGTATCTGATTATATGTGGAGGTCCTTGATCCACTTGGACTTGAGCTTTGTACAAGGGGATAGGAATGGATCAATTTGCATTCTTCTACATGCTGACCTCCAGTTGAACCAGCACCATTTGTTGAAAATGCTCTCTTTTTTTTCCACTGGATTGTTTTAGATCCCTTGTCAAAGATCAAGTGACCATAGGTATGTGGGTTCATTTCTGGGTGTTCAATTCTATTACATTGATCTACCTGTCTTCTTTGCCAATACCATTCGGTTTTTATCACTATTGCTCTGTAGTATAGCTTAGGAATTCCAGGTCCATACATAAAAGTAATAAAAGCAATATACAGCAAGCAAATAGCCAATATCAAACTAAACTGAGAAAAACTTGAAGAAATCCCACTAATATCAAGGATAATATAAGGCTGCCCACTCTCCCCCTATCTATTCAATATAGTACTTGAAATTCTAGCCAGGGCAATTAGGAAACAAAAGGAGATCAAAGGGATACAAATTGGAAAAGAGGAAGTAAAATATCACCATTTGCAGATGATATGATCATATACAAGACCCCAAAATAAAAAATCCACAAGAGAATTCCTCCAGCTGATAAGCAACTTCAGCAATGTGGTTGGATGCAAAATTAACTCAAACAAATCAGTAGCTTTCCTCTACTCAAAAGATAAACAGGCTGAGGAAGAAATTAGGGAAATCACACCCTTTCCAATAGTCACAAATACTATGAAATATCTTGGTGTGTTGCTAACCAAGCAAGTGAAAGGTCTGTATGACAAGAACTTCAAGTCTCTGAAGAAATAAATTGAAGAAGATCTCAGAAGATAGAAAGATCTCCCATGCTCATGGATTGGCAGGATAAATATAATAAAAATGGCTGTCTTACCTAAAGCAATCTACAGATCAATGCAATCCCCATCAAAATTCCAACTCAATTCTTCACAGAGATAGAAAGAATAATTCTGAAATTTATCTAAAACAACAAAAAAACCCAGGATATCAAAAGCCATTCTCAACAATAAAAGAACTGGGGGAATCAGCATTACTGAACTCAAGCTGTACTACAGAGCAATAGTGATAAGAAACATATAATCTAATGAAGTCATATGTGTGTGTGTGTGTGTGTGTGTGTGTGTGTGTGTTTGTGTGTGTGTGTGTTTGTGTATGTGTGTGTGTATGGTGTGTGTGTGTGTGTTTGTGTGCGTGAGTGTATTCTAGTCTGATTCAGCTCCCAGTTCACTTAATATATTAAGTCCCCAACTATCAGCAACACTGATTTTTGTTATTTGAAAGTATATTTTTATACAGTATATTCTCATTTTAATTTCCCTTCTCCAACCCCTCCCAGATCCACCCTATCTACCTATCCACCCACTCTGTCTTGCTCTTTCTTATGGCAATCCTTATGGCAAAAATCTCTGGGAATTGAGATCTTGTCTATGGTAGTTGCTATGAAGATGTGGTGATGATTGGTTTTTCATTATTCTCAGTGGATTAGGGTTACAAATTAACTGAAAACTGTAATTTGCCTTTCCTCATAGTTCTGAAAAGCTGAGGTCATAGACTAACATGGAACCCAACAAAACCTTGTTACTATAAGATTTTAGAATACAGAATAGCTTCCGCTAGCTACATATTTCTGAGTAACTAAGTTAGATAGGGCTTGATACTTAATGAAGACTCATACATACTAAGCTATGTACCTGAGTGTTATATATGATTTTCATTCTATGTCATTACAATCACATGAAATTAATATGAACTATTCATAGCACTCTTGGACACACAAGAGAGTGTCAATGACTTAACCTAAGAAATGAGATAGCAAGATATAGATGAATAGAAATCATTTGAATAGGTTGCTGAAGTCTCACTAGGAGTTTACAAATTTAAAAAGGAGAATGAAATGAGACAAAAATGGTCATCATGGATGAAAAGCTCTGCTTACAGGTGCATAAAGGAATTAAATGCCTTTGCTTATGTCCCAAGGGCATGATATAAGCTACAATGTCACCAAAGATCTAGTTAAACAATGAACACATTGCAAAAGGCTTTGAATCTATCCCAAAGGCTTTGGAAAAATGGGAAAGACAGAAAAATTAAGTAGGGATGAGCTCTGGATTTGCAAATATTATTTAAGCAGGAGACTAGAGCAGGACTTAGGGTTGAGGACAGGAATAAAGGGAAGTCCTCTTACAGATAATTCAATTCTTTCCGTCTTGCTGATCTATAATGCATGTTCTGGGAAAGCAATATGACTTTGAAGGTTAACTGATGTTTGATGACTCACTGAGCATAAGTATAGATGACATTGGGATAGGCCCAGAGTTTTCTCCTGATGTTCTGATGTCTATGAGGGGTACCAGCAAGCAAGGCAGGTAATTAAAGAGCGTGAGTGTGTTTACCCCAGTTGAACTGTAATTTTCTCAAACTCAGAGCATTTTTTCTCAATTCTTTATTTTAGCTTTTTCTGTGAAAATATAATAGTAATAATTAATTGCTGAATAAAATAAAGACACAGATGAACCATTAGCATTCTACTGAGGGGCACAATGAAGCATAAGAAATAGTTAAGAGGACCACATGTATATTTGCATTAAATATGCATTACATTTGCATACAACTTGAGTAAATCTGTCAAAATAGCCTACTTTTTCATGTATCTTTTAAATATTCAAAGTCTATCATTGATTTATTTTAGAGCCAATATCTCTTCAAGGGAAAAAATGTCAGTAGTAGATATAGGGCAAGAAGGAACAGAGCTACTCCCTATTATTCATTTCCAAATATCTCCACCAGATTCTGTACTTCTAGTGATAATTAGTTTAATTGTCAAATTTACAGAATCTACAATCATGTCAGAGACATGACTCTGAGAAGACCTAAATGGGGGTGTATCATCATTGTATTAAAGAAGATTGGATGACCTATCCATGGTGGATGCTTACATTCCCTGGGGGGATCCTGGACTATATAGGTAGAGAAAGGAAGGTGAACAGTAGCAAGCATTCATTCTTTGGCTTTGAACTTGGAGTGAAATGTGAGCAACTGTACCAATTTCCCATTGCCTTGACTCCCTCCATCATATACCATATCCTTGAAGTATAAACTGAAGTAAACCTCCAATCTATTCAGCTGTTTCTATGAGGATGTTTAATTACAACAGCAGGAAAAGTAACTAAGACATTCCTAATCTGATGCTCATGACATTCAGCACAGCAGCCGTCAGAGCCTAGGATTCATACATCAAACCTATCTCATGTCACAAACAACCTCAACTACATCTATAAGTACACATTGATAACTTTATTACTCACAACCAAATAATCAAAAGTGTTACCTAGTTTTGTTTTGTCCAGCTTGAAACAAACCTAGACATATCTAAAGAGAAGTAAGCCCAATTATAGAATTATATTCCATCTGATTGGCCTGTGGGCTTGACTACGAGGTACTCTTTTCATCACTGATGGATATAGGAAGCCAAAGCCTACTGTGGGTGGTGCCATCCCTTAACAAGTGGGCCTAGGCTGTATATTAAAGGTATTTGAGAAAGCCAGTGTAAAGAAGTCAGAATTTTGCATTCCTTCCTGGTCTCTGCTTCAGTATCTTCCTCTAGGAGCTTCCTGTATTGAATTCATACCTTGGATTCCCTTGACAATGTATTTTAACCTACAAGCTAAAATAAACTCTACCCCATCACACACACACACACACACACACACACACACACACACACACACACACACACACACACACACACACACACACACACACACACACACACACACACACACACACACACACATTAGTTGCATAGTATTTATGCAACAGAAAGCTAACAAGATCATAGAGGCTTGAGAAAAGTTGATTTGGCAAAAACGTAAGATTGTTTCTAATTTCAAACTCTAGATATCCTAATTTTCTATTGTTGAGCTTTAATTGGAATGGAAAGAACTGAACAACTATTTGGGGGATGTTATATGACACATGTTGAATAAAATAAATGGATTAGTCTAATGGCCATTTCTCCGATTACCAGTTTGTCTATGTTAGGTTCACACAAAGGTATTCCTGAAGGACAAATTTATTTCCTTTCTTCCTCAACTAGTATACTTACCTCAAACAGTAGATAATCACTTATGATATCTTAGATAAGTAATAATAAATATGGACCATCTTTGATTATGAATAGTGCTGAATTTTTGCGAGCAATGTTACATAAATGAGAGTATGCTAGGAAATCTTAGTTTACATTTAACCTGAGGATAAGTTTTAACATTTGTTTATTTCGCTGTATGTCATGTAAGGTAGTTCTTCTAATCACCCCACAGTAACTCATTAATATGGAAACAATACATTTTACTCATCTATTTTACAATATTGGATCTACTAACTGACTCTAACGTGTGCTATCATAAATAATGCTGAGAAAAACATTATTTTTGTTCAGATCTCTTCCTCACCAGTTATACAAGTTTCTCTACACAGGGGCCCAGAAGTTGCTCTGAGACTCTGCTTAATTAACCACCTGCACTACATACTACCAAGTTGCTTTTTATTAGATGGAATGGTCTATAACACAATAAACAGTGTTTGAATTTCTTTATTCCCTTTGCCTGACCAATGCTGACCATAAGCCAAGTTTAATGTTTGGCCATGAAATAGGCAATGATTTATGGACCCCAAACTTCATTTTCACTTCTGTCATTATGAAAGTTTGAAAAAGAATTTATTTCTGAGATCTGGAGGTTGTAGTAGAGCACCATGTCTTCTCTTGAGCTTAAAGATACAATGTTAGTAAAATCCCCCTGTTAAACCTGAAGACATCAAGATAAGAATAATTAGAGAGTTTTCAACAGATTTTCAAGTTCCATGTATGTCCTCATCCAGATAATTAGTATGGCACCTGGAAGTCTTCAATCACTGCCAGTAACTTCCAGAAACAGCCTACAAGCAGATCACCCCATAATAAGACTACACACCCCATTAAAGAGTATCACAGGTCTTGTTGGTAAACATCATGCCAAGTAAATTAAGAATGGTCTGAGCAATGGTGATTTCCTTGTCACCAGATACAGTTTGTTCTTTTCTGGAAAGCAATAGCAATTTGCATGATTGGTGACAAGACTCTGTGTGCATAGATCAGAGACAATAACCAACCAGTTCTCTTTGTCTACCTTGCATAAATAGGTGGACTAATTGTACTCTTTCTTATGTAATCTTAAGAGTCCACTTCAGTGTCTTCAAAGACATTGCTGGGATGGTTCATCTCCCTTACTTTCTCACAGTAACTAAATTGATTAAATTCCTTCCCTGAGTTTCACTATTACTTTCTATTTCATTTCTGGGTTGAATGGACAGTCCTCATTTGCTGGGACTCCATGCCGTCAAGTTCCATAGATCCTGGTGCTTTAATAGCATCTTTATGTGTTTTTTAATAATCCAGAGTTCATTTTGTGACCATGTACTTTTATACAATTCCATTTTCTCCTGAGTGACCTCTCCTTCTTCTTATTGATTTTAAAGAGATACTTGCATAACTGAAGTGTTAAAATTCTATCAGTCTTGGAAAGGATAATAGCATCCTCCCAACAGCACCTGTTAATTTTGTCCACATTACTCTATTTTTAGTATTGTCAGTTTTTTTCTTACCTTTTACTCAAAACCATCTTTTATCCCATTCTTTTGCATTTTATATCTTACTTAGAAAGGCTTTTGCCATCTATAATTTCTAAAAGTATTCTCCATTTTCTTCTTTTAGTTTCATATTTTTAACATCTATATTTAGGAACCAACTCATTTTTAGTCCATTTTCAGCATACTATAAGGAGGTAATCCAGGCTTATTTTACGCTACAATTGTGGATCAATTTTCTCAATAAATGCAACTAAAAATAAGTTATTTTCTCATTGATATTTGTGATCCCTCCCTGAAATATAAATGGCCTCATTCCTAGTGACTTTCTTCAATGTCTGAGAGAAATGCCTCTCTTTTTCAGTCTTTTTAGGGCTGGGGTGCAATATTGTGCCCCTACTTTCATTTACTAAGGTAAAACTGAGCTTATAAGATGGGGACTGTCAATCAGTAGGAAAGCATTTTCTAGAATGTAAGAGAACTTGGCCTTGGCCAAACAGTAATCCTGAGCAGTACCAAGAATAAATCACCAAGAAAATGGGAGAAAGGCTGGGGAAATGGAGGAAGCAGGGGGAAAAGAATTCTCTCTCTCTCTCTCTCTCTCTCTCTCTCTCCTCTCTCTCGCTCTCTCTCTCTCTCTCTCTCTCTTCTCTCTCTCTCTCCCTCAGTACTGTTTGTGTGTGTTTGCAAGTTGTGAAAATCATTATATTGCAATTTTTCTTGACGTTTTATTTGATTCAAAGACTAATATTGAACAAATAACATCTTTAAAATATAAATCGCTATTTTAGCTTGATATATCTTTTCACTTATCCAGTTATCTGAGAAAATTTACAGCATTTCAATAGTCTCTACAAGTTTTGAAATACAATCTCATTCACACTAAGGATAATACACTTTTTATTTTTCAATGGGTATAAATATTTACATGGCAGTTTGATGCTATGTCAGTTGAGCCAAATAACATAAGTAAGTTATCATCTATGCCTTATGAATTTCCAAGCCATGTGATTCTGACATTGTTTATTGCATGGGATTTATCTCTTTGAAATGGAAAAACCATCAACTAATGAACCAATCAAACAAACAAAAACCCACACAGGAGCCAGCTGTACCTCTCCCAGGCATATGTTCAAAGAACCTGTCATCTTACTGAAGAGCTTTTTGTACATCCTTGTTCCTTACCTCTTTATTTACATAAGCAAGGAAATAGATTCATCCTAGATGTTCATCAAATGATAGTGGATAATGAAAATGTGGTACAAAATAAAATTTATTGAGCTGTAAAGAAAGAGGAAAGTATATAGTTAAATGTGAAAAATATATAACAGGCAAAAAAATAAAAACATACTGATGGAGATAAGTTAGGCTGAGAGAGACGAATACCATGTGGTCTCTCTTAGATGGGAATCATAGCTTCCTATCTTTAGGTTTCTGTGGTTCGCTCCAAATGTCTATAGAAACTAGATGTCTTATTTCAGGTTTCTATTGAGTGATAAAATACCACTACCCAATTCAACATGGGGAGGTAAACAGCTTATTGTTTCAAATCACAGCCCATTATTTAAAGAAGTCAGGGCAGATACTCAGCACCCTGAAGGCAGGAACTGATGCCACGGAGGAGTGCTGCTTACTATCTTTCTCCTAATAGCTCCAACAGCCTGCTTTCTTATAGTAACCAGGGCCACCATCATATTTATGGCTCTGCCCCCAGTGATATGGCTCTTCCCATTTCAATTATTAATGCAAAAATTGTTCCCAGGATTGCCCAAAAAACATTCTGGTGAGGGTATTTTCTCAATTTAGGTTCCCTCTTACCAAATGACTCTAGCTTATGTCAAGTTGATAAAACACTTGGCCACACAATTAACTGGTTGTCAACTTGACACACAAACATGCCACACATTAAATCACAAACTTTCCTGTCATGTGTGTCTCCAAGATGTTAATAGTAATGTCATGATATAAAACATTTCAACTTTTAAAACTCCGACAATCTTTAAAAATTCAACACTTTAAAAGCTCAGCCTCTTTAAAACACCTGAAGTCTCTTTCAAGGTCCAAATGCTCTCTAAAATTCCTAATACTCTCAAAAATATCTCTAAGATGTCCAACATTTCTCTAAACTATCTACAGTCACTTTAAAAGTTCAAAAACTTTTATCTGTGGGTGCCAGTAAAATCAAAAGTAAGTTGTATATTTTCTTATTCCAACAGGCACTAAACTCTCAGAACCAAATAAAATAAATGCAACATAAAATGTCCATTGCTTGATGTTTGAGATCCTGAGGTTCTTGGCTCCAAGGGGCCTTGGATATTCCATTTCTATACCTCTGCTCTAGCACAGTGTGTCTCCTAGACTCTAGCCTACACCACTCCACAGCTGCTATCATTGGCAAATATCCCATGGTGGTAGTGTCTCCAAATTGGGGGAGTGTCTCCACTCAAGTTGAGATCCATCTTGATAAGTAGCCTCTCCTGTGCTCACCTCAGGGACTCTGACCTTGCCACATGGTTCCAAAGTTTAGCATCACTCTATGACCTCTGCAATACTAGGACCCATGTTTCAACGGAAGTTGCATACTCTCTGGTGGCCTCTGATGGCCTCTGGCAGGGGCAAATCTCAGCTTCTCTTTATGTTTGATTCATGCCTTCCCATACAGTATCAAATGGAAGATCCTTAGATATTAACAAGTTCAATTGCCAATAGGAGATGCAGCAATGGCTAGCTCTGGAACACAGGTAATGTGTGCTGACCCTAAGAAAACAATTCTCAGTTGGTTTTGCTTCAATGATGCATGTCTCTTCTTAATTACAGCTGACCATTATCGGTAGTCCCAGAAAACAAAGGTTTTATTTTAGTGGTTCTTAATCAAATTATCACACAAATTGCCCTGCTTGGATCTTTGAAATTAATCAAATTTGTCTGTGAAACTTCACAAGCCAGACCTCCATCATACGCATTTCTTTCAACACTTTCATCTTCCAAACTCTGACAGAACAGCCCACTGAGCTCTGAGCAGTCAATACCTGTGCTAACTACTTTTATGTCAACTTGACATAATCTGCAGTCATCTGAGAGGATGGAATCTATTAAATTAATCTATAAATTGGGCTGTAGACAAGCCATTATAGCATTTTCTTAGTTACTGATTGCTGGGGGTGGACACAACCATCATGGATGGTGCCACTTCTGGGGACTGGTAGTCCTGGATTGTGCAAGAAAGTAGAATGAGCAAGTCAGTAATCAGCAACTCTCTATGACTTCTGCATTAGCTCCTGCCTCCAGGTTCTTACCCTATTTGACTTCCTGTCATAAATTTATTTAATAATTGGTGGTCTATGGATATGGACACATGGATCAAATAAACATTTTTCTCCCTAACTTTTTTTGTTATGGTGTTTCATCATAGCACTATTAACCCTCACGATGACAATGCCTTTTCTAGCCTACAGTCCAAATGTTAGTAATTCTCCCCTAAACAAACGGTTCAATCTGTCATAGCTATACCTCATCATCTGTACCAATTTCTATCTTAGAATATCTTCTGGTTTCTGTTTCTAATGCTGTGTCAAAACACCATGATTCAAAGCAACTTGGGGAAGAAAGAGTTAGTTCAGTTTATACATCCAAATCATAGTCTATCACTTAATGAAGTCAGAGCTGGAACTCAAGCGGGAAAGGAAACTAGAGGCAGAAACTCTATCAGAAGCCACAAAGAAGTGATGCTTACTGGATTGTTCCTCATATACAGGCTTGGTCCTCACAGCTTACTTACCCTGCTTTCTGTAACACTCAGGACAACCAGCTCAGAGATGACACTACCACAGAGATCTGGTCTTTCCTGTAACTATCATTAATCCAGAGAAATAGCCCACAGGATAGTCCATAGACAAACCTGTGAGGGCATTTTCTCAATTAAGATTCTCTATTTCCAAATGACTCTAGCATGTATCAAGTTGAAAAAATGTAGGGAGCAGAGTAGAAACCAGAAATGGAACATTGAGATGGTGATACATGAAGAGATGAGGGAGTAGTAGAACATGTATGGTTGTTTTTTTGTTTGTTTGTTTGTTTGGTTGGTTGGTTGGTTTTTCTGGTTTTTTTTTTTTTTTTTTTTTTTGGAAAGAAGAAATTAGAGAGGGAGAATAATAGAAGTAGAAAGGTTTAAACATGAAGGGGACAGGGATTTTGAGAATCTAGGAGCTAGGATGAAGGCTTAACTACAATGAAGAGTGTATAAAGTGCGAAGTGGAAGCATACTACAATGTATTTCTATTTAAAAGTATGTTCTACAAAACAATAAGGGGAGATAGCTAGCATGTGAGTTGTTAGTAAAAGAGACTCAAAAGTCTTTCAAAGCAGTACAGACTCTTGTCTTCCTGACCCAGCAGAAGTAGATAATACCCCACTGCTGAAGACACTACATATCTCGGTTTTAAAGAATGGAGAAAGTAAGCTGGAGCTGAGCTAAGTAGTTTTTATTTATGTGATTTATTTATTGCTCCTACTAACACATTTGCAAGCTTCCCAATGTGTTTACTTTTTTTGGGGGGCTGAATATTATTGCTTCATGTTTTTACAAGTATTTTTTTATTTACCTCTGTAGATGGTATTTTTAAGTGTTATTTGATAACTCTATAAGTTATCAATATGACTTGGCCAGCCTACGATAATGGAGTCCTGGGAAATTTTTAGTCATCTTTAGCACAATTACCAGACGAAATACCTCTAATGTATTTTTCTATTTGCTAGACTGTTAATTCTCTAGCTATGCTCTCCACGTACTTGGTGTTTGAGTCTTGCCTGGGTTATTTCTGCTCCATCAATCCATCCTTAGGAAGTATTTCACTGGGTCATGTACTGCTGATCTACCATGTCTAATAGAGACCTCCTGTTCTATCTTTTTTTCTTCTTTTTCCTTCTCTCTCCTTCTCCTTCCTTCTTCCCTGCTTCTAACACCCAGCCCAGTAACAAAAACCCACCTACCTCTATTCTCCCCAGTAATTGTCTGTACCCACTTTTTTTTAACCAATGGCTTTAAATTAGGAAGAAAGGTTTACATAACATTACTTGGTGTACATGAGGATCTGCTCATCTTGGGGGCCAATATTTAGCATTTGAATATATTTAGCATCACCAGACCATCACCAAAACACTTCATTTGTCATTTCTTTTAAATTTTTAATGTAGACAAAGGCAATTTTGTTCGACTTTGTCTCCACTGATGTTTAAATTTTCTTGATTTGATTATTTTTTTTCAGAAAACCAAGATTTTTCTTTTATTACATAAACATAGATAGATAGATAGATACATAGATAGATAGATAGATAGATAGATAGATAGATAGATAGATAGATTCACTAAAATGTTTTTGGCTTATCTTATTGTTTCCTCCATTTTCTATAGATAATATAATAACATATTCATACACTACATTCTTAAACATGTCATTTAATATGTCACTTGAGCAATTACTAATTCTTCTAATTTTATCTTTGGCCAAATACTAGTATTTAGAAGTATTATAAATTGTCAGATGATTTGTATTATTTTAGATGTTTATAAGAATAATATCTGGCCGGGCAGTGGTGGCGCACGCCTTTAATCCCAGCACTTGGGAGGCAGAGGCAGGTGAATTTCTGAGTTCGAGGCCAGCCTGGTCTACAGAGTGAGTTCCAGGACAGCCAGGGCTACACAGAGAAACCTTGTCTCGAAAAAAAGAAAAAAAAAAGAATAATATCTGATATTGTTACATTTTTCCATTGCAATGACCAAATCAGAATGATAATAAGGATTGTTTAATTTATCCTTTGTGGATTAATTTATAATATTTTTATAGGTATATACATGTAAACACACAAAACCTCATACCAGCTATTTTACTCATATAAAATTTATATTACTTAAGAGGATGGGATAGGTGTGAAATCATCTTAAAAGTTTCTACATATTTCATCTCATTGGCCTGAGGTTTTTTTTTCCATTTTAGGCTAGAAATTTAAAGTAATGGTTGATTCATGTACTTTTTCTATTATTTTAGTTAGTTCATATAAATATTTTGAGGCTATACGGTCAAGTGCATTTATGTTCTTGCTTATATATACACTAATGTAACTGTATCACATCCAAGTTTTTATAACAGTAATCAGAAGAGGAACTTTATGAATGATACTTACTTTTCCTACTTTCCAGTATTTATTTGACTCTTAAATCAAGAAATTGATAATAAAGGCAAGTATAAAGAAATGAAAGAGGTCGTGTCTTGCTAGTTAAACATTATTCTAACTATGATGGAAAAGAGAAGATTTCCATCAGTAGAAAATTTGGAGACACTCCAGTGCCTGGAGTGCTTCATTGCTCAAGAGGGGAGTGAAGTACTGCCGAATGGTTGCGAGGAAGAAATGAGAAGGCATGCATTATATCATTTATTCCATTTCTCTTGAGAAGAATGTTTCCTCATTAAAATTTAACGAAGGGGAATAAAGGAAAAGGCTCAGTCAATGGGAAGCAATTTGAGTCCATAGAACACAGGTGAAAGGCCCTATGACCTCAGTGCAGGCAAGATCTATATTAGAAAATACTTGTAGTTCACTGGTCAGAAAGCTAGCCAAAACGTGGAGCTACAGTTTCAGCCGGAGACCCAAGTAAATAAGGATGACACTGTATGCTAAACTCTGGCCTTGTATGGCATGTTCCTCAGATAGATACTTTCTCTCCAAACTGAACCACTTTTTGCAGAAGTCTCACAAGATCCAGGCGGAAAAGAAAAGGTCACAAAAGGTTAAATGTCCCTCCGGGAGATCAAAACTTGGATGATTCTTAAGGGGCCCTTCCAATGACATAAAAAGGAATAAAGAACTGCAGGGACTAAAACTCTGACCTGTCAAACAATGGATAGAAAGATATTCAGTGTAGGTCATTATCCACGCTGCTTTGAGCTTTCTGATGATATACATGTGTTACGGTTATCTCTGCTCCTTGTGAGTCACCCCTCATTTATAGTTCCTGTTAATAAGCTAAAAACAAAAACAAAAAACAAAAAAACCTTCATTGCTTCACCACAATGGTGAAATGATTACTTTGGTCTATAGAGGGCTCACTATCTGAGGTCAGTAGATATGTGTGTTGTACCTGCCCAGAAAAAGTCTGTTACACAGACTTTTGGTACTGAACATGGACCAGACAGATCAAGGAAGAATTGAAGAGGAGTGATTGATTGCGAGATTCTAGCTATATGTACCAAGATAGGCAAAACTGGATAGCCTGAGGGTGAAACATCCACATTGGAAACCTTGAAGTGACCTCCTTTTCCTATGTGGTATGGGAGAGTGGGCCTTTTTGCTCTGTCGTCCATTACAAAGTCCCTACAATGGGTGTTCACACATGTAAAGGTTGTGTCCTCTATCAGGAGAATAAATTTTAGTGGGGACTCTGTAGAAGATATCACAGTGAGGATGACTTGGTCTCTGTATAATGGTATGCCTTGCTTGATTAATGAATAAAGTTTGGTGCTGAATTATAGGTGTACTAAAAAGATTAGAGGTTTAAAGATTTTTAAAAAATGTCATTATGTGCAAAAGTAATATGTACAGACTATCAACAGGTTGTCAAAGTGGTTGTGTGGCTACTGATAGATATATGTGAGTGTGTGTGTGTGTGTGTGTGTGTGTGTGTGTATGTAGCCTGATATGACTATTTGGTGGGAAATGGCTTGGGTAAGACAGAAGGAAAAAGACATTCTGCATTGCTGATTTTAGCAGTTCTCAGTGTGCAAGAAAATAAAGTCCAAGTTAAATTCATGCTAAAGAGTCCTTCCTGTGATCCAAACATTTGGAACACATGGAGAGGCAAGCTGATACTTTTTGAAGGTGATGTTTAATGCCCCTTCACTGGACCAGCAATGCTGTTCATTCAAGAGCTGTGGGATTGGTCAGAGACTCCAGGATCGAGCTGGATTTGTCAATGCTTTAGTGAGTAGTGCATTATCTTAAGAGATCATCAGACTGGAGCTGCCTGCACGCTATGGAGAGTGCTCCTCGGTTTTAGGAGTCCTCACCTATGATGTGGTGGTTTTTCAGGTGATACAGCTGCTTTCAAGTTAGTGGCTCTTTTTAAGTAACACCTCACCTATACTCCATTGATAATACCAGAAAAAACTCATTTTTCTCCAAGCTAAGGTGGTCCAACTTCAGTCTATTATGAACTCTCTTTCTGGGTCAGTTAGACATGTGTGTTGTGTCTGGCCAGGAATAGTCTGTCACACAACAGCCTCCACTGTAGTGCATGCATACAGATCTATTCTCACCCCAACACACACGCACGCGCACGCACACACACACATGCACACACACACATGCACACACACAAACACATGCATGCACACATGCACACACACAAACACATGCACGCATACATGCACACACATACAAACAAACACATACACAAACACATGCACACACACACAAACACATACACAAACACATGCACATGCATGGACATGTACCAAGTTAGAGAAATAAGATTCAAGAAGAAACTATATTATTTTCATATCATAAAGCCAGTATAGGCTTAAGCCGAAAGAACTCAAGTCTTTCTGATTCTAAAGTTCAGTCTTTGAAATAATAAAAAAGTATTCTTTTCTCTTTCTGTATCAAGAAAATCTGAAGATGGGAAAATCATTTCAATTCAATATTCTGTAGAATTTGGAACTCAAAGAGAAAGATACTGGTACACTGGTTTTGTTCTTTGTTCTATAGTTGGAAGTTTTAGCTTTATTCAAAGAAACATTGGTAGATGGGAACGCCTTGAAAGAGAGCCATCAGTGACCACGAGCCTAGCATAGAACAGTAAATGTCTATCAAGCCTTTACTAAAAATAAAAATATAAAACCACAGAAGAGAAATTCAAATTGTTAGAGTTAATTGCAGGATTAAATTGCTCTTTGTCAATGGCAGTATCATTTGTATTATAAATTACAGGACGGTACCCTTCAGGCATATTTTATCAATATGTTTCCAATGATTTAATAACAATATTTCTCAAAAATACTCTAAGCCACTTTTCCTTCTTTTCAAATGAACATGTTCAGAGAGTTTTCATCAGCGTGTTAGCCAGCTCTGTAAAATTTCTAGTAAATAAATTATCACCAGGAGGCTCAAAATCCATTACCATAAAAAAAGCCATTTTTTCCATCCTAATCGATTGCCCACTGTGCGACTGCTAATGGGACCATACACACATGTTGTGCAGAGGGAATTCATTTTCAGGTTTTCTCTCATTCTAGAATTTATTTTACAAAGAATTTCTCACTAAACTCATAAATTAGTCAATGCATAAAATGAACACTTCAGCTTCCAGCAGGTGAAGCATTAAGGCTGTGCACCTCGACTACTTTCCTAGCTGGTGTCCAAAGAAAAGAATGTTGGCTTGCAGTGGGTGTTCTTCAAAGACAAGAGTGCCACTCCGGAAGAGCCAGCAACGCTCTCTGCTCACCATAGCATAGTATATTTTCAAATCTTGTATCAGTAGCTTATGGATCCACGAGGGTATATGGCTTTCGTGTATCTGTTGATTGATATTTCATACAGTAAGTGTGCTAAATCATTCATAGAAACACCACAATGACCTTGAGTAACTGGGACAATGTCACCACATTTTACTATAGATCTTGGACTACAATTCCAGTCTTATACCTTTTTACAGATGAAGTTTCAATGATATAAATCAAATTTACAACATTGGATCAGCCTATTAAATGTTCAAAACCTGGTGGCTTATCAGCCTTGTGTAGGTACAGCACAACCAATAATTTGCAGGATATAAAATGAAGGAAATGACACAGGAAAGACTCGGTCATCTGTATTGTATCCCATTTAATAGTCATTAGACTTAAATTATTATTTGGAAACTTTCTCTTAGCCTCTGAAGATGTCTTCTCTCCATAACTTAGAATTCTGAAATTAGAAAGTGATTTATGCTCTGTTCACTGTAGCACTGCAGTTAAGCAAAGTTTGAAATTTAATTTTTTTTCTTTTTTTCTTCCTTCTTCACCTCCCAGGCCTCCCCTCTCCCTTTCCTTCCCACCATCTACTCCTTCTCCCCTTCTTCTCAGAAAAGGAATACCTCCCATGGATATAAACCAGCTTTAGCATATCAAGATGCAGTAGGTCTCAGGGCATCTTCTATTGTGGCTAGACTGGGCAACCCAGTTAGAGGAAACTGATCCAAAGGCAGGCAACCCAGTCAGAGACAACACCTGCTCCTGTATTATAAATCCTAAATGAAGACACAGCTACACATGTGTTATATATGTGCAGAGGGTCTAGATCTGCCTCATGCATGCACTATAATTTCTGAATATTTTGTGAGTAAAATTACTCATTTTTTGAAACAATTGAATATTAGCAGAATCAGAACAACCTGAGAAAAGATGAGATGCCTGAAAGTTTTAGGGTGAAATGAATGAATTAAGCATGACCAAACCAAGGATAAGAGAACAATAAATATGTATGCGCGTGTGTGTGTGTGTGTGTGTGTGTGTGTGTGTGTGTGTGTGAGAGAGAGAGAGAGAGAGAGAGAAAGAGAGAGAGAGAGCAAGAGAGAGAGAGAGAGAGAGAGAGAGAGAGAGAGAGAGAGATTCTGCCTGCCAACAGATATAATAATAGTTCACTGAAGATGTATTTATAATTGCCTTATAGTGACTCTCATTTTTTCATTCTCTCCTTAGGTAAGTTGCTGTGCCTAATTTAATTAACCTGTTATCCTGGAAATGTCATGAATATGAGGCAAGTAAGCACAACATTGTGATTTCTTTACTTTTAGTGGTTGAATGGTTGTACTTCTGATATTTTACCTATTAAAGACTTAGTGGGGCAGAGGTCAAAGTGCTCCATGGGCTATGAGTTTGTGAGCTTGGTGAAACCTCGGCATTGTCACTATTGCTGTCCTAGGAAAACATTTGTCTAAATGTTTGCTTTATTGTCATAGTTGCGTACTTCTCTTTATTCCCTCTTTTACTGAAAGTAAATTCTATTCTCATACAATATATCATGATTACAGTTTTCCTTCCCTCTATCTTCCTGGTTCATTTCTTTTTCTCTTCTGATCTGGATCCATTCTTTCTCTGTCTCTCATTATTAGAAAAGAACAGGCTTCTCAGTGATAACACTAAAACATAGCAACATAAAATATAATAATACAAAACAAAGACCATCATATTGAAGTTAGAAGTTGATGTGAGTTCACTGAAAGCAGAATTATGGCACGTTTGCTATCACTTATCCATGTTTAACACTGTAGTTTATCCAAGAGAAATATGTTATTTCTTGCAGAGGATATTACTTTGTCACTGAAATTTTACTTTACTAGATTAATGACATGGTGATTATTCATAAATTCTGTAGATTACCATAGTCCGGCACAAACATGAGTGTCATACTCTAGAAATTTCTTTGTTTAACTTTTTCTTTCATATAGCTTCCTGTTCAAGGAAATATATGATTTGAAGATAGAGAAGAGACAGATACATTTACTTAACTAAAAGGAAAAAATTGTGGCAAATATGAAAATACCATTAAAATTGCAAACAATTGAATAATAAAATCTTATAATTCTAATGCAAAATTGTTTTCTCAATGGAAGCTTCCATACTACTGTTACATAATACCACACCCTAAACAACAAAAACATTCACTAAAGTTATTATAAGAGCCCTTAAATACATTTTCTATGATTGTATTGGTGTTTGTGTGTGTGTGTGTGTGTGTGTGTGTGATTATATAGAACAGATGTGATTTAATTAAATATTTAAATGATGTTAACTAGACATTTTCTATGATGCTAAAATAATGGACCCCATATAAAAAGAACAGAAATGGAAATCACTGAATATAGAAAATACCCACAGATCTGAAAAACTTTGTAAATGAAAAGCTATAGTAGAGTTTGTGGTATTAAAGCTTTGGTCTTAATTACAAACATTAATTTTCTTTAGTAACATTGCTATAGCAACTTTATAGCGAAAGGGTCCATGCAAGTCCCAAATTATTTATCTCAGGATGTTTTTCCTCAGTTATTAACTTGTTACATTATTGAAACTTAAGGGTATTTTACATGCTAACAGACTTTTCATCAGTTATATAATTTTTTTATTTCTTTAAAAGTTTCTTAATTATTTAAGATGATGAATTATCTCTAGGCTTTGATTTTTTACTTCTCTTTTTGTTTCTCAATTCTATCTTACATTGATGTTGTAGGTAGCCATTTTACACTACAAGAAAACAAATTTAAAGTATGTATTTCATTGATATTTGAGAAAAAGCATCATGATTGAATTGGGAGCTTTAATAGAGTTGTCTGACTTGTGAATAATTATAACTCAGTCTTAATGATACATTACCATATTTTTGCATCTAATTTCATAAGCAAATGCAAACTTCTATAATAATGTAGTCTTGAGTGTAATTTAGAGCCATGAATTTTAGATAACCCAAATACAAGATGTCTTAAAATAAGAATAGGATATGTTTCTGTCTATGCATAGCATGTACAAGTATAACCATGTATGCGTACATTGAAGACAGACTAATAAAGTGTTCAATGGCGAATAGTATTTCAAGTTATTTTAAGCAATAAATTATGCTTAGCATTTCTCTTTATTATGGCATCAGGCATTGAAGAGTCATTTTGTTTCATATCATCTTTTTACCATGAATAGCTAATACATCTCTTATATAATTATAATGTCTTTATTATTAGGAGCTATGCTAAATAGAATAGATAGAAGAAAATAAAGATCTTACTCCTAATAACCTTAGTATCATGGTATAGATAAGCAAGGCTTCCTGTCTGCAGAACACAAATAGAGAATACATGCATACCTATAAACAAAGTACAAGTAAAATGGGCTGGGACACTTAAAGAGAAATGAAGAAAACTATTAAGAATATTACCACTAAGATAGTATTGATGAATAAAAACTATTTTTTTCAGCGGTAGTTGAAATGCACACTGGACAGACAACTTCATGAGCAAAACCTAAAAGCAGAAAAGAAATTAGAGAAACCTAAATATTTCTAAAAGAATTCCTGAGATATTTAACAGTCTATAGTGCTATTAGATTAAGTAATAGTTTTCAGGTTTAATTCATTTTCATCTTAAATTTTTTAAAAAAAATATATGTTTTCATCATCTTCTTTGCCCTTCCCTAACTCCTTCCCAACTCTTACCCACCAACTTCATGTCCTTTACTCAAAAACAAAAATTAAATACCATAACAAAAGTGGACAAAAGTGCCACCCCAACATTCAAAATAGAGTCTAATTTGTGTTGATAAACTACTCTTGGACATAAAACCTTCTCTGGAATGTGGTTATTATGACTAGTGTCACTGCCTTGGAGAAAAATGATTTTCTCTTCCCAGAATGTATCTACTGCAAATAGCTTCTTGGTTATGTGTAGGAAACTCATTGCTAAATGTGAACTGTAATCTCTCATGAATGATTTGTTGTTACACTAGGAAAAAAATAGCATGTGGTAGATTTCTCAAAATCTTAAGTCCATATATATTAAAATATCAGATAAAATTTTATTTTTTGTGTCCATTACTGTGCATACACATATGTTAGATTCTAAAACAGTGTACCAAAAACAAACAAACAAACAAAAAACAGAAATATAAATTACTGAGTTCCTAAAGATATTATACACAGACATGTATGGGTGTAAGTTTGGAGATTAAAGGATTGGTTATGAGAACAATGTGCTTCAGTTGGTTCTTAGGCATTTTGTGTTTGATATGGAATTCAGGTCATTAGGCTTGACAGCAAGTGCCTTAGCTTGCTGAAATATTTAACTGGCTCTTTAATAAAGTTCTTAGTATAAAATTTGCCTCAAGTAAATATTGTCTTTTTGCCTGGAGACTCTTTTTCCAGTCCTGATTTATTATTCTGCCAAGTCACAACTGACCAAGTCCTCTTCCTCCCCTCAAATTTTACTATGAACCTTCCAAGAAAATACCTAGGGCTTAAAAATACATAATATCTTGCATAATCCTCTTCATGGTGAAGAGTAGAAACCTTAGTCCTAGAGAAATGGCCCAGTAGTAAATAGTGCTTGCTGCCTAATTGTGAAGGCTGGAACTCAAGCCCTAGTACCCACATAGCAAGCCAGGTGCCCTACAAATGCATGTAACTCTAGCTCCAATGACTTTATTGCCCTCTTCTGGCTTCCATATGCACACACACACACACATGCACACAGTTCCTTAAAAATTATTCTTATTTTACATGTATGAATGTCTTGCCTACATGTATGTAAGCATTCATATCATAGGTATGCTTGGTGCCTGTGGAGGCAAGAAGAGGGCATCAGATCTTCTAGAACTAGAGTTACAGGTGGTTGTGAGCCACCCAGTCAGTTCTAGGAACTGAACCCTTGTCTTTGCAAGAGTAGTAAAGGTTCCTAACATCTGTGTTATCTCTTAAGCCTCAAATAAAATCTTATTTTTAAAAAAGGGCAAACACTGAACAACATGGTAGCACTAGACATGGATGGTTTGCCAGATCCTGTGATAGCCCCTCCACCCCTGGATCATACACTCTACATCATGATCAACAACTATGCAGTAGCTATTGCTGCATGTACTAATGGAGGTGAGACATCTTCCATTATTGCCTGCTTGATTGCTAGATTTCCTCAGCTATGTGATAGGACATGGACAGTTCTTCAAAGTGTCATACCCTTCAATCAAGTCACTACACTCATGGAAAACAGGTGTAGCACCTTGAGGCCCAGAAAAACCTCAAAATTATACTTTGATATCAAATGTCTTAGTATGAAATGGCTTCAGGGATCAGGTTTTTTCACAGTAAGAATAAGACAACAGAATCTGTTACAACAGATTTCTCCCAGATTTAATGTACTGTACCCCACTGTTGAACCTTGGGTTTAGCTACCACCTACTGATATTGATCTAGTATTTACTGAATAATCTCTGACCTGTTCCTCAGTGATTTGACAATGGACTATATGGGTTGTATATGATTATCTTGCTTGCCTGTATGTATGTGTACTGAATCCAAATCTGGTGCCTGCAAAGGCAGGAAGAGGGCATTAGATCTCTGGAACAAGAAGATATTATCCATCATAGACTGGACAGTATCTTCCTCAAAGCACTTTTAGCCTATGAGCATATTGACACATTGTATCCAAGCAGTCATGACTAAAGATTCCAGCTCAAATTGGTACCCATTAAGTCCTGGGGACATCCCTAATCTACACAAAGTTGCCAGTAGAGGAGGAGAAAAATTGATGGGACATTCCATGATTATTGTTTTAACAAAGAAAATATGTCCAAACTCACTGAGCGAGAATTAGAGAGAGCCATCCTAGAGAACAGACTCAGCACAATGAAATGCTAATGGATTAAGAGAAGTCTTTAGGGCAGCAGACTATTATCTTAGTCCTGTTAATGGGGGTGAGGCTCCAGATCCAGATCCTGATGCAGCAATACTTGATTTGATTGAAGTCCTTCATCTTCAACCACAGAATTAGAAAATTCATGTACTCCAAAAGGACCACAAATCTATATAGAATTCTAAATTCTCTTTGAGATCAAACAAAGGATTCAGGATTTGGAAACTGAATCTGTCAAACAATTTTCCTGCCTTCAAAATTCAGGGATACCAAGAAACCTAAACTCTAAACATAACTTTGGTTTCTGTTACTTCTGTATTTTAATGCTAATGTATTTGAAAAACTGCATTTGCTTTGATACACTAACAGATTATTGCCAAGTATTAAATATAATTCAGTTCAATGATCAGAGTAATTTCTTAGAAAAAGTTAAAAGGGACTTTCATGTCACTATTTTAAAAGTCACAATATAGGTATACTTTATTATACACTAATGCTCACTGTTGTAAAAGAAAAGGGCTAAAATTGGAGAAGTGTGTGTGTGTGTGTGTGTGTGTGTGTGTGTGTGTGTGTTTGTGTGTGTGTTAGTGTGTGTGTTTGTATGTATGTATGTATGTATGTATGTATGTATGTATTTGGGGCTTACATGTGTGTACACATCTATGTATTTTTTGGAGGACACAAGTCAATGTCAGTGTCTTTCTCTACAGCTCTCCTTCTTGTTGTTTAAGACAGTCTCTCATTGAGCCTGGAGCTCATCAATTCAGCCAAATTAGCTGATCAGTGAGTCTCAGAAACTCCCATATCTCTGCCTCCCTTGTCCCGAGATGGCAAGCACACACTATAGAGCCACACTTTTACATGGGTGCTGGCTCTTGATCTCCAGTTCTTATGCTTGTATGGTAATCACTTTTTTATTGAGAACCCCAGCAAATTTTAATAATTCTCTATTTAATGCAAAATGTATTTTCCTACTCAGTGTTTTATTCATAGCTAATGTGCTATACATTTGTTTTTCCTGTAAATAATTTTACTAAAGGAATCAAACTTATCATCTTCTATCCACTTCTGTTTCCTCTAATTTACACTTATATTGCTGTGGCTAACAAACTGCCTTTCTCAGTTCCTTTAACATTTCATTCTGCAATGATGACCTAAGTGTCTATTTGGTGATAATAGGTATTGCTGTTTTCATTTGTTTCAAATGCTATTTTATTGTCAAGTATTGCAGCTCAATGACCCAAACCTTAACAGTATTCTTAGATGAGCTGTAGTAGAAATTTAAATGATAAAGAAAGCTGAATAGCCCATGGTTCAATGAGGAAGCACAGGGGCATGTGTTTTTTCCATAAAGTAAACAAGAAGAAACAAAACTTCAAACTGAAAGGTTTTCCAGATTTTTCTATAGTCCAGTACATAATATCAGGAAAATATTAAACAGTACAATTCAATAAAGGGTCATATACTAAATAATTATATTAGAACTGACATTTTACTAAGCAGTGTAATGCTTAATCTTTGGATTGCATCAGAAAACATTTAACATATACAAAGGGATAGAGCCACTTCCATTCATAGTTCATGGCATAGAAATCAAATACTGAGCCAGGGGAGAGGACACAGAATAGTTTTCCTTTAATGAAGTTTAATCATCTTTTTATTTACTTTGGAGTGCAAAGGAAGAATGTTCTTGAAGCACTTGCAGATTAAATGTTTGAAGATATTTTTAACAGTAAATGTGAAAAATCCAATAATAAAATATTACATGGAAACAAGTATAATGTTTATTGTTCATTGTTGAATGCTCAGTGTTGGTTTGGATGAAATGGCCACAGCAAACATGCAAATAAAATATAAACAAAGAACTCATTATTTAAGAGTTCTTAGTCAAAGAATGTGCAGAAATAGATTGGTCAGGATCTTCAAGCTTGATATCTATCTGTTCAATAAAGTAGCCATGAAAAGCCTTCTGCAGTATAAAGAATGATGCACGTATAATATTCTGAAGTGCCTATGTATAATAATGCTATTTACCAAAGTTCCGCATATTGCGAAGTACTTCAGCTCTCAGAAGGTTGCATGGTAAGAATCTCAAATAATGTGTATTCTAGGTATATGTGCATGTTCTAGCTTCCTCTGTGTTGGGTGATAGAATTCACTTGCACTTTTAGTTTTCAGTGCATTCCCCTACCTCCACATTCTAAGTTTTGTTATATGTCACAGGTGACTGTTGCACAAGCAAGCTCTTCATATTCTATAGCCACCTGGTTTCCTGTAAGTTCAAACCAACAGAAGTCACCAGAGGTAGACTGGCTGTGCTAACAAATGAGTCAAAGTGTTTCTTCTCATGTCTGTCTGCTTTACCTATGATCATGACATTGAATCACAAGTTCTGCTATGATTTCAGTTCCTCTTCCATGCTATGCTTATATCTCCTTTTTAAATTGCAAAGATTGTTGTGTCTTTCTGTTGTTTTATACTCCCAGGTTTACTCCATTACATCCTGTCTTGTTTAGTACTTCCAATATCATTACAGCATCTTCCTAGATTAAAATCCCTTGAATGAAACATCTGACATGTTTTTTTTTTTAATATAAAGACTTAAGATCCTATGTATTAAATCTAGTCTACAGATTCCGCATGTTTAGGAGAGTCTAAATCATCAGTAAGTGAAAGCATGTCTATCTCAGCTTTCCTAGATCTCTCAATCACTGTGCACACAGCAGCACCTGTGATGCTTCTAACCAAACTTTACACCTCCACAAGCACATGCAATAATGCTTTTTCAGCTATCCGCCATGACACATGCAATTCAGAAGAACTGTTATAATTATGAAGAACATAAAATCGAACAATTAATTAAACAGTTAACTATTTCAAATAATTTTCATTGGCTTTAATTCCAGTGGAGTTTGAAGTTATGGTACTGATTGTAATAAGGGCACTGGAGTAATAAAGGGTGAAAGCAAAGAAAAAAAGTCTGTGAGAATGAGTTTGGCATGGTGTGTGTGTGTGTGTGTGTGTGTGCGTGTGTGTGTGTGTTGGTATTCCGTTTTGATCTGTTATTAGAAAGGGTTTCCATCAGTATTCTATGCTCCCCTTGACTTAGAGTTCATCTAATTGAATGCTGAGATTACAGACATGCACTGCTTCACATAGGTTGGCATACATTGGACTGGGAAAGTTAAATAATAATTTGAGAATTGGCATAATATGAGGGAGCATAATCTCCAGAAGGAAAAAGAATGTGAGTAGAGGTACATAGCAAAACCACAAAGAGCTGTGAAGATATTAACACGTTTAAAAGAATCTCTAAGTATGGCCAGCTTAGGTAAATATTAAGAAAGTCCTAGAAGCAAGGTCTATAAAATATCCTGAAATGTTCATAACAGTTGGACATCAACATCCCTATGAAGAGATGGGGGAGGCTAAATGGAAGAGAAATGGCTACCTAACAGAGTAAAGGACACTCATTGAATAAAATAGAGATTTTCCAATTTCTACTAAAGGATAGTGATCTTTAGGTGGTAGACCATGGAATCGACACATTGAACAACAAGGAGAATGCTGTACTCTCTCACGCTGGGAGAAACGCTAGCGTGGGCAGGGTCCCCTGGCTGGGCCCGCACCCTAGGCTTCAAAGCTCACCGCAGCGGCCCCCCTACTTGTCGCAGTGTAGTGTCCGCGAGGCCCAACGTCGAGGTTGTGAGACGCCAGGGTCGAGCAGCCCCGGCCCCGATGCAGGGACATCTGCCGACTCGGTGCCCAAGCTGCTGCTGCCGCTGCACCACCGAAGTCGCCACCGTGCCACTGCCGAAGCCAAGGCCAGCTGCTTGGCTGAGGTGTAGGGAGAGGCACAGATAGAGACCAGCTGTGAGCACTCTCGCCCCGTGCCAAATCTTGACCATAGCACACTTTCCATGGTGCCCGCTGCCGCCATTAAGAGCACTTCGCTTGCTGGAGGGCCGGTCTCCTAGAGAACCCAAGTGTCACAGCCCCTTAGACAAAAGTTCTCCAATGCCAAAATAGCTTTTATCTTTATTCGTTCTGGATGGCAGGCAGCGCTCATGGGGCAGGCAGGTGGAGAAGGAGGGGAGAGAGAGAGTTACTTGGGACAAGGTGCTCTATTTATAGTTCTGAGAAGAGGAGACAGGGGCTTCGTAGTCAATACTTTCCATTGGCCAGCTTGGAGACCCTATTGGTGCCTCATTTGCTTTACCTGGGACTCAGGGTTGCTTTCTACGTGACACAAGTCTCACATGCCAGGCTTCTCTCTATACAGGGGTGGTGAGAGCTATGGGAATCTCCCGGGAGCATTGGCCGGAAGCATGAATTCTGGTCCCTTGTGTAGGTTCCACTGTTCGTGGAATTTTCCACCGGGTCTCCCAGGGCTTCCAGCCCATGCTCAACCGGGCGTTAGACTGCCTGACATAGATCACTGCCCCACAGGAGAAGACAAAATTATCCACTATAGCCTTGGATATGCATATTTTCTTCTAAAATCTCTTTACATGATATATTGTACAGGATATCATTTGTTTATGGGACCATAGGTACAAATAAAAGTTTGGGGACATGTATATTCTACTATGTGCTTTGTGGCATAAGTTAATTAATTGAAATGTCAGTTTCTTTTCAGATTTTTGATATAGTGCCTCCATCACACATAATTCATCTGTGATGAAAGATATCATTTAGCCCTGGCAAAAAAACAATTTAATATTATACAGCTGATGTTAGGAATTATTGTTTTTACTAAGGAAAAATTTCAATCTGAATTTACCTAAAATTCTTCTTACTTATAACTCTATATCTTTTTGAAGGTCTCATATTTTGAACATATACTTGGTTACTTGGTAAATGTATTCTAAAGACATGTTTCACATGCATCTTTTCAATATGGAACACATGTTAGTTTAGATATAGTTCTAAACAAAGAAACAATTCACACAAACTCACTTTCAAATTAAATTAGAGTACAAAGTATATTTAGAAAGATTAGAAAGATAAGGTTGGAACTAACATATCCATCAATCTTAGCAATGTATACTTTATCTTAGAGGCCAAATGAAGGGTTACTTTCTTCTAAGAACTGCTTGCATAAGATTGCTTAATTTTTCTATAAACATTCATTATCTAATTAAAAGTTATGGTTAGGAAGATAATATCTCTATTACTTTGGTTGGCTTATTTAATATAGTCTTTAAGCTGATAATTTCAAAATAGCCTTTCTTCATATAATAGATATTAGGGTTATTTGAACCTTCTGCTCTCTGATAGTAGAAGACTGTTTTTAAATAGTAGCAAAAAGTTATGTCCCAAGAGTATCTTGTTTTATCGTTTCACCCATCTAATTATCCATCCATTCCAAATATGTAGCCAATAAAAATTTCAACCCAAACCCTGCCTGTGCCATTTATCAACTTTAATATTTCAAGCAGGTCTTAACTTTGGGGGAACTAAGTGTAACAATTGATGAATAATTTTGACTTCATAGGATTGCTGGATAGTTTTCACTAATTTCAGGTTCTTTTCATGACACTGATCACACTGGAAATAAGTTTGAGATCTGACCCAGGCTTTTGTGCAAGTGATCAGAGATTGACCCGAAGGCACCTGCTTCTCTAGAGGATCTGCAAAATTATAGTTATATTGAGTTATGGAGAAATGTATGCTCTTACCAGAGGTTCTCAAGCACAGAATGTTCTAGCAATCAGAGTGGTCCTCAGAACAATCTGAGCATTTTCTGATCTGTCATGGCACAGGTAAGTTTGATCATAATGAGGCTGTCCTGCATCCATTGTCTTCTGGACTGTCAACAGGTGTCTGCAGCAGGTAACGTTAGTCTGGTGCCCTCTCCTCTCTGTCTTTGACTCTATATAATAACTCTGTGGCCTGCAGTTGCAAGCATCTGGCTGTCCGCAGGCAGCTTTTAACATTTGCTAGTAAGCAGCCTGTGTATATAGGGGACAGATACAGTTTCAAGGTTCAGTTTGCTGACATGGGAATTAAGCATGTGTTACCAGTGCAAGGGAAATTTTTGTTTATAAGAACACGTTAATATAAGTGCATACCTTTTAAAAGCTCTAGTTGATACTTATGAAAAAAACTGTTCTGGTCTCTGGCAGGGGAGGTCAAAAGTTTAAATAGACTATGTCTTCTGACCCCAAATAATTGGTTTGCTTCATAAAATAAAATTAAACGAGATTAGTAAATGACATTTTCTATGACTCTCACTTACCTTGGAAACTGACCTTGTTTGTATCCTTTTCATTTAAGTGAAATTTTAGTATTAAGGAAATTAGAAACTGTGGTTGAAAAAATTCTAGGAATACTCTATCTCCATGCACTTCATTCAACAGGTGATAAAATTTGTCTAAACAGCAAAGTGGTGAACAAGTCATGCATGGAGTTCTGTTCTTGACATTTCAAGCACAAAAATATTTTGGTAGTATTACTCATTCTGTTTTGATTTGTCCCAAACTTTGCTGAGTCATGTCTGATTCTTACATGAGAAAATTTTATACATACTGCAGCAAATAAAAAAAAACTATAAAAATGAAAAGTAGAAAATATGTTGACCTAATAGTCTTTTTTCCATGAACTCACTGGAAGTGATCTGTCCTCATCAGAATTGCCTATTGAAAACATAGGCTCATGAAACTTTGTAGATATAAGTAGCTTCTTTGGCATTTCTAGGAGACAAAAATCTTACATTATATTTTCTATTCATCTGACTCTTACAATTTTTCCTCCCATTTTCTGCTATACTCTCTGATCCCTAAGTGCAGGAGTTATGTTGTTTATGTATCAGCTGGGCCCGGGTACCATCATGTTGTCTCTTGCTCTCTTTATTTTGATTGGCTAAGGTTCTGTGTAATAATCTCAATCTGTTGCAAAGATACCAAATGGTAAACCCTGAAATTATAATACACACAAGTCACTTTATGCAGACTAAAAAATGTAAGTATATGTATAAATAGGTATATGTATGTATGTGTGTGTATACACACAACAACAATTAAAGAAGTAGAAGGTATAGATTTGAGGTGGCAAAACAGAGAGTGAAGGCATGCATTGCAACAGCTATAGGGAAGAAGGGAAGAAGGAAAATTATAAAATTCTCTTTTAATTTTAAAAAATAATATTTAAAAAATCAAACTAAAAAAATAAGTCAGAGATACTTGATCCAAATGGTTTAATTTTGTGAAAGATCAGTTCAAACCAAACATTGGATTGATAATGACAACTACCTGTGAGTGTTGAGGAAACTTGTAAACAGCCATTTCATCAGCTTCAACACCCTGAGAATTATGCCTCAAAAGCACTGCTTGGAAAGAGAAATTAGGAACATCAGAAATGAAATGGGATGTATAAAATCTTATTCTCATCTAATCTAGTCTCCACCTGAACCCAATTTTTATAGCGCTCTTTATATATGAGCTTTTACTGTATTTATGCCACCGTTTCCACCATCAGGCCAAATCAGTAAATATTAACATTTTCATATTCACTTTTACTTTGATTAATGAAATGGAACAAATTGAGGGGCATTGTTATTTCCCAGTCCGCTTTCGACAATATTTTCATAGCCCTCATGTTTGTTTCTGGAAATCTATTGAGTTCACAACAGATGCTAAATAAAGTTCTTGAATCTAGTATGAAAGATATTAGTTCTTAGTGTTTAAAAACTATAACATTTTCTTCCCTCTAGAGTTCTTTGTTCCCCAGAAAATTCTTAATATTCAGGATATTTTGTAATCAAAAATTATAGAGATTAAAGACCTGGAAAATTAAAGACCCAAAACTGAACCTGTCAAGAATCAATTACAGAAGATGAAAGGGCTCAAGTGGCACTTGGTACCTTTGGGGTAAGGAGAGTGACTGTCTTCAATAGCAACTGGTACCATTGATGAGTTACTCATACTCCGTTGGGTAGTTCCAAGACCAAACTTATGTGACAAACCTGGATTAATTCAGTGGGTCACAAAACAAAGGCAGAACAAAAGAACAACAGTTGATGGTGAGAGAAGCTCGTGTCAGGAAGAAGAGTGAATTGATCATTAGAGGGTGATAGAGAGGACGGGTGGCAAACATGATTAGTGTCTGATGTGAATGCATAAAATTGTGAAAGAAAATAACTAAAGCATTGTGAGAGATGAGTTGTTTCCTCATTTTCGGTGGCCTTATTTAATAATCCCCTTTTCTTCTCTTGGAAATGGAAGCGAAAGTAAGAGTCAGAGCTAGATGTCTGAGTGACCTTAGTAGTTTTTTGTTTAATTAGATAACTCTGAGTAATTCAATTTTAAGTTTTGCCAAAAGAGGTGCTATGTAGCTTTGGAATAAATTATCTATAGTCAATTGTGCAAAATAGCTAGAACCATCGTGAACCACACACAGGTCCAATCTCTTTTAACATATTTTGTTGCCGGTCAGACAATGTTTTGATTTTTAAGGCTGTAGTATGTCTAGAGGAAATGGATAACACAATGACTCCCTTCTACCTGGTGAATGAATACACTACAAGATGGCTTCATCTCACTTTGATGTGAACTTCAAGCATTGTTCTAAAATATAGGTCATTTCCCAATTATGCACACATTTTAGCTTACTGACACACTTTTGTAGTAGGTTGACTTTATGGCATCTCAGGCCAGCAGGAAATGGAGGAGACAGAGGCATTTGATCTAGATTCTAGTTAAAGGTCAGGCCATACATATGTGATCATGTGTGTTCTCTCAACTCCCCAGTTAGCATACAACTCAAAGATATGAATTTTTTTTTAAACAACAGCAACAACAAAAACCTTCTATGGTCTAGGCATCAGCAGAGCCAGTGAACAACACAAATCACAGAGGATCCTGTGGTTCTACTATTCAGTTTCCATATGATCTATATTAACTAATTGGTTTGATTTTGTTCCCATGGGTGCTGTGTTCTTTGATAACCTAATTCAATGCTATTATTAAAATCAGGCTTTATTCTTATTATTGAGCTGTGCCTTCCCACATAGTTTGTGGAATTCTTGATTTCTCAGTTAGGATATGGCTTTATTAAACAGTCAAAATGTTCTTTACAAATATTAGCTCATTCATTTTCTCAGGCATCCTTCTGTGGCTCTTAAAATGTACTATTTTTCTCCATCTGTGGGAGGAAGAGAAACCCTGGTACATTTTTCTCAAAATCAGTCTGCTAAAAGGAAGTCAAGAAATCACAGTTTCCTTCTAATATCTCATGAGAATGACAGAATTCTTGAGTTTTCTGAACTTGTCACAATCTAAACATGTCACTCAATCATTTTACAGTACTCAGTAATGTGCAATCTTTTGTGAGTGGTTGTGAATCACAAAATCTGAGCATCTTCATAGGTGAAAATGTGTAAACGGTTCTATTAGCATTGTTCCAAGGACCCGGAATT
The DNA here is from genome assembly GCA_028551405.1 of Uromys caudimaculatus. Lineage (NCBI taxonomy): Eukaryota > Metazoa > Chordata > Mammalia > Rodentia > Muridae > Uromys > Uromys caudimaculatus. Next base: position 32,350,455 of record CM052713.1, read on the forward strand.
AGGACTTACCTATAAAACACTTAGTAGAGTCTTTTGCTGTTACACAGTAAACTTAGGTTTAGTATTGGTTGTTTTGCTTAATAAAAGAAATAATGAATGAAATAAATAAATAAGAAGACACTAACCTACTTTGTTATTCTCAAAGCTTTCTACTATAGGCACACTGTTTGTTAAGGAAGTGAATTACCCATCAATGGCAGGGACTGAAAAGATTTCTGACATTGTTTCCGATGATAGAGGAAATAACATGCGGTTTAGTGTGTGGTTGACTAGGTGATCTCCAAGGTTTCCTATAACCCTGACATTTCAAGTACTATGAAACAGGAAGGTATTATCCTGAAAGTTATCATGCACATACACTTACATATATCTTGATAATTGTACTCCTTTAAGTTTAAAAGTGCTGTTAATATGCATATCCTTAGATCTCTCACAATAGCCATCTGCAGAAAAAAACAGTGGTGTAAAAGTCTTCATTTTATAGGCTGGGAAATGTTTACCATTAGAGAAGCTAACTGACTTTCTCAAGATTATATGGTAAGAAGGCAAGAACACATGAAATCACACATTCTTTTGCTGCATATTTGTCTCTGTATTCTGCATCATGTATACTCATCCATGTGTTTCTTCCTATGATGACTATGCCACTCACAACACTTTTAGAGACCCGCCATCCTTAGTATATCTCTTCTGCATAGCCCACATCTAGTCAATCCCTATGGTAGCCCAGCATGCTATCACAATGCCTCCTACACTGGTTGAAGAGCTCTAGAAGTTTAAGATCACAGAGAAAGCATTGTCACCTTGTCCTATGACCTGCGCTTATGTGCTTTCACCTTTTACCCTGGCATCAAAAATGAGAAGCATTCCAAAACAGATACCATTCTTTGTCATGCTGTGAGAAGTAGCAAAACTCAGTAAGTTCAGGAATGAGGGAGAAAGATCTCTTGCCATGAGTTGCTCTTTGGAAGAACACTGCTTTCTAATCTGTATCAGTGGAGTGACTTAACTGGGGTGGCTGAGGCTGGAACTGTAAAGAAAAGCCAAGTATTCAAGGTTGAAAATCGACTCCTCCCATTGTGATATACTGCCACAATGTGAAGAAAGGGTGATGAAGCCACAAGTCTTTGGCAGCCAACCACTGTTTGCTGTCCACCATGTTTCTCCTTTACTATAGCTCGATGTCCATCTGAGAGAGAGACAGAGAGAGATACAAAGGGGAGGAGGGAGAGAGGGAGAGAGGAAAGTATTTATTAAGTTTAGATTATTTCAGCTAGCTTATTTCCTCCATTTTTCAAGCTTTCCCATTACTCTAGCAAATACTTTATCTTCTGTTTTTGAAATATTGTACGTGTCACCAGTTAGTAGAGACTTTGGGTTTGTCCCTCATCACACTTCCCAAAGGCAGGAGCAGCAAGCTGTGTAGATATAAGTGCTAATTTTTCTGACAAGAATCATAACATTCTAAAGAGAAATCTGTATCAGGCTATTCCAAAATATTTGAACTTCCCCAGGAATCGAATTCTGAGAGAAAGAAAAGGTTGCAACTTGATTTCACCTGGATAAGAAGCTTGTTTTCCGAAAAGATATTTCACATTGATGGAACAGCTTATCAAACCTCCTTGCAGGAGATACTGAAGCCAGGTAGTGATGGGATACTGTATTAGTTATGTTTCTATTGCTGCAATGAGACACCATAAACAAGGAACCTCTATAGAAAAAAAGAATAAAGAATACACATGTGCTTAATGTTCTAGAGCAATAAAGTCCAAAATGGTGAAGTGGAGTGAGCAGATGGCACGCAAGGCTCCTAGGGCAGAAGCTGGGAGCTTGTAGCTTCAGTCACAAGCACAGAAAAGAAAGAACAACTTAGGACAAGGCTTTTTGCTCTCAAAGCTGGAGACCAAGTGTACAAATGCCTGAGAGAGAAGGGGACATTCATCATTCAAACTGCCACAGATACCATTGATAAAAACTGCTTAGGTATCTATAACTTTAACCCTGAGTTTAAACCTAAATATCATGTCAGGATCCCAAAGGTGGAAGAGAGACAAAAGGGATTTCTAGAACTCTTTGTTTCTGTCATTACTGTAGCCATGAATAAATCTTACTTCTCTTTATTATGTGTCTTTACTTGCCCTATTTTTCAGATCTTTTAGGAATATGATGTGGAACTAAATCCATTTAACAATAGGCTAAATTGTGCTAAAATGCCTTCTTGGTTGACCATGGTGTTGGGAAGAAGGATATTCCTGACCTATCTAAATGCCTCAGTTTCAGATAATCAGCTCATCCCTTTAGCCCTCTCTCCTAGAAGATACTGAGGCAAATAATCTGGTTCTTATGAAAACACATTGGCTTGCTTTTTAAGTGACAAGTAAAGTATATGCTAAACTATGGTGATTGGTAAGGAAGGCAACATGAAAAACCTGGCAGGGAAGAGAATATTGAAATGTAAGAATAATTATTTGTTCCAATTCATCTTTTGATGTTTTTCATCCATGCCATATACCTATATTAAGCATATATAAAATTATTAAATTTTCAATCCTTCTCAGACCTTTTGAGTCTTATAAGCAATAAAACAATGAGGTCTGTATAACAATAAAGCTCAGATCAAACTTTCAATGTCGAACAGAGATCCTAACTGTGTATGTCTATAAGTTCTGATGCTTTTTCTAGAGATCCAAACACCCACAAGATAGATATAAGAAAATAAATTATTCTGAACAGTAAGATACACAATTCATTGAAGTACAGGAACATTGACAGATACACTGAGGATAGTTTGCGGTGACTAAGGTGCTGGGTACTGCTGAAGCACAGTAAAGAGGACAATTTTGGTTTGGAAGGCTACAGAAACATAGCTTCTCAAGTTCTTAGACATTTGTGAAAAGTCAGGAGTTCCTGTGTGTTCAGAGTTGGTCTGGGTTTGTTCTCATTATGAGGCAATGTCAGAAGCCATGCTGCTTAGCACATTTTTTTCTGTTGAAAATATTTTTCCATATGATACATTTTGATCACACTTTCTCCTCCTTCGTCTCCCCCAGATCCTCCCCATCTCCCTGCCCATTCTTTTTCTCTGTCTTTTAACAGACAGTAGCTACCTCTTTCTGCGATTTGCTTCTTGGTAACATGGGGGTTAAGATGTTCTATCCACTGGATCTTGTTTGGATGAAAATGATTCCTCTTACATCGGTGTCGAACGGGGATATTTAGCGAAGAGATGCCATCTGTATCTTGTAATGACATATTCTTTTGAGCAGAACCAAAGATATCAGAGTAGGTCCAGAGAAGTGTGGATGAAGGGAAATGGACTGGGAAGAGGCATGGCAGGATCTCCATAACAACCTAGTGAGGAAACCAACCACAGCCCAGAGTGAATGAGTGGCGTGTATTCGGAGAATTGTGAGTAGAGAGCCATGCGAGAAATGAGAATGTGCTCATTCTGAAAAAGAAATTGATACTTGAAAAAACTGTGGCAGAGAAGAAAGAACTTAGATCCTCATGTTTAAGTTAAGTTATAGATGCCACACAACTCACAGCTTTTATTTTTCTTTGATTTCTTAAGAAAGGTATTCATAGTACATTTCTTTTTTTTTTTTTTTTCAAGAAAAAACTTTTTATTTTTTTATTTTTTTTT
>CM052713.1:32354597-32378512 GCA_028551405.1 Uromys caudimaculatus
ACCTCCTGGAGTTACATTCAAATCATTAGAATTAAATGCAAAGCAGCATTGTAGGATTATGAGAATTTTAAATCCATGTTTTAATAAAAATGTATACATAAACATTAATGATAATATAATAAAATATGTTACTGAAACATACTCTGTACTAGGTTTGTGTTAAATAAATTGCATGCATCATTTAATTTGTTAACCACACTTTCAGGAGGAGGTACACAGTTTTATCATAATCAGTTTGTAAAACAAAAACAAGTGTTAGATAAAATGGTTAACCATGGGGTCATACTGGCAAATTGTGAGTGTGAGATTTAACCAAGGTTTAGTAGAAAAGTAGCTGAGGAGTGTGGTGGGATCATTTTGATCGTATGCTTGATGAGATTTAGAAGCACCTGGTATATAAATCTCATGGCAAATCTGTCAGGGCATTTTTCAAGAAGTATAACCCTCCTTTACTGTGCAGAGAGGAAACAACATGAAATCCTGGTATTCATGTTTTATGCTTCTGACTAAGAACATTACATGACCTGACATCCCATGATCCTGTCATGCCTTCCTTGACTATAATAAGCTGAAACCTTAATACATGAGAAAAAAAAGGTTTTGCTTCTTTAAGATGCTTTTATAGGTATTATGTCACAGCAATGAGAAATATAATAAAGTATGTAAGACTGACTTTTTTACCTATAATCTATAATGTGTTTGTCATCCTATCATCACTGAACTTGGAAATGAAAAGTCTAATTTTAGGAAGTTTATAGGCCGAAGAGAATGTGTGCACTGAGAAAGAGGGAAGACAGAGGGGGGTGAGGGAGGAAGGGAGAGAGAGAAAACAGACACAGAGAGACATAGAGAGAAAGTCAAAGGACAGAGAGACAGATAGAGACACAGACACAGACATTCGGAGATACAAAGAGAGGTAAAGAGAGAATGGCCACTTCTTATTCTTGTCTTGTACTCTATTACAGCTAAAGACAAAGTACCAAGTGCTAAACAATATGCATCAATACTAAAGCCACCCTTGACCAGCAGAAAGCAGTTCTAATGATTCAGTACTTCACAGAGCCAGCCACTCTCACTGGACACACAGAAGCATTTTCTTCCTGTAGGGTTCACTACCACCCAGTAAGTGAATCTGAATAAATCGGCTTTCCTCATTGAGGTGACCTGTGGATGGTGTCTGCAACCTGATAAAATAGCATGGAAGAAAAGCCCTTCTTTTACTCAATCTCTGTTTTACTAGAGTGGACACTGGTTTTTAAGTGGACCTCTATTTTTAAAGGCATACTGATGGGCTTTCAAGGATGATGTACAATTCTACCTGCCTTGTTTCTCCCAGTAGTCCTTTATCTAAGAGTTATGGTAAGGGAAAATGGCTGCTTCTATCCAGTCTCTTGGCACAAATCCAGACCAAGAAATTCTATTAGGGTTCCAAATGGATTTCTCCAACATTTTCAATTAGGTAAGAGATTCTTCTTCCTCCCCACTATAGGAAAGTGTGCCTGCATGCACTACTGTCTTCATTTGGATTCATGGAAGCATGAATGCACTTCCAGAGAAATATATTTGACAGCCAAAGGTTGAAAGACTCTATAGATATGTGAGGTTATTGCCATATTTCTCTGAAAATCCATAACCCAATCTTTGCCCTTTAAGGAGAAAAAGGTGTTCTTTCTATAATCAAATTATCCAGTGCTGCCATTACTTCCAACACAAAGAAGTAAACACATAAATAAAGTATCAGTGATAATTGGAGTAGCGTTTGTTTTTATCACTTGAAAGTGGCTAGAGCAAAACGTTCTGAAACTCAACAACAAATTTATACTTTCAACCTTATTTGAGTCTTTAAAGAAAACATTTCAATAGCATTTGGTTACCGTTCTGGAATGTCTTCCTTTTGTTATGTATTAAAAAATCACTTCTCCCTACTTTCTTGTTCTTTCTTTCCCCCGCCCACCCATACATGATCTTCATATAAAAATGGATACATTTTGAATGAAGGAAGCTCCTCAACTGCACCTAAGTGGCATGTAAAGTATACTGGAGGAAGACTGGGAAAAATTAAACAAATTCAAAGAAATACTCAGAACTTTGATGAATTTCTTCCTTTCTCTCCATTATTTTCTTTGAAAAGCACAGATCCTATAACTCCTCTGTCTTACTTATCCACCACCAGATCTCTAGAACTAATAACCTTTTAAGCATAAAATATAGCTCTTTGCTCTGTTATGCCTGTCCTCCCTAAATCTTTCTGTAGAGGACACTTGGTAGCTTCATTACTCCAGTACTCAGGTTACTGCTTACAGAGTGTTCACAGGAGCCCCTTCATGACTATTGAGGCTTTTCTCTAGTTAAAATAATGTTATTTTTACTAAACTTTGGGTAGGAATAAACTCTTCATGTCATTTCTTTGTGTAATATCCAGCAATGCCAAGATTTACCACTAGCACAGTGGCAACAATATAAACACAGAGGGGAAATATTAAGACATAATGATTTGTGAATAATGAGATCATTTCTGTGGTCAAGTCTATAGAATTATGATAACAGTGAAACACAGGAAGAGAGATCATGCTTGAAGGCCTACATTTCCAGATTTTTCCGCCTACATTGTACTGTACAAGACTGCTCCCCCTAAAGGATTTAGCTGATTGTGACTAGCGACCATATAATCTCCTGGTCACAATAATTGTGAAAATAATGTTAAATTTTATCAAGTACCTATCATGTGTCATGCATACAACACTAATACTTCAAGCCCTCTCTTAACTTTGCAATGTTAGTATACTTGTTCTCGTTTTCTAAAGACATGTAATAAGCTTGTTACACTGGTAGATGCCTGCCTACTCAGGATTCAAGTGTAGGTTACCATAGCTCCAGTGGACTGAATCATAGATCTTTAATGCCTCTTCACTTTGCTAGTAGGTCTTCCCTTCATGAAAAAAAAAAAAAATCTGAGAGTCTCAGGAGGAAAATGTGGTTACCTCCAAAGCAATGATTTTTTTTTTTGTCTTTAAAAACAATATAATACTCCAAGAGCCTTTGTAAATATTATTTTCTGCTTTTGTGCTATCCCATGAATATTTTAAACAGTATTTCATGGTGCAGCATCTTCTATACTGTGACCTAATTGATGACCACAAATCATTATACTATGTAAATATCTCACAGCCTATGGAAATTTTATTGTCTCTGGTTAGAATGTATGATCTTAAATGACACAGTACATTTTAAAGTACTCATTTATAATATGTCTCAAACAAGAGACAAATGACTGAGGTGCCTATTTAACATATCAAAGTTGCCCTTGGCCACTTTCTCAGTCCCTACTCACCTTAGGCTACCACTCTGTTGTTTTCTAAATATGAGATCTCTCAGCTACTAGTCCAGAATCATGCCTGCCTGCCTGTTTGTCATGTTCTCCACCATGATAGTCACGGGCTCTATTATTCTCTGGAATGCTGACACTCAAATTAAATGCATTCTGTTATAAGTTTCCTTTAGTTATACTGTTTTTTTCATGACAACAGAAAAGTAACCAAGTCAGGGAACTACTGAGAACACCTTGAGCACCAGTGTACTTTTTAGTATAGAACTTTGAGGTAAGAGAAAGTAAAGCAAATATGGCTGAAATTTTATTACTCAAAATCACTGTCAGCCATTAATTATTTTTCTGGAAATTGTTGATATATCTACAAGGTGATCATAGATCCCAGACTTTTTATCATAAACAATGAGATGAACTATCCAATTAAGATTATAGGGAGTCACTTGAAGCCAAGTACATGGTTGGATTTACTGAGAGATAGAGGTAGTTTGTAGCAGAGGGACCAATTAAACCTGCTTGGAAAGCTGGAAAAGACTTAGATTTAAATTGAATTAGCTTTTATTAAGCACACACTCTTACTCAGATATTGACCAGGGTATTTTCACATTGTCATATATCTGAGCTGTGTGAGAGAGAGGGAAATGTTTACAGCCCACTAACCTGGAAGCCAACACAGACCTTCAAAATTTGCTAACGATCATACAAGCAGAAGAGTAGAGCCAAGGACAAATCTACTTAAGTTAAATTCTAAATATCATATTGTTTTCTGTTATTCTCTACTATAAAAATAATATGCACATGGATATCTTTTTGTTATACATTAGATGAAATAACAATTATATTACAAGATAGTAATATATATATGGTAATTTTGTAAGATTTATTTAGAAAATTTGTAATTTACTTTTGCTTTTTAACTATTTTAAACAATGAGCATTGAAGCATTGAGAGCAATATATTTTTATAGTATCTGTGAACTCCTTCCTGGTATGGATGGATGATTCTTTTTAAAATTTTCTTACCAAGCCTCTTTTGTTCTATTAATTTCATTTTCCTGTATCTAAAACTGTCACAGATCAAAACTCTGAACAAAAGAGTGGAATATAAATTACTATGGTTTCGGTGTAGGGTCTAAGCTAATAAGAATCTGTCTTAAATCGAGTATAACATGCAAATTTGGGAAAAAATAATCCTAAGCATTTCTTTTCATTGTGTAGACTGGAGAAAGCAAGAAGACTAAGCTTGAGTTTTCTTAACTCCTTGTATCCTAACAATGCAATGTGAATAATGGCGACTTGTAAGGTGTAGTTGAAGCATTCATTTGGAAAGAATACATGCATAAATCAGATTTTTGTTAATGTGACATGTGCCTACAACTTAAAAAGAAGATATATTTATTTTGTGGCTCTTAAGTTTCAACCCATGGATTGTGAGCTTCTTTGCTTTAGATCCACAGCAAGACAGAAACATCATGGTATGAGGGTATAGGTAGCCCTCAGTCCTAAGAAACCTGGAAGCAGAATAAGAGTGTGCCTGCTCTTGTGGGTGACCCTCTTTTTTGAGTTTTCTGACAGGGACTTCCCCAGCCTGCTAGATGACATCCCACCTTCTGGGTGAGTCTATGACCTGACTTGCTGTTCTATAGGCCAGCTATCACAAGAATCACTCTCACGGACACAGAATTTTACTCTGTATCTCTCCAGCCAATCAATTCAATAGTGACAATTATCCAACACCACAGATAAGTTGTTTTGAGCATTTTCCAGGCACTGACAATGTGGAAGTATATTAATCAGACAGAAATTCTTGCCTGAAGGGGTTATGGTCTAAATAAAATTGCACAAACATAATACACATGTAGCTAAAGATATATTTATTTTAAATAAATACTTTAATTAAAGGGTCCATGTCTCTTGATAGAAAGTAAGGGTGGTGAATGTACTAAGTATTTTAGAGTCAATGTAGTTCTCTGGGTATAAGCTGCATTGTGGGTGATTACTTGACATGAGAAAAAAGCAAATGATGGACTTGTAGCCTAAAGGACCAAGAGAGCAGAAATGATGCCTATGAATCAAACAGATGAACAACACGGCACCTTAACCATACAGGTGTACTATGGGGAATATAAGGGCATATACCTTGGGAGTACCCAACAGTTCTCTAATTGGTCATAAGATCCTTAAGCAGAAAGATACAATGTCTGGTATTAAAAAGTTAGCTAACTACTCAGTGCTAGGAAAATCCTAGCTACTAATGAAAAATCAGCAACCTAGCCATCATACTCCCTAATAACAGTCTATGCACATTTGTCCTTACACCTACCGATCAGTAGTCTTAAGCCCTCTTCAAGGAAACTTCTCTTTACAATAGGTGGAGGCCAGCACAGTCAACCACAATCAATCAAAATGCAGCATTGTAGAACACTGTCCCACGGGGTACATTTACAATACATTTCTGCACCTAAGGCTCAAGGAATATTGTGGAAGAGGGGGTGCAAAGATTGTAGGAGAAGCAGGATCAAGGAGGTTGCTCTCAGATCGTGTCTCCCAGTAACTCTGGAAGTTAGGCCTGTAAAGTCTCAGCAGCATGAATACCCAAAAGTGACCCGAACAAGGAGGACATCAAGGAACATATCATACTGGAAAATGTGAAAATCCCACAAGGCCTCAACTTTACATCAAGAACTACTGGGAATTGAGCAAAGCTAGATGTGGGAGAGGTGGTCCCCCGGGCAGGAACACACCAATGGTTGTTCCTTGCAAATGGTCATCCTTAAATCATACATACAAGTAACATTATATGCTCGTACAAGTAACACATATATAGGAATATATATGTACATATAAATACATATATGCTTGCAATTAATGAAGATTAATCAAGAAAGAGGTCACGAGTCTGAAGGAGAAAGAGGAGAGGTATGTGGGAGGATCTGAAGGGAGGAAAGAGAATGGGGAACTCTTACAATTTCATTCAAATTCAGTTACAATCTCAAAACAAAATACAAAGCAACTGTAAAGCAAGCTAGCAAAAGGGCAAATGGGTCTGCCACACGGAAGGGATAAAGTCTCTGGAATCCTACATACAGGAAAACTGGTGAGATTCCTTACTCCAACCCACAATTGTATGAAAAGTCTGCTGTCACAGATCACCATCAGTCACCAGTACCGAGAGGGGCTCCTATTGAAAACCTGTAAAGAGCCTTCAATAGGTGAAAAGCCAGAGAATGACATGATCACACTTAGATGTTTAAAAGTTCGCTTCTTATGACCAAAGGATAGTGGTGACAACTAAGACTTTGAAAAATATATTCTTAGTGTCAAGACAGGAAACAAAGTAGCATAGTAGCCAAGAGACAAGTGGTTTGCTGATGGGGACATTTGTTAAAACTGCACCACCACAGCAAAATGATAGAGAATATTACAGTTCTTGGGACAATATATGCCCTGCTCTGTCAACATTTGTGAAACAAGTTTCTATTTCCTGGGCTAAAGTCCTTTGTCCTTTACCCATCCGGAAGTTTACACCCTCAGTGTCTCACTCTAACCAAAAAGTAGTCACATTTCAGAGTATCCCGGGAAAAAATCCTGAGGAGTATTTGCAAAATGCCTAGGCAGGGCTTGCGAATTGGGCAGAGGACTCTGGGAGCACAAATCTTTAGCTAACAGATGTTTTTATGTGATGAGATGTGGAGGGAAGACTAATGGGCAGGGTATTCAGAAGCAGTAGATTTTTGGGTCATCTCTCTCTAATCAGAAAGCAAGGCTGAATGTCTGGTCCATGTGCCTAGGAGGCTAGTTTTGTTCAGAGCTCCGGGTCTTTGGTTTTCCTCTCATTTATGTGTACAGGAATGACAGCAACACTGGAGACTGCCAACAGCTGGTCATCTGACAAGTTTTCCATGAGCACCTCATGGTGCATTGCATTCTTGGGGACAACTCTGGTAGTTCTTTTTACTTTTCTGTGAACTATGCTGATGTAGCTTAACTCAGCGAGGTTTTTCATTTTGAATGTAAGTGTTTATGGGTTATAGACTTATTTAAGTGTTCAGAAGGTAAACTGGGTGGGAGACCAGTATTACTTACTCTTTTGCTGCACATACTGTTTAGAGGCAGTTAAGGGGGGGAAAAATTGTTTGAAGAAGCATGTGAAAATGTATGATGTAGTGAGCAGTCAAGTCTTTATCTTATGGGAATAGTACTAAAATCATAGTTGAGAATATGAAAAATAAAGATCAGTCTCCTTTTTCTCATATAATCATTGATACAATTTCCTAGTTTTTGCAACTCATTTTGGAAAGGGAATGTGTTGTAAAGTCACATGTGTTGTATGTACTGAGAATACCATATAACTTATCACTAAGTAGGTCTGTGAACACATGTATGTGTGGGCACGGCCGTGGGAATGCATGTATGCAGACATATGTGTGTCACACTTTCTGGAAAACTGTCTGAACAGAAGTCTGACTAAAACTCATATCTACGCACAAATCTCTGTACATTGACTTGATTCAGTTGTATTCAACTTTCCTCCACATTTCCTTCTAATACTAAAGTTGCCAGCAGAAGTTTTATGACTTGTAGTTGTATTTTGCATCTACCCTCTCTTTTGGTGAGGTACAGATACTGAAGAATTCCAACATCTTCCAAGCTGTTGCCTTCATTCAGGGCCCAGTGATATAGCTCAAACTTTTAATGTCTTATCTAGACAATTGTAGTAAGTTTCCCACTAATTTCCTAATCACCTACGTGGCCTCCTTCTACCTTATTCTACCAACTCTCAGGTAATGACTCAAACCTCAGGTCATGCTGAATCACTTTCAGCTGAGAGTCTCAAAGTGGCTCCTTATAGTTTTATCACACAATGAGATAATAATATCCTTCATTCGATAGGCAGGTCCTTCTAATCTGCATTCCTCTTAGCCTTTCGCCATTTCTTTGTCTTAAATAGTAGGATTGTCTTGAATTCTCTGATGCATTGACTTCTCAATGCAATGGACCAGTAAACAGTATGAAGATATCACCAAAGTAACAGCTAAACCTTAGGTCATTGATCCTATATATCCTATACACGAAGGAATCTATGAGATACATTTCTAAGAGAAAAAGTCCAGCCATGTATTGAATGGATGTTCAAATCATAAAAGATCTCCAGCTGGATAGAAGCTCTTCAACGTATTTTCACACTTGCCAAACATTTACTGCACTTTGCAATAAGCTTCTTATGTTTGCCAATCTGTAAATGTAAAGTAACATCACTTTGTAGTTTTAATTATCACATCTCATTACCAGGGAGAGGTTATTTGAAGGGAGAATCTGGTCAGTGGTCTCCCAGGGCAATTGGGAGATTGCTATTTTCTAAATTATAAGGAAGAAAGTGGGTCAAGGCATGCTCAAGCTTAATTATTCAACATCATATCATGATTGCCTTACTTAATGAAAGTTTGTTGTCTGCATACTGTATTCCAAGTAACACATGGGCTTCTGGGACCACTGTATGCATGTTCCCTCAAACCTCTAGATTGCCCCAAAATTCAGAGTTTGGCATTTGCTTTCTCGACTCTCTAGAAGGGTTATTATCCTTCCTCAGGCAGCTAATTTCTCTTTACATGCTTCAAATCCTCATCCAAGTATCACCTTCTTCATAAGGTTTGAATATACATGCATATATATGCAGAATCATGTACATATACATATATACATACATATATATGCATGCATGATAAACGCACAAATTTGAGTTCACATTTTCCTCTTCCTTTTACTAGATTTGTAAAGTCACACTTGTACCTTTTATTCATTTGAGACTCAATATCTTTATCTGTGCAATGAATCACTGAAGTTGGGTGAGACAAATGTCCCTTTCAGTTATAGGAGACTGTCTTCATGTGTTCTGCATATTAAATCTAAAATTCTAAAATCTCTCCTTTCCTCCTCTCTACTTCTCTCCCAACCCTCCTTTCCTTCATTTTCTACTCCCACTCTTTATCCCTCCCTCATCCCTCCTTCCCCCTCTCCCTTTTTTCCTCTATAAAATCTATAGATTCCCACTCTGTAGCTCAGGTTAGCCAAGATCTCACTATATAGTTTAAGTTGGCAAAGAACTCTTGATGCTCCTCTTGCTTCATCTTCCAGAGTGTTGTGATTTCAAGTATGAGCTGTGATGCAAGCTTAAGATATTGTTGTTGTTGTTTTGTTTTGTTGTTGTTTTGTTCTGTTTTTAGAACACTAGTCAAAACTTTATGCTTTATCCAACACTTTGATACTAGAGCCCTGCATTGTAAAAAGGTCACTATTAGTTGCCACTGCTGAATATATTAAGAAGAATTCCCTTATTCTCCTTTTCCAAACCTGACACAGAGGAAGTTGGATCACTGAACTCTGTCCACACAATCCTTCAGTAGTCATTGTTCCTCCAACCTTCTTTATTTCATTATTCTCTTTAATGTAGAAACTGAGTCATTTTTTATTCTATATTTTTATTTTTCAATACTGTATATGAAATCAACTCTGACTAGTTAAAGGGCAATATTACTTCATTTTTATTTATTTTACACATAGTAAGCCAAAATCACAACTCAAATAAAATGATGTAAAAATGTATCAGATGTCTTCAGATATTTTAATTTTATTGAAAGCAATGTATTTATTATATAGACTTAAGTAATCATGACTCAAAGTCCCTTTAGTGAGATCTTTGTAGCTATTTTATAATGGTTTTGGATATTACATGTGTATGGCATGTATGGATCTCACACATGTGAGCCGATGCACACGCACAAGTATGCACATGTGTGTAGAGGCCAGAGATTGTGCTTGGTGTCTTTGTCAGTCGTTATCTTACATATTACAGCAGGGTCTATTAATGAACTTAGAACTTATTTATTCTTTAGGCAGATTGCTCCAGGGATCTCCAGTCTCTATCTCCCAAATATTGAGATTACAGGAAGACCACAAGCATCTCCATGTGTGTAGGGGACCCCAGTTCAGCCCTCTATGCATTGTATTGAGCGTTTTATTCACTGAGCCATCTCTCGACTCCTTATAGATACTATAAATGGTTTGAAGTTTACAGAAAATAGCACACACACACACACACACACACAGACACACACACAGACACACACACACACACACACATTTTATATGCCAAAACTCACATTTATCTACAATAGCTTGGACAATCTCAATTTCCAGTTAGAGATGATTTAAATGTTATGTACAACATAAAGTGTACTCTCGGGTACTGATAGCATAGTACCTTTTGCTTCATTGGTTTTCTTATAAAATAAGAACCTGGGGCTAGAGACAGCTCAATAGTCAGGAGCACTGGTTGCTCTTCCACAGAATTCATATTTGATTCCCAGAACCACATGGCAGCTCATAACTACTTATAACTCCATTCCCAGGGCCTCCAGTGTCCTTTACCAACCTCAGTGGGGACCAGGCATGCACATGGTTCAGACATACATGCAAGCAAAACATCCACACATAAAATTAAATTATATTTTAAAAATAACTTTAAACAAACTCTTATAATGTGTGACTTTTGGCATGTCTATTATTACTAATTTTACACAGTGATACCATCCTGAAACATAAGAAAAGTTTTTGGAGTCAAAGGAAACATCATTACGTTTGATTGTGTCATTGCTCATTGTTAAAAAATTCCAAAATTAAGGATGAGGCAGGGCTTGGGTTGAAGATCATTTTCTAATCCTTAAAAATAGTGGCCTAAGTTCTGAACCCCACATGGGTAGCCATGCTCTCTGCTGGGATTTATCCCTCTCAACAATCCTGCATGACCCAAGAGGCAGGCTAGCTTCCTCTCCAGGGGCTCAAGGGCCTTTTAGGCCTTCCTTTCTCTGCAGCCTTCATTTAATGAGATGATTCTTCTCTTTATCTGGGACACTACAAAGGCCTTACTGTCACTGAGCAACCATAGGGAATGGGTTTCTGGCTATTAATTTTTTCCATTAAGCATAGTACTTCTATCTCCTGTAGGGACAAATTACTCTCTGACAGGCAGCACTCTATCAGTTTGCATGGCTCTGTCTCTCTATGGCTAAGAGAACAGCAGCAGTGGCCTCAGCACTGGATTTCACAGTGTGCTACTACCTTTTAGGAAAGAAAGATCCCTACCCTTGCATCTTCTGCTAACTGGCAAGGTGACTTTCTGGCCTGTAAGATTCCAGGGGCATGTCAGGTGTCAAAAGCAGAAGCAGCAGAGACCGTTGCTGATGCACTTACAGTGGAAATCACCCTCTTTAATCATGTCTAAAAGTCCATTTTCATCTTACCAGTTTCAGGCCAACACAAAATGACCTAGCTGCTGAAATAGATGCCTAAAGCCTTGTATACTTAGCCATGCCCTTCTTCTAATCCCCCTGACACTGGATCATCAATACATAGAATGAGCCTTAAGGTCCTTTATCTCCACATTCTTAGTGCAGAATGGAGTACCAGGAGACAGGGCATTAGTTACCCTGCCTCCCCCTTCTTCTATCCCTCACTTTCCTCATACGAGGGAGCCCTCTAATTGTATTGTTTCATTTATCTATCATGAGTTAAAGCAGAAAGGGCAACAGAATTCTACACTGATGCTAAGTTAAAGTACTAACAAATTCTTAATGCCATCCTCTTGGTTTATGGTTCTGATTATAAATACCATCTGAGGTGAGAGGAGGGGGATAATGAGAGAGGGAGAGGGACAGGAAGGGGAAGAGAGAGGAAGACAGATGATGTGTTTTCAAATATTGTACACACATATACATACTTGGGTCATAATTTCAATTTCTCTAGACTTTTAAAAAGTCCAGATGATGAGGAAAACCAAAGAATTACTGGGAAATGATTGGATCTTTCTAGGGTCACCTGCTCAGAATATATTAACATAGTGAAAATCAATTAAGAGAGAGGAAAGATAGTTAAATTAAATCTTTTTAGTCATCATGGATATAGAAGGGCTGAATTCACAGACAGGAGTGACCATTATTACTGAATTTTGCTTTCTTTTCTCTGTGGCCCTAGTATCCTCCAACCCACTTCCTATGATCTGCTGAGAGACCTTAACAAGGAGTCAGTCCATCAGATGCAGCTGTGGGTCTGCACGTAGTCTCTTTTATGTTTGTTATGTTACCCATGTATTGATGAGAACAAAAACCGCCATGGGGGATGCTTTGTAAGTGAGCTGCAGGAGCAGGCTGAGGTCTCTAGCCAAATGTAGTTACACAGTGCTTATATGTACTTCTGTGAGTTTCTTAGGTAAAAAGCGAGCCTCTAAGGTGTTGGAGGTTCACCTCTCACATGTACCATGCTTCCAATCACTTTGAATGAACTTTGGATTGAAAGTTCTTAGGGAATTAAGATTAATTTATGGTATAGGTAATGAGCTGTTAAAGAAAAGTCTTCTTTCATTATTGGAAAAACCCTGAGTTCCATTTGGCTGGCATTTGATTGAAGCTTGAAAATGTGAATCCTACAGAAAGCCATACTTGAGATCATAGCCTGGCCATCTGTGACCATCCTAACCATAAGAGAACACCCTGCCCTTTATTCTTCATATTCCATTAAGCCAGCATTTAAACCCACTTAGCAAATACATAGTTCCTAGAGTAAACACAGTTTTTCATTCCTTGCAAACCTCTAGTCATGACATTTTATCAGTCAGTTGAGGCAAAATCATGTTTTCCATGTGTAAGTGTCTCAAGGCCCTTTTCTGTATCTGTGTTTTCGATCCTTTTTTATTTTCCAACAGTCAATCCCAAATGAAGCTTTTCTAATAAATGTAGTTTGGTTTGGTTTGAATTCTAGAAGTCTTTCTTGCTCTTAGGAATGTGAGATTATTTCACTAAAATGCTTGCTGTCCATGCTCCTTAGAGAAGACAGCAAAATGTTGCAAAACATCCACTGAATAGACCAAATGAGGACTAGACACTAAATAGACAAACAGAAGACTTGTCAAGGAAGAGAGCTGAATCCAGGAGCAGCAAAGTAGGCTATGGATGTGCACCCAAATACTCAAAGATGTTAGCATTACACATTCAGCACTTACAGACAGCAAGGGAAGTTTGTATGTGTAGTTTAGACTCTAGGGCTAGAAAACATATGTGCTAAGAAGGAAACAATCCCTATGCTGTAGAATACTCTGATCTGATAAATTTGTTTATCGCCAAGAAAGCCATAAGTGACAAAGATGTCTTCAGAGATCTCTGGGTTAATAAAGTCCAACAGACTGCAAGAAATAGCACAGATGAACTCGCTAGCTTCCCTCATTGCTCTTGATTTGAATAAGTGCTTGTCATAGTTAGTTTTTGGCTTTGTGAATATGTTGTTTTGTGCTTTACTAAAATGCTACATGTTCTTATATCTTCATACATATCTCAAAATCATTATATATAATGCATACGCACACATATACAAAACTTCTGCAGTGGTGAGCTTCCACATAAATTTTTGAAATTTTTTTTTGTAGTTTGTTCTGTAACAAAAGATGGTTGATGTCCTAGAGACCTGCTGTTTCATGAGGGAAGGCGGGGAGGGCTAGATCTGGAAGAGAGGGGAGATAGGCAGCAAAGACTCAGGTAGAGAAAAAAGGCAAAGTACACATCAATCAGGATATAATATATGAGAGAAGAATAGAAAATAAGAAAAATATATATGTTCTTATATTTTATTCTTATTTATTATATTTTATATTAATATATAAATTAATATATATTATATATTATACTAATTTAATGTTAAAATAATTATATTATATAAATGTATTTTATTTATGTATTACTTAAATAACATATAAATTATATATATAGTACCATCTTAAGTCCTACATTTCTTCTCCCCTATAGCCACTTCCCACCTAACCTTTCTTTGGTGGCTGTCCACAATATAGGGATTCTGTCCCTAGTGCCTTAGGATGTGAAGAACTGTATTTCTCCTAAAACATCACCTGCTCAGATGTGTAGCATCAATAGTGAGACAATGTGTTTTATAGAAAATATTTATGATGGCCCACTTTAAGAACTGCTTTTCCAAATATGTTTGACAGAGATGCACAGCCAGTGACTAACACACTGTAATTGCTCACTAAATGCTTATAACATGTCAACATCCCTGCTGCCCATTAAATGGTTGTGTTTATTCTATGCTGTTCAGGTACTCTCACATTGTAAATGTTCTCTTTGTACCTAATCTTTGCCCATTCTGGTCCTCCTTGACTCAGGTAAAAGTATAGCAGTTTTTCTTTTAAATTTTCCCTTTTTCCTCTGAATACATGCTGACCTGTGATATCATTAGCCTTTTAATTATGCATTGTTACAAATGCACATTAACTTACTGTTTTTCCCATTGTTGGGGATTGAATGCACGGCACACATAGTAGACAGTTATATTACCACAGAGCTATAGCACCAGCCCCTAGATTATTTGATTGTAACATATTTAAATATAAATCTATTTTGATGGTTTCTATGAAACTAGAACAAGAAAGAAAAAGAGTCAATATATTTGCCTAATAAGAAAGTAGATGGTGAAAGTTAATACCTTTTCAATTCCTCATGAATTATTAAAGGCTACTTAGAAAAATTCAATTTTTAATTTCTCAATTCTACTACCAATTAAAATAATGCTCCTTTCTTGTTTTATTTCACAAAGGAGTATTTTGAATGTGAAATCCTCATCCATTTTTGAAACCCTTGTCACTGTAATAAATACTTATATAAATACATGTTGTATGTGACAGTTCATTTAAAGTAAATATTAGTCAGGCTTGTTTTGCTTCCTGTAAGTCCTGACTCTATCTCAACAACTATCCATGAGTTCTGTGTAGAAGGACCTACCAAGTCAAGCACAGAACCTGGAGTAGGGCAAATTCAAATAGATAACTGTCGCTTGTTTCCAAGGTTGGTAGCTATAGTACTGCTAGAATATCTGGGTACAACTCGGCAGTTTATAAACTATAATTCTTCAATAAGGTTTTAGTTTTCTACTAAGCATTGGCTTTTAATTCTTTTCTCTCATCTCCTTTCAAATGAAACATAATAGTAAATACCTATTGGATTGAGAAACTGCTCTTCACTGAGGTGACATCATTCCAGAGTTTAGATGATTGACTTGCAGTTAATTTTGTATAAAACAAAATGATTTGAATACCATTACATTTATCAAAATACCTCTCTGGGAAATAACTTTGGTTTAGCAGAGTTAATTCATTTTTACCTCATTTATTAAACATTTATTAGATTTCCTATGTGTACTGGGCTTTGAACTAAGCATTTTAAATGTTCTAAGCATTTGAAAAAATGTGTTAAAGGTGTATTCTATCTTCTGTTAGTTTAATAAGTAGGAAATGTGTGTACATAAAGAATTACATTTAGAGGTAGAAGGAATTAAGTCTCCTAGTGAAGATACGCATGTTGAAAAGGGACAGGAATAATTATGTAGCCACAGAGGATACTTCACACCGGAAGATACGTTAGGATGGGCGAACAAGGTTGGGCACAGCCATGTGCACCTGGGGTAGTGAACTCTTCCAACTAAAACTTGTTATTCTGCTCATCAATGCCAATTGAATTCTAAAAGGGTATGTTTATGTTTTGGATGGGTGGCTAAACCTCTGGAACTCCTTTGATGTTGTCCAACTGAAGCTTAAGGATTAGCAGAAGGCTGAAAGACCTGATGTTGTCACTCACTGGAAAATTTTCAACATCAGGCAATGCAATGGTGGGTTTCTGTCTATGTGTGATGGGGACGGGCATGACATGAATCCACTGAGTCTTTTACAAAGCTAGTGTTGCAACAGAGTATGTGATAGACTGTCTATGAGCTTCCATGTTTGGCTAATTGTCACACTTTTATATCTTTTCTGTTTTGTTTGTACAGTCTGAACAGTGTGTGCTATCAAGTGCTCTATTACTGAACTCCCTCTCTTGTCCCTCCTATTTTTTACTTTAATTGATCTCTTCTGGGGCTTTCTCCCTTTTATACTTGCAGGAATTTATTGCATAGTATTTCTTTCCCTTGGAAGACTGGGATCTGCGGGGCTTGGGAATCTTGATAAAAGTAGATGTGTAAAGTGTTACAAGGTAAATGAGTAAACCTTTTGGAAAGACGACTATCATGATATCATATCCCTTTTTTTTCCAGGTTTAAGTTCTGAGGATTAACCCAGAACACCATAGATTCTAAGCAAGTGTTAAACCACTGTGTTCATGCCGAGCCCGACTATGGTTTACTTTATTGTTGTTTAAAAATTATTATTTTATCTTACTCGTGTTTGGGGTGTGTGTGTGTGTGTGTGTGTGTGTGTGTGTGTGCAGGTGTGTTCAAATGTGGGGTGTGAAGCAGAGAAAGAAATATCTTGTGTTTCAGTCTTCACCTTCTACCTTGTTTGAGACAGGGTTTCTCATTGTTCATTGATGCGAATGCTAGGATTCCAGGCTCAGTGTTCTATGAGCTTCTAAAGTTCTTTTGTCTCTGCTTCCTATTTTGCTTTTGAAGCCCATGTACTACAGGTGCTCAGTGCAGCATTCAGCTTTATGGAGGATGGAGAATCTGAATTCAGGTCTTCATACTTACTTGTGTGGCAGGCATTTCCACTATCTCTACCACCCTAAAATAAAATTTTATCTGCTTATACTTTATGACTCAAAAGTTGTACCAGGGACTATCATGAGTAGTGACAGAACTAAGAACACCCCAGTTGCTCCAGTCCGTGTGTAGTCTGGTGTTGAGTTGGGAAAGCAGGATGTTGGGTGTGTGCTGAGTAAGTACGGACCTCATATCTATAACCCAGATGCTCCTGCGTGAAAGGAGTTCAGTATGTAAATGCTGTAAATGTCATTCATTGAAAAGTTATCAGATCCAGGGAGACTTGATTTATGTTGAGTCAAGACAGAACAAAGTGAGAAAATGTGTGTATTTTCAGAAATTAATTCCTCATCCTTTCAAGTTATTGGACATTGTAGCTCAATGAGCACTTGAGAGGGGAAAGCCAGAGTCTGTGTTATATGATGTCTTGTCTAGTAGCTTGGGGATTTGGGGACGTTAACTATTATAAATCACCTAAAGGGGTATTTATTGACCCACCCACACAGAGACAAAAATCAAAAAGCCACTTGTTCACCCTGTAAAATGAATGAACCCCATTATAGCACTGCTCCTGACTGTTATGGGCAAAACTGTATTTCATTCTGCATTAACTGTGAATGCTGTCTGCATGGTGGAGTTTGGATGTGCCTGCCCATTCTCTCAGCCTCTCTGATCTCCTTGCTTTCTTCCTACGGAAGATTCCGCAGTGCCTCTTTTCCAAATGTCTGCTCGAAAAGTAGGGCAATTCTGCCCTCAGCTGGCCAAATAAATGATTGCATTTGTAATTCCCTGTGTAGAATCTATTAAGTGATATAAATACACTTTCTTGAGAACTCTAAAGCTTAGAGATTTCCCAAATCACATCCATTATTGTAATTATTATTACAAATTTGGTGGTATTTCTAGAATTATCAACTAATAGAAGAATATAGATTGATCTCCTGGAAGAATTCCCCTTCTTGATACTTTCTGGATTGCTGTGGATTCAACTAAGGTTTAGGTTCTTAAAAGGCATACTGCAGTCCTATGGAGGGAGCAACAGTGTCAACTGGTCCAACCCCCCCTCCTGGGTCCTCCTGGAGGCTGGACCACCAACCAAAGAATACACATCGAGGGCCCCATGGCTTGGACCACATATGTGGCAGAGGAGGGCCTTGTTGGCCATCAGGGGGAGGAGAGGCCCTTGGGCCTGAGGGTGTTAGAGGTCCCAGTAAAGGGGAATGTCAAGGTGGGAATATGGGAGTGGGTGGGCGGGTGGGTGGGAAGTGGAATGTCCTCATAGAGGCGGGGGAGGGGGAGGGAATAGGGGGTTTCCAAAGAAGAGACCTGGAAAGGGGGAAACATTGGAAATGTAAATAAAGTATCAAAAAATAAATAAATAATGATAAAAAAAAAGGCATACTGCAGATCTCTGATAAGACATCTCTGGAAAGAATGAGTGGGCAGAGCAACAGTTATTTTTTCTTTTGTTTCTCTAATTCACCTGTCTGTCTTTTAGGAAGAATGAACATTCAACTGCTTTAGTAGTTTCCAAAACCCAAAGAAGGATGTTAAAATAAAGAAAAGAAATATTTTCTCTTAGGACTGTGACCATTAGGATGGCGGACAAAGAGAAAAATTTTCTCTTCACTTGCCTCAAGCCCCAAGCACACAAGAAACATCGTCAGCTCCCTTCGTTAAAGGAAGCAGCATTTTTAAAATAAAAAAGACAAGAAGAGGCAGTGCAATTGCTTAAAGTAAAGCCATGTTTGTAGCATCACATAAGGAAAAGAGAAGGCACATTGCTTATGACTGAATTGCATCTGATTGGGCTGTAATTAAGAGAAGCTACAAACTTGAACTTTGGCCATCCCAACAAATACTCGATCAAGCACATAGAAAATCCAAACGATTTGCAGAATTTATTTTTCAACAGTTTCTTTAAACTCTTGTTTTGTCTGAAATAATGGCACATTACTGTGGGCTCGTACACAGAATTCTGTTGAATTTTGTGAGGAGTGTGATAACGGGTATAGGATAAGTGAGTCGTCCCAATTTAGAGACATGTCTGTAGCTAGGCAAGTGCTTCTGTTGTATGGTACGTTTGATGGTGAGAACATAGTCACCGGCATGCTACTAATCTCAGAACACCCGGCTGTTCATTCTTGAGCTTTTGACTCAAATTCAGATTTGTATTGACGGATATCATCAGAACCACAGAACTCTATATATAATGTTAAGAAAGTGAAAACTTAGCAAAACAGCATTAGTTTCTCCAGAGTGAATTGTCTACTTTTTCTGTAACTGCATCAAGTTTTTAACTTTTTTTTTTTTTTTATTTCCTATGGTCTTTTAAAGGCAGATTTGTAAGTTATATTGATCTACTCCAAGTCTTCTTTCTCTGGTGTTTTTCCACTCATATTGACAGCACTACAATCTCATGCTCACCCAATATGCAACAGTACAGCAGCACATGGTTCAGGTTTGCAATGCCATCGCTTTGTACTCTGCACTCTGCCTGGGCACTGCATACCAAGTGGCAGTCCACATTCTCGACATGTCTCCATGTGTCAGGCCAGATCGGATCCTTGTTCCTGAAGCTTCTTCCCTGAGGATCCACTGAACACAAGATCTGTGTGATTGATTTATCGTAGCCAAATAGTACATAATGGTCATTCACTTCTTGATTAAAGAATATGTTCGTATTTTCATGGGGAAAAACACACTACTCTTACAAAGGCAAACATTTATCCCACTTCATTTGCAACATCTTCCCCCACCGCAAGTCCAAAAAATATCTCAAGTTCACTCTATCCAGGCTTTTATATATATATATATATATATATATATATATATATATATATATATATATATATAAAACAGTGATATTTTCATGCTTTATAAATGTGTATTTTACCTATGTTCATTTCCCTTGTTTATTTTATTGTATCACGCACAGCAAATGGCAGAGATCTTAGTCATTCATCATCATATTCTTAACAGCACATCAACAATTAGCTGATGTGTGTGTGTGTGAAAACACTATTTCTATTAGGAATTTATAAATATATTTTCAGAGAAAAAAAGCATTTATAAAAAAAAATACTGGTGCTTTATGTTTTGTAAAAATCAAATTTCATCTAAATACTTTGCTTAATGAAAAATTTACCAGGATCTCCTATGGAGGTAAGTTTTATGAGACTTTGACCAAGCAAACCCGCTTATGTGAACAGGTTAGAATCAGACATGATTAGTGTATTGATCTTGATATAAGTAGGTACTTTGAAAATAACAACTGACCTTTTATTTGTTGTTGAAACTTGTATTCTAATGCTTCATAACATCACCTGAGTAAGATTAAGGTTTTTGTCATGAACACTACACACAGTCCATATCCAAACATATTCTACAATATTAGACAACAACTTTTCTGTATGATTGATCCCACAGAGTTTTCTCTTTCATACAAACCTAGTTGAACTAGTACCTGGTGAGGAGCATCATACAGTGCTATTCACTGAGCACTCAGTATGCCTTTGGTGCAAAGAAAACAGAGGTTGCCAAAACCTGGCCAAGTTCATGTTCTTATTTTGTCTTTAGGGTAGAAATATGCTCTTTCCATTCTATTTTCTGTCATAAATACCATTTTAAGAACTTGAATAAGATTAGAAGATTATAAGCAACTAAACAATGTTTTCATCCACTGTTCCAATCTTCTAATAAGATGTCAGAAAATAATGGAATGAATTGTAATTTTTATTATACTTTATTTCAGTACAAGGGGAGCTCTAAAGAAATCTCATCACTAATGTCACCTACAGATATCACAGGGCAGCTGACTTCTGCTAAAATGTGTTCACACATAACTTATCTCTTTCATCTATCTCTACCATCTGTGTAACGTCAACCCTGTACATCCTGGGAAGGTGTAGAAATAAGGCAGGCAGCGTTATAAAAATGGAAAATTATAATGTATTGGACCTTTTAGAGAATATTGTCCAATGACCTTTTTATTCTGCAAAAGCAAACAAAACTTATAGAGAAAATGACTTTTGTAAGAGTTTTCAGTGACTTAACAATAGCTTCTAGATAAGTTATTCAATAATGTATGTGTTTCTCTCTCTCTCTCTCTCTCTCTCTCTCTCTCTCTCTCTCTGTGTGTGTGTGTGTGTGTGTGTGTGTGTGTGTGTGTGTTTGTAAGCACATTTAGTTCCTGGAAGCAAAGTTATTTGTTGGTTTGATTGTCTATCCATAATTCATTCATCCATGAATCTTACTACATTTTCTACAAGAGAAAGCCAGAAACATATCACACACACCCAAAAACATACAAAGGTGAAATCTAATCAAAGTTTCACAACATCAGACAAAATAATTATTATTCTCATGAGAATATAGCCATAGCAGACCAGACTAGATAGCAGGAATAAATGTGCGGACTCAAGAGTATGGGGTTGGATGAGAAATGGCCTGAGGTACCAGTTATGATGAATATACAGCAAGATGAGATTCAGAATGTAAAAGGGGATAAATCATCAAGGCTCTCAGACACTTTGCAAAGAAATATGTTTTCTTTGCAGCAATAAAGAACATCTGAAAAAATTTCAGTAAGATTTTATAGGAGAATATATGTGTCTAATGATCAAGTCTTCACTTTATAAAGATTTAATTATTGGAACAGCGTTGTAGGCAGAAGTTTAGAGAACTAGCCTAAAGATGACAGCAAATCCAAAACGGGATAGCAACCATTGGGTCTCAACCTCAACCTCAGGGTACTGATGTTGACCCAATCAAAGCTGAGCATCTGGCATTCAGTCTACAACACTGTAAATCTACATGTTTCTTCTCTGAGAAGAAGCTGTAAGAACACATACATCTGGTGCTTGTGGCTATGTATATTTCTGATGAACTAGACATATTGTATCCTCAGAGGTGTGACATCCCTACATTCCTACAGCAACTGCAGTGAAAGTCTACAAGAGCTGAGGCGGTGTCCTTGGTGTCTAACTCCCCACCTAGGAAACCCTGTATGCCCAGATAATTGCATTTGGGCTTCACAGAGAAGAGAAATGAGTTTTTGAGGCATGTATCTTTAGGCTGAAATCGATGTAGTAGATTTGTAACTCTGCAGAAGCAGCAGTAATTATCATGATTCTCCCGGAAGAATTTCAGCAGCAATTCATAAAATTTTAGAGAAATAGTCTTTTGGTGGTGGAGGTGAGGAAGTGTTGAAAAATGAACATTTTTCATTTCATTGATATCCCTGGGTATAATCCAGAGTTACTAGAATTTCTGAGATACAATGTAGTAACTGAGTTCAGTTTGGCTTAACTTTTAATTTAGACTATAGAGATTTACTTTAAGATTTTTTAACTTTTAAATTATGAGAACTCAGAGTGCCATGTGTTCAGAAAACAGTTTAAAAAGCTAGTAATCTCAAAACAATGCAATGACATAATCTGGGATCTGTAATAATACTTATGCATACAATAGCATATAATATAGGCTGACAGGAGCTTTCTGCATCAGTGTCTAGATTGCCTGATCTTTAATTAGAACACAGATGTAATGGTTATTTCTTTGGCATTGCTATGTTAGCGCTAAGTGCACATAGAGCATATGAAGACATTTAGGAAAAGATGCTAAGTTAGTGATACAAAATGCAGAGTGGGACATAAATGTTATCTTCCAGATGTTCTGTGCTTATTCATTGCTTCCTATAAAATAAATCCTCAGTTATTGAGAATTGTGACTTAAGTTTCTAAACGCAACTTGTTTTCCATGCATCGGAAAATAATGGCTATTAATTGTGTGGTTTTCTATTTCTTTTGATATTTTCACCCAAATATAATTTATAAAGCATACCATGTTGACACATACACAGTATACCATATACATTATAAAATCAAGATTTTTATGATGAATATCCAATGCAATGAAATGACAGAGACTAAATTTGCATCTACATGTAGACATTCTCATCCAATTTCCTCTTAATAGAGGAAATCATTATTCTAAGATTTATTTTGTGATTGACTTGCTTTTTAATATTGTGTTGTATAAATTTAAGTAGTAAATTATTTCACATTATATTTTTAAATTTAATAAAATAATATTAAATATATTTATCATTCTAATATTTTTACTATATTAATGTGCAATACTTCATTGGATGAATATCCCATAACACACATATATAAATTTATATATAAAATAAATGCATATATATGTGCTTATACAGAGGGAGGAAGAGAGAGAGCTAGTGGATGAACAAAATCTATGTTTTTCACTGTATAGATCATAAAAACCTTTTAATTGAATCTTTGCCAATAATTTACAATCTCATTCTTCAAAAATTATAGTTTCTAAACTCTAAGACTGTTCCACTATAGCTACAAATGTTGATAATTCATCTCAGAATTGTCCCAATGCTTTTGCCTATTTCTTCCTTTTCTAAAATCTTTTCCCTTTCTCTTTGGTCTCATCTGATGCTACCTGGGTAGTGCATAGGGTAACCTCCAACAGAATGTTCTATTCATGCGCTAGCCAAAATACATTTCTTGAATGGGATGTGTGTGTGTGTGTGTGTGTGTGTGTGTGTGAGTGTGTGTGTGTGTGTGTGTGTGTTTATGTGTGTATGATTTAGAAATTTTTTTCTTTATTATTGTACAAAGAAAGGTCTTTTGTCAATAATATGTTAATATTTATAATATGTCTAAATCTGTAACAAAGAGGGAGGGGTTTCAGTTTGTTCTACTTTCTTACTTGATTGTGAATTATGGATTGGAGAACACTTCACTGTGACAGTGAATAAAAGAAAGGATTTTCACACATCAAAACGATTATTCATCATGATCAAGTAGGCTTCATCCCAAGTGGGCTTCATCCCAGGGATGCAGGGATGGTTCAATACCCGGAAATCCATCAATGTAATCCACTACATAAACAAACTCAAAGAAAAAGCCACATGGTCATTTCCTTAGATACTGAAAAAGCATTTGACAAAATTCAGCATCCCTTCA
>CM052713.1:32379012-32402209 GCA_028551405.1 Uromys caudimaculatus
ATGCCAAGTGGCCTTGGTTTCTGTTCCTTAGGTTCTTGCCATTGCCTTTTGCCATCTTGTTAACTCTGATGTTAGCTGATCTTACTTTCTGGCTATGGCTTTTCTCACCTGCAGACCTATGTACTCCTTGAAGACCAGCTCTCTCTGAGAGGTGTTTTTTCCATGCTCCTGGGTGAGTAACTTTCTCCTGGAGCTCCTTAACTATGGAACCCTGGTGGCCCAGGCAGACCTCTCCTGCTGCAGCCGCCGCCATTGGGATCCAAGGGATTTCTATGCCCGCCTACTGCAGTCCCTGTGTCTTGCAGGTTTGGGGCAGTTCCTGGTGAGCTGTGGAGCTTGTCTTGGGCCCACTCCCGGCTTTTCCAAGCTCCTGGGAGGGTATCCCTCTCCCGGCGCTAATCGGCTATGGAGCCCTGTGGCCCAAGCTTGGTTTGTTGTTTTTGTTCTTCTTGTTCTTGTTGTTTCATTTTGGTATTCCTCTTTTAGTTACCTTAAATCCTTATTGTCATTTAGACTAATGTAGCCATAATCTTGGAGATTACAGTGTGGAATATCACTGTGGACCACAATCCTTTCCTACTAGAAATCATCACTTTCCTTCTCATAGAAACTTAGAGTTGAGAAGAATAATAGGGACCACTTGGTCCAATCTTTTTCCATTCCAGGTATAGAAACCCAAGTCCTGTTACACAGTCTTGTCAAGGTGATATGTACTGATGACATACCAGTCCTCTCTCTGGTACTTTCATTGATGATCATAAATTTTGTCTCCTAAGAGCCTTGCCTCCATCCTTCTGAGATTCTATTCAATCATGAGTACCATTGTCTATTTTACCAACTATCCATCTTTGTTTTGAGGGTTTATTGAATGAAATTACTAAGAAAAATATTAATAAAAGATTTTCTATTTCTTAAATAGTGTTATAAAAAGAAATTTGAGCAAAAGGAGACAGAGAGAACTGAATGAAGTGACTATAGAGAAGTAACAGTGCAGGATGAGGAGAGTAGTTGGCATGTGCATATATACACACATTCACACAAGGGATGAGGGACAAAATGGGTTGGAACAAACTGAGCTGGGGCTATCTTCAAGAGTACATGTGGAAAGCAGCTGAAACAATAATTGTTGGGTGGAGACAAGGTGATTTCATGAAGAAGGAAGGTACTGGTGTGACAGCTGACAAGTCAAGAGCACTAAGAAAACTGGAGCTTGTTTCTGGAACCAAATGACTTGTTTGAAGAGAATGATCAATGCCAGATGATACTGATCAGGTGGGAGACTCTTTATCCACAAGGGTCTGCAACTAAGACCATGAGAAAACATTTAAATTGCTTGAGAGAAATGTATATTA
Source organism: Uromys caudimaculatus (assembly GCA_028551405.1). Classification (NCBI taxonomy): domain Eukaryota; kingdom Metazoa; phylum Chordata; class Mammalia; order Rodentia; family Muridae; genus Uromys; species Uromys caudimaculatus. The sequence goes on from CM052713.1 coordinate 32,380,365, forward strand.
AATGACATGAAATTTTGGCTCCCCATCTGTTAATAAGATGTTGGAATACAGAGAGACCCAAAACAGAACAAACAAGGAGGGAATGGCAAAAGTCCAGATACGAACTGTTACAGGTATCAGGGATATGATGGAGCAAGAACAAATCATAAGTGTAAGGGGAACTCTGGAAGGATTTGCTGACTATTCAAAGCAAGGATATATTAAAAATAAAGATCAGAAAGGGCAACAGGACTCTCCATGTAGAATGTCTAGAGGGTGGAGGCACCACTACCTCTTTGCTTTGAACACCTCATGTTTTCCTTTTATACAGAGGACAGAGGTTTCATTCATGTCACCATAAAAGCCAGTGAGAATAGTCAGTTACACTTACAGCATTCTCTTTTATTCATTTTGTCTCACAGTACAGATGTTCTTATTTAATTATTATTTTTTTATTTTTTTATTTTAATTGAAAGTTTAGTAGGCTGATAAGGTTCCAGTGTCATTGGTCCATAAATAAGCAAAGTACAGCCAAATGGGACTAAGTCAAACCTGAAGCCTATTACCCAGAATCTACTAACCACCAACTAGAGATTTTTCCAAGAGAATTCACCAATTCCAAGCCAACTTGGATTTGTCTGCATTAGCCACTGGATTATGTTTACTTTGGCAAGTGCTTCCCCCTTACTCTATCTGTGGACCCTATTTCTCTGCTAGTGTTGTTCTGAGACACTTGCAGTCAAAAATGTTGCCCAACATGTAAGTCTCCAAATGCTCATTAAATAAACTTGTTAAATTTCCAATGTATTTTGTTCTTAGGTTTTTATGAAGCAAGGTTTCACCATGTATCCTGCACCAGAGTCAAGGGAGATCTGATTGTAAGCATTCTCTGAGTGCTGAGATTATAAATCTGAGCCACCATGATTGGTTTATCCAGAAGATAATACCCTTATGAAGAAAAATAATAAAGCCATGTTTTTATAATATACACTATTGTTTTGAAAATATATTAAATGAATTATTTAAAATTTTAAACAATAAAATTGAATATTTTCTCTCTTTGTGTGTGTGTGTGTGTGTGTGTGTGTGTGTGTGTGTGTGTGTGTGTCCCCGTGTGTGATGGAGCCAGAGGACAACTCTGGGTATCTTTTTCTATGCTCTCCAATTTGTTTTGAGACTCTTTCTGTCCTCTGTTGTTCCATGATTGGCTAGACTGTTGGGCCAGTTAGCTTAAGGGAGCCTTCTGTCTTTATCCCCAAACAACTGGGGTTCCAAGTATGCACCACTAACTGAAGAGCAGATGGTACATGAAAGCAGGGGATCTGAACTCAGGACAACATCTTTCACAGCTGAGCCAGCTCCATGATTATCAGGTGTACTTTTCCTAAACATTTAATTGATCACTGAGTTAACATTTATAATAGTATCCTTACACTGTATCTCAAAAACACTTGCTTTATACTTTATGGTCTAACCAAGTGTCAGATTTGTCATGCTGCCCAAATGACAGTCCTAGAAGTAAACTTCCTTGAATGACAAGAAGAGTTAACTCTATTTCACTGATTCTGGCCACACCTGAATTCAGGTTTGTTTATGTAATTTAAATGTGACTTTAACAAGCATTTGATACACACAAGTACATAAGTACATAAAGTGGTAGGGTGTCAGGAATTCATGACTAATGAGAACATATTCAAATTAAATCTGATCATTTCACCTGAGAGGTAGACTTAAATGTGAGGTAAGTCTTCAAACATTTGAAGCAATGCAGAATGAGACTTCTATTTATTCTTTTAGATTCTAAATGTCAAAATCATTTGTGCTATAAAATTTAGAAACTAGATTTCTTTTGATTTCCTTTCTTTTTAAAGGAGTCTAACAAGCCAGTTAATGGTAGAAAATGTTCAGGGCCCAGTCCACCCACAAGACCTAATATAGCATAAGAACGCCAACTCATTCATGATCTAGAGTGAAATCTGGTACCAACCATTCAGGTCTATTCTCAGTTTTGGCATTTTATAATTTTAAAATCAATGATGATTGAAACAAGGTCCTATCTTTCTTTTCTTACAATTGTAGTGCCTAAGCCTGCTCAATTGGCACTACTAATACTCAGAATGTAGTGTATACATTAATCAATGCTTAACTAAACCACCATGAAAGAATGCTATCTCTTGAATTTTCTACATTTTTTATAATTAATCGAGTTACTTACTTTAAAAGTTCTGTGTCTGTGTGTGTACATGTCTGTGTGTGCATATGTGAAAAACAATAGAACAGAGTCTGTCAAAACCTAAGTGCTAGAAGTAATTTCTTATTCAGAGTGAGTAAAATCCTCCACTGTGTCAATTCAGTGACAGCCCAGGAATGTTTTATGGGTCAGGTAACATCACCTGTTAGCAAGGGGACTGAGAAGATGAGATGCTTTTGATGGATGGTCCTCCAGAGCCTGTCCTTAGAACAGCACCCTTGGCTCCCTCCCTTTTAACTCTTCCCTTTGTGCAGTATTTTGATGACCAGCCCTCGGCCAACTTTGCGTCAGTTTGCAGCATCTGCTTTCTTCTATAAACCTTTAACTTCCTTCCCATCTGGATTAGAAATTACACACAGGGCCTTTTATTTTCACCAAGTTTCCAGTTTATGCACTTTATGCAGATTATTACAGCATTTGTATTCTCAGTTTCTATCATCACCTTCCGGTCTGGTACCTTGCTAACTGGTCAGCTGCTACTGCTACCTTTCTTAACCTTCAATCCAATTCAAGCCTTTTGTCTAGAATCTAGACTTCAAATGATCTTTCTACAACAATGTTGATGGGTTGATGATGGTACAAATGTCCAGTTTTTCTGCTGTGGTACTGTATGTTACCTGGCAGCATTCCAAGACTTTAACATAATGTAAGAGACCTCTATCCATGACCTCTCTTCTGTTTCTGCTGCTTTCTCACCACTATCAAGAACAGACTCTATGATCTTTGGGATTTAAGAGCAACCTTTCTCTGTTTTTGTCTAAGGTTTTGTTGAAGCTATCCCTTTTCCTGGAACTCATATAGATAATGAGAAGGGTGATTGTTTTGGGAAAAGGAATTTGAACTAATAGAAATATACATAACCAGAGGAAACTTTTATCAATAAAGTATACAAAGAATGATTGTATTTTTACACTTGAATGAACCCCACCTGCCAAGTGGACCAGAGCTCTGTCAACACTTGAGTTATGCTACTAGCTCATACCCACAGTTCATTCTATACCTCAAAATTATGTATATTTCTACACAAACACGTTCCCTGGGTTTCTAGCATAATTGCAACATTCTCTTTTTTATATCCTTTGATAGCTATCTCCTGTCAATAGGACAATATGCTGCTGCTTTCCATTTTTCCTTACTACCTAGCAGTCCTTTCTCAGACTGTTGCTTGCTTAATTGCAACTATATTCTTCAGACTCCTTACCAGCTGGTTCTTTCATCAAGGCCAGGGCTATGCCACAAATGGAAGTCAAGTTGACGTCTCCAAGTGGAGAAACATCATCCCATCATCTGCATTTGTTTATCTCTCTACTCTATATTCCAGTTCTGAACATTTATTCCAATAAAATCAAATAGTTTGGCCTGTGTTATTATGTCACTATATTCTCATTCACTTATACTTATTAATCATCTACCATGAAATATGTTGTACCTCACCTTCAATTATTCTAACTTCTTCTCCTCTGAGACTTCTCTGTCCTCATCTTCTAGATTTATGTTAGTATGTAAATGATGCCATCCTGCTAACATTCCACCATGACAGGCATATTTAAATTACATACTCATGTATGTAATTTATCAGATAGGCTGAATATTTCCCAAGAAGTTCATGTTCTATTCTGACACTTAGAACTTTAATGCTCAGCAAGTAGCTTGGTACTTGCTAATCATAATAGTTTCTTATATTGACTTAAAATAAATATACAGATTATAGAGGTTTGAATAGGAATGGAACCCATAAACCACATAGTGTTTGAATGCTTGACCCACAGGGAAGGATACCATTAGGCAATATAGTCTGTTGGAGTAGGGTGGCCTTTTTGGAAGAATTGTGTCACTCTGGGGATGGACTTTAAGGTCTCCTAGTCTCAAACTACACCCAGTGTGGTACACAGTCTTCTTATGCTGCCCATAGATCAAGATGTAAAACTCTCAGCTCCTTCTCCAGCACCATGTCTGCCTGGATGCTGCCATGTTTCCCACCATAATAATAACGAAGTAAATCCTTGAAACTGTAAGCCATCCCACTTAAATACTTTTTAAAATAAGAGACATATTTCCTCATCATTCTATCACAAAGTTTCACCATCCCACTGGGCTAGAGCATCATACTAATTATTATTTGATTCAATACAAATGAGTGATAGGGGTGATGTAACTGGGCAGGTCAAGTGTAGTTGGAGATGCAAGAGAAGGGGTTAGAGGAGGTTTATTTTTCTATATCACACAATGCTATAATGTCATGTAATGATTGTAAAATGAAAATTGTCATTTAGTTTTATAAAAAACATTTAATAGATGGCATTCTGGATAACTAAATGATTCGTTCTGTCAGTATACTATCAGTCTTTTCAATAAGATCAGAGTCTGAAGTCCAACCCCAGTTCTCCATTAGACAGGAGACTTGAGTCTGAGTTTTCAGATACTCATTGTGCAAGCTAGATGGTTTCTATGTTCATTTCAGTAGTTTGAAAATATGAGGCATTTCTACTCAATCTTCACATAAAGGAGACTGCAAAATTTAACTTTTTGTGTTACTGTTAGCAAAAGAGTTATTTATTTGTACAGTCTATATGTGTCTCGAGCCCTCTTTGTGTTTACATTTAAGTTATTTATATTCTGCCTCATTTGGGGCAGTGGATTTCCTTTCAGTTATTTTGTGTGTTACATGAGTACAAGCCATAGTGCTCCCGAGAAAATCAGAGGGATTCTTTTAGAATCCTTTCCCAGGGATCAAACTCAAGTCATAAGTTTGGTAGCAATGCCTCTCCACACCGACTTGCTGCCTCATCTGTGCATTTCCTGCATCTTTGTCTATCTGTCCAGACCTCTCCTTCAAGATTCTGCTAAACTCTAGATGCCTTTTTAGTCTCACAGCAAACGTTGATTATTTAACTTGTTGCCTGTAGCACTGACCATCTCTAATGCTAGTGCCTTCTTTGGGATATAGGAAACACTCCTTGTCCCAGAAGACAGAGACTTCCTCTTTCCATTCCTGATTTGTAGAATTGAAGGTTTGCTTTTAAAGGATACAAGTCCTAACCCCCAGCCCACAATGCCTGCCAGGCTCCAAGCCCATAGAAAACATTTTGCTCTTTTCTGCATGCCTAGAGATAAAACCCCCTCCTTTTTATTCCATTGCCTTCTCTCCTGTGTTGATCTGAAATTATTGCCAGAGTGCTAGGAATTCATGCTAATAATGTGTTCTCAAGAGTAACTTCTCTCTAGCTTTCTCTCTCTCTAGCTTTCTCTCTCTCTCTCTCTCTCTCTCTCTCTCTCTCTCTCTCTCTCTCTCTGTGTGTGTGTGTGTGTGTGTGTGTGTGTGTGTGTGTGTGTGTGTGTGTGTCTATCTGTCTTTCTGTCTCTCTCCCTCTCCTCTAGAGTGGTTAGTTCTGAAAAGAATAACTTATCAAATCTTTTTTATTCAACTTTGGAGGAAGAAATAGAAAATGTAGGGGGAGGTGCCCCATTGCAGTTTTAATTGCTTTGCAGTATATGTGTATGAGGCTCTGACTGGGCTTATCAAAGCCCACACAGCTGAAGCCCTGTGTGCGCAGCTTGGCACAGCCTCTTCAGAGCAGACAGGCCCCGCTGATGGATCAGATACGATCTCAGCTATCTGATGACTTCAGTGCTTATGAGGTTAATTCAAGTGATGAATTAGACAACTTGGAAGAGGGGCTTAGAAATAAGGGCTGTTAGTAGATTTTTAAATTTATTTTATTATTGGATATTTTCATATATAATTAATTTTATTCCTTATTCACAGACAACAGAGTGATAATACACAAGGCATGGGGGAAACAAAGCAGTCCAGTTAAACACAACTCATTAGCATGGGTTGGTTCATACTTCTGAGTTTAACACCAAGTAGTTTATTTCAGACATATTTAAGCACAACATAATTTAGTGAAAAATATGCTGGCAAAAATTAATTCAATCCTATATGTACATTAAGGCATACTTAAATCTCCCGAGGAATATAAAAGTTAAATACATATCTGATATGACTATTTTGATATTCTTTGTTAAGTCCAGAAAAATAGGTACAAGAGCTTGACTGATAGACTCAAATTCATAGCAAGGATCTGGGGTAGGATCTAGTGCTAAAAAAAGTCTTTGGCAGCCCAGATAGAACAATGGCCACCAGGCTAAAAGCATATCTGCTCCCAGCCTTCTGGGTAGTTAATAGGTATTGCATTTCTTCTGTTGAGAGAATAAGCCTGTGAGCTTAACATCCCAGATCTGCCTAGTGTTTATCTGTGAGCACAAAGGCCTCCTAGACTGTCTCATCTCCTACCCTCTTCCCAATGTAACTAATTTTTAATAACTCCATCCTCCCTACTTCCATATCTGCTTCCTCTGTGTGATCTACTAAATAGTTAGGGTTTCTTGCCTGAACTTTGGTAGGAGATAATTTACTAGAAACTAATTAGTGGCTATGCCAGGGACTCAAATGATACCCCCTCCACCAACTATCATTAATTGTTAATAGTCCTTCAGGGAGTGGTGTAGAATCATGGACCTCTCCACCATGCACATTGAAATCTTGTGCAGATAGCCTTATCTGCCATAAGTTCATGAGAGCAATAGTCAGCTTGTGTCCCGAAGATGTCTTTTTCCTGCACATCTCATTCTCTGCATCTTCTGCCTGTCTTCCTCAATGTTCCCTGAGTATTGAAAGGGATGATATACCTCTCTGTTGAAGGCCAAGTATCCCATCATCACTTATCCTAGCCAGTCTGGCCAGTTACTGTCTTTTGTACTAAACATCATCAGAGTCAGAAGCTCTGCTGATGAATCCTGGGCACAGCATTAATCTATGTGCATATCTGTGAGTATTTCTAAGGCAGTTTGACAATATGATCATTTGGTAAAACTGAAATAGGGACTATGGCTTCCTCTAGCACACAATTATGGCGAATGATTTTTAAACCATCAACATTTTCATAAATGGAGCCTTAATCTTTTCTTTTGTTTTTTCAAACTTGTTATATTTGGATAGTTGGTGGGAGGCTGGAATGGGGAATAATATCCAACTAGGCATTTAAACATGCAGAAAAGAAGGCCAATTAAACACTCCCATGAAGGCATGGTTAAGTTATTTTAAAGTGAAACAAACCAGATGATCATAATCTGTAAGAGAGAAAAAGAGAAGAATAGACAGGTGCACTACGAGAGAAATAGGTTAAGGTCAGCGGGCACTATGAAAACAAATGCTGCTTTTAGGTGGCTCAGTAACACAATGCAGTATTACCATCAATGGAAGGACTTAAAAAGCATCACTGTAAAGGCTAGCTGATAAAAATAGGCATAGTCCTCAGAATCATCTCTGCTTTCGTGTGTGTGTGTGTGTGTGTGTGTATGTGTGTGTGTGTGTGTGTGTGTGTGTGTGTGTGTGTGTGTGTGTGTGTGTGTGATTTTACTATCTTGAGAAGGAACAGATTTTAGAGCAAAGAAGATCCAAGTTTGACTAGCAAAGACAGAGGAAAATCATACATTTGGTATGAGTTACCCTGTCTCTGTCCTTCACATGGTGCCTACGTTCCTTCCCAGCAGTTAATGTGAGAACTTGAGCCAAGAAATCTGAATCATGTTCTGATTCTACCAAGTAAAATCCATGAGGAGCAAGGCATGGAGTTTCACCTCTCTGTACCTCCAAATTCTCATCTGTAAAGTCAACATCATTTGGAAAACTACAGCAATGTGTTGCCATGTGAAACAGACTCTTCAATAATAGAAAAATAGTTGAATTGCCACCTGGCACCTGAATACACTAAGTTCTCTGTAAGAGAAGCTGTGCCCTCTCTTTGGGAACCATCTGCTTTTTAAGTGAGACTAACTCTTCCTTAGTCTAGTTCAGCTACAGTCATCACTCTTGCAGAGGGATGCTGTCATTAATTCACCTTCATCTGTGCTCCTAAAACTGCCACTCATGATGACAAGAAAGACCATAACTGATATTATACTTAGCAAGGCGGGCGGGAGCTACAGGGTAAAATAAAATGGCTAAGAGTTGGAATCAGCTTTTTTTTCCCTCTTCAAACAATTTGTTTAACCTTGATGCTCCTATTCCCCCAAATTTTAAATTTGTGATGAAAATACAGAAGAATATGCTGTGTCCTGGCCTGTGGGGATTCAGCCGGAACCTGGGGAGGGGGCGAAAGAATGGGGGACAAGAGACACTAAGGAGAGCAAGTCGTGTAATCTGATCAAGCTCTCAAAGCATTTTATTTCTCACCAGGATTTTATAATAAAAAAAGGAGGAAACTTATACAAAGTAACATAGTAACAGGGATGGGGAAATTCCAAGAAGCAACAGAACCCTTTGCCAGAAGGTTATGTTACCAAGGCAACTATCTATTGTCTGCTAACTGCCTAACAGCAGGAGGGTCACCTGATTTCTGAGAAAGAGCTCATCCCTTAGGAGAGAAAAACTTAAACAAAAACTTAGGCCCATAGCTACTTTAGGACTAGAGCTACTACAAAATGGCATTAGCCAAGGAAAATTCTTACTTCTATTGGCTCCCGACAATGCTGGATATTAGAAATTTTGTCATAGTTATAGTAGGTTACTAATGCTGAAAAGTCAGTTAATGACTGCTTATGTTGCAGATACTGCGGTGATATGGGTAGCCTTTGTAGGTAACAGTTTTGAGTGAGCTAATATTAAAATAATGTGCTTAAAATGTATTTGGAATATGGTAATTTATAGGTGTTATGTCTGTTAATCCCCTTAATAAATGTATCACATTTAAAAATTAAGAACCTCCTAACTAATATGTCAATTAAATTGTTTAATTGAAGGCAGAATGTGAGCTTATTGCTTGTCACTTATATTTGACAAAGAACCTGTGTTTTCTAGTTAATTTGATTTAAAATATATCACATCACTTTAAATATATTAGGAGAAGAAGGCGCCTCTTTCCCTGGAAAGCAGCAATGTAGCAATCATTTATTAAATGCAGAAAATGATGTTAATGCAACAGGATGGCTGAGGGTTCACAACAAAAGTAGCAGAAAATTCAGAGTTTTGTTTCCCAAAGCAAATATAACTCTTTTCTCCTTGAGCATGGGCACCATTTCCTATTACCAAATACACACTCAGCTTTTGGTTATTCTATACTCACAATGGGCCCAAATTACATTCAACAGGGGCACCGGAATTTCAAAATTGTTGACATTTGTATACTGGAGAATTTAAGTTTCCATGGTTCCTTTCTTTTCTTCTTGTAGTTTATATTTGCTTCTAGAACTGTTTTGAAACACTGCAAATGTTCCTGCTTTCAGCCTCATGTTTCTGTTTATGATGAACTAGATGTCTCAGAATGGTTGTAGTAATTATTTCCTTCTGAGCATGTGGGTGTGTATTTATAAGACTCATTTCAATGCTCGTATAATTGAAGAATTACATCAAGTGCTCTGGTCCTTTAGCTTGCTGTCTCCTAATTGGCCCAGATGCTTGAGTTTCAAGACTGAGTTTAGCTATTTTTTAATGATAGCTAATTTCCTATCATTAATATTCCAGTTTGTGTGATTCTGTGTATGCTAGAGGCCAAGGCAGAAGGTGTCTGTGTGTGTGTGTGTGTGTGTGTGTGTGTGTGTGTGTGTGTGTGTGTGTGACACAGAGAGAGAGAGAGAGGGAGGGAGAGAGAGAGAGAGAACAAATGAGCAAGAGAGAGATTCAATAGCTCAGTGGAAGAATACTTGCCTGCTCGGGTACTACCAAAACCAAAGAAAATAACATTAGCCTATGTTCTACTATAATTTACATATTTCCTGAAACAAGACAGACAAAAGTAGTTATTTATTATTTAATATATTTTGGTATTAAATATCAGGCAAGTGTACCAAGATATATGAACCTACACTGAGTGGGTGAGAGAAAAAAACAAACTGCTAAGTGAATTAGGAACTAATAAACTAAATATTTATGTGACTTCATATTAGGAAGCATTTAACAGTCATGAGACACACAGTTATATAAAATTCTGTTAAGTTAAAATTTTAAATGTCAAAGACCATAGATTTCTGTATGCCTATACTATGTACATGTTTGAATGTGTGTTTTGACTTGAAAAAAAAAAAAAACTAAAACCTAAATGTCCAAAAAATGTTGAAAAGAATTCACTTTTAATGATAAAATTTCTAAATATAGTAGTTTTACTTGTTCTGCATTTTCTGCAGTTTCATTTTTTTCTTATCAGACTCATAAACAAAAAAGCATATTGTAACTGCAAACAAATCATATGTTAACATATATACATAAAAATATATACCATGGCCCCATTCAGTGTCTTTGCTGACACTGGAGCACATTAGAACACTTTCAGACTGATGAAGTGAGAGCAAAGCTTTCATGAATTAATACTCGAGTTTCTGCTTCTCACTACCTTCTGACAGCTATGTGGCCTTAAGTTAAAGTAGATTCCTCCCAAAAGAAACAGTTAGGATTTCCTTGGTCATATATTGAAACATTTTTAGGATAAGCTGCATTTCTGCAAGAGCCTTAAGAGAGAAAAACCCCAAAGATCCTCAGTGTTGATGAGCAACCTGAATGACAGAAGGCACGGTGGCCAGTGCTTCTCTCAACAAGGCTGCCAAACTTTGGGTCACAGGTGAGCAGCAAGAAAAAATGCACAGGACCATGATATCGTGAGGAACTCACTGAATTTTAAGGACATGTTTTTGGATTGGTTAGCAAGAAGAGTGCTGTTAAAAGCCTGGCTTTGGACTACAATTCAGTCAGAATGTCTTGAATATGTAGTGATATGAGTGGTATGCAAATAGAATACAGTATAAATGGAGAGAAACGGCATGCAGCCACGCAAAGGAAAACAAACCTGTTAGATGAGGAAGGGTGAGCTACCTTTCTCAATGCAGCCTGATGTGTAAAGTTGAAGAATTTCCCGGGTAATTGATGAGTACTATTGAGAATACTGAGAAATATAAAGCAACCCATGGATAGAACTAGAACATGGAATTGAGACCAAGGTGAAAATGCATAAAAAAGTTAGGTCCTGAAAAGTTATACATGCTAAGTCATTGCGTGATTTCTTCATTAGCAATTGTCATTTAAAACCAATGGTTCCACTGAACATTTTGAGGAAAAAGACCAACATAGCTAGATTTGGAAATGGAGCAATCTGTAAAATGATCAGACAGAAATTAAGATGACGTGGTCTTCATTTGGACAAAGGTACCTCAATGGCATCAAGTCAAGTTATACTCCAGAAGGGAGTAAAGATAAGGCACCAGCAAAAGAATTTTGACATAACTCGTAAGTCTTTTATTGGATGCCTGAGTATTCAGCATGGAGATTACAGAATGGGAGGAATAGTCACAAGGATAAGAGAGAGCAAAATAATTAGCTCAGTCTCACATATCTAACTTAGAGATATCTTGGTGTGATTCAAACTCAGTTGAAAATGCAAATTTTAAATCAGGGAGAGAGATCTGGACTATAAAATAAGTTTGTAACTTATATTAAAATGTCAGTCTAAATTAGAGAAGAGGATGCTTTTATTCAGCAAATATCAAGTGGGAGCTGAGTAACATCATAGTCTCCTAGATGCTAAAGAGTTAGAAGTGAGAGGAATGCAAAATACTGCTTGTCATTCAGAATTTGCAGGTTTTCACAGTAGATGGAAATGTATGGCAAGGTGTCCAAGGACATCAATTTCTGATGGTTATACACAGAGAAGTAGGGATATTGGGTATAAGATGCAAGGCTTACAACTTTTAAAATTGAAGTTAAGAAGGGCCACTTAAGTGACTAGAACTTAATCAAAGGTGAAGGGGGTTATTACTGCAGTCAGGAATATAATGGGCAGTATGACTCTTTTTTTAAAAGTTTCAGAAAATTTAAGGTAATTATATGTTTGGCCATATTTATTTTGAATTTGCATGACATTTTTATGTTTCTAGTGTAAAATAAAGTTCAATAGCTACAGATATAGACTTAATCAGAAATATACACATTGACCTCACAATGACAAATCCTTGACTCTGAAGTGTTTTAGAACTTCATTCTAGCATGTGGTTCCTGACTGCAGTAATAACCCACTTCACCTTTGACTAAACTCTGGCCACTTAAATGGGTTATCCTTCTGTTTGTGTACTTTAACTGAATAATGGCTTTTGTTTCTTCTCTTGTGCTGAGTTTTGAACTCTGGCTTCAGCCAATCTAGATGGTTAAAGCCCTGAATAATGTCTTGAGGGTCCTAATAACAATTTCAAAAGATATGTACAGTAACTCTTTGGTGCACCCATGCTTAACTCCTATAATACAGACTGGGATGAAGAGATCTTAAAAGTGATAAATAGACATTTCAAAAACATTCGTTTCCATTCCTTGTTTAGCTCAGTGTGGCTTATCCAGAAATTCACTGATTTTAGATGTTTATATTTACTAGAAATCTCAATCACAATATTAGTATTTTCTTCCAGTAATAAAGAAAAAGAAAGAAATATTTAGTTCCTTACAACTGATTTTTATACTGCTAGAATGAAGTGTCTATGTCCTTTTTCATTTAAAAGTATTGATAGTTTCAGACATTTACGCAATGCATTTTAATAGTTTTTCCTCTCTTCCCTTCTTCCCTCCATCATACTGAAACCATTCTTTCCAATAAATCCCCACTCTACTCTCACCTCTCCTTTTTTCGGATGATCTAGAGAGTTTAGTTAGAATGTCTTTCTCAAGCTTGACTGGAACATCACTAGTCAAGAATGACTTACATGTGCCTACACCACTAAACAAATGATTCTCTCCTCAAACTATTATGAATTACCAAGTGTTATCTGGAGAATGATGAAGCTTCAGGTATCTCACTCCAACCTGTGAGGAACTGTTGTAAGTTCCAGTATTTTGTAGGTCCTACACAGACGGCCATAGTCCCATACCCGTTTCATGTCCAACAAATATATCTTCTGCACATCCCATCAGTGTCCTTCCTTTTCCTTCCTTCCTTCCTTCCTTCCTTCCTTCCTTCCTTCCTTCCTTCCTTCCTTCCTTCCTTCCTTCCTTCCTTCTTTCCTTCCTTCCTTCCTTCTTTCCTTCCTTCCTTTCTTTTTCTTTCTTTTTTGCTTTGTTGCATGAGTCCAACTAAGTAGAATGTCATTGTTTACAGCCCCATGGAGGGAGCCATACCCTCGGAGCAACCGGGGACTGGACCACCAACGAAAGAATACACATGGAGGGATCCAAAGCGCTGGCAGCATATGTGGCAGAGAAGGGCCTTGTTGGACATCTGTGGGAGGAGAGGCCCTTGGGCCTGAGGGTGTTTGATGCTCCAGTGTAGAGGAATACCAGGTTGGGAAGACGGAAGGGGGTGGGTGGGTGGGAGAGCACCATCATAGATGTAAGGAGGATGGGATAGAGGGTTTCCAAAGAGGATACCTGGAAAAAGGAAAACATTTGAAATGTAAACAAAGAAAATACCAATAAAAAATAATTAAAAGAAGTTCAGATATGTCTTCCTATCATAACCATGTAAACATATATTCTTGGTGTGAGAGAAAGGCGTCCAGATATGTGTCTCTTTCTTCCTGTAATGCACTCATTATAGGTTACTCATTCTCATTAACTGCATTTCTTCCTTTCTAGTATTTAGAATATTATATCCATTGGGGTCAAGGTTTTCTAAAAGAATTCAGCATAAGAAATGCATGACATATGGGTATATACTCTTCATTTTCAAATCTCAAAGAGATTACTTTCTCTGTTTGCTGATCCTCAGGACAATACCAAGTATTTCCAAAGTGTTATCTACCAAGTGTTCTTTCTACCTGAAGTCCACATTTGTGTTATTTATAGTGTACATTTATGAAGAAAATGCTGAATCTTAAATTTTCCATTTGGCATTATATTTAAAAACTTTATATTTTGTTTATTTCTATATTTATTCCTACTAATTGTATCTTGGTTATTATTGTTCATTATTTTAAAACAAAACAACTCATCTTAAACTGATATAACAATGTAAAGTCAAGTCCGTTCTTCCTCTCTATCTTTTTCTGACTCTCTCTCATGAATACATAGAATTTTAATTTTTTAATGTCTATTTTAGTGAAATGGACAATTGGAACCAATTACATAAGAGTTTTATAGGTTTAACTAAATTCATCATTATATTTGGATTTGGAAAAATGGTATATGAAAAATTGCCATTTTTCTATTTTAACATGTTTTGCATTCTATGTTAGTATCTAAGTGTGAGTTCATCTATGTTTTTTTCTTCTTTGAACATATGCATGGTTTTTGCTACGAAAGTATATTAGCTATACACCCCTGGTGTCCATAGAATGAATCTATTGTGGGCCATGATTTAAGTTATATCACACATAGTCCTTGAACTGCATTATTAGTCACACCAGTGAAGCCCTTCAATGGTGTGGAAAAATCAAATGTTAACTGTGTTTGCTTTTGAATATTATTACCATAAATCTTCCCATAGTCTTGGCCGTCGGACATGTGATAGAGTGAATCTCTGACAAGGTAATCGTTGCTTTCTCTTTTATTGAAGACTATTTGAGTTTAGACAAGAGGGTACCAATGATAGTCCTGGACTGAAAGATTAGGATAAAGTACACAATAAATGCAGAGCAAATATCTCACAAAGATGCTGTAATTACACAACAAATACCTCTTTGCTAAGCAATGAATTATAGAGCCCAATATCCTGTAATTACAAACCATTTATGTATCGGTTTAAATTACTGTGGATGCCACTTAGTGTAATCACTTTGATGATTAATCAAACATTATGTGTGGTATGGAATGTTTCAGAGTTCACAGGTGTGCCTGTTTTTCAAACAATTGCCCTAAAGTAGCAAATGGCAAACTTGCTAGCATTTTCTTTTCCCTGTAGTCTACAATAAATTTCAACTGTCCCTGATGTTACAATCTTGTTGAACTACCATCCTTTGTGCTTTCATTGGAAATTCCACTCTTATTTTAATGGTAAAAAAAGCAGTTTCAATAGCTGTGATTTACTGAGTCCTAGCATGCACAGACTCCCGGGGGGTAAAAGAGAAATAAACTCATCTTGCCAAGGGTTTGTTTGGAGTGAGGCTTTAGTGACACATTGAGCTTCTGTCTTCCAGAATAAGACCTTTAACAGCATCATCCCAGAGTAGTCAGGGAATTGGGCCAAATGCCTCCAAAGGTGTTCCTGTGGTAGGGTGCAAAGCTGCCCTGAGACTCTGAATGACAAGGATTAGTCCAAGACTACTGGGCTGAGCTCTTGCTTTATTTTTTTCTTGGCTGCCAAAGACTTCATTTTAATCTTCCTGGCAACAGTAAATATGGGTCAAATCGGATTATTCTAAACCAATATGAGAATAATTTGAGAACAATAGCTGGCTAGAGAGAGAATGTCATGCAACTGAATTACAATAAATTATACAGTGTCTTGCCTTGGAAGAAATAATTTAATAATAAGACATGCAAGCACAGTAATTACTGACTGTAAGCAGCCCCGCTCCATGCCTCAGATGGAAACCACCCCAGGCAGTAAGCTACCTGATCACCTATGTTTGTGCATGATACAAATATGTAGATCTGCAGGAATTCATATACAGAATTTAGAATATTTTCTAAAATGTACCCCGAAGTGATTATTTTACAGAGACTAGCTGCCGATCAACATCCCGTGTGGTACCTCACTATCATCAGTCCATCTTATAGATGAAAGAAGTGAGCACAGAGCTCTGAAGGAACTGACTCACGGTTACCAAGTCATGGGACTGGCTTCTCAAGCAAAGTGGCTCTATTCGACATGACAGAAACCTCCCATTAGAGTCTAAGGAATTACTACTCTTAATCACATGCTATATTTCAACTACATTTATTCTCTGAAGCCATTGTTTCTGTTAAATATTTTGCACAAGCCTCATTTGTAAAGTTGAGCAAGAGAGTCAGTGAGCTTTCAGATTTGATACCACAGCAGCTTCACTCTGCAAGCACCTTCAAGTGGTACATCATGGCAGAGCAGGGCTTGAGTAGCTGGCAATGTATTTTCATGGTATCTTAATGTCCAGGTGAATTACAAGGAGTTTAGCTTTCTACATTTGGCTCTACCAATGTCCTGATTTTTCTTTTGACATTTTATGTTTTTCTTTTGCATTCTTATTTTTTTAAATAAAATAAAGTAAAATGCATTAACCTTAAGCATGTTAACAACTAAAGAGTTGAACTCTAGCCATTAGGAATTTTCATCTCAAGCAATCTTAAACTTGAAAAATAGCAAATTACTTTAAAAGGATTGAAAATAAATTTGTAGAAGTAATGCAGAAATCCTATAAAAGAAAAATAACTAATGGAGAAAATAAATCCAGATTGTGAGAAGGCAGAGACTAGAAATAAATGTGGGCTTGTTGTGTTTTTTTTAAAAAAAAAAAATAAAACTTCCATCTGTACTAGGAAAATAAAAACATTGTTCTTCAAATTGAACTTGCTCTTAAAAGTTTGCTCTTAGCAAATTTTCTAACACATCACATTCAATTTCAAGAGCATAATTATTTCCAGTGAGTCACAGTGGAATGGTTTTATCAGAGCTGTAGTCCAGATCATTGCCCAGAGTGAGAGAGAGAGAGAGAGAGAGAGAGAGAGAGAGAGAGAGACAGAGACAGAGAGAGACAGAGAAAGACAGAGAGAGACAGAGAGACAGAGACAGAGAAAGACAGAGAGAGACAGAGAGAGGGACAGGCAGACAGCTACAGTAGAGACAGAGTCGGACAGAGGACAGTGAGAATTATGAGAACCAATTAGTCTATCAGAAAGATAAGACAGAAAGGATGAGAATCCTGAATAATGAACTATTATTTCATTTTGTTGAGGCAACACTGAGAAAAATTAGCTGCCCAAAGCCGGTCACTTTCAAATGTTTTAAATAGGGAAAAATATTGAAGGAGCTTGCTTGAGATCATGCCAGAAAGGAAAAGGAGATGTGGTAAATAGACCAAAAGCCTTTCTGAGAAAATCTTGTTATCAATTTGAAGTTGGAAACATATAAATAAAACAATTTAACTCATTCATTCATTCACTTTAAGCAAATTTGTTCTGGAACTGATGTTGTCTAAGATTCTCTGAAAGATATAACCTCTACCCTGCAAAGGACATACTTCAGTGAGAACAAGTAACAGATCTTTGTCTGGGAAGATCTGAGCCACTGTTAGAATTCATCTACCACATACAGTCAGGGTATGGAAAGACTAAGTGTCTTGTGTACATTAGATCAAAACTATGTTCATAAGTCTTCAAAGAGAAGGGGAAATTTTAATGTGACCCATTAAAGAGCTTGTCTAATCACATGGATGAGTACAGGTACACCCCTCTTGCTGATCCTTCAGCTAAGGCAATGTAGTTATTCCAGAAGCTTTGGATGATGGACAGTGAACTAGGCTCTCTACAAGATGCTCTAGATTGAAGCTTTCAATCTGTGGGTTGTGCCCTTCATGGTCAAATGACTCTTTCCCAGGAGTGGCATATCAGATATCCTACATATCTGCTATTTATATTATGATTCATAGCAGCAAGAAAATTACAGTTAATAAGTATCTAGAAAAATAATTTTATGGTCAGGGATAACCACAACATGAAGAACTATATTAAGGGGTGGCAATACTAGCAGTTGTGACCCCTCCTCTAGACAAGGAGAAAAGGAGGAGATAGTAAAATTCAAGAAGTCCCAAGCACAGCTAAGTAAAGTATTAGTCTAGTGTACATACATTATATTAGAAGTAGTCAACACATTGTGTGAGAACACGTTTTAGCTAGGGGTTCATATTTTAACAAGGCTTAAATTGTTAAGCATATATTTGATCCCTAAAGTCCAACCCTCCAAGGTAAGAACGATATCATGAACAACATGAACTGAGAGTTGTGACGTAATTTTTAAACTGTGATTTTATATATATCATTCAGCCAATAATCAATGCCCATATCTGGTTGTCTTTAAAGTAAGCTAGTTCCTACCTTCAAGGTCTCTGAGGGAACAATGCACTAACGGCTTTTGTTATCTCTAGGATTCTTTTAACCATTTGAAATATAACCTCCAATCTAATGAGTTTATGGCCAAAGTCTTCATTATTTATTAAAATTATATTCTGCTTCACCTCTAATTAAATTATAATTATTTGTTTAACACAAAAGTCATATACAATCCATTTATCAGAATCCTGATTATTATTTTGATCTTTTCTTTGGATCGGTCTATCACGTTAAAAATGATGCAGTGGGAGAGAAGATTGAAAAGAGGAATGGAGACATTTTATTTCACTTCAAAGAAAAAGCAGTTCACTTTAAGAAAAACCAAACATATAAAAATAGGTACAGTCATCATGAAAACTATTCAGGAAGTATTAGTAATTACCAGTTTATTGCTAACTTGGGTTCATCAGTATTCCTAGTGTATAACTCCTTCAACAATTAAAAGATAAATCTCAAGCACTGAATCATCTCACTTGAAAATATTTTATTACATGTCCCTAAAAGATAGGACTGTCTTAAAATATAACCAAGGTACCATGTCAGTCCAAAACTGAAAATAATAATTTAATATCAGATATTCAGTCATTATTCACATCCCATAATTCTTATATAGATAGATAAGTATGGCTGTAAATATAATTTAACATCATTCAAAATCTAAATAATTTCAGTATTAATTACATCTGAATCAATATCCTTTCATTTTCTTTTTATTGATAGTGGATATCAAGAAACACTAAGCCCACTGACCAAATACGCAACACAACCTGCCTCTATAAATGTAGTAGCCCTGTCTTTGCCTTTATGGTAGGAAATGATAGAGCTTCTGGAGTAACACACACTCCTGCAGCTGAGCTTCTTGCCAGCATTGTAATCTGCAACGACAGTGATAATATTTACCATGTAATTTTAAATGTGAAGTTTTCTAGCATTATCATAGCTAGCATGTATTCATTTATTTAATCCCCTACATAGTTCATTAGCTCCATTTCCTAGATGTGGTAATCAAAACGAAAAGTAATTAATGGGAGTCCATACAAAGCCAAAATTTTGCATCAGCCATCTATCCCAATATCTTGGTAGAAAATCTGTATTGGGATGAATTTTTCATCTTCAGAAAGTCAAAATTCAAGCATGGAACAAGAACAAGCATTGTGGGTAGATATTATTGGTAATGAAATATATTTAAAAATAATGATATGATCAGTACTCTCTTCTGTAAGACAAATTTGGAAACAGAAGATCCTGGTTTATCAACAATCCACTAGTTTGGTTTCTGCTGAACGTGCATTGCTGCCGTCCCCTATTCCATTGGTTTACTTGTTGGCGCTCACAACCCTTTCTCCTCTTTTTTGAGATCAGTCAGAATAACATGACCACATTTCAGTTTTCATTGGCCAGTCATACATCTGTAAGCTTTGCTCAAGTCATCTTATAGAAACTTAGATCTTTTCTAATCTGCTTAGCTTCACAATTTGTAAAACCTTGGAGCATCTCCAGAAGATCAATCTCTTATATTCTTTGCTGCTTTTTCCTAGTTACTCTGGGTAAACTGATTTCCATGGCCTTAAAGATATTTACATCACTTCTCCCTCTTGACTCAACAGTTGTGAGATCATTCTGAGCCCACAAGCATGCACACCAGCATAGTCATAATTGTTCTTTTATAATCAATGCAAGAAAGAATGGGCAAATATTGTTTTGCAAGTTCATAGATACTTTGAATTCTTAGTGTCACTTTTCTAAGAAAGAAGAGGCAGGCATGTAGAAAGACAGTTTATCATGTCAATATTTCTTTGAGTTCCTACAGGAGAGATTTCTGCCCATGCTTCCAGTTTTACACAAGGGTCACTGACAATGAGAACCAGGGTACCAGATACCATGTGCATAAGGCAACCTGTGCATAAGGAAAGGTCGACAGTCCTTGCTGTTTAACTAAAAGATTAAGAATTCAGCCTGGTGAATCATTCTTCTTATGAGGCAAAGTTGTCCAGTAAGAAGTTAAATGTCAAGATTTTCATCAAAAGCATTTTGAGAAAATTTATTTTATTGCAACCGACAGCAAAGTCACATCTTTCGGTTCCTTAGCTTCTCATGGAAATAGTGCATTTTTGTTTCATGGAAGTGGTGTTTAACTCATCATAGGAAAAAAAAGCTATTTTTGTGTTTAGTATGTGAAGTAACAGAGGGGCAAGATGAATCAAAGGATACAAGATGAGCAGGAGCCAGTGCCAGAAAGATGTAGGGACCAGGAAGATCTGAGCAAAGTAATCAATAGACTGTGTTCATGTGAATCATTTTTTTCAATGTATTTATATATCTAATTAAAAACCTAGATTACAAATTAAGTACTGATTGCTACTAGATTATGGAGAGGGATATACATGAAGACTGGGCAGTAGTTTAAGAAAAAACAAGTAGAAAATAATGAAAGAAGAAATCATGCACTTAAAAGTGGGAGGAATGAGAGGAGTCGAGGGGAAAGAATACAGGATAGAAATGTTGAAAATAGAGTATTCATGTATGACTTTCTCAAGAGAATAATAAAGTGAATGCAAACAATGAGGGGAAAGGTATTACTTTCCTTAAATGAACTATCCATTTTGTCTAGTGTGATCAAATGTGATGCTCTCCAATGTATCTTAGATCATTCTTTTTATCTGTATCTACTCATTGACATGTGCTGATTCTGTTTATGATTCGATTTAATATTATAGGGAAAATTAGTTTAAATAAGCCATTTTATTCTTCATTTAATATAAATCACATATTCCAGGGCTCTGCTACCATCGAATTTATATTCAGATGAAATGGGTACATATCTCTTTAGTATTGTACATTTCATTTCATATTTTTTAACCATACTTAGAATATATCTATTACACATGATCCTGGGTTATATATGACCATACTCTGCTACCATCGAATTTATATTCAGGTGAAATGGGTACATATCTCTTTAGTATTGTACATTTCATATTTTTTAACCATACTTAGAATATATCTATTACACATGATCCTGGGTTATATATGATCATATTCATACATGTATTTGATGTATTTTATAATTATTTCCCTTTTCTTACCTCACCTTGCCCATTTTTGTGTGTATTGTTTTAAATATATATATACATATACATATAATATATACACACACTATGACCCAGAAAATAAAAAATTCAATATTCGTCTAAGTCAGACTTAATATAACAATCTCCATCTGCATCTGTTTCACTTTTATGACAATAAAATTCCATATGTATATAATTGTGTTTTATGAATGCCCCTCTGTTAATAGACAGCTAGGTGATATTATAATATAGCCATTATGAATAATGCTGCAATATATTTTAAAGGGCAAGTATCTATGTACTATATTAACAAAGTCTTTTGGGTAAATATCCAAGAATGGTATAACTAGGTCATATGGTAGTTCTAATTTCAGATCTTTCAAAAACTCCCACTCTAATTTCCATAAGACTTAGACTACCTTATTTTACAACCCACAATATGTATGCCTTCTACTATTGCCACCTCCTTGTCACGTTATGTTGTAGGTCATTGTTTTCCTAGTGAGTGCTATTCTGACTGCAATGAGATGAAATATCATCATAGTTTCAGTTT
>CM052713.1:32402309-32413354 GCA_028551405.1 Uromys caudimaculatus
AGTCCTTTTAAGAAAATGATTGTTCTTGCCTATCCATATCTCAAAGTGCTTGGGCCTATGCTTTCTTCTACCTGTTTGAGAGTGGCAGGATATCCCTTAAGGTCTTTGAACTACTTGGAACTGACATATTTTTCAACAGAGTGAGAGCTAGGAATCCACTTTTACTTTTTGTACATGTAGATAATCCCCTTTTCCTCCAATTATTGACTCCCTCCTCTCTCATTGCATATCTTTGTCAAAAATCAGATAGTTGCAGCTTTGTTGGTTGGTATCTGGCTCTTTTTTTTTCCTACTAAGTTGATTTGCATGTTTGTTTTCATTCAAGAAATATTCTGTGCTTTCTTAGTCTGGTTCTCTGGTGTAACTATAAACCAGGTAGTATAGTATCTCAAGCGTTATTTGTTTGGCTAGGATTGTTTAGGCTAGCCAGAATATTTTTTGTGGTCCCACATGACTTTCATTTGTAGATTAGTAGATTACCCATACACACACACTTTGTGTGAAGAGTATAAGAATGTGGTTAGACTTTTTAAAATCAGAATCTTCTATAGCCCATGGTTTTTTGGGGTTTTTTTTTTGTTTTTGTTTTTGTTTGTTTTTGAAGCTCAGTATATAACTACAAACCTCTAATGTCCCTTCATGTACCACCTGAATGCTGGAAATACAGTTATGCAACAACAGAGTACATTTACATAGTGCTAAAGATCAAACCCATGGTTTTCTGTAGCTACACCCTTAGCTGCTTCATTGGTGTTTTAAAGTGGATGGCACTGAGTCTGTCCATCACTTTTTGTAATATAGGTATTTTCACAGTGTTGATGCTGTTAGCCAAGAGTGTAGGAAGTCTTTCCTCTTCTGTGTCTTCTCAAGTCATTTTCATCAGTGTTTTGAAATTTCACTTAACTGATCTTTCTTTTTGGTTTGTGAGTTTACCCCAAGGTACGGTATTATTTCATTTTAATTTGCTTTTCGGCAATTGTGACTGGGATTGTTTTTTTGTGTTGTAAAGAAAATTTTTAGCCATTGTGTCTTCAAATGTTCAAAGTTCATTTTAAATATATGTATTTTCTTTTTATATTTATGGTCAATTGTATTGCCTAATATTCTTCAAAATATTAACTTTTTAAATTATTTAAGTCCTTAGAAAGCCTTATTCTTTTCTTCTCTGTGGAGGTTCCTAGCAACCTTGATTCTGACTTTGTATCTGAGTTGGTCTTTTCTTACAGCCTGCCTCCATACATAAAAATAATAAAGTATTTTTAAAAAACCACAAAGTAAAATGCTTTGAACTTCAAAACAAGTGCAGATAATCCTATCCATCAACAGCAGACATGAGGATGATATAGTTCCTGTCTTAAATCATTCCTCCAATAAGAGTCAATAGTTTGAAGCCTCAACCCTACACAAAGAACTACTGGCAACTGAGGAGAGCTAGGAGCAGCAGAAGTGGTCCTCACCAGGGAAGAGCACAGCACTTTCCTGTCCATTGCCAAATCAGCAGTCCTGAAAACATACATACATATAACATTATCTGGGCGTATGTGAGAATAAGTGTGCATATACAAATGCATAATATATATTCAATAGCAAGAAATGGAAATGAGGTCATGGATTTGAAGGAGAGAAGAGGGGGTATATAGAAGAGTTTAGAGGGAAGAAAGGAGAAAGATAATGTGACTCAATTACAATATCAAAAATAGCAACAGCAAAGAATAAATGACATCAGTTAATACTGGATTTTGAGTACCTTTACTGTGACTTTTGACTATTTGATGATTTTGAGAGCTGCTTTGTGTAGTGGATGATCACATTTCAGTTATATTTTTAAAAATATTCTTATTTTTTTATCATATAGCTGTGAGATGATATAATGAAATGATTTTCACAGTTGCAAGAAAAAGGGCCATAACCATATGTGATATCTAGGCTGTACATCCTATATGAGTAGGTTGGATCACATGATTTCCATGATGGGCTGTGTCAATAACCTGTGCAGATTTTTGGTCTATCAGGATGGGATACAGGCTTCAAAATCAGGGAAGACAGGAAGTGTCATGAGATTTTTGTATGGTGCCTCTTGCAATGGCAAGCTGAGGAAAAACAAGCCATTGCCTGTTGCCTTAACAACCAGTGTTCTCATGACCTTCACTGAATGCCTTTGCATTTTTTAGCAACATTGCTGAGTAGGAGGAAGGCATGGATTAAGAAAGCATATTCTTAGAGACTATTGTGCCTAAATAACCATCATAATGCATACATGTGAACAAAACACAAAGCTGACTAATTGTAAGCTTTGAATTCAAAGAGAAATCTGGTGCCATCAACTGGGGCCTTTGGCTCTAGGCTGGTTGAAAAGGTTTTATGTAGAAAGTGCTGATGGGCATGATTATGGGTCCAGAAAACAAGCTGCCAGCTGCAACTATGGATGTGCAATGCTTCTGTGATCTTACCTGAGCCCTGAGAGAAGGCTCCAAATGGATGCTGTGAATTGGAGAGTACCCTCACCCTCAGTGTCACTGAAGAGGAATAGGAATGGTAAGAATAACAGTAGCAATGAACACATATTGAAGAGGTCAAAGAAAGAGTAGTGAAACCCCCACCACCTGTTTTTGCAGTCTTCCTGGAGAACCTGTCTGTACTGAAGCTGATGAAAGGCATGAGGTCCTGGCCCTAGTCTGAGCCTAGCCAGTCGCAGTGAGGCATTGGCCCAACCATTCTCCCTTCTTTTAGCACCAGTGTTTCAACCTCCTCCTGCATGGCATTCTAGAATTGTTTCCAGACAAAAATCAGATTAAGCCATGACAAGAAGTCAGGATACAATCATCCTAGGCTCCTGTCTCCTGCCATTATCCACATAGATGCAATGAACAACTGATAAATGTCTTAAAAATCATGAAAACCACTTTACAAACATAACCCCAGAATGTAGGTGCTCGGATGTTACAGGAATTCACAATGCACACAGAAATGTCAGTTTATTTTCTATATTGAACAACTCTTCCAGGAATGTTGCACCTTGCTTCTATGTGCACAGAGTAATTTCCATTCGTAACAGGATACTTGGACAAATGGACACATGTTGTTGAAAAATATGAAATAGAGAGAAACAAAATTCACCAAGGATAGGACACTGAACCTAGTGTCACACATGGAAGGACCCAGGAAAGTTCTTACCTCCTTGGCACCTCCCTGAACAAGCTGTTCCTATAAGTGGCCTAAGGGCTTAAAGCTCTTGGTTAGTCACAGGGTTATGAAGGTAAACTGTTCTTATGACGACAACTTCACTAGTTGATTCCTTTTAGTAAGCATTGACTTGGAAATCTATGAACTCCCCAGAAGTGTGCGTTCAACAATATATTCAAGTCAGAGTCCTTTCTGCTTTCATTTATTCAACAAACAATTATTTGGTGTGGAAAGAGAGTTACACATTAATTTAGAGACAAGTCATGAGCCCTACCCACTCGGTACTTACGATTACTAGAAGAAATAGACATGTGCCAATCAACACTTAAATACACAACTGCATCAGTAACAGAACAGAGCGCGAATTTGCAATAGCTGCTCAATACTATGATTCTTAAGTTGCTGTAGAAAACTTCTAGGCTATTGTTTTTTAGAGTAAAACAGATATCTGAAGTAATATCTGACAATCTTCTTTCATTTTTAGTTGGCTTTTCCAAGGGACATTTCTACTGGCACATGGCCACCCAATTACAAAATGTTTTCCCAAACATCTCTTGCAGAAAGTTATGAACCACTGACAAAGTTCTGGCTTACATGAGCAGGAAGCTTGTGCTCAAGTTTGGAGCTGCTTTTTTTCTCTCTCTCTCTCATACATCCCATTCCATTGCAGTATCCCCTCTCCACTCCTCCCCGCTCTCCCTGACTCACCTACCTCCTGTCTCCCGAAGATCCACTCTTGTCTTTCTCATCAGAAAAGATCAGACCTCCCAGAGATATCAACTGAATGTGGCGTAACAAGATGCAATAAGACTAGACTCAAACCGTCATACAAGATTGGAGGGAGCAAACCACTAAGAGGAAAAGTTCTCTAAATGTTGGCCAAAGAATCAGAGACAGCCTGTTTTCACTGTTAGAAGTCCCATAAGAACATCAAGCTACACAGAATGACACATATGCAGAAGACATAATACAGATCCATACAGGTTCTGTGATTGGCAGTTGAGTCTCTGGGAACCCCTTGAGCCCTGAATGGCTGATTCTGTAAGTCATGTTCTCATGGTGGCTTTGACCATTCTGGCTTTCACAATCCTTCCTCCCCATTTTCTTCAGCTCGAAGGAGGCAATATGACCTTCCCCTTTTCTTCTTTTCTTCTTTCCTTCTAGCTTAATGTGTACAAAGAGTAGGACTGAAAGAATGTCATGAATCAAGGCATAGATGTCACATATGAAAAGTGGAAAGCTGAAAAGACTTGATTTGACCAACCAGTCACACTCAAATATCCCCTCAGGACTTTTATTCAGGAAAAACAGTATTCTGGTTTATGTCAATGTAACTTTTTGTGTCTTAGTTATATTTGCCTAGCCTGCTCCTGACGATTATAATATTATCCCAAATTGTTGGTAACAGTTTTAAGTTGAAAGGAAATTGTTATTGCAGGAATCATAACGGACATTGGCACTTTTCCTAGTGAAATTTGGCTAGAGTGTCTTCATATTCCTAATTGATATTTCCAGCACAGGTATAAATAACTGGTCTACAATATGCTCCAAATCTGTATGCTTTATTTATATGATGTTAAAAGAAATGAAACAAAATTAATGTTGGAGATCACAAAAGAGAAGTTAAGAAAAATATTTTTAGAGCTCCATCTTCTGATGTTCCTAATATGGGGAAAGGGCTGAGAAATTGGGGGACAAGAAAATGGTATAAACACCTGACTTTGGACCTTATGGGGTTGACTATTTGAGAGATAGAGTTTTAATTAAGTCATGACATCCAGGAAGGAGTTATGAAAAATGAATGTCAATGTGTCTACTTTGTATGAGCATATGTTGTCTCTTTCATCTCATTTTAGAGAGAATTGACTTTAGATGACTTTAGAATCATTCAGTCTATAATCCTCACAAAACACTGTTCAAAAATAAATTCTAAAATATTTAATTAAAAAATGAAAGTATATTTCATATATTCCACATCAGCTGCACTCAGGAATGCTTAACTATATTTTTATACTGATTATTTAAAGGCAAACAATATAGGACTAGGAAGAAATATGTACCGGAACATTGTTGCTCATTACTAAATTAGCTTGAATGATACTCTGAATTACAAATAAAGAATAAAGTATGACGTGAAATATATATATATATGTGTGTGTGTGTGTGTGTGTGTGTGTATGTATGTATATGTATAGTTCCCATGAGTCTATGAACTATTTTCAGACATTAGAAGATAAATCATGTCAAAAGAACGGAAGAGAGAGGGAAAGAAAGAAAAGCTTAGACTAGAACTCAATAATTCATTAAGTCTTCATCATTTAAAATAGTTTGTAATATTAAACAAGATATTAGAGTGACATCATGGTTTTTTTATCACATTAGAGCTTGACACAGAAAAACATTTGAAAGGACTCTACTTACATCAGATAACAGTAACTTTAAAGGTTTGTGTGTAAACTCTATGTAAATCTTTGCTTTTAGACATGTGTGCTTATCATCTTTGTCTGTGGATGTGCAAGTACTTGCTTATCTGTCCCCCATTTGTCTCATTTCTCTTCTGCTGACCTAAATCCTCTTTCCTGATCACTTATGGTATCACTATTGGGATTTTCCCCTTTGTGGATTCTTGAATGTATGACCAATGATACTTTATCTCTCACCACAACTCTTCTCTACTATTTATTTTCATTGAAGATGAGTTACTTCAGGAAAATATGAGAAAACCTATAAAGAAGTAGGATACAATCACTTTGAACAGATTTCTTCCTGTCACTATGCTTTGATATAGACCAATGTCCTTATTTCATAAAGAAGCAAACCAAAATAAGTCCTATTACTGAGGATCACTCCACACATCTTTCTTCTTCTGCAGCAGCATTGTGAGCCCCATCATCATTCATTGGACCTCATGTGCCAAGGCCAACCCACATCTCTGGATTTCTTAGTTGACTTGACAGTGTTCTTTCTCTGAGAAATATGATGAGAGGATAGAAGATGGAAGCAAAGCTAAAGTATAAAAAATATATTAAGAGAACAGAGAAGAAAAATGGATTGAGGAAAATTACTCCACTTTTGATGTACATAGATCTACATAGATGAGAGCCCATGTGTATTTAGGGTCACAAATTAAAGTGAAACCAGGCACTTTGTTTGTGTTTTCTTAGTCCTCGTTGTTCTCGCACATCCTACAGCCTGAATACCATGTCCTATGTGATAGGAGTTTCATGAATTTCAGGGATTGCTTTGTTTCATCAGAACAAACATAAGTCATAAATAAAGGTAGTTTTCAAATATACCATGGAAACATGAGATAGACGAGTGACCAAAAGGCAGGAAAAACTCAGCTATGGATCTCAGATAGGATTCAATGTCATCTTTAGCTTTGTGTTGGTCAAAGTCAATACATCCTAAATGCTTTCTGTGATAGTCGTAAGGATGCTAAGTCAGATACAGAGTACAAGATCAGCTAAGGATAGATGATATGATGGTTAATTTGTCATTTTGACAGAGTGACCTGGGAGAGAAGCCTCTGACAGTGCCTATAAAGGATTATCTGCATTGGTTTATTGAGATAGGAATACCCCATTTAACTGTGGGCAGTACCATCCTGTGAGATAGGATCCTGGACCAAATAATGAAAAGGAAAGCTAGCTCTGCACAAGCATTTTTCTATCTATTGGATTGTAGATTCAATGTAACAGTTGTTCCAAGCTTTTGTCATGTGATTTCTGTGCTATTAAGAACTATATTCTCAAAACTGTAGGCCAAAATAAGCACTTTGTGGAGTTTGGGGGTTTTGTTTGTTTGTTTGTTTGTTTTTGTCTTGGTTTTTGTTTTTTATTTTTGTTTTTGATTTTTGATTTTGTTTTGTTTTTCAGGTATTTTGTCTCAACAATAAGAAAAATAACTATTCAAAAATAAAACCCATGATAATTTGGCTATGAATTTGTCACATCTTAAATCTCCATAATCACAAAATCACAAACTAAGCTAATAATATCCTCAACACAGTTATGCCATTTTTATTAATCAGTTCTCATTTCATCTTGTGAATAGCTATACTGAAGGTGATTGATAATCACCCCAAGTCAGAGAACTGGAGGTGGTTATGGAAGCTGAACTCCCTCACAATTTTTTTGCATTAAAATTACCATTGCACTGGCATAAACTAATCCTAAGAAATATTTGTTTAGTGTGAGTATTTACAGATCCAGTACAGTAATTTTAGTGGAATTTTAAATCGGGCTCCATGTAGTATCCCCAGTCCATCTGTTAATTGCACTGATTACATCCTCTGGCTGATTACACAGAAAACTGCTATCTGTGCCTCAGGTCAGGCAATGAGAAAGTTGTGGGTTGAGTTGTGCGAGGGGATAAATCGGTGTAAATTGAAGTAACAAGCAACTGAAAATAAAGACTGCAATGTTTGGAGAGTGCTGATTGCTTACTACGCTAGGCATCTCGCCTTCCACAAAGTCTAGCTCTGTGGGCAGACTGGAAGATTAAACTGCTGAGTTACTGTGAGACAATATTTTCTCTTAAGTTACAAGCTCCTAAAGTTTGATTTGATGTGATTTTTCATTTCGTAAGGACTGGACTAGAAGTCCATCCAAAAGGGTTATTTGACAGTAATAGCTGATTTTGAATTGTTTTTTTTAACCTCCCAGAATGTGAGTCCTTGAGTTCTGTAGTGTGACCTTCATTTCTTAGAGAAACATCAAGATCTAAGTAAGCAAAGAGTGTGGTCCTTGAGACCCAGGGCTTGAGAGGGAGTCTCATATAGCCAAGGGTTTATCTGAGTATAGTCTTGTGTCCAGAATACAATTTCATCTAGCTAGAAGGAAATGGAAGAAGACTGTAGTCAGAGGAGCAGGGTACTTTTAATTCTGGTACATTTTTCCAGACACAAGAGGCTCACTGTAGCCCCATAAATGGAAGAGTGGGGAAAAAAAGATTGAGCATTTAAGCAAATCTATATTTAGCTGATGAAAGACATGCACAGCCTCTTTTAAAGTAGCATTTTTATTTGCTTTGGGCCATGTTCTATTTGGTAATTTTAGCAGTGACTCAGATCACAAAGTAGAGGTCTTTTATATCAAAAAAATTTTTGGGGGGGAAAATCTATCCATGAATGGTAACTAATATTCTAGATAGCAAAATAGGGCTTCAAGATTGTGAGTTTACACAGGCAACTAAATATTAAGTTGAATCCAGTGAGAAGAAAGCTCAAGGCCTTGACTTGAAGCTGCCATTGTGCAGGGTGAGTTGGTCAAAATGCAAACTAATTGCAGTTCATGGAAAACCAAACTAATTATAGTTATACTTAATGTGGAAATAGAGTAATAATATAAATGTAGCCTTCCTTTTGGGGGAGTGCAAAATTCCAATATATACACCTTAGTAATTAGATTACATCTGGATTCGCATGTTCAGCATTAGCTGAATACACTATTTTAAAAGAACCATTGAAAAGCAATTGATAATCATATGATAAAAGCAATTGTACCCCTGGAAGTTAAGATTAAGATAAAAAAAAAAAGGGGGGGGAGTATTTCATGGATTACAAGCACCTACTCTCATTCTGACATTTTTTGGCAAATTTTGGGAAATTTCATCTTGTTTTCCATAGGTCGATACTTCTTTCACAAGTTCTACTTAAATACAGGTTCAAACTGAAGGAAATATTTTCAACATTCGAGGTAGTGGAAAGATGGGTGAGTTAAAAAACAAAAACAAACAAACAAACAAAACCCATTCCTCTTGAAGATGGCCCAGGTACAGTTCCCAATACCCATACTATCACGCATTGCTCCCTAACATCACAGCCAGGTCCTCACCTCATCTCTGATAGCACCAGGCAGCCATACAGTGCACAAAATACATGTAAGTAAGACATTCATAGGAATAAAGTAAAATTCTTTCCAACGCCCCCCAAACACCAACAACCTTCAAGTTGTTGAAGAGTGAATGATGCTTTGTGCCTTTGGAAACATGCATGAGCCTGTCCTGGAGTACAGAGTACCAGGATGCCCCAGAGCACCCTGGTGTTCAGCAGAGCGGGAACTCATGATACCCAGGTCATTGCAGCCTGTGACTCCACAGAGAGGATGGGATTGGAAAGTGAAAGCTTGCAAGCAGAAAACTATGTTTCTCAGTATCAACTGTCCAGGCACACAGTGGTCCATATGTGCCACTTGTCTCTGTGATTAGCTCATCCTTGTCTGATGGACAGGTGCTGTTACTAGAGAAGCTGGCATCACTTCCCTTGCTTGGGTACTTTGAAGCAGAGGGATTAATCCCCTATGGACATATTTCCTTGTTTTTGCTGTCAGAGCAGCCTGTACCTTTCCCTTTGTATCTCTTAGGTTTTTGAAGTTTAGCTTCACAGAGAAATAGGCCTGTTTCCCTGGTGATTCTCTGAATCTGAGCAGTCCCTCCTCCACCTCTGCAAACAGTCTCCAAGCTCTCTACATCCTGTTTGCATTCTGCCCTCTACAAAAGACAAAAGACCACTTTGGGGTCCCAAACTTAAATATTTATTGGAAAACATAATTGTTTGATTTTAAAACAGACCAGAGCTACCTTCATTTCTTTCCTTCCTTCCTATTTATATAAATACATATTGGAAAGCAATAGTATTATTATTTAATTTTATATTTATTTCAGTTTGTACAGTTATTAATGCTCACATGTACAACCATTATCATATGAGGGTTATGTCAAATCGATGCTTCTGGCTGTCTATAACTTTATAAGGCTCTTATCAAAAATAAGATTGTTGTAAAGGCCTACACTTTGAAACACACTTATAAAATTCATACTCAAGTTTAATAAAAGAAAATGTTATAGAATATTACTGTAAATAAAACTATAAATATATCTGACATTTTTATTGTCTAAATATATTCTATGATTATTATGTAAAATGGAGAATTTCAATCAAATGTAAAATTTTTCTGCGGTGTGTTTGCCTATTCAGAGATACAGCACTAGGCAAGAGCTGGGAGAAAAATTTTGTAGGTTAACTTCTGCTAAAGGAATGTATATTACAAAATATAGGGAGAACACTTAAAATTCAATGTTTTTTAAATTTTTAATTTCTAAAAATTAATTACTTTATTTATTTACATCCCAAATGTTGCCAGCTCCTGTTTACCCTCCCAGAGTTCTTCACTCCATCCCAGGTTCCCTTCACCTCTGACAGGGTGTTCCTCTCCTGTAGTGGCTTGCATTTTCATGCTAATTATGTTACCTAAAAAACCTGCTTACAATGTCCCCCACCTAGGATAAAGGGTACCTGCCTCCAGTTAGCTCTGATTGGGAAATAAAGTTGCCAATGGCCAATGCTTGGGCAGAGAAACAGAGGTGGGATTTTTAGATTTCCTGGGCAAGAAAAGCAGGTGAGGGAGAAGAAAGGAGTCAACCAGGAGATGGCTGTAGGATGGACCACACCTTGAAGGAGCAGGAGAATGACATAGCTGAAATATAGGTGCAAAGGGAAAGCTGTCCCGTAGAAGGGTTGTCCAGAAGGAAACAGGGCAACAAAGACAAAATATAGAATTAGAAAGTGTTAACTTGTGAAGACTGAAGGGAAGTGTGGGCTAGCCACAGGGAGGTTCAGAAGTGCCAAGTCATTGAACTAGTTAAGACATATTAAAAGATAAAGGTTGGTTGTGTGTATCTTTTATTTGTGAATCCAGAGCTCTTGGGCAGATGTAGAGCCGCTTACACCCCCACCGATAGCATAGAGCGGACTTTAAATATTTACTGCTACACACTCCCCCGGGGGAGGGGACTGATATGTAGCAGAAAGATATTGTGCAACGATACAGCTTCTTTGAAAGACAGCTGGTATTTTCTTA
>CM052713.1:32413854-32480422 GCA_028551405.1 Uromys caudimaculatus
TTTTTTATCTCCAGGATGTCACAGTTAATTTGTAAATATATGTCTACTGCTTTGTTTTCTTCTGTTTTACTGTCTAGTAGCTAATTACTACATCACATGCATAGAAACATGTCCAAGGAGATATATATTCTGATTGCTCAAGAAAGAAACAGTAATTGTCAGAGGCAGGCATTCCTAAACTGATCTCAAGCAAATAATCCCCTAGCCAAATTCAGCCCACAGACATATTTTATTTGGCCCATAGAGTTTTGTTTTTAAGAAATTGAGCCAACATGAGACATTAGTACATTTCCTGTGAAAATTCACATTTTGGGCTATTTTCAAAAATGTGGTAGATATTCTTCTAGATCTAATGTACTACACTGCAAAATGTGACTAGACTTAATAGGAGACACCTTGCTTACAATGGGGCCAATATTTTACTGGGACACAGTCTCCACCTGTCTCTGTTCTCTCCACATGAGAATGAGGCTGTAGTTGATCATCAATACATTGTCCTGCTCATTCTTCAGTCACATACTTGTCTTCTTTTCCATCCTTTGTAGAACCTGATGTAAATTCATAAGAAAGCAGAGAAAAGCATGAATAAAAGTTCTCACTTATTTCTAGGAACATCCATTAGTCCTAACTACCAGTCATGTTAATATTTACCCTGTTCTTAACACATATCTTGGGAAATCACAAACTATAAATTTTAAAGGAAAACTTCGAAAAGATATCTGATCAAAATGCCCATTTTAAACTAGGGGCAAAGACGCAGGAAGATATATTTCTGTTTGATGGTCAGCACTGATATCAACATTCACTTTCCATGTCCCAGGACAAGAACAAAGCATACCCCATTCTTAACTTCCAGTGTCCTTGAACTGAACACGTAAGTAACTAACCATAGAGAAGTTATGAAAACAGAATGGTATTCTTGAAGAAAGAAAATACAGAAAAATTGATATATTTATCAATTCTTAAAGTGTTAGCTACCTGCTGTGTATGAAGGGGAAAGAAGAGCATATGAGTAATTAAGTAATTCCTCCCAGCTTTTAACTTCTGATCTATCATAAACATGAGAAGAAACCAAAGACCATGGGTGCTGAATGACTGGAGAATCATATACTTCTAGACGACTATGAGGCTAGAATCCCAGATTGTCAGCCAAGAGATGCTCTACCCCTATTGCCTTGAAATCATCTCAGAACTTGGAATTAGATTTGGTCTTTTTATGTTCTCACTCTGCAATGTATGCTCATGTTATTTTGTAATAAATCCTAAGGTGGTCAATGCACTGTGTATAATCATGTCATGGGCTAAGGATAATCTAATTAACATTATTTTCATTTCTATAGAATGCTTCACCTCCTCACCTCTAGAGCATAAGATTTTATGAATTGTGTTTAATTCTTCATTCTTTTCTCCAGGCCAACAGAGTAGAGAAAATAGATTCCCAGGGGTAAATGTAGACATCACTAACTTATATTTAGTCTCCGTCTGATGGTTAATTTGAGTACCATGACCAAAAAGTTTAATCTTTTTTCACCTCAGCTTTCCTAGCAGAATAATAAAGTTAATGCTATGTAACTAGGGAACTGTTTATTTATCCTTTTAGTTTTTAATTCCAATGAAACCCCTATTATGTGCTATGCATGGGTCTTGGTACCAACTGAGAAAACCATGTCTACTTTATCAAAGGAAAGATAGCTGTACAAAATTAAGTAAACAAATATCTCTGGTGGTTCCTAACACAGGTGATCTCTCTCTCTCTCTCTCTCTCTCTCTCTCTCTCTCTCTCTCTCTCTCTCTCCCTCTCCTTTAATTCTTTTCCAAACTGAGCCTTAAATTCAGAAAAGGAGGCCAAGGAGAAGGCTGTGAGTAAAGTGTTTGGCACACAAGCATAAGAACTTGAGTATGTATCCTCAGTATCTCCAGAAAAAAAAGCTGAGCTGTTTTGGCAGCCAGCTTATAATCACAGTGTTGGTGGAGGCAGAGAGTGGGGATATCAGTGGCAAACTGGCTTGGATAGCTAGACTAGCCAAATTGATAAACTACGATTTGGAAAGAGACCTCCCTCAGCAAATAGAGAACAGTCAAAGAACACATTCACCTTTCTTCACACATATGCACATACCTGTAAATCATACCCACCCTCATACTCACACACTCACACATAAACATGCATACTCCCATTTACAAATGAAAAAAAAAACAATCAAGAGAGTCTTTACACCCAATTTTCAGCATAAGATACCAGATGCACATGAACAGTTGAAAACAGAGCTATGGGATATTTAAAAAAAAATATTGCATAAAGGAAATATTATTTTCCATATTACTCAACCAGAATAAACTTTGTTTCTTAAAGTGGTCATTGTCCAAGAGCCCTCCGTCGCACACTTTTCTGGGACAAATACTGCATATTCTCTGTAAATCAGAGCATCCAGCCTTGGACTATATGTATACTGGAGATTTTTTTTTTTTTTTTTTTGACTCCTGGAACAAAATCCAAACATTTTTCTTTGTCTTTGCTTTCCCACTTAAATAAGAGTTGCACTTACCTAAGCTTCTACTTCCTGGCAGCGAAGCTTTCAGTGGGCATTTAATTAAGAAAAGTTTTTACATCTTCTTTTGATCATCGGCTCTGAAGGGAAGAAGAAAGTTTAAGCAGGATTTCAGCTGTATGAAAGGACCTTGAAGGCATTCATGATGATTGGCAAGAGAATCATTTATTTTTCTTTTTCCCAAAAAGAAAGATCAGTTGATAGTTAGAGGATGTGATGTAATGAGAATCAGGTTTGCTGTGTCCCTTAAACGTTTCGTTCCCTTTATTTCTTATAAAATAAAAACCAATAATAGAAAATATAAATAATGGAAAGTAGCAAAAATATTCTAATGATAGGTTCGGGTTGTCCATATTTTGCTCTAGTCTTTGTATTATCTTATATTCACCCTTATATCTTCATATCTGCATACTCCGCCCGTGCTTTCTAACTGGATTATAATTGGCATTTCCCAAAAGCCACTCTTGAATGGTGCTTAAAGTATTCCCAAATTGTTTTGTTTGAACACAGAGTATAGTTTCTTTGGTATTATATAGCACTATTTGATCTAGTGACATATCCCTATGACAACATCATTGTGTTATGAAGAGGATACTGGGGCAGGACATCGTATGTATTTTTTCAGGCATGGTACTCACAGGGACTTCAGTTGGCCAAATCACTCTATCTTTCATGGCTTTAGTTTCTTCACTTATAAAATGGGTTGAGGTTGAAATATATGTCAGGTAACATCTTTATAGTTAAAAAAAAACTCAGGATTCTCAAAGTAGGGGTGTGTGTGTGTGTGTGTGTGTGTGTGTGAATTTAGTTTTGCTGTACTTACCTGTTGCAGATGATTTTAATACTGGAAATCTTCTTATTGATTTGAAGGGAATGGCTCTACTCTGACTTACCCTGCTGACATCTTCCTGCCAACTGTTTCTTCTGTCTTTTCTTCTCCTCCCTCTGTGATGTCAGCAGTTTACCAACCTGCAAAAGACTATTTCTCAGTAACATTGTATTATATTTCATATTTTTAGAACACTCAGTAGATTGAAGATTAGAGAAGTTAAATTTTATGGGAAGGAGGAGGAGCTAGTTTCAGAGACTTCAAGCTTTCTGAAACACTTGACCCCCAATGATGACTAATAAATAAGAATATTTAATTAATAAAAAGCCACACAGGTGTCTGACACTTAGCAGGAGTCTAATAAATTATATAACTTATCATGCTTAGTTCACAATTCACCCTCCTACTCAGATTTCTGAAAAAGATTGTCTGTTTGCAAATACCCTTGAGGTCTTTGGAACCGGGAAGTGTGTTTTAGAAGCCTCTAATGTATTTGATGCCCACATGAGTCTCTTAGCTTTCTGTGGATCTTGCCCTTTCCTTAATTTTTCTTTGTTTCTCTATTTTTTCTCAAGCCTCCCTTCGGCTTTGTCCCTTTTGCATCCACAGAATTGGCATCCTTTAATATCCTCATTATCCAGCCCACCTTGCTTGTGGCCATGCGTAAAGTACATTTTCTGGCTAGAGAGAAAGCTGAGCAGTGTGCAGAGCACCCTACCTGAGGCAAGGCAAAAGGAGGATTTAATGCATTTTCTAAATCTTTCTCTCCGGGCCCCTCCTTTGTTTCCTGTCATATCAAAGGAGTAAGTCTGGAAATATTTCTTTTCATCGTGCTCTTTCTCCTGCCTTGTTTTGTTTTGTGTTGCTCTGTGTCAGCTTGTGGAAGGCTGAGAACCAGCCTTGTGGTGATGAGAAAGGCTGATAACATAGAAGCAGGGAGATTACAAGAGAGCTGTGAGAGGAGATGAGGCCCACAGCTTTCCTGCAGGCGACTGGTGCTCTTCCCTCTGGACCATGTGCTTGCTTCTCCCTCAAAGATATAGACCATTGCCTGTAGTTTAACTGCCCTTCTCTTTCTTTCTGGTAATTAGTTCTCATTGGCCTTGTTTTCTCTTACACCCCTTGTCTTTCTTCCATAATCACCTGCTCTGCTCTTCTGTGAGGAACTGTATGAATCTCGCTCATTTGATAAAAAGATGCTACTTATCTATCACAATAAAACAAACAAACAAACAAAAAAAACCCTTATGTTTCTTAAAGGATAACATTTGCTTTTCATGTTGTAAACAGTTTATACAGTTCTGGCACCGACCTGTGATGTCAACGTTTTTGCCATTCCCATTTCACAATTGGAAACATCAAGGCCAGCACAACATGGAACTGTAGAATATTGTGATTCCAAATGCTGTGTATTTTCTGCACATCCACATACTCTCCCTTTCAGCCCATGGTTATCTTTGTCCTCACTGGCAGAGATCAGTTCTTATAACTGAATCTGTCATTTAATTTTTAATTCTGTACTGACCATGGCTATTCTAATCTTACTTCAAAAGTTATTTCATACACATCAGCTTATTCACCCCAACACAATTTTGGATGTGGCCATGAAGAGGCTTACACTTGTTTGATTCTCGCTGAGTTTCCAAATACTCTTGTCATGCACATTTTTGCTAGATTCTTTTGATTTGCTTCGTAGTAAAAAACAAAATACTTCAACAAAAGAAATTAAAAAAAAAAAAAAATGTCAACAACTTTCATTAGTATTTCCACGTCTAAAAATGCAGACATATTATAGTTTTATTGATGGTGATGATAGTATTTTAAGTCCAAAAATACCATCATCAGATTTCCTATATAAGGTCTATAAGTCTACAGCTATGCTTACTGTTAAGAGTCAATTTTCAGATGTTAGCATTAGCCTTATTGAAAAGAATGGCAGAACTTCTAAGTGCTGTAGAATACATCCCACCATCTCTAGGTTTCAAATGTGACTGAGCCGTGTCAGCCAAGGCATTATTTATGCAAGAGAAAATTAAATTTTTGAAATTGAAGTCCAATGCTCATTACTTTACAACACTGGCAGGCTCATTGCTGTCATCTCATGCCACTCTGCCTTCTGTGCAATATGATAGATTTTAATAATCGCTTTCCTCTGGTTTTAATCTTCTGTGTTCCTCTAGAAAGAAAAGCCCTTGCTGGTGAGTGCTTGTCCTAGTAGGAATAGTACCTCTTAAGGGAAGATGCAGGTGTCAAAGAGTGGCTTCTTTTCCTCATCTTTTGTCCTACTCCTCATCTTTCCCCTGCGTTTCTAGCTGGCAATAGAGGCTGGCTTTTATGCAAACGATTTACAGGAAATGTTTCTTTCTTGACTAAAGAAATATTTAGACAGCAGCGGAGACAGACTTGAATTCCACCCACACCAGACCTTCTGGTCTGATTCAGTTTTTCAGACAACTGAAGCATGAAGGGTGTTTTAAAAAGTTTTTTCAGTTATTTTTACTAATCATAGTGCTCCCTTCTGCAGTTTAGAATCTCTCTATCTCTCTTTCTCTCTCTAAAATTTCCATAATTTTGTCACTTTCTCCTGGTCAGTCATTTCTAGAGGCTTTTTCTGGGTTAGTATGCAAGCTGTCTTTGAATATAAACAGTGGCATAAAGATGAAATGCACTCCCCCACAGTCTGGGAGGAACTGATGTTAAAGAAAGTGATTCTTTCAAGGCAGAGTGATCACACATTGCTCAAAACCAGATCCTGTGTTACACAGCTGACATAATGCAGAGCCTGAAACTAGAACAAAGGCAAAGACACCAGACAGAAGCAAACCTGTGTCCCACAAGAGAACATGAAGAAGTCGGAAAACATGTACCCTGTAAGGGCCACTTTGGTACATAGAACTTTCTTAAACACAAAGAAGTGTTACCTCTGTTTCTCATAGTAGTCCCTGGAACTCTTTATTTTCTGGGATGCAAAGTGCCCCCTGAGAGCTTGTTAGTAATGTAGACTCTTCAGCCCACATGGACCTACTGAATCACAATCTGCTCTTGACACGCTCCCAGGTGACTACCTGGCACTGCCAAAGGCAATAATGCTACCTTTTCCTTTCTGATTGTCTCTGCTTTTTTCTGTATCTGCTCCCTTTGTCTTGCCTGCCCTTTTATTTCAGCGTGTCTTTACACAGAATTTTGATCCGATTTCTCAACCACTGGGTGAAGCCTGCCTGTTTGTAATGAATTGCCTATCTCCACAGAGGGGATTTGTATTTAGCTAGCAAAACACAATCCTGGTGTCTTGAGGGTGGGGGTGGGGTGTATATGTGAACAGGCTATGAGTGCTGCTGGGTTCTCTGTGGTTAATGCACAATTTTATTTTTGCAAGTCAGAAATTAAACCAACATTTCTTTATTCCCTCAGTGTTAAGAGTAATGCATGGCAAGATTAACGTCTCCCCCTCTCTCTTCCCTTCTGCCTCTTTCTTCCCTTCCACCTCTCTCTTCCTCTCCTTTCCTCTCCCTCCCCTCTCTGTCTTCAAAATATTAAAAATTTTGTTCTAAATTGTCAGCACAAGAAATCACTTCTGAGTTCTTCCTCTTCAAGCATTAGTGAAGCAATTACAAACCCTGGACATCACATTAAACCCTGGAAATGGTGTTTGCTGAAAAGATAATTTTCTTTGCCAGTTACCATGGGTTAACAATGCACTGCTGCATTTTGACCTATTGTTCTTACTTTAAGCAGAGAAAATACCATGAACTCATCCAGAAAAATACACACCATCTGTTCTCAAGTGCCATGACATTTGTTTGTTGTCTTTGTTACCACATAACCAAGACTCAAATTTCCTTGACCCTCAAGGATTTTGCTGTGAGGGAAAGGTCTGTCTATTCATCACAAGCAGTATACAGTTAGAATGATTTGTTCACTGAAAGTCTTACACTCATTTGACACTTATTCTCCTTGGTGACCACATCCAGAATAATGTATTTTAACTGGTGATTTAGAGGAACGTACATTGATGGAAGTCAAAACAAAAATGTATGGTGTCTGAGTAGATTCAACTCATGGCTAATAGACTTTGTTTATTTTGCAAAGCCTAGCACCATGTCTAAATTAGTTGCCTTTAATTCAGTACTTTTAATATTTAGTCATGAAGTCTGTAGTAGAGCAATTGATCAACTTTGTAGAAAATTTAATCGATTTTGTTTATGTGGGCTTTACAATACTAGAGATCAAAATTGCATGTGCTAGGCAGGTACTAGACTACTGAGCTATAACCCTCGCCATGTTTTGAAATTAACAGAATAAAACAAAACAAAAACACCCCAAAAATCCTTCATATCTGTGCAGAGAAACTCCAGAAACATAGTAGGTGATCAAAAATACTTGTTCTGTTTCTTTGATTATCAACAGAGATATAGAAATTCTACCCTGCTTAGCTTTTGTACCTAAAAATCAAAGAAATATGACACAGGGGGACTTGTTTCTTTTCTCTATTATTGAAGATAATACATCATACTTGAAGAAAAAAAATCTCAACATCAATGATCCTTTAATCCATTTCTAAGAGATGTGCCTTTGCCTACAGCTATGTTGATTGACCCTCAGGGTAATTTTCTACCCCAAGGACCACTTTGAATTGAAACCCAAATAAACATCATTCTTGCTGAGCACAGTATTCTTTTCATCTCAACAAGAATTTATCGTATGCCCAGAATGATTATAGTTAAGAGAAATGCTAACATTATAGAAAACGTAGTCCCTGCCCTCAGGAAATAGACTCTCTGCTAGTATGAAAATGGAGCAATGTACGTGTGTGTGAAATATTTGTACTCACTAAGTCCACTCTCTTCTTATATCTTCTCTTCTACGATGTGGCTTTCTAGCTACCCACTCCTCAGCTCAGATTCACTCTTACTCTTCTTTTTCTCTTCTTATTATAGCCAATCAACAGTCAACTCCAGGTGGCTTTTTTTCTTGGCATTTCTTGGATTTTTTTCATTTGCTCTCTCTTATGTTTCTTTCTTTAAGTTTTTTCTTTACTACTAAGAGTTTCACACACACACACACACACACACACACACACACACACGAAATATTACACATGGCCCTTGCTCCATCCTTTGGTAGCTCTAATGTACTCATATAATATGATCCCCAAATAATATCATGATTTTTCCCAATGACCCACTAAGTCCAGTTATGATGTCTGTATGTGTGTGCATGAGGGTCACGTATTGAACCTGGGAATCCTATCAGTTGCTGCATCATTGAAAAAGAATGATTTTATATTTCCTAAAAATTGTCAACAACCAATAGCTTCTCAAATAAAGGAAGGACCCAGATATTCTCTACCTCTTTTATACCATAAAGTTTGTGTTGCTTGATCTCATGGAGGTCCTTGTGAAAATAATCAGAACTGCTGTGTGTCCATGATGTCAAAGCCATGCTGTGTCCAGAATACAGCATCTCACACCCTCATCTCACAGATGACTAGTTTGTTATTTTTCTGGCCCTTCTTCTGTGAAGTTTTCTAAGCCATGGTTAGGGCAGCAAGATGTAGATGGGGTTATATAGGAGCCCTGTTTAGAACTGAGCATTGAGTCAATTTGATACCATCTCTATAAGAGCAAATTTCATGTTTGACCAGTAATCATGCTCAAAATTCCCATTGTTGGGGAAGTCATAGGTGTTAGGATAGAACCAGCTAGTACTATATGGCTAAATGGTCATTGCAAAATTGCCTGCTAAAGATGTATACATGTACACGTAGACCTGGGTTGCTCTCATTCTTAGTAAAGGAAGCTTCTTCTTGCAGTGGACTGCAGTCAGTGCAGAGATGCAGAATTGGTCAAAGAGCTGACAGTAACGTACTTTGTGCTTCTGTGCTCCTGAGCTTCTTACCAATTGGCCTCCTTTAAAAGGCTAAATACTGCAATATCATTCTGGCTTTTTATTTGTCTCTCTGATTCCACATTTGTACCAGCCAGCTTTTAAAAGCCTAGTTAATAATGTTCTCATGCACTCACAGCAGAAAACTCAAATCTTACCTTCTAGAACTAGATCCCTGGTTTTGATTGTGTCTGCAAAGATGATTATGTTCTACAGTCACACCTGAACACATCAAGTTCTCAAGTCTGGAGTTTTGTTCTTTTTTCCTATGTCAGTCTCTCTTGTTGTCTTGACTATAAGCAAAGCACCTTTCAGTTTCCACTCACTTAAATTAGTTTCTGATAATCATCTTCCTAAATCTGATTTGCCTCCCTTTCCTTGGATATCAATATGTAAACTGGGCTCTTGTCCATTCAGATGATTTGATATTTTATCTACCCGCATTGTATTGTCATCTTGTTGAACTCATGATCTAAGCAGGCATGTTCTCCAGCTTCACACAGCAGGAGTAGAATATACCAGATGGTAACTGCAAGGCAAATGAGGTAATGAATGAAATAAAGGAATATGAAGACAATGAATGATCAAAGTATGATTCCCCTGTAAAGCAGTATCTAATATGAAGTGAAGCACAACCAGTATGTTAATTTTTCATTGTCTCATAACAAATTGGTATAAACTTTGTACCTTC
Organism: Uromys caudimaculatus; assembly: GCA_028551405.1. Classification (NCBI taxonomy): domain Eukaryota; kingdom Metazoa; phylum Chordata; class Mammalia; order Rodentia; family Muridae; genus Uromys; species Uromys caudimaculatus. The sequence continues at coordinate 32,423,810 of CM052713.1, forward strand.
CAATAAGATAAAACATTAAGATATTACATTCCAGGAAAAACATCTTAAACTAGTCCATAAAACTATGCTCCTTCTGAAGGCTTTCCTATAAATCTATTTCTTTTCTTTTCCAATTTCTAGTTGGAAAAGTGACCTCTACATTGCTTGTCATAATGCCTCTTCTATCTCTGCAGCCACCCTCTTCCATCTTGTAGAAACACTGTGATAAATTGGGCAAACTAATGTAATTCAGAATATGCTATCATAACTTTATTTTATCTGTATCATTACTTAATCTGAAAAGTCTCTGTTGACATGTGTAGGAACATTTTTACAGGCCCCATGGATTGCTGTGTGAATATCTCTGAAACACTGTTTTCTGCTCCCTGTCCTGGGATCAAGTTCTTTCTGACATCCTGACCAAACCCTTTTCATTAAAAGGAAGATTGTAAGTTACCTAGCAGAGAGCTTTAGGCTCATAATAAGGCATTTTAAAAATGATTACAAACCAAAAGCATTACTTCAGGGTTATATCCAAGACCACACACTGGTACACCTTCCCAAAGAATGAGTGAGCACATTCCTGCGTGCACATATGATCTTTCCTGATGAATCACTAGGCCACAGCATCTTGCCATGTTGTCTGGGCTCCACATCGCTCTTGTGTTTTATTAAAACATAACAAACAAAATGTTCTTCATTCTGAAAACAAAGCTTAGCTGGTTTTCATGTTCTATGGGACCCATGAAGGCCTAGTATTTTGACTCAGCAGCTTTGTGCCTAAACCCACCCTGGTTGGAAGAGGCTCTGTTCCTTGATGAGAGATACTAAGATCTCCTCAATGGAAAGGTACCTTCTGAAATTAGTCCCAGCACTAGAGAAAGAATGTGAGTCTCCTTGGCTAAGTCATGATTTTACGATGTTGTTCACATCAGCATCCCTTTGAAATGCGTCGGGAACACCTTCAGATTGATTCCAAGCACCCGCTGACCTGAGATTCAATTTTCCCATTGATATTGCCTCCTTTTCAGATTTTTCATCTCCCTTCTAAGGTCACATGCCAGTTGCCATCACCTCACATACAGTGCTGTTTGTGTGTGGATGAAAGCTCCTTCAAGGCTAGAGCAGGCCTTTATCATTTTGAATGATAGACACTCATGAATCAGGCCAACCGTTATTGAATATTTTTCTGTTTCTGTTTTCTTGAGAGCTAATATCCTGCTGTTTACCTATTCATCAGTGGTTCTTGGTATCCATACTGGAACTTTTCTTCAAGGGTGTATATAGGGTATATATGTGTGGAGAAGTGGGGGTGGGGTGGAGGTGCTTCTCCCCCTTGATAGCCACATTCAAAATGCAGCAGTATACTGAGTATCAGCACTGTCCCTCCTCCCTGAAGGGAGTGTGGTTAGGAATCCTGACAGTCTCCGGAGACCAAATCCTACCTCCCTTTATCTCTGTAAAAGGAATTCTCCTTGTCTCATAAATATTTGTTATGCAAATGTCTCCAAGTGACAAATAAAATGTTATCACTTATAAATTTTCTAAGTTATGGATGTGTCCCCTATTCTATTTGTCTTGGCACATTTGGACGGTGAGAAACAGTATTCTAGCAGAATGAAGAAAACATGATGTCACTTCTTCCATGTTCCATGTTAGTAGACATTGGATATTTTTCTCAGTTCTTTTACACATTCATTTGAGACATTTGCAAAACAAAACACAAAAACCCTGTTAATAGAAATTAGATACTCAGTTCATATGGGACACAGGATAAGGGGAAGAAAGTAACATGATTTAACTTTCTGGAAAACTCAAATTCTGAACTCTTGGCTGAATTTGATTTTTATAGAATGGCTAAGAACCCAAGGGCATTATCCAGAGCTGACAGTTATAAATCAGGGAGTTCCCTGAATTTGGCCGAGCTTATTAAGGGCAGCATTATCATTTATAAGAAAATTCCAAGAAGCTTTTTTTTAAGTACATAGAGTCTTCAAGAAATATGAAAAACACACACACAGTGTACTGCAAGATAGGCAGTGCTCTATCTCCTGAGAATGACAGGTTGTCTTGACCCAGGCTGGATTTGAAGCTGCAGTTCAAGATACTACAGAGCCGCGGTTCGGATCACTGAGTAATCCCCTCTGCCTCATCTTCTCTGCTTAGTCTGTGTCCAATTTTTTTAAAAGTACCTGAATTACATTTTTATGCTGCTCTATAAATAAAGCAATTGTGACATTTTAAATACATTTATAGGTCCTGTAAGTCATGGCTACTTTCCCTTAATTGAAAGGAGTCAAACAGTTTGAATCTGGTAAAGGATAAAACTGAGTTAAATTTAACTCAGAAATAACCAAACTTTTAAAAATCTTTTAATGTACAAATTAAGCATGGGAGGAGTGTTCAAAATCATCTACATTCAAAGAGCATACATTATTTCATAAATAGAAAACTCACAACAAATTTTAATGAACTGTTCACACTTTGAATGAGTAGGTTTTCCCTGCAGCTTATTCTTCTTTACTTAGTTGAGTGTCTTCCGGTCACAAATTTTTCATTCAACAAATATAAATTTATGCTTGTTATGTTCATGAACATATTCTGAGATTAAATTTATATACATATATATATACATATATATACATGTATACACATATATACATATATACATATATATACATATATATACACACATATATATACATATATATACATATATATACATATATATACATATATATATACACACATATATATATACATATATATATATATATCTCCTGAGAACAACAAAAACATCACAGCTCCCTCTCTGAAAAAGATACATAATAAATGCTGTGAATCAATAAAGAAAGGATAGTTCCTTCATCAAGTAGCTGTTCATCCCAGGATAAATGACAGAAGATCTCCTAGAAGAGAGAGCTCTTGAACTGAGCTTTGAAAGGGGGAGTAGATGGATTGGGATGACTGTTCTGAGAAGGGAGAAAACTTAGCAATGTAGCGCTCACTTTACTTTACAGAAGAGGCAAGATGAAAGCTAGTTTTTAAGGGACAGTGCAAGACAACCAAGAAAAGCACACCATCCCACATTATGTGTTTGGTATGGATGCTCAAACAGGTTTTAAATATGAGTGGAATTTGATGCAATCTGTACTTACAACAATGATTTTGACATTAGAGAATATAGACTGACCCTGAGGAACTGTGCAAAATTGAAAGAACTAGACAAGTAACTTTTTTTTGTTGTTATAATTTTGTTTTGTTTTTGTTTTAGTCCCAGAGGTGGATGGGCAATCTAGAGCTGGGTGTGTGAAAATGTGGGCTGCCAGGGAGAAGAAGAAGTTGAACTTAAGTTAGTCTTAGCTTCCTGCTTGAGCAGCTGAGTAGATGAAATGGTCTTAGCAAGAGAAGAAGTACTGAGAAAGTGGTACTTGCAAAGGAGATGAGAGGAGAACTGGAGGACAGGAGAATGGAGTATAGCAATGACACAGTGAGAATGTGCTTAAACATCACAGTGTTTCTTTGCTTTGAACAAGTCCCTCTGAGCGGATTCTGCTTTCCCTATTCTGCTCGAACACTGTCAGTGCTTGTCTTCTCCATGACAACCCATCCCTTAAACCTTTTTTGCTGCAGTTATCTTCTTCCTTGTTATGTTCCTGACACCTACTGTTTATATTTTATCATCTCTTCCAAGTTACAAGCCTACATTTTGAGGGACAGACACTGCTGATTTACAGTATCTGATCTTGCTTGTAAATACTTCTACGTGCTTCATGTTTTGAATACTTTCATGTCTATGTTTTTGGAAGGTCTGACATTACGCCATTTAAACCTCAGCCAGTTGCTTACAACTAATTATGAATTTAGTCTATATTTCCCCTAAATCTAGTGAGCTTTTCTGGGAAGGAGAGGGGACAGAAGTTTGATAACTCTTAGGATATCTTTTGGGGTTCCAAATACGCTGATACTGATGATTTTCTAACAACTATGCAAAATATGCCTTGATCATTACGCAAGGAAAACAGTCTTAGAGCAGAGCCATTCAAAGACTGGAATTTTCCAATTTTTATAAAATCAGGAGTAATAGTGATAAAATATAGAAAGTGAATTGTGTAAAAACAAATGGAAAGAAAGGAGAAGTTTAAAAAAGAGATGTACAATTTAAGGTGTTGTAAAAAAAAAAAAAGTCACTTCACAATTCCAGTTATTTAAAGTTGTCCTATCTATAATTCACCATTTTCAGTACATGTTTCTTCTTTAGCTTATTCAACTTGATAGCATTTAAACTCATTCATCATTATTCATAACAGATGTTTTTATGTCCATTTCTAAATCAACATGTGTAAGTTGATTATATATCTCTATATATATCTATCTATCTACCTATGAACTCTTTACCTACATGTCTATGTAAATATCATGGATTACAAAAGTATAGATTGATACTATACAATACTAATTCTTTTAGTGTGAAACAAAAATCATATCTGCATCCCTAAATTGACCATGAGCACACAGTGTCTGTCAATGTGTAGTTGATACATAAGTTACTGGTGCTGGTGATTGATTGTCTTGGAGCTTTTCCATATATTAACACTTATTCTAAGAAATGTATGTTCACAAAATTTTATGCTCTTGAAGATGTAGTAAAAATATTGAGTAAAAAGTATGATAAAAAGCACTAGTACATTAACCATGATTTTGAGAATAGGTATATAGTTGGTGCTGGAGTTTCCCTACTGATACTTCTTAACACACATATATGTGCACACACAAACACACACATACAACTTTTTAATGATATAGATTTAAAGTAACTATAATTCTTGGCTTTGAAAAGATTTTATACATTTTTTCTAAATCAGGTTTTCTATTCAGGTTCTTCTTGAATTATGCTATAGCAATGTACATTTAGTGACAGAAAATCTGATAAGTATTTTCCTCTTTTTTTCCAAAGATTTTGATGTGCAGTTTCTTCAGTTGGGTAGTGCTCTCACAGTTGATCATCATAATCTGATAGCTTCAAGAGTCTTGGAAGAAGTCCAGAAAAAAAATTACCCAGCAGCATTGATTGCATATATAAGTAAAAATGTTAACTTATTAAATTGGGTTACATGCCATATTTTAATGGAGTGACAGATAAAGGAAGGCTACAGACAGGATGCAATTGTCAAGCCCAATAAGCTACCCAGCCCCTCCTCACCTTACAACTTCTTTCTGAACCTTAATACTTATGCATACTACTCTACCATTAACTGAAAATTGTATGCACAAAGAAGGGAGAAGAGAGGAGAGAGTGGAGATTTGGGGATTCAAAGACTAGCTTAGATTTCTTAACAAAACTGAGAACTCTGAACCATACTTTCAATTTTAACATATTCATGTGTTCATTCACTTACACAGCAGACTTTATTTTTTAAAAATGACAGAGAAGGAAAAAAAAGTTTAAGGGATTTGAATCTAGGAAATGGTGGAGGAACTTTAATTAGAGGAGGTGGCTAATAAACACAGAAGAAAGAGGAAAGGAGTAGTATAACAGTAAGGATGTCTGAAAAAGTCATAAAGAATCACACTATTAACTATATAACTAAAAAGTATATAAAAACCCTATAGTACATTTAAGTCTGTGTATAGATAGATTGATGATGATGGATAGATAGATAGATTGATTGATTGATTGATAGACAGATATTTGAGTAAAATTTTGTCAACTAGGCTAGTAGTGCTCAGTCCAAGATCAAAGAAAACATGGAGGTCTTTGGAGGGAAAGGGGAGAGGGAGAAATGATGTAATTATATTGTAATTTCAAAAAATAAAAGATTTTAAATACCCACAGAAAATGCAATAAAATTAAAAGCCTGATAAACTGTATAAAGATAGATGTTATTGTTATTATTAAATCATTTTGGATTTGATAAAACAAATAGCAGATAATTTATTAACATTTATTTGCATCGACTTGCCATCCCTACATATAAACTCTACTAATTAAACTATTATGGGATATCCTTTTCAACTAGTTTATCAGAAAACTCTGTTTAGGTTGATGCTTACCTACCACCCAGGAAGTTGAGGCAGGAGGCCAGTCTCAAAGAAAACAAGAAGCAAAACAAATTTTAAAAACCACAGGCTAAACCATGAAGTTGCATATATTTATTAATATATTATGCAGATTAAGAATTAACTGGAAATGTTGTTAATAATCCCAATAGGATACTTTCTAATTGCAGAATGTATTGTCTTTTTTTCTGTGGTGGAAGTTGGCAACTAATGGGCCTCATTTGACATGCACAATGGACATTTTTTAATTGCTTCTTTCATGCAGGTATTGTGTCCCACCTGGGCAACAGAGGGGTTGATTCACTACTGAAAAAGATATGCACTATTTTCCTACTAGTTCCAGGCCCTCTTCCAAGCTTTTATGATGGAGATATGAAACATAAAAGTACCTGTTAGTATTCTATGAAATGAAGAGTGATGATAAGCAATAAAATGAAACCAAAGCAGGCAGGCTAACACATATATTCAGATACTTGGGAATACTGTGATAGAAAATAAACATCAGGATAAATGGACCAGGCAGTGAGGGTGCAGAGATGATTCTGATGAGATGGCCTTCATTCGAGCTAGAAAAATGGAGCTAAAGGGATGGGAGTACAACAAGTCCTGATGGCTAAGTCTCACTGAAGTTGTACAAAAAGATCACATAGTAATGATAATAGCAGTCTAAGATAATAGCTCTAGGACAGACAAGAGGTTCGTGTGTGCGTGTGTGTGTGTGTGTATGTATGTGTGTGTGTGTGTGTGTGTGTGTGTGTGGTTTGTCTTTGTGTGTATGTGTCTTGTGTGTATGTGTATGAATTCATGTGCATTCATAAATAAATACATGCTTAGGTCTTCTATATATTATATAATGTATGCTATGCAAATGTGTCATTCTCTGCTCCATATGTATATCCATATACAATATATGAATGTAAGAGAGATAAAGGAAAAAGGAAGAGGAGAAAGGAAGAAATAAGGAGACTGAGAGGAGGAAAGTTATAAAGAAGAAGACTGGAGAAAGAGAAGAGAAAGAAGAAAAACATGAAGAAGGAGAAAAGAATGAAGGAAACAGGAAGAGAGACATGATATGAGGCACACTTTTAAAAAGTAGAATGGAAGGGTAGAAGTCTGTCACCCTTTCAATGTTTATAGGCAGGTTGCTTATGCAGGCAATACACTGGACACTCAGACACAGCGGCTGTGTATGAGAACTTAGTAGCCCACACGGGAATGTCTGTTGCATAGGAAGCATTTTGGCTTGGCTTGGCTCTGCTGCAGAGATGAACAAATTCCTGAATCATGCCTGCCACGTTTTCTATTTCTTCTCAAAAAGATAATTACCTTTTAGAGGGTGTTAGCAAAGGAAAATGTGTTTTCATTTTAGAGTCATGTTTGTATTACATAAGTTAGTTTTCTTTTCCCTGCAGGCCACAAAATGTGGCCAGCCCTACTTTTACTGAAGGCATTAATAAAGCCATCAGACTGCCAGTAGAGAAACATTTGCCTTGGGAATAAGAAGTGTGAGCTTATATATAATTCAAACATTTACTGATTGTTTCCTACCTGCTCTACTTCTTAAAGAATTTAGCCAGGAATTGAATATATATGTGCACACACATGCACACAAACACATGAACTAATTTTTTAGAAATGATCCCCAGAAGTGATGAGTGTCGTTTCAAAATGCTTTCTCTTTCCATTAGATTAGATTACTGAGCCAGAGAGTGTAGATTTTGTCTCTTGCAGACCAAGACACTGATGAGCCTTCTGAATTAAAATTTATGTCTCCACTTGTTACTGGTGTACCACCTGGCTCCTTTGAATTATTGCAGATACCAAATGAATTTTATAGTCGATCGGGGGCTGTCCATGCTTGTTAAGGTGATATTTCCATCGCTGGCATAGCATGTAATCTCATCTCCTTGGTGAATAATCACAGTGCTGAATCTGCCATCAGCTATCTCCTACTTCTTAAGATTGTCTCTAAGTCATGTATCCTTGGCTTTGAATCACAGTCAGAATATGGTCCACTCCTAGGAGACCAGTTGATGCTCTCCAGTGTGACACATCTTCCCACTGCTGCAGCCTCTGCTTTGTGGCATCTGTTCTCTAAAGGAACTCATTCTTTTTCTGATAGAATTGTCCCCTATTTCTATCCTTCTCTTACTAGTTGCTATTATCTTCAACTTCTCTTCCTTCCTGTTTAAAGTCCTATAAGATCACTGTAGAGGAGAGTTTACTTAGGGCATCTTGTTTAATTCTTTCAGTTCTGTATTTCTACTCTTATCCATGTAAGAAGGGTTTCCAAAGCCTCCCAAGTACTAGGACAGAAAGCCTAAGATTCAACTTGAAATTTTAGGCTTTCATGGGTCATGCTTTGTTATAGCTGCTATTCTCTCTTAGTAAAGCCAAGAATTTTGCCACATTCTTCTAAATCTTATGCTGACTTCCCCAGTATAAAAATAAAATCCTTTTTGTAAAAAAAAAAAAAAAAAAAAACTCTAAAGCAATATTCTTTTCAGTCTCTTACCATCAATTTTCATAAAAAACAATACAGAATGACAAAGACATTTAATAGACATTGTCAAGACAGGATTTTTAATACAATCCTGACACTAATTAATTAGTAGGTTTAGGTAAATGCATGTGTAGCATTTTAGAGATGTAGAAAGAGCAGAACATCTGCTCATAAATGCATTCTTCTGGGGCCCATGGGCAATTTGATTGACCTTGAGGCAAATATATACCTGTGTCTTCAAGTCAAATTTCAGGGGCTGCTTATAGTTCTGTGTTTCTTGAGCAACTCACTCAAAAGATTTGAGCTAAAGGCATTCTTCCTAAAGTACTGTAAGGTAATTTCTCTCTTTTTATAATCCAGGAAATCTGTTTAATGCAAAACCTCTAACTCTCCAGGATTCTCTTTGCTATGGGATCGGAGTAAAAAAAGATTTAAAATAGTTTCTCTCTGATGTCAAAACAGCAAAATTGAACAAATGAAGACAAGGTGTCTAAGATCTTAGAGACCCCAACAACTGCATTCTGTTCCCAAAGAGCCTCCCATTTTTATGTTTTCATTAACCTGACCCTCTTGCTATGGGAGATCAGGAGTCAAAAGTAACTGGAATAGATTCCCTGAAACAGTTTTAGATGATAAGATATCCTTGGGCTCCCCTTGTCTTACAAAGTTTATACATTTCCATGACACTACAAAGTAAGTAAGTTTTGAGACAAATAGTGTAAAATTAGTGCCTTTTCTGTAGCTCTGATAAAAATATCATGAAAAAAAAAAAAAACACAACAACTTAAAGGGTGACAGCGTTTATTTTTGCTTAAAGTTCCTGAGGTCTAGAGTTCATAACAGAAGGCAAGGGACAGCTTGTCAGCAGAAGGAGGAAACTCTCTGATTATATCTGAACTGCATACAAGAAGCTTAGATATCAAAAAGTGGGTAAGAACAATGATCTGTCAAAGCCCTTACCCGGTTATTTATCACACAGATCTACCTCTTAAAGGTTTCTAAACAGCCTCACCAACTAAGAACCAAGTGCTAAAGTACACAAGACTTGGGGGGACATCCTCATCCATCTCATAACTACTTGACAACCACTTAATAGCTTGAGTCAGGTTGCCTTGGTGACTAGGAGGGAAAAATCAAACATTTATTTTCTAACTATTATGAGGCAGTTAGGACTGAGCTAGAAGAGGTAATGAGAACCTCCATGCAGGGCAATAACTAATGTGAATTTCAACTAAAATCTTCACAGGTAAGGGAGACGTTAGAGCTCTCTTTGGAATGTACATTAAAAAAAATTCTTTTGCAATTTGTTTTACAAAGAACTGATGTATCGTTTGATCTAGTTCACATGCTTAAGCTTTGTGTCCAGCAGACAGGAAGATTGAAGGGAGGAAGGAAGAAAGTTAAACTGAAGTTTACTAATACATCTTCTTAATATGTTTGCTTTGTGTGTGTGTGTATGTGTGTGTGTGTGTGTGTGTGTGTGTGTGTACGCACGCATGCACATATGCATGTGCTTGTGCCTGTGTCTGTGTAGCCACATATAATAATTGATTTGGTTCATGATCACACTAAATTGGCATTTCTTCTGAAGTTGGCTGGAAGATAACTGTATAACCGATTTCCCAGCACTTGGTGCCACTGCTCATCTACTCTCTTCATATATTCATGTATGTTTTTTCTCTATAAGCACACTGAAGACTGATTCATTTGAGGGATTCTTTGTCTACTCAGCGTGCAATGATTTTAGGATAAAACATAAAGCTAACATTCACATTTTGGCATGGCAATATTAAAGGTCAATTTCTATGTAACTCTTAAATCTTAATTTGTGATACCTTGTTCAATTGCAAATAAAAATTAACTCTTAGTTTCTGTAAATTCTCACCAGCATTCCATCTAAGCCAGGTTTTACCACCCTCCTGGGTGGTGGCTGCCACCAGGCTTCAACATTGCTCGAGCTTATTTGAGGGCAAACAAAAGGACTTTCATAACTACACACCTAAAAATGTATATTATTTGATAATTTGAAAAGAAATCTAAAATGAAAGATATTTGAATCATTTAGTTTGAGGATGCTATAAAAGCCCAGTCCTTCATCATTTGGCTCAAGATACAAAATAAATTAGACTTGAGGTAGAAGTATACTGTTAGAGAAATGTAGATAGGTATGCCATTTAGGTCCCTATGTTTATATGGCTCAATTATTTGGTTGTCCATTAAAATACTCTAATCATTTAGAGCACTGGTACATAACGGTACTGTTTTTAACAATGTTTTGAGAATGTTATCCATGAGTACATACATATATATCATTTTAACACCTTCTTCTCCCCACTCTAATTTCTTCCTTGTAAACTCCAAACTGACTCTCAAATTCATGATCTTTCCTCAGATTCATGAGTGTTACACAGACACACACACACACACACACACACACACACACACACACACTAATGAATCCATTCGGTGTTGCTAGTAATATTTACATATGTTTACCAGACTCTGGGGATTGCCTGATCATCAGGGAATTTAACCTCGAGAGATTCTCCCTCTCTAAGTGGCCATTGATTATTTGTGACTATTTGTCTAAAAGGGGGACCTTATAACATTCTTCCACCACACAATTTCATGCCATCTGGTGTTGTCTTTATGTCTTGTTTAGGTAATGGTACAGTTGGTATTTTCTGGATGCAACTGCCATGTATTCTGAGCCTTAGGTATAGTGTGTTATTTATAGATTTATAAATTTGCATTGAGCATCCAACAGCCACTCTGTATATTTGACCAGTTTTAGATCTACACCATAGCCTCCCTTTGCTCCAAAGTGAAGCATTTGATGAGAAGGGGGAGCTACACTTATCTCTAGGCATAAGGGTAATTATTTATAAAAACAATTAAAAATTATACTGGTTTGGAAAAAATGGCAGTAATAATTCTCCTTTAGGGTCAATGGCTTCTCTATCTTCTGGCAATTACCAAGAATTACATTTCTAGTTATGAATTCCCTCTTTAATGACAGCTGTTAGTTAATTCAGTGGTTTGAAATAGAATGTTCCTATAGTCTCATATATTTGAATTTATGGTTGTCTGGTAGACTATTTAGGAAGGATTAGAGGGCGTGGCCTTGTTGGAGGAGGTGTTCCACTAGAGGTGGGCCTTTTATGTTTCTAAAGTTCACACCATGGCCAGTGTCGCTGTCTCTATTTTTTGAATCCTCCATTAGTGGTGCCACCTCTCAGCTAAGGCTCTGTATGTGTCTGTCTACTGCAATGCTCTCCACCATAATGACCATAGATTTTGAAACTGTTAGCAAATCTCCAAGAAAAGGTTTTCTTTTAGAAGTTGCCTTGGTCACTGTGCCTTCTCCCAGCAATAGAACAGTAACTAAGGCTGTTACACAAAATAAAAGTGGTACTGCTGCACCATTAAAGACATCTTTGGAGAGCTTGTTATTGTTACAGTTTATAGGCTTTATAGCTGGGTAGGACTATTGATTGCTTTTTTTCCCCCTTTGGAAGCTTGCAATACATCTTCTAATGTATGAGTGCTACTCTTTAGGAAAGGGTCTTCCAGGTCAGTTCCAGCTTATTCCAACATTACATGGTGTCTTACACAATACAGACATACCTTCAAATTCTGAGATTCGACCAAGGGCAATGATATTGCCCTTATTGTTTGGAGAGTCTCAGAACTCCTTTTAGGATAGATTTGAGATTAATCGATCACATGATTAGAATCAAGTATACTCTTGAAAGTGGCTCGACGATATATATGACTCTGAAATATTTATGTATTAGACATAGAATGAATACTATAACATTTTAAATTAGACATAAATTAAACTGATTCTAAACATGAGTAACCATGTCCTCTAGGAATTCTTGCCATTATATGTATATAGGAATTCATTATTATAGTTTTTTTCCTTTGCTTCATTTCATTCATACTTCGGCAACCACTCTAAAATTCAAAAATATTTTAGAAGTTGATTTAGCAGTTTACTTCTTTGGGATCGATTCCTGACCATTTGGAAAGAGAGCAACAGCAAAACTGGCAAGGAAAACAAATCAAATTTCTCTTCTGTCAGGACCTTCTGGAGGGTTTGAAAAAAAGTCCTCATAGAAATAGGTGATGCAGTTCTGCATGCTAGAGTAACAGTGTGCGTGTGGTCCTCTGCACATGAGCAGTCAGGTAACTTCAGTAGATGTTCAACATAACTCTGTAGCTAGAATGAGTTCTACTCATTTAGAGGTGAGAAAACTGAATCTCAAAGTTGATAGATATTCCTTTGCTTCTGTGTGATAAAACTAAATAGAACCAACTTGGGAAGGAAAAGGTTAATTAGCTCATTCCTTGCAGTCTCTCATGAGAGAATCATAAAACCACCCCAAGTCAGGAAGTGAGTCTGGAAGAACCCAAAGCCATGGAGAAATGATGTTTCTTGGCTATTCTTCATGGTTTCCATACCTTGGTTTTTTTGTTGTTGTTTGTTTTTGTTTTTTTTAATAACCTAGAACTACCTGCACAATGTAGCACCACCCACAGTTGGCCTAGAGCCTTCTGTGTCAATCACTAATCAATAAAATGCACTGTGGGCATGTACATAGGCCAATCTGGTGGAGACAATAGCTGCTCTGGGGCTCTCTTTTCTCTAATTTGTGTCAAGTTGACCAAAACTAAAGGACATGATTAGAGTCCATCATTTTCCTTTCTTCTCAAATTCTGTGTGTGCATTTGTATAGTGGTGGTGATGGTGTTGATTCTGTGTGTGTGTGTGTGTGTGTGTGTGTGTGTGTGTGTGTGTGTGTGTGTCTGTGTGTGTGTCTATGTGTGTGTCTGTGTGTGTGTGTGTGTGTGTGTGTGTGTGTGTGTGTGTGTGCATGTGTTTGCTCACAATTCATTTTAGTCAAATAGTCTATCACTGACCTACATTCACAGATCTGGCTAAGTACATTTCAAGGAAAAACTCTACTTGTACTGGTGTTATGTGTAGCATGATGTTTCTGTAGCTGGGATGTCTACATTTGTGCTAACATCTGGTTATTTATAGAACAGCCATTGTTTATTTACATAGTAACAAAGATTATTGTTGTACTTCTCTTGCAAGACCTAATTGTTTGCTCTGTTTCATTTTGTTTCAGGGTTTTCAGGCATGCAAACACACCATCTCTAAATAATGACAATGTTTTTTTCTGCTTTACTAATGCTATTCATGGTAGCGATTACATTCAGTGTAATTTTAATTTTTTTAAGTCTATTTTTAATGATGGCTCTTAAATGCTTTAATCTCTCTTTTAGTCCACCACCCACCAGAGGCAGTGGAAAAGAAAAGAAAAGGGGGAAGTAGACCTGTTTAAAAGGGGTTTTTGGAATAAATTTTATCTGTGTTATCAGGAAATCAGCAGTTTAGTTCACAGAAGTCAACAACTACAGCTTGATCCACTCGCAAACCCTTTTATAGCTATACCAACACCAGTTTGGTAGAGTCAGGATAGCAAACAGGAATCAACAGCAGTGATACCACCTAGTAGAGACACCCAGGCCCATACAAGTTGGCAGGAGGGACCCAGAGGGATGCCAAGAGAAGTTCTTTGCTATGCCTCTTTCAGTGAGACCAACAAGCATTGCACAGCTAGGTCAAATGCTGTGTCTTTGTCTTTGCTGATCTTCACTTCATTGAGAGAGGGACAGCAGAGAACTCCTGGTGTCCCTGCTGACCCTGGTTGCTCTCACTGGTGCATGCCTGTTTCTTCTGGGTTGTGCCACCACTGCTGATTTGTATTTGGTGTTTGCTACTGGACTGGAGGGAGGTTCTCTCTTAAATATCATAAAATAGTGTGGCAAAAAATGATTCATTAGGTCCCTTCCATAAGATGAGATTAGATAGGTGATAATGGTTAAAAGTGTGTTTGTATGTGTATTTTGTGTGTGCATGTATGTGTGTGTGTGTGTGTGTGTTAGATATATATACATACATTTGGTTAGTTGATGGGTGAAACTAGAAAGAACTTCCTTGTGGGAATTTCTTAGAGTAAGAAAAATAGTTGTGTTATTTTAAAACACTGCTCTGGCTGCAACATAGAAAATATATTTGAGGAAAGTAACACAATTAAGTGGATTTTGTAATGCTTCAGGAAGAAATTATGATTTGAATGACAAAGGTGGCAGGAACATGGAGAGAAAAGACATTGAGAGATCCCCAGATGACATTTCTTTGGATCTGGTTGTGGATTGGCCTTCAGGGGGTGTAGAATAGCTGGAGTCAAAAACAACAGCTAAATACCAGAGGAACAACTATTTTTGATGGTGATAAGTAGGAGCGAGATATTTTACCTCTAGTCATGCTCATTTATAAAACTGCCTATGCATGCGTTTAATTAGGCAATTGGATACTCATGCCTGGAGCTCAGTAAACATCTGGACTCTCCTCTTCTCTCTCTCTGTCTCTCTGTCTCTGTCTCTGTTTCTGTTTCTCTCTCTCTGTATTTGTGTGTGTGTGTGTGTGTGTGTGTGTGTGTGTGTGTGTGTGTGTGTGTATCTGAGTGTAGACATATGCATATATTTGATTAGTTGATGGATGAAACTGGAAAGAACTTCCTTGTAGGAATTTCTTAGAGTAAGCAAAACAGAACCTTGGTCATGCTTTGCAAAACAAGAATATTTAAGGGAAAAGCACAGGAAGCAGAGACCTCAGGAGACATGAAGTAAGGGAGAGAAGCAGAAAGGGTAAAAGCAGGATGAATGATGCATGGGCTGTCTCAGACACAAAGCCAGGTGAGAAGGCAGAGTGCTACTGAGGTGGCTGGAAGGAACTGAGAAGGTGAAAACCTTCCTTTCCCCTTCCATTGAGGCAAGGATCATTCACAACCTACACTTTCATCTCAGTTCCTTTTTCACACTTCTTGTTCTTCTTGGTCACTGTTTTTAACTCATCCTGCCTTGGAACATTCTGAAGGCAGTGGAAAGGTTAATTCTTTCTTTCACATCTATAATATACGTTTCTGAAGAGTTCAATCTTCAGAACAGTGCAAATACCTTTCACTTGTTAATACTGGCCAAATCACATAGAATGACTCTGATGAGTTAATAAACGAAAACAACATGGAAAACCAAACAAATGAGCAGTTCTTTGGCTCTTTCTCTACCTTGCCTGAGATGCCTTCCCTCCCAGGAATGAAGCAGGAAGAATAAAAGAACAATAAAAAGAGGAAGTTCTTTTGTCGTTCTAGATATATAAAGACTATAGAGCACATAGACACTGTAGTCAGGTGTCCCTTTATATTTATGCATTTCTCAATTGTTTTTTATTTCAATTTTGTATCTTTGGCTGTCTTGTATGCATGTCTGTGTAACACATAAGCGACTAGTGCTGTGTAGTCAACAAAAGGAGCTGTGTGATCTACTGGTTCTGCTGTTACAAACAATTGCCAATTGCCAACCAAGATGGAAGTTCTGGGAACTGAACCTGGCTCCCCCAGAAGAGCAACAAGTCTACTTAATAGTTGAGCCATCTCTCTATCCCCAAGGTATCTCCTTTTATACACATGTCAGTGACAGAGCTCACAGTGTTATTACACTCTACTCAATTTAATTTCCAGTCACCTGCTTCAGATTCTCTTTTAAAGTGACAGTAAACCTATATTATATTTACATGAAAAAGAAGTATATAATTATGTTTGTTTGGGAAATTTTGCTTCTAAAATTCAGATTGCTCTGACTTCCCATATCACTTTTTCCAGCACTCCACTCTGCAAGCCTTTTACACAATAGTGACTTTTACTGCAGCCATGTGCTGGGGTACTATTCTATTTTCCTCCATTGATGCTGTCCTTTCAATTTTGCGTCTTCTCACCTTGTGTCCCCTAAGGGTTCCGATGGTCTGTGTATCGGCAGGAGGAGGGCGTGCCTGGTATTTCTACTTTTTCTTTCTATGGGTGCTGATTACTTCTCATTTTATATCCCTGCTTCATTTCCATGTTTTTCGTCCTCCTACTCAGTGTCAAAGAAAAAAAAAAAAAAAAAAAAGAAGCCCAACCCCGAGAGCTTTTAATATGTTTAAAAAAATCCTTTGAAATGATACATCTCTGTCACTTTGCTCTCCCTCCTAAATTATAAACTAAAATAAAAATTGGCATATTGATAAAAGCTTCCAAGGCTGCTGCCTGCTGTTTCCTGGTGATTAGGTGTGAGAGGGTGGCCTTTCTCAGTTCAGATAAAAAATATGCAAATGATGATATTTAAATTGACAGTGTAGTGGAAGAGGGAGCTACATATTTATTCTCTTTCCCTCCTACTCTCTTTCTTTTTCTTGGATACCTAGGGAATATTTTATAACTGCGGTGGAGGAACTGAAGATAAAGGAAAATTCACACTTACCTGCCCTCTACTAATCCTCTTCGGAAGGAAAACATTTCTGCCCTAGTTCAAGCATTCTCAATTGCTTTTCTTTGTTCAGATAATGCACTAAACTTTGTAGCTTTTCTCCACAGTTGTACGATGGGGGACTCACATATGTTTTTGATATTTGCCATGACCTAACCTTTATATTGAACTTCTAAATACCTTTGATCCATCAAGTAATCTTCCAAAGACTTAGCTTCCTATTAATATGTTGTGCAACTGAAATATAGTATTAGATGGTTTTCAATGTTCTATGCTAGAAAGTCGAGTGGCAGGACTAGATCTGTTTGATTTTCAATTATGTATGACTGTTACCAACAAGAGCCAGATGTGCCCAGAGAGAAATCTAAAGAGTGACCGTCATCTGTATGTGAACTGGTGTCTGAGCACAGCTGATGTTGTCAGGGTTGTTTTAGTGACTGTCAGTACCCACGTGGATGCTGTTTTAAAAGCCCACAAATATAACACAGAAAACAAAGGGAATAGGAAGCAGACATGCCCAGAGACATGACCTGACATGCACAGAGACACCTTCACCACACTGTAATATGAGTCTTAACTTTACACATTCATCCTGTCATCTGCAACAGTTGGATTCACAGTCAATTTAACTGGAAACCCAATAAACTGATGCAGCCAGAAGTTTAAGATGATAGATAGATAGATAGATAGATAGATAGATAGATAGATAGATAGATAATCTGTAAACAGACCAACAGACTGACTGATAGACAGACAGACAGACAGATGATAGACAGGTGAAAAACCAGGAACTGGGGTTTTCTAATGTAAATAAGATTCTAAGAACTGTGACTCCGTACATATTGGGAATGTTTTGAAACTATTAAATAAAGGAGTGCAGCGTTAGTGCAGTTGAATATGGACCATGGTTGGGTGTGGTATGTGAATTTTTCTCCATGTATCTAGAACTGTTTCTCTCCCACCAAAAGCAGTTGAAGGAAGCACTGGAAAACTCGAATGCATACAATATTCCAATATTATCCATATTTGTTGAATGACAGGCAACTGGATTATT
Source organism: Uromys caudimaculatus (assembly GCA_028551405.1). NCBI lineage: Eukaryota > Metazoa > Chordata > Mammalia > Rodentia > Muridae > Uromys > Uromys caudimaculatus. The sequence goes on from CM052713.1 coordinate 32,441,788, forward strand.
CAAGTTTCTATGTAAGCATGAATTCAGGCTAAAGTGGTACTGATTTCAATTCCAAGAAAACTTCAGCTCTAGAGAATCAGCAACCAGATTCCAGGGGAACCACACATAACCCTGGAAGGATGAAGAGGCAGAAGAGCATAAGAAACTGCTCTTTTCTAGGAATGAATCCAGATTGCCCCTCTCCACTTAAAATGATTCAAAACTCAAAACTTTTAATTTAATTTATTTTTTTTTTTACTTATTCACTTTACATTCAGCTCACTGCCCCCTCCCAGTCACTCCCTTCCACAATCCTTCCCCTATTCCTCTCCCCTTCTCCTCTGAGAAGTTGGGAGCCCTGGATATACCCCCCTACCTTAGCACATCAAGTCTCTGCAAGGGTAGGTGCTTCATCTCCCATTGAGGCCATACAATGTAGCCCAGCTAGCAGAACATATCCCACATATAGGCAACAGCTATTGGGGTAGCTCCTGCTCCTATAGTTTGGGACCCATATGAAGGCCAAGCTGCACCTCTGTTACATATAAAAGGAGAGGCCTAAGTCCAGTCTGTATGTGCTCTTTGGTTGGTGGTTCAGACTCTGAGTGCCCTAAGGGTCCAAGTTAGTTGAGTCTGTTGGTTTTTCTGTGGAGTTCCTATCCCCTTTCCCAAAACCCAAAAACTCTTAAACACAGTAAGACATTACAAGTAGAAAAATCATCTCCACATCTAACCTAATGTTATGGGTCACATGATAAAATGCAGGTGACGAGTGTAATGTAAATAGGAAACATAAACAAATTTTGTATTTAGATGTAGATGCCTTTACTAAGATAGCTTATTGTATGCAAATATTCCCAAATTTAAAAAAAAATAATATTGAAAACAATCTAGTCCCAAGTATTTCACATAAGTGTTATTCCATTGTAGGATTTAGTTTTCTAAAGTTTGTAGTATCTATTTTATATTAAATGTTTAATGAAAACTCTAGGGAAGGCAATAGAAATAAGAATATAGGGTAGCTTAAGGGCATGATATGTGCTCTGTGGGCACATGGCTGAAAAACTGTAACACTGCTACCTCTGATGGCGCTTTAAGAGCCACATTGCCATTTACACTGCATGGCTTAATTATTCCTCAGAGTCTGATGACACTGTCTTTTTGTGATCTTCTCTCTCTTGCTTTGTTCAGTTCTTCAACTGGAGAGACGTAGCAGTCTACCTCTGAAGTTTAAAAGAAAATATTTGAGTGGCATTGGTTGTCTGTGTCTTTCATTTTAGTGCATGGGAGAGACGAAACGAGGAGGAGACAGGATATCTGGATAGCTGGCATCAGGCTTATTGTGAAGACCATGGGAACCCCAGGAGCTTTCTCTAGAGACAACATGTCTCTTTATTCTTTTATCAAAGAGAATTCATCATGTTGAAAATCTAAACTCCTTTAGTAAAAGAGTGACCTGGTGGCTTTCTTTTTCTTTTGGTGTCTCATCAGTCCTTATTGTTTGATCTGTGAGCCTTTTGAGAGGAAGTCAGGCCAGGAACCTAATGCCATTCCACCACAGCACCCTCCCTTTCAACCCATACCCCTCCCTCTATCATCAGTGAGAGGAATGAGAATTGGACCATGTGATGTGATGGTATACTTTAGTAGGCTTTATGTGTAAGAGAAAACAGAAGCAAGCACTGGGTAAGAAGTATAGGTTTATGTCATAGGGCTTAGCTTCTCTGTGAGACACTAAACTAAAGTTACTTGGAATATGCTCTGATCCAGAATCCACTCAATTAAATTCCGATGAGGGTCCTAATGCAGGCAATCACCTGAGGGCTTTAATAATAGCTGGCTCTTAAGGCCGCTAAGATGTTTCATTCCCTCAAAATGCATGTGAGTTCAGCACACCCACTGTATTTGTAGAAAGACATCTCTGTAACTAAACTTGCTAAGTGTTAGGAACCTCACTCCAACCATGCCTCCTTTCAAATGTATCTGCTAACGGGTAAATGAAAGAAGGCCCTCCCTCCCCCCCCCCCTTTGGCCATAATTAGTTCACACTTTGCACAGCAAATAATGTTTATTCTGACAACTGTGATGCTGCGATTTAGTTCTGGCACCAGACACTCAGAGTTATTAACAGACTGTATATGTTGAAGGAACTGTTTGAGACCAAGGCTGCCTTCATTTTAGATGCTAGATGTCTATCACGAGTCTCAAGACCACTTCTCTTTCTCACTAACTACAAATAGCAGGCTTCCTAGGATTTTGCCCAGGTTTGACAAGTCCTTCTAATAAAATGGAGATGTTTAAAAGTGTTATGTGTATAGTTGGAGTTATACAGTGAAGGATGTAAGTCAAGACTGCCAGATGAAGAGACAAATATGGCAGCAAGTGGCTTGGCTCTGTGTCCTTTCCTTGTGAAGTATTAGAACAGCACCCTCTTAGCACATTGGAATGCTTATCAGTAATGAAGCTCCATCAAGTCTTTGCATCTGGATTCCATGGTGTCTAAACATTATGTGAACTTGGTGAACTTGGATTTGATCTCCATCCTCTTTCTTCTTTGCAGACCTCAGACTAGCCCAAAGTCCCAGTGTCTGGGGGGGGGGGGGGAGGTGTTAATCTGAGTATTTATAGCTGTCCAACCAAGAATATCATTAGTATGCTCTCTCAAGATTAAAGCAAAAGGCTCATGAATAACAAAATTTCTACCACTTTGGTGGTTAAAGTGTTCTATAAAGTCTATGCCCAGAACCCAGGGTAAAAACTAAACAAATGTTTTATTATTCTATAGCTATCAAGGAGCCAGAGTCTGCCCTTGTGCTTCTTAGTCTTTTTAATAAAAGAATTTAAGAATGGATGCAAATAAGAGCTCAAGAATAATTTTGTTAGAGTTAAAAAGAAAAACCCTAGGGCAGGCAGTCTTTAAAACTGGGTAGGTAGTTAGGAGTGAAAGACAGAAAGGAGAAATAGAAAAATCCACATTGTTTGAGTTAACCTGGCATGGAAATGAGCCTCATGGAGTACAGGAAGCGAAGCCGCAGCGAGGCGAGCTTTGGAGAAGATTTAGTGAAGCCCAAGTTGTTCAGAAAAATCATCATCATCTGAAAGAAAAAAAGAAGAAGGAAAGAAAGAAGCTATGCCTTTATGAGCCAGACTGACCCAAAAGAATATCCCAGCAGCCCTGGAACTGCAGCACTAAGAGATTTTAACTCTGGGAAGGATAAGTGCACTATCTTATTAAAGGAATACTCATGGCTTCTATCACTTTAGTATATGTGACTTCAAGGTGGCTAAGGGCTTCCCTTAGCTAAGAGATTAACCAGCTCAGCTGAATGAACTCTTTCGTGTTTTGGATAATTTAGAGTGCTAGGTCTCCATCTAGGCTTTTCCTTAATGAGCTTCCAAACAGAGCCCTGATAGAGAATCCCATAACTGAAGTAGGACTAGAAGAACCAAAAAAGATCTGGAGGTACATGAAGGGAAATAAGCCTTTCACAGTACAGTCTGGTTGACGCTGTCTGCCAGTTGGAAAGCAAGACCTCCAGCACAATTAGAATTTGTTCTGAAGACTCCAGACATAGAGATAATATTCCTTTTATATTAGACCTCTGTGTTTAAGTAGCAATAAGCCATGCTTAAGGCCTTAATGCAAATGGTCATGGGTATTGCCGCATTCCTTTCCTGGACATAATGATAGCTTCTCTTTGGGCTTTCTTGAGAGCTAGACTTCTACCTTATAGATTTTAATTGGTTCTCCCTAGGGAGCCATCCTCCAATTTCATTTAGGTTCCTTAGCAACCCTTTTAAGAGATAGATTTAAAATCCACTAAAACTCTGTATTTACCTGTTGTAAGACAGTGACTGGGGTCCCTAGTTCCTGGTGCCCACAACCCATACTCTTGTTTTACATCCTTTTCCCAAAAGTGTTTCTTTCTTTGTCCTTATTCTGGAACTCAATATCTATATTTTAAAAAGGCTTTTAATAGGCCCCAACTTTCTTCACACTGAGTAGCTCAGAAGTTCTTTTCTCTACCTAAGCTAAGCATCCAGTTTTTTCTGAACCATAGTCAATACAGCAGAAGGAACTTCAGGCTGTTGTGCAACAGTGTGGAACTGTGTCCCCATCCCTGTTGCCTTTGATACTTCCATAAAAATGAATTATAATCTTCTATAGCTACAGTAATGCTATTGTTTGAAATAAGAAAAGGATAGGATTCTACTCCAATCTCTCTAGCTTACCAAACCTGCAAAGTCGGGGCATTAGCACAGGCTGCATGGCTGCCCGCTGTGCTCCTACACCCTTGGTTATCGCTATACTTACCTATAATGTGTTCCCTTCCTGAAGCAGGCTCTGTCTCGTGTAATTTTGGAGGTTTAATGTGAAGTAAAATATGAGGTAATTCAACACTGGACAGGTCTTCTACTCCTTTCTTTTCAGAAGAATGAAGCTCCTTTAAGTCATCAAAATAGCTGATAGAACTCTTCATGAAATTTCACCATTTCCATAAGGTGAAAGTCTAGTGCTCAAGGAAGCCAGAAGGGAATCCATATATATATATATATTACATGCATTTTTTTTTTTACAAAGGGCTTCTCCAAATTTTTATTGAGAAAAGTGTGTGTCTCTCTGTGTGTGCAGAGTCTGGGAGCAAATGTTCACGTGGCAAGCACATGAGTGCATGTTGTATGTTTGTGTCAGTGTACGTGTAGGCATGTGTGTAGAAGACAGAGGACAGACTTAGGTGTCCTTCAGTGAGGGTGATTCACCTTGATTTGGAGACAGAGCCTATCCTTGGCCTGAAATGCACTCATTAGGCTGTGCTGGCTAGCCAGGAACCCCCAGATACCCAATGGTTTTCACCCCCTCCTCACTAGAATTACAAGGATGTGCCCTCATCCCTGGCTTTTTCACGTGGGTGCCAGGGATATAACTTAGGTCCTCCCTGTTGCATGGCAAGCGCTTTCTCAACTGAGCCATCTTCAGAGCCTGGAAAGTTAAGATTTCTAAGGATCCTCAGCAGCTTTTGCCATTTCCGGTTACAAGCTTCTCTTTGTCAAACCCATCATTCTTATGTACAAACCCTTCAGGATGGTTTGGTTTTCAAGAGGATCTGTAGAAAGAGTCCAGCCTTGGATGATGTTCTTTTCGAGCCATTTCTTCTTTCTTTTCATGCTTTGAGGGAGAAAGACCAGTGGTTTCTATTGTCTGAGAATTCATTCTTCTCCAGGCAAATGGGTAGCTGGAGATGGCACTCTGCTTACCCTAGCTAGACTCCACACTCTTGTTCTAAATGAATAAGAAAAAGTATGTCTTGTTCTCTCTGTTGTCTCATCTTCAGGAGAGGCCTATGAGGCTGTCAGCTTTCTCATACACATTTGGCCATCATCACACAGTGGTGGAATTATAAAGTCCTTCTGGTCTTTGCACTAGCAGATAATTGTAGCGTATATTAAGGGCCTATTTTGGCTTGATTTCAATTGTTTCTACCAGTTTGCCCTGTCTCTGAAAGTAAGCCTTCTTGCTTCTCTTCATTTCTCATGCATTTCTCCCTTTTTTCTCTCTTCCATCAACCCAGATATTTAAAGAACAGTGAAAGAATTCTGTTACTCATATGTCATTTGTTTTTTCATAAACATGTATTATTAAAAAATCGTTTCTGCTCTCTCATTGTCCTCCATTAAGTCAAAGGAATGCACATTTAATCTGGTATTCAAGCTTAACCAAAAAAGTCTTTTTTTCAGGTATATATTATGATATTCTGTTCATATATTGAATCTACTTCAAAGCAAACCTATAAAGCAGTGGTTCTTAACCTTCCTAATGCTGTGATCCTTGAATGTAGCTCCTCATGCTGAAGAACCTACATGTGACTCTGACCATAGAAATCAGTTTGTTATTTAATTACTGTAATTTTGCTCCTGTTATAATCACAATTTAAATATGCAGGATATCTGATGTAAGACTCCCCCAAAGGGATCATGAACACAGCTACAGAAGTGCTGCTATAAAGTATTTTTTGTATTTTTCAATGTCTTGCAAATTGACTTTAATATTTCTACTTTCAAAGATAGTGTCTCCTCAGTGATAAAATTTGTCATCTTCCTCATCTAGCTCAAATGCTATATCTGCCAGAAAACTACCCATTCTGTCCATCTGACCTTCCTTTCTTCTTTGTACATGCAATACACTTCTGATGATGACATGTTGGGCAAAGCATTACTTGTTACAACTATAATCATGAAGACTGGAGTAATATGAGCTTCTAGGCTTCTAAAATCATAAAGCCCGGGGATAGATATAGAAGGATATCTAAGCGTAAGGCGCTGTGATATGGGAAGTACAAGATTCTACAGAGGTCTATAAAAAGAGAAGAGGGCCTAGTCACAAACAGTGAAAGCATCTAAGAAAAGAAGACACACTAAAATAAGAATAACTGCAATATGAGCAATCAGTTTGATTCAGAACTATGACTCAAAGGTGAGAAAAGACCCACAAAGTACTTAAGGAATACAAAAACTTTTTACATAATCTTAACATGGGAAAAATCAAATAAGTGCTAAAATCTGATGAAGGTAAGAACTTGTCTCACTTGCTACTAAACTAAATTAAAGAAGTGCATCAAAATTTTTTTTTAAAAAAAGGAAGTGCATCAAATAGAAAATTAGACTTAGCAGATCCAGAAAGAAACTGGGGACATAGATCAATGATAAAATGCCTATCTCACATTCACAAGACTATGGAATCAAGCTCAAACACTTAATATGGGAGAGGAGTTCATGGGAAAGAGAGATTTTATTGAGCCCTTAGATTTGAGAGTTTCGTACTGAACTATGATGTCATTCAAAAGAATACTGAAGTGAGAAGGTAGAATCACCCTGAAGAGAAGATCTGTGAGACAAAGAATGAGATATGTCAAGTGAACAGAGCCAGCATGAAATCCTTGGGCACTATGGAGAACACCTCTTCAATAGTCAGTAGTTCCTGTTGTGATTACCTTGGGTTCAGGTGTCAGTGGACTGCAAAGCAGGGACACTATATTTGAACATTATTCCAAAGAGACAGATTACCAGAAGGAGGTTTTAAGATATGAAAATAATAAACTCTGTAATATAGGAGATGATACAGTAAAATGATTAAAGTTATAATTTAGAAAAATCTTTGAGAAAATGCATAGGAATAAAGCAGACCACTAGAATAGATTAGTCCTACACAAAGCCCAACTACTCATATTTGTAGCAACATAATTGAGAAAGTTAGGTATAAATACTTGATAAACTACAGACTAGATTTTCTTATCCCTTTGCTCATGAGTGATTCTCTATCCAAACTGTCATTATACTTCATATGTGTCTTATTTTAGATTCTAAACTAATGGTAAAGAATATAAAATTTGGAAACTCTCCTTCTGCCTTATCAAGTATCTGTTTTGCTTTTCATATCCTAACCTGTAATAATGACTTTTTTTTTTTTTTTTGCTCTGATAGAACACCATTACCAAGACAATTTATAGGAAGAAGAATTTATTTTGGCTTACAATCCCAGAGGGAGAAGAGTGCATTGTGTTGGGGAGGCATCGTGGTGCTTGAGCAGAGAGCTGAGAGCTCACATCTGAAATGACAAGCAAGAAGCAGAGAGAGTGAATTGTAGTTGTGTGGGACTTTCATTCCCAAAGCCTGCCCCTAGTGGCCTAATTCTAGCAAAGCTGCATCATCTAAACTTCTGAAACAATGCCACCACAGGAGACTAAGTGTTCAAATACCAGAGACTATAGGGGACATTTTTCTTTCAAACCATGGCACAACTAGACTAGGTTAGTGTGGTCCATTCAGAAATATAAGGGAAGGCACTAGCGCACATTCTGTATGTTTAAAGTCCTCAGGCTAAAAGGTGGCTCAGCTTAAAGGTAAAGGTTTAAGTCTGATGTCCATATCCCTCAGTGAAAGAAGAGACCCAACTTCTGAAAATTGTCCTCTACAACTCTCTACAATCTACAGGACACCTGTAGGTGTCCTGTAGCTCAAGCATCTCTGCATACACACACACACACACACACACGCACACGCACCACTAATGAATTAAATTTATTATAAGTAAAAGTAAATAGCATGAAAAGTTATAGTGACTGCATTATAAAAGACATAAAAGGGGAAAACTAATACTAACAGTACACAAAATATTGCCATACTCACATAAAAATTCTAAATATATTTCACATTTATATGGAATCTTTGAAACACAGAATGTATTTACCACTAGTATACATCCAATGTAGACTAGTCCTATTTCAAGTGCCTGCTAGCCACATCTGCTTCCTGACTACTATATTGGAAAGCAAAGGCAAGAGCAGATATTACACTCTCCTTCAATGTTAATCCCTCTTGCTCATTCAACAGTTATTGATTTGAAATCGCACAAAATGAGAGAATCTCCAAAGGTAGTCATAGGACGTTCAGTAATTTCTGAAAGTGCATAAAATTGATTCACCAAATTAAAATCAGCAATAGCTGCATTTTTTTTTTCAGCTTTGGGGCTGGAAAAGGAGTAACCTTTCTCTTAATTAAGACCTTCGGGAAACTGAGCTCATTTTCGAAGATGAGACTGACACTGTTAATATAAGCCACACAAACATGAACAGGGTGCATCCTCCCAGAGGGGGAGTCAGTTGCCCTCACTCTTTTACCTTTCTAGAAGAGCATATGACTCTGGGAGCATGAATTATTACAGAATCCATCTGATGGATGTAGAACTTGATCTTCTTTTCTGTTAACTCTACCATTGCTGTGATGTATGAATAGTGTAGATTAGTGGATAGGTGCTCAATCTTGATTGCCAACTTAATGGGCTTGAGAAATGCCTGGGAAATTAAGGCACACACCTTTGGGTGTGTCTGTGAGGGCATTTTCAGAGAGGACTAGCTAACAGTTACTGATCTACTTTGTGTGTGGTAGCACTATGTCACAGACTGAATGAGGGGTAAGTCAGCCTTGTAAGTACTCTCTCTTCTCACTCGCCACATGAAGTGAGTGGTTTTAGCCATAGGCTCCATCACTATAATTAATGTTCTTCTGTGCAGAGTGAGCATCAACAAAGCTAATGGACTTCATGTTCTAAATCTATGAGCTAAAGTAAATCTCCACTTTGTCTCTATCAGGCATTTTGTCATAGAATTGTAATGTTTGCTGAGCACACTGAATGACAAGGAGGTTGTAGAGAATTTGACATTGGCACATAAACACCAGAAAATTCTCTGAATAGGCTCATGCAGCTAATAGTTTTTGCTTCGAAACATGACCCTTGGCAGTGTCAATATGCTACATATCAGCAAGTATTCGAAACAATATTAAAGGTGGGAGGGACCTCAAAGACTGCTTTGTTATTATTGCTGCACTCTCCTGTCTTCAAATTTGTATTTTACAGCAAAGGTGGAAGTTATGGTATTTTGTGTCTCTAATATTAAAAGCAGAATTCAGACCTGGCATATGACTTGTCCTAGGACACATTTTAACATTATGGTAAGATCAGATTTAATAAGAGTTTTCCCCTGTATAATAATTGGAGCACATGTGCTTTATATATTTGTTTAAAAAAAATCGTTACGCACAGACTTTCTTCCTCCAAATGGTTAAGTTTTATATATTCTTGAGGCATCAGCTATGTCCCTTTAAATGGATTCTCCCATTTATTTTAAATTTCTTAAAATAAGAATAGCCCTGCTATGTATGGTTGTCTTTGAAACCTCTGCCACTGTACTCCCAGCTGTGGCTACTGAAGAGCTCCCAACAGATTGCTCTGCTCTGCCTAATTCCTGAATCATTAAGATTCAGGCCTGGTGGTATATTAGAAACTAATTTCCACCAGCAGGAATAAGAAAATGAGTCTGTAGCCCTATGCCAGGTGTCCCTTTTCTCCCAAGGACTGCAGCAGCAGCAAGATGAGCTTCCTGGCTCTAATCACCCTCCCCTCCTCCATCCTTCAGCATTTTTTTTTTTTTTTTTTTTTATGCTACTGATCTGCCTGCCTTCTTGGGCTCATTTCATCCAACTTTAACCCAAGCCTAGTTGTGTAGGGCTCTGACCCTTCTTCTGATTTCTTTCTCTGGGACCCACAACATTTTTTTCCCCTCAAGGTTGGCCATTAGCTGCTGCCTGCTTAAACTTCAGAAGAAACTCATGACTGTGTGGCTCAGTCTTGTCATATAATTCTGTAACCACAGTGATCCCTGCTATTCCTGTCTCGTTTCTCCTCTTGTAAATCATGCATTTTGGAAAGAAGGTTCAAGCTATGGGGATTTGCTGTGTTCCCCTGACAGTTGGATGGAGACATTTTCCCTAGTGCTATCTCAGCTGCTCTTATAATATTCCTTACAATGTTGATGTCTGCATTTTCCAATTAGCTTCCTCCTCTGTAGCCTTCTTCCTGGCACAGCATCCTCAGAAGAAAGTGTGATGACTACCAGATATGAGCATGTTTTAGAAGCAGGTTTAACAGCATTGCTTTGTGCTGTAATAATTGCTTCTCTTTCAAGGGTCCCTAGGAGTAATTATACAAAGTTACTAGACTTTTATTATCATTGATGGCTGCCTTATGAAGCATAATTAAATATATATCTAATTTCAAAGATCCAGCTTGAAAGGCATTATTAGAACTTTGTGTTAGGGAATGAGTGATAGGTTTTTAGCACTGTTGATTTTTTATGCAGAGAAGCACTGATGCTTGCGTTTCTCCAGTAAGAATGGTAATGTATACAATTGTATAGTAGACTGCTTTTCTGGCCTTTTTTTTTTTTCTTTGCTTCTCCAATGCCAAGAAGAAATCCACTGTACAGAGTCAAGAACGATTTCCAGATATAGAAATCTCTATTATCAAAACTTTGCACACTAGAACATGCCCTGACTTCATATATTAGCCTTCAGAGACGCCGTCGTATCCTTAGCTGCAGCAAAAAAAAAATGTGTTTATATAACCATCTTGCAAATTGTCAGACAATATATCACTCGAAGGCTGTCATATAAAGTAAAACATTAAGAAGAATATTTATGGGCTGTTTTGTGCCATCCTAGCATAACAATTCTAATAAATCATCCAGCAGCATGCGCCCCCTCCCCCTCTCTGCTTTTTAAATTTTTTCAGCCGTATAGATGGCTAGAACTCAGAAAGTCACAAGCCTGATAAAAATTTTGACTTGGAGGGTGGTGGTGAAACTTGGAGGGTCGCGGTGGTCATTCTTGGAGAGTTTTCCTGTATCCTGTCTGCAAGCACCAAACTGCACATTTTCCCTGTGCAGACTGCACACATTCTTTGCATGTAATTAGAAATCATTTGTTATGGGGAGATGGCTGCATAATTTTAAAAACATTCCAATTCCCAAATAGCCCTAGAAAACTGCAAATTAGAAAGCTATCAAGCAGTAACAGTCGTCTTGACAGTACATTGACACCAAGCAGTTAGAGACATCACACTAATGTTTAAGTTTTGGAAATGCTGCTAATAAGTGCAGAGTTTATCTATAGCTTCTGGGAAAGTCTTCTGCCCTTTCTGGTCTTTCCTGCATCCATTAGTAAGGTTCTATACAGTTTTCATACATCACATAGTGCATGGGAAGAAGGCAAAGACAGGTCATCTCCTTTCGTCCTAGTACACAGTACATTTAAGAAGGGTATGAAATAGTGAAATATATTTCTAGATGCAGTTTCTAACAGTCCACATATTCTGTCCACAAATTCTAACAGTCCATAAGAATTTGGCATAAAATAATTTCAATATGTAAATATAAAACTATTTCGATAATATGGATTTCATATACTTGTTAACTCACATATTACTTACAGATACACAGAAACAAAATGTGAGCCAGGAAGAACACAAAATATGAAAGGTTGTAATTCAGACCTTTCCATCTCAAGACTAAGTCTATGATCTCACAAATATACTTGCTTTCCTGACTATAATCACAATCTAATAGCATCACAATTGATGCATGATATCATGGTTTCGATGAGAATGTACTACATAGGCTATATATTTGAGTGCTTTGGTTCCTAGTTGGTAGAAGTGCTTAAGGAAGATTGGAAAGTGTAGACTTGCTGGGGGGAGGGATGTTACTGGTAATAGAGTTGAGACTTCAAAAGCCCATCCATTGCCAGTTAAATGTCTCTCCATCCTATCTACAGGTAAGTATGTAAGCTCTCAGCTACTGCCCCAGTACTATGCCTGCCTGCTTCCACATTCTCCTGCAGGAGGGTCTTGGGCTCTAATCCCCAATTCCTAATACCTTTCTTCTTCTCTAAGTAAGTCACCTTGGCCATTGTATCTGACCAAGATTAACAGAAATAGAAAACTAACACTAGATGATAAGACGAATGCTATTTACTGCACCTGAATTATTGAGAATTTTTATAATGAAAGTCACAAAGAGACCACTCCAAATGTTTTACTGTACTCTTATCACTCTACCACTTGTTTGGAGATTTTAAAGACAAATATACCATAGCCATTTGGTCCCTATACCTAGCGTGATGACTAGCATACAGTCAATCTATTGAAGATAAAAATCATTGAATCAATGAAATAAAGTGTTTTGGTTTTATCATCAATCATATGGACCTAATATCAGACACTAAGATGGGCCAAATATGATTCAGGTAATCTTGAGTATTGATCTCAGGAAAAATAGAGGAAAGGAAAAAAAAGTAAGGAGAAAAAAATAAAGACAAGAGACAGAGAAAGAACGAATGGAAGGAAAGAGAACGGTTAAAGCTAAGCTCGGGGGTAATTGTGGATTTTAAGGAAAAGTACTTTCCATGGAAGAGGCTGGCATATTCTCCAGGCTCTATGCACATGCTGTCTTTCCCTACTCCTCACCCTGTACAGTATCACTGTGTACTGAAGTCCAAGTGCTGGGGGAAATTTACTAAGCCGTGTTTATGTAGAAAATATCTCTATGAATATTACTACCAATCTTTACTTCTACGTAAAATACTAGAAAAAGTGAACATGGAGGCTCATACCTGTAGCTACGGCACCCAAGAATCTGAGACAGCAAAACTTTTCAAAGTTTGGCCACTCTGGCCTTCAGAGTGACACCATATGAAATGACAGAGATAGAGGGGAAAGAGACAAACAGAGAGACAGATAAACACACACACACACACACACACACACATACACGCGCGCACACGTGCGCGGGGGGGTGGGGAGGAGTGGATTTTTTTCTTGGGAATATCAAGAGAATAATCAGAGAAGAAAGAAGTAATGTCTCCTATGAAGTGTATGCTGGGCCTTCTCTAAGTCAATCTATATTAATCCAATTTGAAGATCCAGTTCTTGACGTTCTAAAGGGATTGTGCAGATCATTTCTAGCAGCCCTGCTGGGACATTTCCTCAGTCCTTTCTTCTTCCTATTTTCTTTGAAAACTCTGCTGTTTCCTTTCTTTGGTAAGATAGATTCACCTCTTCTCGGTTTTTTAGGTAGATAAAAATTATATTGAATTAAGTTTCTGTTACTTCCTGTATTTATAGAAAACAGAGCAATTTTTAGTAATTTACTTTCCCTAGTCGTTAAAGCAATGTACATATCTTATGCCAATAGAGGCTAGGTATAGGAAAAAAGTAAGAGAATGCCTTTAACCTACCCTATCCACTTTCAGTGATATGGAGTGTATTTTTTTTTCAGCATTTTGTTTTTCAATATAAAAGAAAATAGGGTCATGTGAAATTTTTACTCTTTTATTTCAGTAAATATATTATATTCTTACTTATATGTCAGTAAAGATAGGGCTATATAGTTAGTGAATACATATAATTTTATTGCAGGTTTTCTTACTCTGAGTGACATAAAAATTTCATAAACTTAGTAGCTTATAAATAGCAGAAGTTTATGTCTTCATATTTGGGATGTTTGTAAGTACAAAATCAAAGTAGTAGTGAACTCTTCTTGAGGGCTGCTTTCTGGTTCGCCACAGCAATCACATTGTAGAGTCTTCACATTGTAGGAAAAGGTCAGAATTATATGATATCATTGAGGGTTGAGCTTCTAAAATATGACTTTGATGAGAGTTAACTATTTAAGCTGTAGTGCCCGAGAGTATCACAGTTTCTCTAACCATTTCCTTATTAATTATTATTGTGTCTACTAATATTTTCTCTAACAACATGGAAAGTTTCTTTTTTTGTTTTTTGTTTGTTTGTTGGTTGGTTGGTTAATATAAGATCACAGATAATAGCACTGGCTAACCTGGAGCTTGCTTTGTAGATAGATGAGGGTGACTAATTCAGAGAGATTGTCCTGCTTCTGTTTCCACAGTATTAGGATTAAAGGTATGTGCCAACATGCCCTGCAGGGAAAGCTTCTTAGAAAACAGGCTGCTATTAATCTGATTATACTCTGATGTGTATTTTTATTGCAATATTAGTTGTAATTAGCTACAGTAATAATGTTGTTTAGCAGATTGACCTTTCAGAAATCTGTGTCATATTTTCTTTGAAATTTTAGAAACATTACTGGAATGTGGACAGGAGGGCAGGTATATGTGCATGTGTGTGTATATGCACTAAAAAATTATTACCATAATTTGTTTCTGGAATATTTCCTAAAGTTATATATATATTTAAATATTATGAATGGTAGTGTGGAAATGTATTACACAATTTAGAAGTTAGGTACTAATTAGAAGACAATGCTAGGGTAGGAGGGCATGGCCTTAAGTAGTAGCTTGGGATTCTGTTTATTCTATTTATTCCTTGCCTATAAATAATAAGCATGTTTTTCTACTGTGCACTCCCTGCTATGAGATTCTGCCTCCAAGACAACCCAGAAATAAAGGCTCCATATAGCTATAAACTAGAACTTCTGACATCTAGATACTAGATAAAGTGTTCTCCTTTAACTTGATTTTATCATGTATTAAGAGCTGCTAAAAAAAGCCTGAAGATGGTAGGATAGCCAAGGCTACACAGATAAACCCTGCCTGAAAAAGCTAAAATAAATTTTAAAAAATGTAGATAGATGATAGATATAGGTAGGTAGGTAGGTAGGTAAGTAGATGGATGGATGGATGGATGGATGGGTGGATGGATGGATGGATGGATGGACGGACAGACAGATAGATAAAGTGACTGTGTTCATTACCATTGTATTATGTGATAAAATACCATGAACAAAAACATATTATAGAAGAAAGAGCTTATTTTTAGCTAATAGCTCCAGATGAAGCCCCTATCTTGGCAGAGAAGAATGGCTATAAGCTATAAAGATGGCGCCAGGAACAAGAAGCTGAGAGATCAAGGAAGCTGTGAGATCACATCTTCAACCCTATTTATGGCACATAATGAGTGAACTGGGAATAGGTTGAAGCTACATAATCTCAAACCTTTCCCAGGTGACTTAGTTACTCCATCAAGGCTCCACTAACTGGGGACCAAGCATTCAAATATCTGAGCTTTTGGGAAATAGTTCTCCTTCAAATCACTACAGTGATTATTACAATGAACAGTCACTGTTTGATATAAGCTGTCTGAAAAATGCTTTACCTTCATTTAGTGCTTATGGGAATTCTGTAATGTAGGTGGAATATGTATCATCCCAGTATTAAGAGCTGAGGCAAGGAAAACAAATGTTATATGCACCTCCTTGATGGTCCAACACATGTCATTTGCAGTTTTGTCTTCATAGAGCATCATGACTTACTCTATGTTTTTATAAAAGTATACATAAGACTAGGTAGTTTATATAGAAGACAAATTAATTTCATGAAGTCCTAGAGGCTGAGTAATGTACTATTGGGGGAAATATCACCTGTTGAGAGTCTTCTTGCTATGTCATCTCATAGAAAATGTGTTTAATACACAAGATGAAAGAGAGGGTCTGACAGGATAGAGGGATGAGATCAATATCTTTTGTAAAAAGAACACTGCTGCAATAATGAGCACATCTTCAAGTTGGTGACACTAAACTCTTCTACAGACCCTCAAGAACTGACCATCTACCATTGAACATTGTTATTTGGGGATAGGATGTTAAGTTTCTAGAACACGCTACTTCACAGATACATCCAAATTATAGCATGGCAATATTTTATCATACTTACAGTATAGATCTTTTGTTTAAAAATCTGTGCTCTCTATGAAAAGAAAATAATATTTACTAGTTGACCTGTTGTTATGTTAGTATGTCCAGAAATCTGCTCAACAACTTATTTATAAATGTTACATTTTGTTTTGAAACTCACAGCAAGATATTAATAGATAGCTCTGGTAAGATATTTTGAATATGAATGATTATGAGTTATAAGTATTCCTGTGTTTATGTGAAGCTACTTCCCCTATGGATTTTCTCATTAAGAATTTTGCCATTTCAATAATACTCAATGAGACATGTGGCTTTCTTTTTAACATACTGACTGTAGCCTGAGAAACTACTCCTAGTATAGCAGAGACAAGTCTGAAATATAGTTTTAAACCTGTACCCAATTTTCTGAGGTCATTGTCACATTGTTAAAAATACTTATCTTTCTTGAACCTTTCAAGATAACTAACGTCTAGTGCATTCATAAATGGGCTTAGGTTCTATACAGTATCCAAGAAAGAAACTAAAACTATTAATACTAGCTTTAGTTTACATCTTTACAGACCTCACCTATCAATCAATGTCCTGGTTCTATACTAATATTGGAGAAAACATATATTTGTATTTAACAGAGCCATGATGACACAGCCAACAAAAAACAATAAACCATGGAGATCTTAGGTGAAGAGAATCTTCCATCCCTGTTCTGGTTCTCTTGGTCCTTGACAAATGTGTGGTAATTTTTTCTTTTCTGGTTGTTGAAAGAAAAAAAATGTAAAGTTCTGGATTATATTATGTTCTCAAAGATTGTATATCATAAAAATTGTCTTTCTCTGTGTATCTTAAATCAGTTGCTAGGAGACCCTGGCAAAACACTCATAAATCAATAAGCCTGTGACCTTATGTTCTCTGAAAGTAGAGGGGATAACATGTCCCTTTGCAGCAGAGAGCATATAAGAAAGAGTTGGACAATCTACTCACAGGCAAGATTTGATAGTTCTTAGCCAAACACAAGAGATAAGAATAAAACAAGATTCTTTTCTGAGAAAAGAACGGAGATAATATTGAAAACTGGAGTTGGATGTTGGACCTAAAATAAGAGTTGATATCATAAGAAAAAATGGTTTTATGTAATACCAGATAAATTTAATAAATGGGATTAATGAATATTTTGGTTCTGGACATTTTGTAAGATGCTTTCCAATCCATAAAGTGATACATATGCTCAAGTACCACTTAGTAATTCAATACACCATTTTTTCCAACTTCCTTACTTTTAAACCCAATAAAAGTTTGCCTTTCTAACCCTACTAAATAAATAAGCCAGGTACTCATTGAAGTTTAGAATATATGCTCCTCTTTCCGTGATACATAATTCTCAAGATAAGTAAAAAATTCACTCTCACCTTCTTTGTGTGATTGAAGAATCAATAAAAGAAATATATGCCTCATTTATTTTGTCTTCATTCTATCTGTGGCTCAATTTCTTGAATTATAGATTTGTTTCCTTGTCTACTGAAAAAAATCGGCATGTTAAGTACAGGGCATCTGGAAGGAATAAAGGCAAAAAGAGGAGGGATTGGAGGAACAGGGAGGGAGGAAGAAAGGAAGGAGCCAAGCTGATAAGGGCAATTTCTTTGTCTTATAGCAAATGCATAGTTGAAATTATTGGCTGTGATGGGAACAGAAATTTGGGGAGGGTAGATACTTTGGAAATAGTTGTGAATTTGAGATGAGAAAGGGTTTCTTAATTCAGAAATTTTGTGGCATGTTGATGAGATCGTACACTTAAGAAGCTCATGACTTCAGAAAAGCAAAACAGGATATTAAAATTGCTAACTTGGAAGGGCATTTTCTCTGTTCCCATTTTGCTACTTATACAGAAGTTTTTCTCTACTGTGTGCAGTGGCATATCCATTTTAATGACTCCTGTCACTGGTGTTTCCCAACTTCTGTAATTTTTTAATCATTCAATCTCTTGAACAAAATCTTTTCCAGGTCCACACCATAGAAAACTCCACAGCCATGCACACAGTAATGACCAAGGGGATTTTGGTTTGTTGTTGTTGTTATTGGTTTGGTTTGGTTTGGTTTGATTTGGTTATCTGGATAACACAAATGATAGCTTTGTCTGTCACATACTCAGTGTCAGTATATAAACATTTGACTGGGTGACTTCTGATGATCTCAGTACCCAAGCCTCCCTTCAACCCCTATCTCCCTGCATTTTTTGCATTTTCCAGAACCTAACAGCAGATTAGTACCTTTAATATCAGAAAGAAAGAAAAAATGACCTGTCACATTCTTACCACCTCTCATGTTAGTGATCGAATTCCTCCCTCTGTACAAGGAGGGGCCATTCATTCATTCCTTTTTTTTTTTTTTTTGGTTATTTTGTTTATTTACATTTCAAATGTTATCCCCCTTCCTGGTTTCCCCTCCAAAAACGTCCCTCCACCTGGGTGCTCCCCCACCTACCCACCCACTCCAACCCCGCCGTCCTATTATTCTCCCCTACACTGGAGAATCAAGCCTTCACAGGACCCAGATCCATCCATTCTTGTCAAATACTTGTTTGTTCGTTTGGTTTTGGTTTTGGTTTTTATTTGTTTGTTTGTTTGTTTGTTTTTTAGAATTTCCTATGCAATGTACACTGCAATTCTAGATTGCTCTGAATTATTGATGTCATCAGTTCTACTCTGGCTTTCTCAACTGTGTTCCAGGTCATTTTCATGCCAAGGTCTCTGTGTCTGCTTGAAACCATTCTGCTTCCCGAGTGAGGGTTTTAGGTTCTATGTCCCATCCTCAGAGAGACTGGATTTCTCTCTATATTTTCATCAGTCTTGTCAAAATCATTAGCACTAGATTTCTACCTCCTCACCCTATCTACTAGGTACTCTTAGAAATACTCTTGTTTTCTATCCGTATAACAAAAATTATTTTGGCCTGGCCTCTGGCCTTGATTCTTGGGTGATGAACCTTGCATTTCCTGTAGGCTGATCAGGGTCTTGATCCCTGAATGACCCTCTTTCCAATAATCTACCTGACTTCCAGACACCAAAGATACTCCACTGGGCATGCTTAATGATTCTAATACATGTTAAACCCCAGATATTTGCAGAACTATGATTAAATGCATGATCAAAAAGGGAATATGTTTTTTGCATAGCTGCAGGTAAATTCAGCACGCTTGGGTTGGTTTACTTTCACTGCTTATCAACAAGAAATGCTAAACAAAAATTCTTCCCTATTCTAGTTAAGAACAAACCGAAGGGGAACAAAATGTCATATTTCTGTTGTCTCATCATCCCCTGTCTCTGTTTTCCTTTATTTCTGATTCTGTGTCAAATAACAGTCTGTGTATTGCCCTTGTGCCTTCCAGGCACAAGCTGCCTTTGGAGCTTTGATTTTAGGAACATGCACACATATATATGCAATTAAATGCAGGCTTTGACTTTTCGCCTGGGAAACTGGAAGGATAAGGTGAGCTAAGCTTTTAATTACAAGTACCCATTCTGGGAGACAAGGAGCCTGAACCAGCCGCTCAGCATAATCCCATCTTTCTGGGAAGAAAAGAAAAAGCTGACATGTATCTATCTCTGAAAATGTTGACTTAATATGTTTGACATTTTATATATGTGTATCTGCTAAAGCAAACTTTACTTTAAAAACAGGAAAAAAAAAACCACAGTATTGTTGTGTTGAGGCTAAAGCTTTAGGGCTCAGATTCTTTGATTCTGTTTATATCTTCCCTCTTTGTTGTGTTTCAGGTCGATTCTTGGTACAGACATGAACTAGCATTTTGCATGTTCTTAACTGCACTCATTCAGAATAATAAATCGCTATGCAAATACTAATTAATGTGGTATAATACCACTGAATTTTCTTAAATGCACCCAAAAGAGGTTAAACAATTTAAATCCCCAGTTACAAATGAAAAATTAGAATGTGGAAAGACTAAAGCTGCATTTGGACATTCAAATAGGGTTTGGGTTGAAACAACTGGAAATGACAGCTGTCAGCCCAGCCCTGAAGTCCTTGAACTCAGTTGACATCCTATACTTCTTGAATTATTATACATGTATAAAGACAAGATGCCATTGTGAATTCAGACACCGAAGATCTCTTTTCCTCCAAATAATATATAACACCCAAAAATATCACTCTGGAATGGTGACATCTTTTCAGGTCAAATTTTAAGACTTTTTTTTTTCTTATGAAAGTCATTCTTTAGAATCGGAAATTGCAGTCAGAATAATTCTTCCCATCTTCAGATATTTTGAGCTACCTACCAAATTCTTTTTTATGATTAGAAAAACAGACTCTCTTACCTATCTTATTAAAGTGCATGAATGTTTATATATCACATGTATAAGTAAATATTATCATATATTTATATAGATATACATGAGAGAATAAAATTATTCCCACTTTTGGCTTTGATGTGAGAACCAGGTTGATGAGATTATCCATCTGCATTGCCAATTTATACTAATATATTTCTATTATGCCCTTATTTATATTTTTTCTCTTTTTATAGCTTGGTTTAAGCAGCAGAAAATGGCATATATATATTATCTGAACCTCATTTCAATGTTCTTATATTTTGTGTTCAAAATCTAGTGAGCTATAGGTATTTTTAGAATCAACCTGAAGATAGGCATATATAGATTATATTGTGGGTCAAAAAAACTGAGCCTGATCTTAAACTCATAAGAGGTGATATGAATTTTATCAGGATTTTCTCAGGCATGATGTAAACATCTAACACCCAGAGATGTCAGAGTGGATCTGGAAGGTGAAAAGAAAATATGCAACCCATTCTGTTGTGTGTGGAGAAATGAAAGACATGTGGCATGAATGAATTTGAATTGAGGTTGCAAGGAGACCTTGCCAATACAGCATGCAATTGTTACCTCGTTTCCTCCTGAGCTAAGCATGAACATTGGAACCTTTTGTCTGAATCCAAGGGATATGTTTTCCTAGCTGAATGTAAATTAAGCAATGTTTATGTACAGTTCCTTTGGAAGTAGGGAATGCAGGTGATGGAGATATCAGCTGATGGATGGTTGGAACACCAATAAAATATTTCATTTAGCTGCCAGAGCACTCTTCATGCTTGTCAAATTGCTTGTAGCAATTTACTTCCTATTCACAAACTGATTTATTACAATTTTTTCTTAATTTTTATATCCTTCTAAGTATCCTTTCTGCATAATGTGATGAATTGAAGCCTAATATCTCGTTGCTAATAATAAGTTCCCTTAAGATTCATTTTTGGTTAGGAGGCGATTTTGAATTTTATGATCTCAGACTTTATGTGTGAATGCCAGTCTCTAAATTGAACTGATTCATACTATTCTCTAACATTAGGAAAATGCTAAAATGTGTGTCCTAGTTCTGCAATAAGGTTAGTCACATGTTTATAGACACAAATACAACCAATCCTGTAAGCTCATAGCTTCAGATTTCCTTGATTTTTGCCTGAGAATTGAACAAGCGGAACATAAAGTATATATATATATATATATGCTGTGTTTGAGCTATCTGTGGCTTGTACCTGAATTTTTATATTTGCAGCTCTATATAATTATCTCTACTATATGAGTCAAGTGATACAAAATATACACAGAAGACCCCCACTTTATGAACATTTACTGGCTTATCTTCCCATTATCAACCATGGTGAGAAAATGTTGATGAAAAAATTTCAGAAATAAACAATTCATGAGTTTTAAATTGCATGCCCTTCTGATTTGCATGTTGAAATCTCCTGCTGCTCCATTCTGTTGTGCTTAGCAAGTGAGTTTTACTTTTTTCTATCAAATCACAATGTATTTGATGCCTCCTGTTGGTCACTAGTAGTAGTCTCAGCTATCGATTGGTGGTAATGGTACCATGATGCTTGTGTTCACATAATCCTTCCTAAACAGTATACACCCAAATGGCACAGTGGCATATGTCTTTAATCCCAGCATCAGGAGACTGAGAATCAGAGACAGGCTGATCTCTGTGAGTTCAAGTCAAGCCTGGTATACATCGTGAGTTTTAAGTCAACCTAGGTTATACAGTGAATCTCTAAACTTGTCAACGCCCCCCCCCCATAAAAAGACCCAGAGTACAAAGGTAGTGACGGTGACAAAATTTGGATGTACCAATAAGGAAAAGTGGGATGCACTCTTTAAGTGACAAGGCAAAAGTTCTTGACTTACTAGTAAAACAAAAACATTAAATACTTGGGTTTCTAAGACCCACACTTAAAAAAAACCTAAAGAACAGAAGACTTCAATCCATGAACTTCTAAAGAAAAAAAATCAAAATAGTGTTGTTATCCCTCAAACTGTGAGGGTCACAGACACAAAACACATTAAGTGTTTAGTTAGGATGAAAGAAACATTGAGTTGTAGGTGGAAGACGTGAACAGAAATCATGTTCTACTGACAGTGAAGTATTGTCCCAGAAAGCATAGAGGCTTCAGCAAATTAGCCCCTAAAGAACTGAAGCCAAGCCACTTACTGCAGGACAAGGACAATGACAGAGATCCTTGGACAGTTTTGGACTACGAAATACGGAGATAATTGGAGAGGTTGTACCTGCTATTTTCCAGAAATTGTTATGCTTTTTTTCTGTCATAAATAAATTGATTAAAAGGAAAGAATATTGTACGCAATAAATCTTCAGTTGCTATATAATGGTTCTCTTAGAAAAAAAAATTGCCTGGAAGTCTTTACAAAAATTAAAGTATAAATTAGTCCGCAGGACACAAGTTATATTAGGTATGCAGTACACCATTGAGGTACATCCCAGAGTTATGGCCAAAGCATGAACAAAAAGACTCAACCTGATGCCATGTGTTAATGCAGGCACATATGAAGACAGACATGTTGTACACAGAGAAGATTATATATATTCTCAAAAACAAGCACACTAATTTTCTGCCTGTGTTCTGTAGGCAAAATCAACATATGGGCAGCAGTTATCCTGCTTATGGAATGTTTTTCTCCAAGGACTTTATCCATGATTGACAGGGCACCCCAAAATCATGAGTATGTTTGCACTGGGAATGGAAGTGTTGATGTTTTATTTTCACCTCCAAATACAACATTAGTGTTTCTTTTCTTTGGTGGATATTATCTGTTTGAGGACACATACACCTACCTGATATTTGATCATATCTTTTCAGCAGTTAAGGAAGACCTTGACCAAGACAGAGTGTGGTTCTGGAAATTATTCCCTATTGCTTAGACAGTAGCACTCAAGTCTGCATTGGATGAGTTAAAGTCAGAAACCAGAAATTCACAGTGGGTGGAAGAAAGAGTGGAGTGAGGCATGAGTAAGGCATTTCTGGGTACGAACTGACAACTTAGAAAAATCGTGCACATGGGAAGACCCTCTGGTAGAGAAGGATTTCCTGATGTGTTTGACAAGAAAATGAGGAAACACATTGAATGCTACAAAAATCTATTAATAAACAAGTAATTGGAAATATTTGTGAGTTGTTTACAGAGGAGGGATAGAGAGAAGGAGAGACTGAAATGGAATTACTAAAATTCACTGATGTGTCCCAATACATGTTTTAGGACATGATAGTGAAAAGCAATTTTTAAATACACCACAGATTTTAAGTCCCCGTATAGTCTGTGAGGTGACTCCTATGCCATTATTTTGATACGTTGAAAGGAAAGAGGCAGCAAATCAACCATGTTGTTTTTCCCGAAAGTTTTGAGAAAATAAGGCTTAGCTTCAGTCATTCAATCACCTAGATTATTCACATAATAAATAAAATAATTGACATTTTAATGGTTCCATGATCAAGTATCACCTGAAGCAGGTCCATCCTCCCTCTGATGGATTATTAGGAAGGCAGATATAGTCTAAGGCTGTGTCATAGAGCCTGTATCATTCACTTTGACCCATCTCATCACAGAAATTCTATTCTGAGTCATCACATTCCAGCAATGCATTTTGGAGGAAGAAAAACCACATTCATAATTTTCATCGCAGTTTCTTGTTGTAATTATTTGATTTTATTATTCATTATTGCTGTTAATATTTTATGTACCCAATTTATAAAGTAAGCATTTTTCTAGCTATATATATATATGTAGAAAAATTAGCATATATGAGATTGGGCATCTACTAGTGATCTTAGAATATGTATTATGGAAAAGAGATTCTACTGTGAAAGTTCCTGGCCAATATAACTACTCCGCAAGATTTAGGTGGCAATTCTGCTGTCGCTATTGCTTTATTTATTTTCTTTTACTGGTTATATGACACAATCACCTTCTCAACGATATATGATTTAAGCAACATTAGAGTCTATATGATTATAAACACAAAGTTTGGTCCATTGCACACCAAAAGACATCCTGAGTCCTCATCAGAGTGCTAAGCACATATCCCTCCCTTCAAGGACTAGCACTTTTTACCAGAAAAGGCTCCTCTTGATAGCTCCATTTATGATGTTGTCTTCTGAGAAAGTCTTAAAGACACATGGACTCTGTGTAATGATCTTTGAATAGAAACATTTATGGAATATGGATTTCGGGTATAGGTAAGTATTATCAGGATTCATAGAGAAAGTTACAGACAGTATCTTGTACTTCCCTGGAACTTTATTTTGGTTCACTGAGACACAAAGCAAACTCCAAAACTGGCCCTCGAAGCTCCTGATATACATGACAAAAGGCTATGTTTAGATCTACCCAGTGTTCTGATTGGTATGTAGAGAATGGAGAATTATGTGTGGTTTGGAAGTAAAATTTTTCCTAGAACAAACTCTGAGCCATACCCCTCAGGGAAAAACTTACCTCGTATAACAGGCTTGGCTAGCCGCTCCTCCGCATCTTGTCTCTGCTTCAGCTTCCCTTTTGTGATAGTTTCATCACTACAATGGATTTCTGCAATTTCCATATGAGGCAGCTTATCATACCTGCTGATGTCACCATCTATTCTAGGAGCGTGTGCCTGTCCTCTTGACTCTCAGATTACATCTGCCACATGCATCAACTCCACACATAGTTGGCCACCTATTCTTCTATCTCTCTCCTTCTTTTCTTCTTCCCTCCTTCCTTCCCTCCCTCCCTCCTTTCTTTCCTCCCTCTTTATCTTCCTTTCCTCTCTTCCCTCCTTTTTCTCTTCATTTTTTTTGTTTGTTTATTTGTTTTCTGTATGTAGGGCTGAATCCAGGGCCTATTTCCAGACAAAGTCTTAATAATTTGCCTAAGCTAGCCTTGAGATTGTCCTGCTGTTCAGGTCATCCCTGTTTCTAAGTCACTTGTTAGACAACCTTAGATAGAGAGATTATCCCTTTAAGTCTTCCCTTTATGGCTCATAAAATGGTGATAGCATGAACTAGGTTTACAGAGTTGCTATGAGGCGCAAAAACAATGGCATTTATAGGACTGAATAGCTTGTAAGCTGAATAGCTCACGACTGACTAGATAAGATAAAAAGATTTATTTTATTTGAGACTGGAAGAAATGAAAATCTCAGCTACTATCAATGCTTGTTTGTTTATCCTACTGTTTATTCTCCAATCCCTTCAACATCCCTCCTTCCTTTCTTTGCTCTTTGGGATGACTATAAAACAATTGATGGCCCGATGAAACTAGAAGGGAATCAGGGTGAAAACAAAAGAAGCACTGATCAAGTTTTATCAAGATTCTTTGTTTTGAAAGATAATACAAGGAATTAATTGATTTTATGTTTGTTTATTCATGTATTGTGTGTGTTTGCATTGGCATGTGCATGCCACAACACATGCTTAGAGAGGTCAGAATCATGTGACTGGTTCTTCCGGTCCCTTCTTGATATTCCTCAACACTCAATAGCCCCAGACACGAGGAGGTCTATCTACATCTAGTGAATTAATTTAATAAAAAAAATAACAATCATAAATTACCAAAAGTTGTTTTGATACTTCAATATCAAAATCCAGAACCTCCCTGACAATGCAGTAGCTTATGTACACACAAACATATATACACACATACCACACTCACATAGATAGACGAACATACACACACATATTCACACACACAGAGATATGACACCCACAGAGAGAGAGAGACAAACACACACACTCACATGAACCAACAGACAAACACATATACACAGACAGGCAAGCACAAATATTCATACACAAGCAGCTGAACAGACACCCACGCACACATAGACATACGCATACATAGACACCCATTCACAGACGCACAGTCACAAAGACAGACAGACATAGACAGACACACACACACACACACACACACACTAGCCAAACAGGAAAGAACACGATGCCTTACATCTGCATAAAGAACTACAGGCAAATAAGGAATAAGAAATGCTGAGAGAAGGAAAAACACTCTTCCCTGGGGAAGACTTTATCAATTGGCTTTCTAATACCAAATGGTCAGTCCTGAAAGCTACATACATACAAGTAACCATATATGAACTCAAAAGATTACATTCGGGAGTGTATTTGCATATACAAATACATATACACATATAATACCAATGAAATAAAGGACCAAGAATTTGAAAGAAAGCAGGAATCGGTACATGGAAGATTTTGGGAGGAGGAAAATGATATAAACTATCAAAAATAAAAAGTAAAACAAAACCAAAAGCAACAGCCAAATGACATAGCCGCCTATGAGTACTGGCAGAGCCAGCACAGCCAGTGGTAGACTTTGAGGGTAGAAGTATCATGGCCCCATTCCAGGACAGCCTTACAGTGACCACTTATCACCTGTGGTTTAATGCAAGTCCCATTGGTCATCTAGCTTCAGTCAGCTTCGAGTTCGTGTGCAATTTAGAAATATTCACATGCCAACTATTCTGGGACTCAGCTCCAAGCACTTTGCTTGACTTTTCCTGTGGGGCTTGAAAAAACAGTTCTTCACTGCCACCAGGGCAGCAAGAGTCTAGATAACCCATTACATCCAAGTCCTGCTTGGTGATCCAGTATGTTTCATGAGAATACTTACAGGGACTTAGACACATAGATGTGGCCTTAGTGATAGGAGGTACACCACTGAACTTCTGTCCTGTGTCTCATGTCTCAGGAAAGCTGCCCTTTTAGGGCTGTTTTCTTGTTCTATAGTATTCACATTTTTAATACACACTAGTAATATTGGCATATTCTATATAAATCATTGTGACAATTATTTATTAAATCTCACATGTGACAATGTGACTGCCCACATGCACCTTCACCCTGTAAAGAGACACTCTTCTTTGCTTTTGCTCAAGTAGGGAAAAATTCCAACTCTCATTCCCAAATTATGCATTGGACATATTATATCTTCATGATCACTGGAAGAAAAACAAGTGAATGAATGAGTGAACAATTCATACCTGTGATTGGGTCATGGATGACCGTGTACAACTAGTGTCATTATCCACTCCCTCTACAGCCTTTATTATTTTTTATCTATAGAGAGAGATTATTCTGGGATTCCCAAGACACATACTGCTGAATAGGTCTATAAATAAAACCCCAAATTGTAAACTTACCTAACACCTTATAAGATTTTGGGGATTTATTTTGTAATTTTTTTTTGTAACTTTATTACATGGTTCTTAACTTTTCAAAGAACAATATTATGCTCCAATGTCAAAAGGTGGAGATCTCTACACAAAACAAAACAAGACAAAACAAAACAAAACAAATGTTTTGGTGTTGTATATTGTCTCTGGGGGGACTGAAATGTATACACTAAGTTCTCTAAGGCAGAGTGTTGGGTCAGGGGGATTCTTCAGGATGAAATGGCTCAACTGTGAAATATAATTAAATTTTCACTTACAATGGATATGAAATACAGCTTCACATTCAGATGAAATTACTAGTGCCTCAGCACACTTCAAAATATTGTATTCCCCACACGTATTAATGTCCTCCTCATTCCTTTGAAATACATACAGATCCAATATGTCCTGTTTAAGAAAAGGCTCTATTCTTTCTAGGTTCTGCAAGAAAGTCCTTTCTACAGAAGTTTAACACAGCTATAATTCTGCCTGTGGTTGGAGTCTACCTGTATTTATCACAACCTGATGCTTCCTTTCTACAACAGGAGAACAGAGACATAAACTCTAATGGTTGTTCATATGAAAAGACAAGCTAAAGCCAGATATTTAGGCCAAGCAGGCCAAGATTTTGGTCGTGGAAGCAAGCTTGGCTGTGCAAATGCAAACTTGGTTGTTTAAAACGGGAGGATGGATGGGCTTAGAGACCTGCCAAATAAAGATCAAGAAAACAGTGGTGGAAACAGAAAAGGGAGTGATGAGCACACACATTTTTCGGGGGCAGGACATAAACACTTCAGTAAGGTGAATTACATTTGTACTGTACATATTAATAAGATAAATATGTTCTTCCCTGAAATTGATAGCTTGTTGAAAATGAGTAATATCTTCTTGGAGGAAGTAATTTCTACTGATTTACTATTAAGACAGCATTCCTGAGTAAGCATGATTTGTATTCTACATGACAGATAATCTTTCCTTTCTGTCTCAGAGAACATACATAGAACTCGAATGACAGTCAAATGGAGAGGGGTTGACTTCTGAGATATTTGGCATCACTGCTATATTTGATAATTCCTTAATTGGCATAAACTTTGTCCTTTTCTCCTATTCAGATGATTTTCCTTAATATGTCCTAAAAGCCTATAAAACAAGTTGTTTTAATTATTACTATAAAAACAGTTTTGCTCTATTACAAAACATCTTCTTTAGTGTAGATCTGAAATGACAGGTATTTATTCAATATCAAATGCACATGTTTGCATTGGTTAAAACAAGACTTCATGTTTTTACCAGCTTGAAGTAGGCAAGACCTGAAGACTAGAGAATAGACTATTCATTTTGTAGTTTGTAATAATGGCCTAAATAAAGGAGAAAGGTGCTCTATGAAGGAATTCCTCTTTGTTGTTTGATTGTGAGTTTTGCTGTAGTGGTGGGGGTCAAACCCAGGATCTCATACTTGCTGAGCAAACACTCCAGCTAAGCTAAATTCACAGGCCTGGAAGGTTTTTAGGTATTAACATTAGAAAAATAAATAAATTAAATATACACATATACATATACATCATATACATATACGTGTGTGTGTGTGTGTGTGTGTGTGTGTGTCTGTGATTTTAAAAAGTAGTAATGTTCCAGGTTTGTCATGTGTTGCCATCCTAACATGAATATGCTGAAAGCACTGAATGGACTGTAAATCCCAAGGCGATTGTACACAGGTGCCTTGGGATCCAGGCTCTCCAGTCACATCCATTCCTTCACCCATTTCAGTCAACTGCACTTCTTGGTGCTTTCAGCACACACTGAGCTGCATCACATGACTCCAGGACATCTCTGTTCTTCAGCCTCCCCTTTGTACTCAGTATCATTTTATTGGCTTTATATTAAACACGCCATCTCCTTGCACTTACTTACAGCTTTTCTTGCTAGTTCCCCCAGAGCACTTTCCTTTTCCTAGTGACACTTAACCTTAAGACTTAGAAGCCTATGAAGTCATCATTCATGTGCCACATTTCTCCCCATTACCTTCTTTTAGACTGGCTGTTCTACTTTCATTTATTCACAATGGCAGTTGTAGACTGTACCTGGTATCCAGGGCTTCCTACATCCCTAAGTCAACCCTGTCTCGAAGCTTCGTAAGCCAAGAGGTACTTGTCAGTTCAGTGAACCTGACAAAGCAAAAGCTCCTCCCCAGAACACTTAACTACTACTAATCTCTCACTGAGTAAATAAGGATGATTCCTGTATAAAGAATATAATAGAAGTGTGCCCGAGGACAAAGACTTAGACAGAATGTGATTTTCTTAGAAGACTTACATCACATTAGAAGATGTCCCAAACCTGTCCTTATTTTTTGATGTTTGTGTTATTTTTAATGATGTATATATGCATATGTCTATGTAGGGGTACATTCACTTGATTTCAGGTGCCCACAAAGGCCAGAAGAGGGCACCAGATCTGCACCTAGAGTTACAGACAGCTATGACCTGCCTTGTATGGATTCTGAGAAGCAAATTTGGGTTCTCCACAAGAGCAGTATGTGCTTTTAACCATTGAGCCATCTTTCTAGGCCCACAGCATGTCCTCTTGACATGCTTAACGTGATTGCACTAAATTTTTTTCCTCTCAAACTTCGCAATGAAAATTATATGGTGTTACTGAATTCAGAATTAATCTATGTCTCTAGACAAAATAGATTAATTATAAACACATCAATGGCAACTCAGAAAAAAATTTATTATGTAAGTGTTCCTCAACTTTAAATTGCTTGACATAGCATTCCCATGAGGACATCTGCCTCTTATGGTATCTATAAGGTTTCTGAATCTACCCTTAAAGTTTCTGAGCTAGCTTTTGTCCCCCAGTGGTTGAATGACTTAGAAGTGTCTGAAAGAATGACATTGCTGAAGTATTTTTACATGACTAGAAAATATTTCCAAAAATATCCTTCACCTTTTTTTCCTCAAAGACTCCTTTTGTGTCCATCTGTGATTATCATCAAACTACTACCATGAGTAGCAACTCCTTGAGAGCCTTCTCAGGTTCTATCTTTGTCCACCCATCCATTTTGCTCTGCATGAATTTCATATAGGTAAAAAAAAGAACACTGCTGGCTTAGTTATAAAGAAAATAGGATTATCTGTTGTCTTATGGTTAAAACTGAATTTAGATTATTAAAATAATGCTCAGTTATTTATAACATAGACGGCATACCTCTACTTCCAGTTTGGAGCCAAAAGAATTTACTTCACAACATGATCATTTTGTGGTATTATTTTATGAACATAAGGAAATCCTGAATTAAAACACAAAATATCTCCTTTTAGGAGCCCCTATTTTACTATTTCCCCATTTATTTAGATAAAGTCAAGAGTCTTAATAATATAGTCAGACACACAGAAACAGAAATGTAATGTGCTTTGCCAACTATAATAACTAGAAAACTATATGGCTTAGTTTATTTAAACATGAGTTATAAATTTTTGTAGAATTCACTATCATATTAGTAACTTTTTACATTATTATTTGTACAATAACTTAAAAATAAAATAACTATCTATATTTATATGATGTTCATTCAACAAATGTTTATCAAGAATTTGCTATATCCATAACTTGGATGAGACTTTTACAACAATAATATTGGACTAAGTGGCTTATAATTAATACCAACCATATCTTAAGATTTTAGAGGTAAAAAGAAGAAAAACCTCTAAAGTCAAGGTTTCAAGAAACCTGGTGGATGGCTGAATCCCACTTTGGTTTACAGGTAAGTGTTTTCTGAATTGCTCAGTTGTGGCAGAAGTAGAGGGCAGCTCTTTGTATCCTTTTCTAAGGATTCCTGAGGGCTCTCTCTTTATGGTGACTTGGCTTCCATGGCATTGCTCGGTCTTACCGTGTAGGCATTGAGATTTCAACCCAAGGATTTTAGAGGAGCATAAATATCCCATCAAATTACATCATTGATGCAGTCATTGCAAAATAAGAATTATAAATTTAAAGGCCCTGCCCTAAAAACACTCGCTATATTTGGAGGTAAGATTTGCTTTTTAAAAGGGAGAGATAAATTTTTGAATTAAATATGATATCCTTGGAGACAAACCAAGTAGTTCAGAGGAGTGTAGGGCTCCATTATGGCACGACACAGCTCTAGGTCTGAGAGAAATCGTGTGTAGGCTTTTTAAGGGTATTTTGTGTCTGTG
This sequence comes from Uromys caudimaculatus, assembly GCA_028551405.1. NCBI lineage: Eukaryota > Metazoa > Chordata > Mammalia > Rodentia > Muridae > Uromys > Uromys caudimaculatus. The sequence continues at coordinate 32,473,550 of CM052713.1, forward strand.
TATATGTGTTCATATGGGTGCATATTCCTGAGGGTAGAAGTCTATGTATTCACTTGTGTGTCCATACATACAGAGATAAAGGACAACTTCAGTTATGCATAGTTCCTCAGGCATTTTCAGGTTTCTTTGTTTGTTGTTTGTTTTGGGACTGGCTGCATGATCTGTAAATCAGCAGGCTAGCTGGATAGTGAGCCTCAAGGATCTGCCTATCTCTACCTCCCCAGTGTTAGGATTAAAAAGAGTGCCACCATGCCCACTTTTTTTATGAGTTCTAAGGAATGAATCCAGGTACTTCTGCTTGTAACCACCTGAAATATCTCCCTAAGCCCACAGGGTTACTTTTTTAATAGGGTCGGCTGGAAAGATTTCATTATAAGACAGCTTTAGGGCAGACAGTAATGTGTGTGTGTGTGTGTGTGTGTGTGTGTGTGTGTGTGTGTGTCTGTGTGTGTGTGTGTGTGTGTGCGCGCGCGCGCGTGCGTTGGGGCACATATTTATGAAGTTATAGGGAAAGACTTTCTGGGGAAGAGAGTAAAATATAAAATACATAAAGGATGGCCCAGGCATATTCCTGGTATAAGAAAGGAAGCCATTGTGGCTGGAACAGAAAGAAAGAAAGAGCTGGTATGAGATGTGGTCTCTGAGTAACACACCAGTACAATGCATGGAAGCAAGGAAAAGAAAGTCAAATGCTGTTTAAAGCCTCTGCACACGCCGACTTCATTATGGAACTGATAGGATCTACTTCACTCTCTTTAATTTTTTCCAGTATAACTTATAAATAATAAATAATAAAATATACTAGTCTTAAGTAAGCAGCTGTAAAGTGCCTTGACAATTAAATATTTGTATATACCCATGGAACATCTAGGCACAAACACACGCATGCTCTTCTGTAACAACATGGGATTTCTTAAGCATTTTTTTTTTTTTTTGAAACAGGGTTTCTCTGTGTAGCCCTGGCTGTCCTGGAACTCACTCTGTAGACCAGGCTGGCCTCGAACTCAGAAATCCGCCTGTCTCTGCCTCCCAAGTGCTGGGATTAAAGGTGTGCGCCACCACTGCCAGGCTATTTCACCATTTTTTCCAGTTCATGGATGCTATAAAAATTGCATTATATTCTGCATTATGTGCTTTTGTGAGTCAGACATGTGTTTTTTAATGTATGTTAATGAAAGTCATCTTTCTTCCATAAACTATCGGACATTTTTTATTGTTCGTTGTGTTACATTTTTTTTTAAAAAAATTTTGTTCATCTATTCATTTTCTGGTTGGATATTTAGGTTGTTTCCAAATAGGGATAGTATGAAAAGTTTTGTTTTTGTTTTTCAAATTTATTTTGATGTAAAATATACATTGTTTCTCTCCTCATTCTTTCTCAAGATAATGACCTCTTTTTAGAAAATATTACTGTTATACATTCATATCAGTACATAATATATAAATACAGCATGGTGAATCTTCTCAGTCTTCCTTATCTGTATGTTTTCAGAGCTGACCACTTGGGTAACTTACTAGGAGGCTAACCTTTGTTAATAGTAATTCATATTCTCTCTCCCTCTCTCTCTCTCTCTCTCTCTCTCTCTCTCTCTCTCTCTCTCTCTCTCTCTCTTTCTCTCTCTCTCCCTCTTTCTCTCTCTCTCCCATTCAGTGCTAATGTGAATATTGATGTTTTGATTGTTTAAATAGTCATATTGTTGTGGATTCCTTGTCTTGGTTGAGTACACCTTGTCTCTCATTTCTAAAGGCACCATCATTCAACTGACTTCCTGGTCCTTTGGCTCATGCGCCTTTCCACCCACTATTCTCCACTGTCCCCTACTGGTAGGGGTAGATATAGGGATTGTGTTGTAGAATAGCTGGGGCTAAGCATGCCACAATTCATGTTCTCTGTATTTTGACTACTTGTGACTTTCTGTAATGGTCTCTATCATCTAAAAGAGAAACTTGTTTGACAAAGCTACATTTGTACATGGATATAGGGATAAGTACTTAGAATTCAGCTAAGTATACTTTTGCTAAGTGTATTTTATACGGGAATGGTCATGTGACACTGGAAGGTCATACTCTATGATTCATGACCTCACTAGCCATGGGGACTTGGCTATTTTTATAGTGCCAGGAATAATTTCCCTGCAGTTATGTGAGTTCCCCTAAATAGCAACCTGAAAGGAGCTTTCTCAATCCTGGTACTGGGTGTTTTATTAGATAGTCTACGGTTCTTTGGGAGAGCATTATCACCCTGAGTAGCATAACATTATTTAAATCATGCACATGTGTGCACACTTACATGTTATGCTTTGCATGTACTTTTAGGTACATATGAAATAATATGATACTTTATGATATTTTCAAACATATATAGCGTTATTTATCCCTTCCACTTGCTCTCCTCCAGTACTGATCTCCTTGCCCTCTTACCGTTAAATCCAGCTTGAGAGTGCTTCCAGTTCTTCCCCCTTCTACCTTGATAACACTTCTATCCTCCTATCAGGACTCTCACACTCCCTCATACCCCACCCTACTTCCTTTATCTATGCTGGTTTCTGCATTTACTTCAAGCTATGACTCTTGAGTACATTTTTGTACAATTTTGTACATTGTGTGTATACTTTTGATTCCCATGTTTTAAAAATATTAGCCATATAATCTCTGTATGTGTGTAGTACAAATCCCTTTCTTAATGCATAGCTTACTCAATTCCTTCTCTTCATTTATTGATAAGAAACTGTAAAGAGATTTAATTTAACAGCATTTTAATAAATTATACCATTTATTAAATGAAGATTAAGGCACATTTCATGCTAATGATATCAATATGCTTGTTTACTTTCACATAAATAAAAGAAAAAATTCTTTTCTTTTTTTCTTTTTATTAATCAGTCATATTTGGCTCTATCCTAGGTCTCTGAGCCATTCTTAACTCCTCACCCAGGCAGGCAAGGGTTTCTTCTCATAGCAGGGGTCTTTGGTTAGACCAGTCATTGTTTGGACACTGCCACAAGTTCTGCATCACCATTACCCCAGCACATCTTACAGGCAGGACAAATTGTAGGGTGAAAATTTTCTGACGGTGTTATGTCCAGAAGTTCTTTCATTGTACAGGATTTCTTTCACTATCCTGTTTTTTGTTTGTGTGTTTGTTTGTTTGTTTGTTTCATAAGAAGTTAAGTATTGTTACTTCAAGTTCTGTAAAGAATTGTGTAGTAATTTTGATGGGGATTGTGTTGACTCTGTTGATTGCTTTGGGAAAAATGAACGTTTTTACTATATTAATCCTGTCAGTCCAAGAGAATGGGAGATATCTCATACATATCTTTCAGTCCCAAAATATTTTTTGTGGCTATTATTTGTTGATTCTTTAATTTCTTTCTCAGTCCATTTGTCATTTGTATATACAAGGACTGCTGATTTTTTTGTTATTGTTAATCTTGTATCTAGCTACTTTTTGAGGGTGCTTATCAGATGTAGCAATTCCCTGGTAAAAATTTTGGGGTTGCTTTGAAATCTTCCTTTCCATTTTGTATTCCCTTGCCCTTCTTTTTAATTGTCTTGTTACTTGAGATCGAACTTGAAGACCAATATTGAATAGATATGGAGTGAGTGGACAGCTTTTCCTTCTTCCTGATTTTAATGGAATTGCTTTGAATTTCTCTCCATGTAATATAATGTTTTAGGGTTGTTATAATTGCCTTTATTATGTTTAAGTATATCCTTTATGTCCCAATCTCCCCAAGAATGTTATCATGAAGGGGTGTTTGATTTTTTTGTCAAAGGCTTCTTTAGCATCTATTGAAATGATCAAGATATAGAACATCTTTAGTGTTTTTCAGAGTTGATCAACATTAATTTTATAATCATCAAATATGAGAATTTTTTTACACAAATACTCAAAATAAAATGACAGGACCAAATATCTCATGTTTTTTGACACTAACTCAAATAGCAAACTTTAAAATCAAATGTTGTAATACAGTATAATTTGCATATTTTGATATTAAGATGCTTAAAAATGATGATGGTACAAAATATTAAAACGTGTTTTCTGTAATTCAACTTCCGGTTCCTATAAGAGCACAAAACTCTATGTGCCACAATTCATATCATAAAACATTCTGGGTCCTGAGATGAGACAGTTTTTTCAAGTACTCCCTGGTGTGACCATACAAAGTTGCCTGCTTTTCATAGCTGAGGCTACAGTGAAGTCATGTCATACCACACAGGCCAGCACTGCCAGGAACACTCTGGAATTGTGGAATTAGAGTTGAATTAATATTGTTTCAATTCTTCTTTCTCTTAAGTGCCTGTCTCTTGCCATCTGGTCCATCTTTCTCCTTCCTTTCCTCTCTGTCTTTAGTCTATTGCTGTGAATAGACAATGAACACGACAACTCATATAAAACAAAGCATTTAATTAGAATCCAGCCTTCAGTTTCAGAGGTTAGCCCGTAATTAACATGGTGGAGAGAATGTTGGCATTTTCCAGACATGGTACTGAAGCAGTAGCTTAGAATTATACATACTGGTCCACAGGAAGCAGAAGGAGAGAATTGCTGGCCTGACGTGAGCTTCTGAAACCTCGAAGCATACCCCCAGTGATACTCTCCATTATCCTTCTAAACCTTTCGACGAGCTCCACTCTCTGGTGACTAAGCATTCAGATATATGAGCTTATGTGGCTATCCATATTAATCCACCACTCTCTCCTTTCCTTTTCCTTATTTCACTTTTTTAAAAATAGTGTCTTGTTGTAAGCAAGTATACTTGCTTTATACAAAACTCATTTTACCATTTTTATTCTCTTTAGGTAAATATTTTGTCATGTTTAATATATTTCTATAAGTTAGCAACATTATTTTCTACTTTCTATTGAGTTCTTATAATATTATCCTTTCATTAGCACTGGAAAGTTTTTTGGTAAATGTGTGTGTGTGTTTAAATTTGTGTAAGTCATTATCTGTGTGCACATGGATTTGCAGGTGCATAGGTTCTTATATGGATGAGCACGTAGATACCCAATACCACAAAGATGTTTTTCACCAGGAATTCTATCTACCTTTTCTTTTGAGAGAACATCTCTCATTGAACTGAATCTTACTGAGTATACTAGGCTGTTGGGCCAGCAAGCCCAAAGTATATGCCTGTGTTCACTTTCCCAGAATTGGAATTGTAGCAAGCTTGGCTTTTTATGTGGGGCTGGATATCTAAACATAGATGCTTATATTTATTTGTCAAACACTTCACTGAGTTATTCCTCGGCTCTAAAGTTTCTGATTTTGAATAATTTTATATTGATGTAACATTGTGAATTTGGTTCTTCATAGATATTTAAAGGTTAAAGACACATTGCATTGACTTAGTATTTGATTAAACAAGTGGCCCCCATACACATTAGCTATCAGAAAGATTAGAGGTTGCAGTACTGACAACATAGCACAGCAAGGATTCCAAGGGAGGAAAGTAGACATAATAGCTATTGAAATGATTCAAGTGATAGTCTCAGGAAGAGTTTGGGAAAATCTCATTTTGGGCACTTGAAGGAGAGTCAAGACGAAGGATGATGATCAAAAATGGCTGAAGGCTCAAGGTTCTCTACCTGTGCTGCACAGATAGATGAGGATGAGGTTTCTTTTTGGTAAAATGTTAAAAACTGTGCAAATAAAATTAAGGAGGAAATTATGAAATTTGTGCCAAATAAGACCAATAATATATAATATACATAACTGTTTATATCATATGTAACATATGTGTAACATGAAACTATCTATACATTTAGAGACAAATAAAAATTTGTAGAACTAATGTACATAAATTGAAGTTCAAAAATTTTTTAGCTAATTTATTTTACAGTTTGATTTTGATTATAAATTTAATACCCAAATTTTCATTAAAAGTATCTCAAAGAAAGAAGTATAGTTTTCTTTTCCTTTTTATTATAAAAAGGCAAACTCACTTTAAAAGATGTCTTTATTTGTGTATTTTATATGTATGAGTGCTTTGTTTGTATGTATATCTGTACACCAGAAGAGTGAGTGAAATCCTTTTATAGACAGCTGTGAGGTACCATTTGAACACTGAGAGTTAACTTCAAGACCTCTGGAAGAGCAGGCAATGCTTCTAACCACTAACCAATCTCTCCAGCCCCATATTTTCCTTCTTAGAGTTCAAATTCCTTATTTTGAGACTTTTAATAGATTCAAACATTATGAAATTAAAGTTTAAAGATAGATAGAAATAATATACTAGATGATACCAATTATATCCAAATATTTGCCTTTAACTGTAGGTTTATTGAAAATGTAGACACCATGTTTGTTTGTTTGTTTGTTCTCTTTTATTTTTTTATTTATTTTTGATACTTTATTTACATTTCCAATGTTTCCCCTTTTCTGGGTCTCCTCTTTGGAAACCCCCTATCCCCTCCCCCTCCCCGCCTCTGTGAGGGAATTCCTCCTCCCACCTACCCGCCCACCCATCCCCATATTCCCACCCTGACATTACCCTTTACTGGGGCCTCTAGCACCCTCAGGCCCAAGGGCCTCTCCTTTCTCCCTGATGACCATCGAGGTCATCCTCTGCCACATATGTAGTCCGAACCATGGGTCAATAGATGTGTATTCTTTGGTTGGTGGTCCGAACTCCAGGACGACTGTGGGGGGGTTCAGGCCCATTGAGACTCTTGCTCCCTCCATGGGGCTACAAATACCCTCAGCTCCTTCAGACCTTTCTCCAACCACTCCATCTGGGACCTCACTCTCAGTCCAGCGGTTACTGTTAAGTGAAACTTGGACATTCTCAACTTTTGGGCTAATATACGTTTATCAGTGAGTACATACCCTGTTCGTTCTTTTGTGACTGAGTTACCTCGCTCAGG